>CM062818.1:1807609512-1808209512 GCA_031772625.1 Pinus tabuliformis
CCCCACAAATATCCCCAACTCTGCTGTCGGCTCAAGCTTCTTCCATGCATCCTTTGTCACATGGCAATATACCGATGAGCCAAAGATCTTGAAGTGACCCACATCTGGTCTCTTACCGGAGAAAGCTTCCTCTGGTGTCTTCATCCCAAGTATGCGATGCAGGATTCTATTATGCAAATAGACCACCGTGTTGCATGCCTCAGCCCACAAGTGAAGTGGTAGGCCTTGGTCATGCAGCATTACTCGTGCTGCCCCTACAATAGTTTTGTTCTTCCTCTCGGCCACCCCATTCTGCTGTGGGTTATGAGGTGCCGTTAAATCTCGTTTAATTCCATCCACTGCATAGAATTCCTTAAACTCTTGAGAGACATATTCTCCACCGTTGTCGCTTCTCAAGGCCTTGATATTCTTCCTTGACTCTTTCTCGACCAAAGCTTTGAACTCACAAAGCTTTGTGAATGTTTGGTCCTTCTTCTGCATGAAATAAATCCATCATTTATGAGAATATTCATCAATGAAAATCACATAATACCTTTGTTTCGCTGTGGCTGCTGTCAAGAATGGTCCACACAAATCAGTATGAACTCACTCTAAGATAGCCTCTGCTCGACTATCTCGATCATGAAAGGAAGACTTGGTGTACTTTCCCAAGGTACAACCTTTGCATGTGTCAACTTGCTCAAGTTTACCTTTGGGAAATCTTGTAGATATCTGCTGCATTATCTTCAAAACCCCATGATGCAAATGGCCCAACCGCCTGTGCCACAACTTGCCAATGTCTTGGCTTTGCACCAATTCTGCTTTCGTACTCAATGCTGCACAATCATCTACCTCTAGTTTATAGAGATTATTCACCCGAATCCCTATCCTCTTCATTTGACCCTTGGCTATGTGTCTTAGGAATGCCTTTCCTTTACTGAAGACAACATATTAGCCTTTGTCCTCCAACATCACGATCGATGCCAAGTTCTTCTTCAGTCTAGGCACCTACATCACATCTGTCAAGGTGAGAGGAGCTACATGCTCCCTCTTAAAAGCAACCGTGCCCACTCCTAAAACATTATACCTTCCGTCGTCACCCATTTCTATGCGTATCTTAAGGTCTTTCTCCTCCAAGGCACTGAATATATTTTTATCACCGGTCATGTGGAATGAGGCTCCACTGTCAAGATACCAGACACAACCCATCATCGATGACACCATGCATGCGATGAGAGTAAAGTCCATTTCGAATTGAGAGGCTAATGCCTCACCTTCCGATCCTTCCAAGGATCCCTTCTTGGACTTCTTTGATGGGAAATTAGTCCCATAGTGTCCCATCTTGTGACAATTAAAGCATCTTACTTTAGACATGTCACCCTTCTTCCCTCCATGAGAAGAATTCGATTTGGAATGGGAAGCCTTCCCTTTACCTTTCCTTGCCTTACTTGCTAAAACCAGATTTTATTCATCATTATTCTTGGATGAAGAACCATCTCGTGTGCTCCTCTTGATCTCCTCCTGCATAATATTCAACCACAATCGTTCCTAAACCTGTAGTTTTTCCCTTCCATTCACAGAGTCCTGGTAGCTATTCCAACTCTTAAGAAGGCCAAGGAGAGCGAGGCTCACCATATCATCATCAGCCGTAGTTATTCCCACACTGCCAAGCTCATCTTTGTAGGTGGTGAGCTTGTTCAGATATGTGGAAATAGTATCGCCCCTCTCTATCTTGATTCTTTGAAGTGTATCCTTAAGCGTCAATTTCCTTTGGTCGCTACTGTTCTGGTAGAGGTCCTTCAATGTCTTCCACATTGAAAATGGAGTATCCTTCCCATGGAGACTCGAGAAAATATGGTCTCGAACTCCCTCAAGGATGATCCGTCTCGCCTTCTCCACATACTTCTTCCACTTAGCCAACTCTTGTGCATTAGTTGATGTTGGCTTTGGGATTTCTTGATCAATGAATTCCTTCAAGCCATTGTCTTCTAATACAACCTCCATTCTATCTTTCCATGTTATAAAATTCGAGCTAGCTTCCAAGGCATACTCGAGTCTCAAGCCATAGAACGTCATTGGCCAACCTTAAAGTATGATATGAATTCGATTTGCACCTGCAACCTCGAACTTCAAATTTTGAATTCTCTTCTTAGTATACTGTTCACAACTCTGATACCATGTAGAAAATATGATGGTAGGTTAATCTGATAATGCAATATAAATCAAAGCAGAATACTATAACCTACTTCTACTATAAGTTTATGGAAGCTTAAAGATCAAGCTGAACAATATAACCAGAAGAAGAAGAATCAATGACACAATACACATGAAAATACCTTGGGGAAAACCTCAGCTAAAAACCCCACACTATTGTATTATCATACATGGTGGAAATACATAGGAATTATACAAAGCCTTGGCTCTCACAACTAACCATCTCTCAGTACAATCCTCACAGATGCTCATAAGCAATCTTGGCTTCTCTCAAGCCTTCCTCTCTGCCCTCCAAGCTCCTATTCCTTGCGTTGTTCCTTGTGGACGATTTGCATTTTACCAAGCAGAAAACCAAGCCTTCAAATCTATGCAATCCTCAAGAATGAATCCTTGACTGCATGCATGAGTTTTCCCCATGAGAAAACACATGGAACTGATAGTACACTGTCCTTGAACATTAATCTCAACTGGGTCTTTCTCAGAATAGACATGCATGAGTTTCTGATGAAGGAATCTTCAGTTAACTGGAGTAGCACTAGTTGAGTGCATTAATGCATCAATTGACTGTTAACTCACTATTAATTCCTCAAATAGTTTGGAACTAATTTAATTGGACTTATCTCAATAAACTAAATTAACTAATTACAACTCAAATATAACTCAATCTTATCTCCTTAATTTAAGGGATAACTCTTGCATGACTTCAGAAAGACTTCTAACTTGAATTTCTCCAACTAAATAATTTAAAATAGATTAATTAATTATTTTCAAGTAGTTGTTAAGACTACATTCGATTTTAATTCACAATTTAATTCAAGGACAAATGAAATTGGAATATTCTTGTTGCCATATTTCAACAATTAAAATAAATTTAATAAATTTTCTTATGTTTAATAAATTTATTATTTAAATTATGGCATTGAAAATTTAAATCATATTAAAAATAATTTTAAATATAAGGATATTACAATTTCAATTGCAACCCAAATTTTAAATATAAGAATATTACAATTTCAATGGCAAGTGGGATAGAATATTTTTACAAATCTATAGACCAAAGTGCTAGAAGTGTCATGAGAAATTAATCAACACCATTGTTAATCAACATTTACATAAATTTTAAAATTTCTAGGTTTAAGCCTCGATAGAGCCATAAAGTTGATGAACCTATCAAGCTCCTAATGTAGAGTTAGTTTTAATGTTGGATCGAGTTTTTCTTTTAACACTCGCTTAAAATTCTCAATAGAGCCATCTTTCCATAAGTAATAATAGTATTAGTACTAATAATTGAAGGTCACTATCAAGTTAGACACCAAATTGGTATATAAAAGACTCCCTTGTTTTTTAAGCAAGAGACTCACTTCCACTCAACAATTTGATTGCTAAAGTCTATTAAGATATACACACTCTACTCCACCTTGATTAGAACTTCTTAAAAAAACACATCTTACAACTACACATGTAAAAACAATTTAAAACGATTAAATCATTCTATATTCCTCAATTTCTTAAAAAAAAAAAAAAAATATCATAAATTATTTAAAAAAAAAAAAAGTTAATACAAATTAAATTAAACTCCAAAATTTCATATTAAAAAATATAATCTTTCCCTACGAGCTTAAAATAAAAATTATTAATAATATAATAAAAATTAATTATAATAAACTTTAATATTTAATTCAAATTTGATTATTTCACCACTAATTTTCATTATTATAATTATCTCAATTTTATCTCTCGTATATATAACCGCTTTATTCAATTAAATAAAATGTATCGGTATCTAAACAATTTCATATTAAAAATATAATCGGCTTAAATTAAAAAATATTAATAATATAATAAAAAATAATTATAAAAATTATTAAAAATATAATAAAAATTAATTATAATGAACTTTAATATTTAATTTAAATTTGATTTTTGTACTACTAATTTTCATTATTATAATTATCTTAATTTTATCTCTCCTAAAAATTGGAGGTCTTGTCCTCATCCCCCACATCCACAAGCTTTTTAATCAAGCAGTCAAGCAAGGGTCCCCTAAACCATCGACTGAGAGCCTCATTATCCCTATTTTTAAAAGTTGGGATACAAATAACCCCTCTAATTATCGGACAATTATGATCAACCCTCTCTTAGCCAAGTTATATGGTAGTATTTTGGAAAAGAAGTTGAGCATATGGCTTGAAAGTGAAGGTAAGCGGGCTAAAGACCAAGCGGGTTTTAGAAGGCATCACTCAACAATAGACCACCTCGTTACGCTTAGGATCATTGTGGAGGAATGTCGTAATGATAAATCCAATCTCTTTTGTTGCTTTGTGGACTTTAGAGAGGCTTTTGATACGGTTCCTAGAAACAACCTTTGGAATAGATTAGAAGAGCTAAAGGTTCCTTTCGAGTTGAGAGTTGTCGCTATAAGGTTATACGAGAATGTAATTGCCAAGCTAAAGAGCAATGAGGGGTGGTCGAAAGATATTAAGTGTAATATTGGAGTTAAACAAGGTTGCCCCCTCTCCCCTACCCTATTTGGCATTTACATCAACAAGCTCGAAGGTTATTTAGAGGAAGCAGGATGTGCTGGCACGATCTTAGTTGGGATAATCATCATCCTTCTTCTCTATGCTGACAATATTGTTCTTCTCGCAAGGTGCCCATCTAATCTTGGTAAGCAACTTAGGCTTCCTAAGGATTTCTACTCTACCATGGGTATGACTGTTAACATTGACAAAACAAAAGTTATGATTATCAAATCCAAGAAGGACACTTACGCTAGTTTTATGTATGACAATAATAACTTGGAGGAAGTGCATTCTTACAAGTACCTAGGAATTGATATTCATAACAAGCTCAATTGGAACTATAGCATTGAGAAAAGGATTAATGGGGGGTGGAAAGCTTATTTTGGTTTTGAAAATAATTGTAAAACGACAAACCTCGTAATGTGGGATAAAGATAAGTTCCTCTTTGAAACTTTAGTCACTCCTGTTATCTTATATGGATGTGAGGTTTGGGGTTGCAGCATCTCTAGAGAATCCTGGAGAAACATTGAGCAAATCTAGAAGCGTTTTATAATGTATAACCTGAAAATTAAAAGCAATACACCCTATCTTATTCTCCTTATAGAAGTAGGTCTTTCCCTTATCAAGAGCCTAGTTATGATTAGGCTTCTGTTGTACAAGCACAAACTCAATAACATAGGAGATCATAGACTTCCTAAGCTAGCTTTAAATTCCAGCCAAAACCACCTAAGGCTCAAACGGGGGTGGTATAAAGACACGAGGTCCTGGTTAAACTATTGGGAGATCAACGAGAATGATGCATTGCAAAACATTAATAACATTAAAAATACTGTTACTTCTAAGTTCAAAGAAAAAATGTGGTGTGAGAAAGATTTAGCGGCTAAAAGAAAATTAAGTTATTATAAGAAGGTCATCAACCCCACCCTAGAAGGTCAAAAGTATCTCTCTATTTTAACTAGCTCAAAGAAGAAAATTGATATAGCGAAGATTAGAACGAACTCTCATGAGCTCCATAGTGAAACAGGTCGTTGGGTAGTTCTTAAAACACCATGGATGAGGATTTGCCATCTCTGTGAGAATAGGAACATCGCGGATGAAAACCACTTCCTCTTAGAGTGCCTCGCGTACAACCACATTAGATCTCAATTTCATAATCTTTGTCGCAATACTGACCTTCCTAGCCTTTTACGATGTCAAAATTATAGTGAGCTCGGGAAGCTTCTCTCCAAGCTCTTTGAACATAGGAATAAAATCTTAAATCAAACAAATAATTTGTTTCTTTAGGTTTGATGGACCAAAGTTTGGTCTCAGTGGACGTTCTTCTTCATCATCATCATATAGCCGCTTTATTCAATTGAATAAAATGTATCGGTATCTAAACAATTTTTCCAATTCATACCATCACTATCGATTTTTCTTTTAATTTGATCTGGAATTAATTAAAATTGGGTTATAAGAATTGGCCTACAAGGAAAATGTAAATTTGATAAATAAATAGATATGATTACATTAGAAAGTGAAAGTCATGTGTAATCACTTTAATAATTTGATATTTGTTTTTTACATTACTTGAATTATAACAAGTGGTTCGTATTTTATTCAACAAAGCAATTAAATTTAATAAATAAATAGATTTTATTAATTTTAAATTAAGAATGAATTTGGTAAAAAGTGACATTCATGTGTAATTATTTTAATTATTTAATTATTTGATTAAATTAACAAATAAATTAAATGATTTTTACTATTTTTTGGCTAATTTTAATCAAAATCTCACAGAGATTTTTAAAAACTTGATTTTAAATTGTTTAATTTGCATAATTCTGGTGTTTATGGGTGTTTTAGGTGCTGAATCCATTTATGCATTCAAAAATGTATTTTAAACAACAAAAAATCTTAAAATTGTTTTGTTGAATTTTGATGAATTTAGGTGAAAAAGGCTATTTCGTCTATAAGTTAGACTATGACATTTGAGATTGTCTTTTTATATGACGTGAACTATAAAAAGTGGTTTTCATCCTATTGAACAAACCAATTGAATTTGATAAATAAATAGATTTTATTAAACTTTAAATTAAGAGTGAATTTAGTAGGAAGTGACATTGATGTGTAACCACTTTAATAATTTGATAATGTTTTTTTTATCAAGTGAACTATAACAAGTGTTTCTCATTTTTCGGGTGGAAAACCTATCATAATTCAGTCATCAAACCAACCGTGAAGACAACCATCTCTCACTGCTATTTGCAAATACAGGCTAACTCACCATTGTTACTCAAGGAAATTGTGCCACCTAGAATAACTAGTTGGTGATCCGTAAGGGCGCTCACTTTCACTCTTGCTAGATACTTCTGAATCTTGGACCGTTAACTTGTTTCCTTACGTCTGAGGAAAACAAGCTCTTAGCCACACTAAAACAGTTTTAAGACATACTCCAAACCTAATAAATACTTCTTATACTATAAAACAAACTAATTAAATTTAATAAATAAATATATTTTATTAAAACTTAAATTAAAAATAAATTCTGTAAAAAGCGAAATTCATGTATAACCACCTTAATAATTTGATATTATCTTTTTTATATCGCTTGTACAATGACAAGTGGTTCCCATAATATCCAACAAACCAATGTGGACGTGTGTGGATATGGCTTTTCCTATTTCCACCTCTATAGGTTTATAATGGCTCTTCCTATTTCCACCTCTATAGGTTTATAAATGCCCTCTGATATGCTAGGGAAATACTGCTCGCCCTCTGAGTGACAACACGCGAACCAATGAATGGAGCATGGAGAGAGAGGGCGAGCGGTATTTCCCTCGCATGTCAGAGGGCATTTATAAACCTATAGAGGTGGAAATAGGAACTTCCGTGTGGATATGTCTCAATGAATTAATGTGGACGTGTGTGATATGCCTCAATGAATTGCGATGATTGTGGATATTATATATAACGTGTATGCTACTTATGAAATGATTATCAATTAGGTTCATGATTAGATTCTCATATATTGGAATAACATTAATTTTCGTTGGTAAAGTTTAGTGGAATGTTATTTTATTAATGTTCTAATTTTTTTTTTTAGGTAAAGGGTGAATCGGTAACTATTAGACTTAATCTAAGGAAGATCTAGGATCAATTTTTGTAGCTGCCACTATAACACCAAGAGTACATCCAACAACCTACAAGCAAATATCGTAATTTCTTATGATTTTGGCAAGAGCCCAGAGTCAAGTAGATATACTAATTTCTTATGATTTTGGCAAGCGCAGACTCACGGATAAGGGGAGTCTACATACTAATTTCTTATGATTATGGCAACCATACAAATTTAGACTCCTTAAGCCGCATACCATACCAATTTCTTCTCCTTGAGCCGCACACCCTACCAATTTCTTATGATTTTGGCAAGAGCGAGGAGTCTACATACTAATTTCTTATGATTTTGGCAAGAGCACACCATACTAGTTTCTTATGATTTTGGCAAGAGTGAGTCTACTCTCGCACACCATACTAATTTCTTATGATTTTGGCAAGAGCACACCATACTAATTTCTTATGATTTTGGCAAGAGCAAGTCTACTCCCGCACACCATACTAATTTCTTATGATTTTGGCAAGAGGCGAGACTCACGGATAAGGGGAGTCTAATACTAATTTTTTATGATCCGCACACGATACTAATTTCTTATGATTTTGGTAAGAGTCGAGACTCATGGATAAGGGGAGTCTAATACTAATTTCTTATGATTTTGGCAAGAGCCGAGACTCACGGATAAGGGAAGTCTACTCCTTGAGTCGCACACCATAGCAAGATGACCTCGTAGGTTTCACCCAACGAACTCAGCCGCCACACCACACATCACTTTATTAATGTTCCAACTTTTTAACCATAAACTTGGCCATGAAAAGTCATGGGAATACAAAAATTATATCACTATGGCGTATAGGAATAATTATTTTTAGAAAAGTGTATTTAGTAAAAAAAAAATATATCACTATGAGGTATGGGTTCAAGGAAAAATTATTTTAGAAAGGTGTAATTATTTTTATTTTTAGAAAATTGTGTTTTTGTTAAAAAAAATATGGATTTATTTTTTTCAAGGTGAGATGATATATAGTTTTATGTGGTTGTCTGTTTTGATCACCCTGAAAATGGATTTATTTTTTTCAAGGTGATATGATATATAGTTTTATGTGGTTGTCTGTTTTGATCACCCTGAAAAATAGTTTTATGTGGTTGTAATTTGATTATATATATATATAAATAAATTGTGGTTTAATTGTTAGGTGCGTATAGATTTATTTTTTTCAAAAATAGGAATGGCAGATATGTAGTTTAATTATTCGGTAGGAAATTTAATCTGTAATTGTTAAGTAGGAAATTTAATGTGTGTTTGTTTGGTAAGAAATTTAATGTGGGGTCTTATATGTTAGGTGGGATATTAAGGTTTAATTGTTAAGTGGGATTGTTAGGTAGGGAATTTGATCTATGGTCAAATATTGCCCAGAAATACTCCAAAGACAAACAGCGTTGCGTCTCCATATAGGCAATCATTCATCGTATCGTGTATCGCACTCATCCAACCCCGTGCTGCCTCCTCGTTACAGGCGCTCTATCGTCCCCTGTTTTGGTTTCAATCTTCATAGAACTTCCATTTTTCTCTGCATTTTGCTAATATGCCCACCTAGTTTGCAATTGGAGAAGCGACCGGAGTGGCCACTAACGTCACCAACGCCATTATCGGTCTCCTCTACCAACAATTGAAGGATGTGAGGGAATTTGGGAAGAACCTTCAACTTCTCAACAATGAAGTTATGAACTCGACCATATGGAGCAGTCGATACGCCATATTCAAACGCAATTCGAAGATCAACAAAATAAGCTGCCCGAGTTAGTGGAAGGTTTTTTGGGAAGGATCAACGATGCCCTTCAAGAAGTCAAAGCCCTCATCCAACGCGCCAACAGACAGCGAGAACGGTGTCGCGGTTGCTGCCTCTTTTTCATACCCAGCATCCCCGCAGATATCAGAGAATGGAAGACCGGATTAGTGAGCTCTTCCGACAGCTTGATTCTGCTCTTTCAACAGCTGCCCATACTGCACAGATTGTGGTGTCCTCACAGCCTCAAGCAGAGGTGCTTCTTCAACCTCTACCAGATTCCGGCTTCGTGGGGACTCGCATTCAAACCGCTCAGCATCAACTGCTTTCATGGCTTAACGATCCTCATCCGGTGATTGGTGTTTGGGGGATGGCGGGGGTTGGGAAAACTGCACTACTCCACCTCATCTACAATAACTGCAAGAAGAAGGTAAGTACTAGCTTCGATCTCGTCATTTGGTATACCATTTCTCAAAACTATAAGATTCAAAGTCTCCAGGATACCATTGCCGAGTCTCTGAATTTAAGATTTGAGCCAAGTTCTAGTATTGACATGAGAAAGATGAAATTGTATGCATCTCTTGAAAATAAGAGGTTTCTTCTACTCTTGGACGATATTTGGAGTCCAATTGATTTGAATCAAGTTGGGGTTAATTTTGGGCGTGATAAAGGCAGCAAAGTCTTAATGTCCAGTCGCTACAGAGATGTAGTTGAAATAATGGCAGAAAAAGAGGACTGCATGATGATACGACCCCTGTCCACAGGGGAAGGGTGGGAGCTCTTCCGGGGAAGAGCGTTTAGAAGTGGGGCTGGTCCAGAAAATAATCTAGAGCTTATTGCTACACAAGTTGCTTTGGAGTGTAAAGGGTTGCCCTTGGCAATAAATACAATTGCTGCAGCTATGGCTCGGAAAAAGACTGCAGATGAGTGGAGTCGCGCTTTAGTTTTGATGAAAAATGTAGATCCATCCTTCCCCTCCACTCACGGGACTATCGATGCTGAGCTCTATCAACCGCTGAGATGGAGCTACAATGATTTGCCCAATAATAACATGAAGATATGTTTTCTGTATTGTGCTGCCTTTCCTGAAGATGCAGAAATTGATGTGGAGACGCAGGTGGAGATGTGGACCGCAGAAGGACTGGTTCCCCAAAAAAGGACTACTTACTTCATGGATGTTGGGCGGCAATACATAGAAGCACTGGTAGATAGGTGCTTGATTGAGTATGTTGGAGAGGAGAAGTGGTTATTTGAAGCAAGTCAACATCTACAACAATTTCCAAGCGAAGAAGGGACCAGGCCTGGCAAAAGAATCTCCGTTCTGGGCAGCGAAATTAGTGATTTGCCAACAGAATTGAAGTCTCCAACACTCCTCAGTTTAGTGTTGGCCCAAAACCGACGGTTGAAGGAAATTCCAGAGGGGTTTTTGGTAAACTTCAGGTCTCTCCGAGTTCTGGATGTGTCGGATACCTCAATAGAAAAATCACCAACAGCAGTGGAGAAACTTGGACAGCTTGAGTTTCTTAATTTGAGAGGATGTAAGAAGCTGAAGGACTTGCCTGATAGCATATGCAGTCTTTCACATCTTCAATTTTTGAATCTTGAAGAATGTAAAAGTCTCCATTCTTTACCCGATAGGATAGGAGAACTTAAAAATCTGAAGCATCTCAAATTTTCGGTTCTCCACGGACACTTGGGGTTGATTCCACATCAAATCTCTCAACTCACTTCATTGAACAAACTGGTCGTGCCTTATAGGTCAACTCCAGTGAGTTTGGAGGATCTCACAAATCTCTCAAATCTGATCGAGTTGGATGTGAGAATAATGCCAGAAATTAAAGAGGGTTCAATGAGTACATGGTCAAAGATGAGAAAATTAAGGTTATGGTTCCAGTGGGGCGAACATGAAAATAGAGATGATGCGGCGATAGATATCCTTCCACAGAACATGCAGAGCATGGAGGAGTTGCAGAGTCTTGTGTTATTTACTTATCAAGGGGTAAGTCTGCCAAATTGTATTTGTCAGTTTCAAAATTTGAAGAATTTGCACTTGAGCGACTGTATGAAATTAGAGGAGCTTCCAGCCTTGGAGATTGGGAGCGAGGCTGCACGTGACGGTTTTCCGAAGTTGGAGGAATTATATCTATCCTCCCTTCACAGCTTAGAGAGTATAGCGTGCAATGCAAAAACAATGCAGCAGCTGCGAATCTTGTGATATCAGCTTGGGGCGTGTTGAAGACATTGAGAATAAAGGAGCTAACCAATTTAAGGGAATTAAAAATATAGGTTGTGCCAGGTTGAAGGAGCTGTTCATGGAGAGCAGTGGCGGTTTTCCAGTGTTGCAGACATTAAATCTATCCTCCCTAGACAGCTTAGAGAGTATAGTGTGTAATGCAAAAACAATGCCGAAACTGCACTCCTTACACATGTCAGATTGCGGCAGGTTAAAGACATTGAGAATGGAGGAGCTCACTGATTTAGAGTCCATAAAGATTTACCAGTGCCGTCAGTTGGAAGTTGAGATCAGCAGTCTTCCAATGTTAAAGAAATTGACTCTTACAGATTTAGAGAAGGCAGAGAGTATTGCAAGGCCATCGAGTATATGGAATGAAGAAACAATGCCTAATCTGGAATTTATAGAGATCACAGACTGTCCATTGTTAGGGAGAATGCCAAAAGAAATGGAGAAGCTACCTAAGTTGAAGGAAATTGTAGGAGAGTTACGTGGGTGGGATGGAATAAGTTGGGAGAATGATGACGTAAAATCCAAACTCTCTCACCTTTTTAAAGAATACCAAGGACGGTAAAGTGAATTTGAAGATGGGGAAGCCGAACATGAAGAAGACGATCTAAAATGTAAATGTAATATTTTCGAAGTGAGATGATCTGAAATGTAAATGTAATATTTTCGAAGTGAGATGAATATTGATGGAATATATTTAAATAAATAATTATATTAATAATTTCTAAATTATAAATTTGTTTTATTTTTTTATTCCCTTAATAAGGCTATGTTATATTATGTCATGCCATGCTAGGTAAATATTTTGAAATTAATTTATTTTATTAACAAGGAGCGCTGCACCGCAGCTAGTCCTGCCTTACGGGAGAGGAACCGCGAGTTCTGGGTTGGTTCAAATCCACTCGTGGCATGCTCACTCACTGGAAGTGATTGGCAAAAAACCTGTGTCCACTAAATGGACTAGTTCAACCACTTGCTCAACGGGCTCTACTACTAGCTATGGCTATTGATCTCCTCTTCTGGATTAATGGCTCAAATCAGGTTTCACCAAACGTTTATATCAGGCCTGAGTTTGAAGGCCATGCAACACCTTCAATGATTTTGCATCACTGTAATCCTTGCATCACTAAAAGCCCTACATCCTGGCTTGAAAGTGCTGCATCCTGGCTAGGAGGATGGTTTGAAATTAGAACATTTCCATTAGACAATAAGCTCCATAATGACAAGTGAATAAATCCTTAAAACTTAACAGGCCCTCTTTCAGTGGATTGCCTAATTATCCCAAAGCCATGTTGCAAGTTAAAATATACATTCACAACTAAAAAACCTGGGGAAAAGTATTAAATGGTAGAATGATAACAAGATTAAGACAGGTAAACTATTACTTTGGCATATCTATACGGTATGATTCCAAGCAGATTGTAAAGAAAACTGCCCATGAAACATTAGCAAGAGCTCCAAGCGTTTCCCAAACTATCCTATGGCGCAGTTTGCATAAACTCTTCGATACTACAAGTTCACAAAGAAAGTTAGGAAAGATTCCTCAACTTATATATCTTTCAAGTTTCTCCAACAAATTCAAGCAAAAATACAAAGCTTGTACCTCAAAATCTTAGAGTTGATTTCCACATCTGGATCAACAGGCATTCTCCGAAATAGTATTGAGTGTAAGGCAAACCACGACTGTAATTGCCAAAACTATATGGTCATAATGGTAAAAATCTAATCATAAAATTTCGAACTCAACTACAAAATCAAGTTTATAACTGACCTTCTCAGCATCAACTTTGTGTTGTCGCTCAACTGCATCCAGCAAAGTAGGCCAGCATTCAAATTCAATCTTCCTCCAATGACTCCCTAAGGATGATAATAGATTAAGTTCATCTGAAAAAATGAAAAATCCTGTGAGGTCCAACAGAAATGGATGCAAAGAACTTTCACCAAATAAGAACCTTGAATAAGAACTTTCACCCAACAATTTGTAGAATCTGCTGCAACATTGGATGTTCATGAAACTCCTTCAGGAGAACATTAACCCTTTCTGGAAGTCTCAGAAGGGGTTTTACTATTAATGCCATCTTGTATGTATTTGAATGCTGCATGCAACCAAAACTTGAGATTAAGAGAACTTTCGCATCCTTACACTATATCCTCAACCAAAACCAGATGTTCTACAATTATTCATGGTAAATAACCTTGTAAATATTGTATTTTGCACAGGATGACTGGGAAAGCTTCTGGTGCTCCAAACACAAACGCAACAAATGGCCTGACAAAAAATTTTCATCCAATCTTGCAGGTAAAAAATACCCAGTCCCTGGAAAAGTTGGAAAGCACATGAGAAGGATAGAGGCTCAGTCAGTATAAACAGATTAGCACTTTAGGATGGATGCCATACTAAAACATATTTTTACTTCCATTACTGAAGAAATTGCCAGTCATTTAACATATTGCAAAGAAGGCACTGTACACTTAGCACAACCTTCAACAAATTTCTTGCCAACATCATATGCGGTGGTAAATGCATGAAGTCTTTCCTCATTTGAGATTTGAACTTTTCCAAACTGCCACAAGATATTACCAGAGTCAATACCATTGCCAAAAATGTTTATGACATATCGCCCATGTACTTCAAAATCTAAATAGGGCAATTTGATATAGCACCTTCGCTTCAAACTCTTGGAGAAAATATAAGACAGACAGTGAGGGATAATCAGAGCCTCTGCTTTGAATGAAAAAATTTGGGAGATCCCTTGCTTTTTCAGGTAATTGTGCTGCCACATGATTTAATATGAGATAAATATTTACATTGAATTTCTGAACTAGTTTCTGAAGCTTTTGATGTGTCTTCTTATATGATTCAATCGAATAGTAGCAATTTCCCTCCCATTTACAAAGATCTGAACAATCTTTCGACTCCTTCTCAACAAGTTTTCTACCCGCTTTGAGTGATTGAAGAATCCTGCAAGAAATAACAGTGAAGGCCGTTCTAGTAAGGAAGAAGAAAACAAGACATCAACAATCATACTTTTTGTTGCATTGGTTGACCAAGCAGCTTAAATCCTTATAGCATTCTTTGAATCATTGTAGTTCTTTGGAATACTCCTAAACAAAATAACATTTCTACTCTGAGGTGTACTCCTTTTGAAAAGCACAGAAATACTTACAAAGGTAAGGACTCCACATAATACCCAAAGATGTTGTATGTAATTTGTGAAACCTTTATAGCAAGGGTTCTGCAAATGTAAGAAATGGAGTCTGTAAAATAGCAGAAGTATCCATCTGAAATGCTCTTCTCAAGCAATTGATTTAGAACATTTCCATTAGACAATAAGCTCCATAATGACAAGTGAATAAATCCTTGAAACTTAACAGGCCCTCTTTCAGTGGATCGCCTAATTATCCCAAAGCCATGTTGCAAGTTAAAATATATATGCACAACTAAAAAACCTGGGGAAAAGTATTAAATTGTAGAATAATAACAAGATTAAGACAGGTAAACTATTACTTTGGCTATACGGTATGATTCCAAGCAGATTTATATAGAAAAGTGCCCACGAAACATAAGCAAGATCTCCAAGCGTTTCCCAAACTCTCCTATGGTCGCAGTTTGCATAAACTCTTCGATACTACATGTTCACAAAGAAAGTTAGGAAAGATTCCTCAACTTATATATCTTTCAAGTTTCTCCAACAAATACAAGCAAAAATATAAAGCTTTTACCTCAACATTGTAGAGTTGATTTCCACATCTGGATCAACAGGCATTCTCCGAAATAGTATTCAGTGTAAGGAAAACCACAACAGTAATTGCCAAAACTATATGGTCATAATGGTAAAAATCTAATCATAAAATTTCAAACTCAACTACAAAATCAAGTTTATAACTGACCTTCTCAGCATCAACCTTGTGTTGTCGCTCAACTGCATCCAGCAAAGTAGGCCAGCATTCAAATTCAATCTTCCTCCAACGACTCCCTAAGGATGATAATGCATTAAGTTCATCTGAAAAAATGAAAAATCCTGTGAGGTCCAACAGAAATGGATGCAAAGAACTTTCACCAAATAAGAACCTTGAATAAGAACTTTCACCCAATAATTTGTAGAATCTGCTGCAACATTGGATGTTCATGAAACTCCTTCAGGAGAACATTAACCCTTTCTGGAAGTCTCAGAAGGGGTTTTACTATTAATGCCATCTTGTATGTATTTGAATCCTGCATGCAACCAAAACCTGAGATTAAGAGAACTTTTGCATCCTTACACTATATCCTCAAACAAAACAACATGTTCTGCAATTATTCATGGTAAATACCCTTGTAAATATTGTATTTTACACAGGATGACTGGGAAAGCTTCTGGTGCTCCAAACACAAACGCAACAAATGGCCTGACAAAAAAATTTCATCCAATCTTGCAGGTAAAGAATACCCAGTCCCTGGAAAAGTTGGAAAGCACATGAGAAGGATAGGAGGCCAAGTCAGGATAAACAGATTAGCACTTTAGGATCGATGCAATACTAGAACATATTTTTACTTCATTATTGAAGAAATTGGCAGTGATTTAACATATTGCAAAGAAGACAGTGTACACTTAGCACAACCTTTAACAAATTTCTTGCCAGCATCATATGCGGTGGTAAATGCATGAAGTCTTTCCTCATCTGAGATCTGAACTTTTCCAAACTGCCACAAGATATCGCCAGAGTCAATACCATTGCCGAAAATGTTTATGACATATCGCCCATGTACATTAAAATCTAAATAGAGCCATTTGATATAGCACCTCCACTTCAAACTCTTGAACAAAATCTAAGGCAGACAGTGAGGGATAATCAAAGCGTCTGCTTTGAATGAAAAAATTTGGGAGATCCCTTTCGTTTTCAGGTAATGGTGCTGCCACATGATTTAATATGAGATAATATTTACATTGAATTTCTGAACTAGTTTCTGAAGCTTTTGATGTGTCTTTTTATATGATTCAATCAAATAGTAGCAATTTCCCTCCCATTTACAAAGATCTGAACAATCTTTCAACTCCTTCTCAACAAGGTTTCTACCCGCTTCGAGTGATTGAAGAATCGTGCAAGAAATAACAGTGAAGCCCGTTCTAGTAAGGAAGAAGAAAACAAGACATCAGCGATCATACTTTTTGTCGCATTGGTTGACCAAGCAGCTTAAATCCTTATAGCATACTTTGAATCACTCTAGTTCTTTGGAATACTCCTAAACAAAATAACATTTCTACTCTGAGGTGTACTCCTTTCGAAAAGCACAAAAATACTTACAAAGGTAAGAACAGCACATAATACCCAAAGATGTTGTATTGAAAGATTCCTCAACTTATATATCTTTCAAGTTTCTCCAACAAATACAAGCAAAAATATAAAGCTTTTACCTCAAAATCGTAGAGTTCATTTCCACATCTGGATCAACAGGCATTCTCCGAAATAGTATTTGAGTGTAAGGAAAACCACAACTGTAATTGCCAAAACTATATGGTCATAATGGTAAAAATCTAATCATAAAATTTCAAACTCAACTACAAGATCAAGCTTATAACTGACCTTCTCAGCATCAACCTTGTGTTGTCACTCAACTGCATCTAGCAAAGTAGGCCAGCATTCAAATTCAATCTTCCTTCAATGACTCACTAAGGATGATAATGGATTAAGTTCATCTGCAAAAATGAAAAATCCTGTGAGGTCCAACAGAAATGAATGCAAAGAACTTTCACCAAATAAGAACCTTGAATACATTTCAAAGAAACCATTCTTGAAGCAATTTCCTCATATAGTTGTGATCTATGGAGTAAAAATTGCACACCAACGAGGGCCTGCATAAAGTATGTTGCATGTTCGTCAAAATTAAAGTACAATATGAAAATGAAATTATCCAAATTGTATTCTAAAGAGATAAGAAATAAAGCCATGATTTGCTTCTTTGGACGAAGAAACTAACTTTCATTAATGGAGAATTAAGAGAGATGCCAAGAAGTGTCCCAGTAACTTGTAGAATCTGCTGCAACATTGGATGTTCATGAAACTCCTTCAGGAGAACATTAACCCTTTCCTAAAGTCTCGGAAGGGGTTCTACCATTAATGCCATCTCGTATGTATTTGAATCCTGCATGCAACCAAAACTTGAGATTAAGAGAATTGTCGCATCCTTACACTATATCCTCAAACAAAACCAGATGTTGTACAATTATTCATGGTAAATAACCTTGTAAATATTGTATTTTGCATAGGATGACCGGGAAAGCTTCTGGTGCTCCAAACACAAACGCAACAAATGGCGTGACAAAAAATTTTCATCCAATCTTGCAGGTAAAGAGTACCCAATCCCTGGAAAAGTTGGAAAGCACATGAGAAGGATAGGAGGCTCAGTCAATATAAATAGATTAGCACTTTAGGATGGATGCAATACTAAAACATATTTTTACTTCCATTACTGAAGAAATTGCCAGTCATTTAACATATTGCAAAGAAGAGAGTGTACACTTAGCACAACCTTCAACAAATTTCTTGCCAGCATCATATGCAGTGGTAAATGCATGAAATCTTTCTTGCCAGTCATTTAACATATTGCAAAGAAGAGAGTGTACACTTAGCACAACCTTCAACAAATTTCTTGCCAGCGTCATATGCAGTGGTAAATGCATGAAATCTTTCCTCATCTCAGATCTGAACTTTTCCAAACTGCCACAAGATATCGCCAGAGTCAATACCATTGCCAAAAATGTTTATGACATATCACCCATGTACCTTTAAAATCTAAATAGAGCCATTTGATATAGCACCTCCACTTCAAACTCTTGAACAAAATCTAAGGCAGATAGTGAGGAATAATCAAAGCATCTACTTTGAATGAAAAAATTTGGGAGATCCCTTGTTTTTTCAGGTAATGGCGCTGCCACATGATTTAATTTTGTATTAGCAAAGGGAATTTCCATGCCAACAGAACCTATTTCGATATCCCCAAATGAAAATGCTGCTTGTCTTGCCACAACACCATTTAGTTCAGGAATACATTTATCCCGTGAAAGGCATCTCTTCCCACCATGGTAATCCCTGTGGACCGGAAACAATGTCTGAATGGAAGTTGATTTTCCAAATCTTGCATTTGAAAGTGCAACATTCATAACAAAATTAGTTTCATTGTGCATTGTCGGCAATGATAGGTCCTACAACTGTTGCTGCAATTAGAATAGGAGATACTTTGGTTGATCTCACAAACCTAATGGCAGGGGGTGGCGGTGCTTGAGTATGACCTGGAGCATATACCTTTACATACGAAGTACTTGGAATGGTTGCTGATTGGGAGGCACTTGTGAAATTCTCAGTCTTCAAACGGCAAGTGCCCGAGCCATCCGCCATGACTATAGATGCAACACAGAGTTGATTCTTCAGGCAATTCACCTGACAATCTGGAATGCCCAAATTGTATATCTCTGACTATGACTTTGATTTTGGAGGATAAGAAAAGAATTCGGTATTGTTTAATAAAAACATGCTCTGGTTACTGCGCCCTGTAATGTCCTGCTCTCTGCTGCACCCTGTAATGTCCTGCTCTCTCCTGCACCCTTGTGTGGATCCTTGGGATCTATGGGAATGAAATCTGTAGATGGACATATGCAGTAGGGGGTTGTGTCATTGTAAACACATATTCCATAGTTCCTACACCATCCAAACACTTGGCATTGGTCTTCTACCGGACTCCAACCCAGTTGCCATGTTCCAGAGCTTTTAACCCACCCAGAGGACCTCAAATTTCCATGTGATCAATGAATCAGTGTAATTGATGTTGTATGCACTCCAGAGCTAAACACCAGAAGAATTGTAGAGTGTACAAATCCCTTTATTGCTTAGATGTGTTGTGGAGCCATTAGGGGCACCCTAATTCCAATATGTGATTTTATTCCTCCATTTCAATGTGAAATTCCCACTGCTGTCTAGAGTGAATGAATAAGGATAAACATGGAGGCTCTGTCCTACAAAACTCTCATTGACCAAGAGAGTATCAGTAGGATTGGAAAAAATCTATTTCGAGATAGCCATTACTTCGATTTTAAAGCCTGCTTGGGTAATGGAACAAATAATTACGCAAATATTATCCCTCTTAGATCAATCTAGTCTATTAAAAATACACTTTAAGAATAATTTCAGAGAAACAGGCACCAAAACCTCCATTCCTTACAGTTTGTCTGAAAGCATCAACCATACCAGAGGATTGAAGTGGAGCTTTTCTTCTCCCATCTCTGGTTACAATAGAAGAAGCATTTTTCCACCCAACCATTTGCATTCTTCTTGGTAATTGCATCAAGAGGATAAACTACAGTTTGTCCAAGAGTTCCTGCTGTAGATCCACAAGCCAATTTAGTTACCACATGCAAATATTTCCCCTCAACAAGACCAAAGGGTCTGGATTCAACTAACTACAAAACAATAACTGAGTTTATAAATTCACAAATTTATGCTATCAAGAAACTTTTTTATGAAAAAGATAAGCAAAATCAAGTTACTCAATATATTGCAAACAGTCTAGAGTAATAAAGAAAAACTAAAAATATTTTCTACATTATTTACAGAGTAAATTACCCGGCTTGGGTTAAAAACAAGAAATAGGTAGGTCAAATAAAAGAACAGGGGATATATCAATTCTTAATCATGAGTTGCCATTGGAAATTGAAAGCTTGGGATGTGACATGGCATAGAAAATTGATTGAATACTAAGTAAGCATGTGAAGCCTGAAGACAATGCCTCCTTCCTTACCTCCATTGGCGCCCAATATATTACATTTATCAGGACCAAGTTCCAATTTATTTCCACCTCCATGAGGTCAATAAATTTGAAAACCACTACAATAGAACCCCAATTGAAAAAATGTAGCAGCTTTTCGAACATGTCAACAATATATGCATAAGTTGCCGAGACACATGGCCCTCATGGTAGGTCCCACATAGCGTTTTGTGTAGGATGATTACTATGCTATTGTGTCCACAATAATTACATACAGATAAAATGATGGTCAGCTGTAATATATAAAATTTGCATGGGATGTACGCGCCCCCTGCCTCACCACCACGAGAGGTGTAATGAGAGAATGAGTCGCTTGAAGAAACTAAGCTGCCAAACACAAAGTTTTTCACAGAGGATGGAATGGGAGTAGCGGTGACCGTGCCTCTAGCCTCACCACTAGAGGTATAACGAGAGAATGAGTGCCTTCAGAGAAATCGAATAGTCAAACACAATATTTCACAGAGGATGGACTCAGAAATCCATCGGGGGCATATCCCTCGCTCTTTATCAACACATACACGGTAGTTGGTGCACTAGCCGAGAGAGGTTGCGGAGAAGTTGCTTTCCTTTTCTTTCGTGCGGTAGAAGATTCATTTTGGTAAGCTACAGAGGATCACTGTGGGGGTTTTAAGGACGAAGAGGATGCACCTGCGTTTCTTGGCGCCATTCCAGGTACAATTACAGGTGGAATTTGGCCTCAAGTTTTCAAAATTGTTGATCATTTGAGCTTCCTGGAATCATACATGTAGTCACGAGAGTAGATTTGATAGCCGAGATGCTCCATATAGTCACGAGAGAAAATTTGATAGCTGAGACGCTCCATATAGTCACGAGAGTAGATTTTATAGCGGAGACACTCCATTTAGGGTTAATAGATCTCAATAAGGCAACAATTCCATTGACATGTGGACAAAACATGGATGTCGCTGAAACTATAAGGACCCGACCAATATGTTGACTCCTGGAGTAGTAATGTCCGACTAGGAGCAGTAATGTTTGGCTCCAATGCAATTGGAGTTTATATAGTTAACGGGCAAGGGCAACATGGCAACCTAGCAACCTGATAATCTCAGAAAAAGCGGAGATTTTTGAAAGAAATTTCAGAATCCACTGATTTTTGCAACAAATTTAGGAATCCATTGATTTACTAGGAATTTTGGAATCCACTGGTTTCCCTCAAAAACCTTGAGAAATTTTTCAGTTATTTTATTGAGACCATGAGATGAAAATTTGGCAACGGCTTGAAGCCTACAACATTTTCTACTAGAAGAATGGTTGCAGTTGCCTCACTGCATGTAACATATATCAAATAAGAAAGTTAGTGAATGCAATAATAATATGTAAATCAGTTAAAATATATATCTAAATATATCTAAATACTATAGTGTGCAGTAGCTGAAAAATTAGGGATTAAGTGGTAGACCTTATTCAACAACTTGAATGAACATTCAGCGTCCAACAACACATAGAATGAACCATTCGGGTTTTAAGAGGTATATTGCTACCATTTTCACCCTATTTATGTTTTTGCAAATTTCGTTATGTCATTATCTGTTTGAAAATTGCGTTTTGTCATCTCATTTTTTTTTTTTTTTTCCCCTGGGAAAAAGTCGTAATTTCTATTAATAGTAAGAAATTACATTTTGTATATGCCGAAGCATTCAAAGTAGAGGCTGATATGCCTATCGAGTTCAGTCATAATACTGTGAAAAACCAAAATTAGTGTCTCTTCAGTCTCCACGCAGGGAGCTGTCAAAAGTGATACTGTTAACATTACAAAATTTAGTGTCTGTCTGCTCTAGCAAGAGCCGTGTAGTAACTAAAATATATACAGTCAGAATATACAAAAATGAAAAAACTGTAAGGGCCTTATCGCCCTAGAAACATCTGATCATCGAAAGGTCTGTGGTAATACTGATAGAAAGACCCTTCGTTCTCCTCCTGTATCATCCAATCTTCTCCTTGCCTGAGCGCAGCCGCTTTGGAGAGATGGTCAGCTTCAGTATTTTGCTCCCTGTAAATGTGTTGACAAGCAAATGAGTCAAATGAAGTAATTAGCCTCTTTGCCTCCTCAAGAATGTGTCTCAATGTAAATGCATGACAATGAGATGCATTCGACAACCAATTGCATACGATTTTGGAATCACCGAATAATTGTAGATGTCTACAATTTTTATGAATGGCAAATTGGATGAGATGCATGGCTGTACTGAGTTCAGCAAAATTATTGGTTCCTCGACCAAGGGGAATTTGTAGTTTGAATTTGTGTGTGTCATTGAGGTGTAGTGTGGCTCCTCCCCCACACCCCACCTCCTGTGCTGAGCCGTCGAAGAATCCCCACGGTTTTGAATGATCTATGTCCAGCTGTCTGAGAACACGGGCAGGTCCAGTGTGGTCTTCATCAGGTATCAGGTTATAGTCAGCTAACATATGTAGAGTGATGGACGGCCAGTGGGGTACCCTTAGGTTGAATATAGCCTGATTGCGTGCTATCCAAATAGCCCAGCAGGCTAGAAGCGGTAAATTAAGGGCTTTCCCCGTATGCTCTGTGTGCCAATTCTCCCAGGCCTCCAGTATATTTTGACCGTGCCACTGGTTTATCTGGGGGAGATGAGTTTTGATGCCATTCCAGAATAGAGAAGAGACATTGCAGGTTAAAAATAAATGAGCTGTGCTTTCTTCAGCCTGTTGACACAAATGGCATCGGAATGGACCATTGAATGAGCGCTTCATAAGATTAGTACCTGTAGGGATCTTGTCGAAGATAATATTCCACATAAGTAATCTTGTGCGTGGGGCAGCTTTGAGTTTCCAAAGAGTCCTCCAGGTAGGATGAATAATAGGAGGCAAGTGGGGTTCCATGAGCTTTAAGTAGCCAAGTTTTGGAGCGTAAAGTCCATGTTTGGATGATGCCCATATTATTTCATCTGGACCTTCAGTGAGTCTAATATGTGCCTGGGAGAGAGCATCCGTGTATGCGGACCATTCATCATGCCAATGTTCAGGTATATCCAGTGCTAGTGCAGTCCTCCATGCCTGATGTAGAAAGGATGAGTTGTCTCGGTCCCCAATATGCATGATATGTGTAATGCCCCTGCCATGAAGGTGTTGAATAATACCTTCTGAGAGTCTGTGTGAATTACCACAGCCAACCCAGGGATCCAGGCCAATGCGTACAGCGTCGCCAGACTTGATGCGCCAAGTAAGGCTGTCTCTGATTAATGGGATGGTGCTGATGACTGCCTTCCAAATGGATGAGATGTGGTTCTGTGTTCTCCGCTCCCTGCATAACCAATCCATAATATTCAGAGGCCAAATATATTTAGCATATGCAACCCTGGTCCAGAGACTTTCTGAGGTGAGGAGGTGCCACCCGAGCTTAGCTGCCAGAGCTCTAGAGAACAGGTCAAGTCTCTTGATACCCCATCCCCCCCATCGCTTGGGCCTTGCAAGTGTATCCCATTTCACCCATGCAAAGATTCTTCCAGGTTGATGACCCATCCAGAGGAACCTGCTGCAGATATGCTGAATTCTGTTGAGAATACCCTTAGGGATCCAAGTGAGGGCCATCCAATAAACTGGGGTGGCCTCGATCACCGCCTTAATAAGGGTTAGTCTTCCTGCTCGGGTAAGGTATCGATGATACCATACTTGTAATATTTTCTCAATCTTAGTAATCAACCAGATCCAGTCGGCAATCCTGTATCCAAGGGGCTTCAGACGGAATCCGAGATACTTGATGCCATCATCCAACGATAAATTACTATAAGGAAAACGCTGATTTGCAAATGCAATTTCATACTCCGAGCATCCAGTGGCTGTGATGGAGGATTTCTGTACATTTATCAACATCCCGGTAGCATGCTGAAAGAGTAGGAAAGAGTTTTGGAGTGAAGTGGAGTCTCCAATACTTCCATTAAGAAAAATGAGAATGTCATCGACGAATAGAAGGTGAGTAAGAATGAGGTGATCTGTGATCTTAATACCAGATAGAAGATGTCTGTTGTGTGCGGAAATTAAGATTCTACTCAGTCCTTCCATGATAAGCAAAAACAAAAGAGGTGAGAGGGGACACCCCTGACGTAGTCCTCTTTCCGAAGTGAAGAAAGAGGATGCTTCCCCATTGAGGAGAACACTGTAAGAGACATCCGATATGCAGCTCATGATCCATTTGATAAACTCATAAGGAAACCCCAAGTGTGTGAGCAGCAACCGAAGGTATAACCAGCAAGTGCGGTCAAAGGCCTTCGAAAGATCAACCTTGAGAATCATACCTTTTTGTCTCTTGGTTTGCAGAGTATGCATTAGTTCTTGTGCAGTGGCGATGGCCTCGTGGATTTGGCGCTGATGTAAGAAGGCAAATTGTTCCGCTGATATATGCAGTGATAGAATAGGCTTGAGACGGTTGGCGATGATCTTGGCAATGATCTTATAAAGGCAGTTGCAGAGAGAAATCGGACGGAAGTCATCAAAGGTGCAGGGGGCATTGGATTTTGGGATAAGAGCAATGAAGGTGGACTTAATTGCAGATGAGATGCGCCCTCTTCTCCTGCTATCTTCGACAACATTCAGAAGATCTTGGCCCAATAATTCAAAAAAGGCTAGATAGAATTCAATGGTCCAACCGTCGGGTCCAGGACTTTTATCTTTCTTGAACCACTTCAAAGTAGCTTCCAGTTCTGCCATCGATACTTCCTTCTGAAGTTCCTCCGCATCATCTTGTTCAATAAATCTAGGAAATAGTTCAGCTACCCGCATAATCTCCAGGATGTTAGCTTGTGCTGGTGCCTTGTAGATGCTCCTAAAATGCTCCACAGCTAGTCTGGACAGATTCCTTTGGGAGGAGACGGTGTCCCCTTGAGCTGTCCTGAGTTCCCATATGGTGTTGATGTTCTTTCGCCCATTAGCAAATTTGTGGTAGAACTTGGTGTTAGCATCTCCCTCTGTGAGCCAAATGGCTCGACTTCGGAGTCGCCAACCTTCTTCCCTTTCTTTAAGGATTTGAGTGCGTTTGGCAATCAGGGCCTGATAATGCTCTTTGCTTATCAAGGATGGAAATGTCCCATCTGAAGATTCCTCAAATTCTGAAATGATCTTCTCTGCCTCCTGTAGTATAAGGTTATCCCGGATGCGTTTCTGATGAGCCCAGTTCTTGGTGATCTGTTTTAGTTCCCTGAGTTTCCTTACAAATCCAGCTGAGTGATCCTCGTTTTCCCCAATAGCATTGGATTGCCAATAGGTGTGTACTAGTTGAATGAATGAAGGATCCTGTAACCATGCAGCATTGAATTTAAAAGGGCTCTTGATTTTATGAATAATATCATCGACTTCTAAGAAGATCGGGCGGTGGTCTGAGATGCCTCCTGTGCCTACCCATTGACGTACTCTGGGGAGATTATTAACCAGAGGTTCCTTAATGAGGAACCTGTCCAATCTTCTAGCTAGGCTCTGTTCCCCGCTTCTGTTGTTGGTCCAGGTGTACTGGAGTTTTGTGGATGGAATGTCGACCCAGAGATGCTCCTCCAGTAAATTAGATATATGTTCGGTGAGAGGGTCGATTTGTGCTGAGTGACCCCATGATTCACTGAAGCCAATGGAGAAGTTAAGATCCCCTCCCAGAATAACATTATCTCCTTGAAATAAATCTGATGCGAGGAGGTTGTTCCAGAAAGAGGCTCTATCAGAACAAGGGCCATACACATTGACAATCCTGATGTCGTTCGGTGCTGAATGAGTGCAAATGTCCAGTCCAATAAATCCCCTACCTCCAAATGAGTTGTTGATCTCCACCCTTTTGTTATTGACACCTATGGCTAAGCCCCCTGACCTTCCAGATGCGTCCAAGGCAAGAAAGGTCCAAGTAGGTAGCCATCCATTCAGGGTGCGGATTAGGGATTCAGCCGGGCAAAGAGTTTCTTGAAGAAAAATGAAGTCCATCTGAGAAGATAGGAGAAGTCTCCTAAGTGCTAGTTTTTTGGCTGAGCTAGCAAACCCCCGACAGTTAAAGGAGATAAATTTCATGGAGGAATGAGGGCTGGGCCATTCCTTGCTCTAAGGGCCCGAAGAATCGTTTGCTGCCGTCCTAGGGCAATCTCAGTATCGGCAGTGAGTCTGGCCTTGGAGATACCAGAAGGTCTGCCCCTGGAGGATTTGAGATGAGGAGAGTGTGAGAGAATGAGACCGACAGCATCCGGTCCTCTATCTCTGTGCCGAGACCGGAGGAAGTAGCCGGGAGGGGAAGGATCAGAAACATGAGGGGCAAGCGAGGATGATAATCTAGATGGAGGTGCCGACGGGGCGGGCTGAGGGATGGAACATGCAAGTGAGTGATGAGAGGGAGGAGAACAGGGGGAGGACGAGAGTGCCACTGAGGGAGTAAAGGTAAATGATGATGCAGATGCACTAATAGTAGATATGCCCACAGTCACACATGCATGAGGTTCAGACAGAGAATGGAGAGGAGACTTACCCGATCCCTCCAGATCCTCAGGTGCAATGTTCGGCTGCCCATCCTTCAGGTTCGGCTGCATCCCCGCAGATGTCCCAGCGAAGTCATCTGATGCGGCTACCTCTGCTGTTGTCACATGAGCAGGAGGGGGAGGTTCCAATGGATCTTGAGCCGGCTGATTCTCAGGTTGGGGAACCTGGGATGGGGGTACTACTTCCTCGACACCATGAGTACCAGATTTCTTGAGGAGGGGGCAGTCTCTATAGAGATGGCCAACCTTGTGGCATCGGCGGCATCTATAGGGTACGCCTTCGTAGTCAATAATCTGCTTGCGCTCCGTGTCCCTCCATTGAATCGTGATATGCTCGAGCAGTCCGCCAGTCGTATCCAGATTGATAAGGATCCTGGCGTAAGCCATCATTCCAGTCTGTTGGTAGGATTTATCATAGCCCATATAGACACCAATAGCATTACCAATTCTCTTAAAGATATCCTCGGACCAGTATTGAAGCGGAAGTCCAGGCAGCCTAATCCATACCGGTCCAGTGCCAATGCGTTCAGTTTCTGGGTCGAAAAGAGGAGTCCATCTCTTCAGAAGGACCGGCGCGTGTTCAAAATGCCAAAATGAAGAAAGTACCCAGTTGGTATGGTCGGCACGCGCGAAACGGAGAGCGAACCATCCCCGCACGAAGGTCTGTACAAAGGGGATGTCAACCAGATGGTGACCCCAGACCTCAGCTGCCCACTGTTTCAAACGTGCTGCCGAATAACTACGTCCTCAAATGCGTCCGACCAAGACTCGATCCGCGAAATCCATGGTCTCTCCCCAGCGAATATCTTCTTCTAACCGAAGGAAAACGTCTTCTGCCCTGGATTTGAAGCACTTATACCGCCGTTTAGGGCCCCGGGGAGGGGAATGACTGTGAGGGGGAACCGACGGATGAGGGTTTGTAAAGGGAGGGGGATCCGGGAGAGAGGGTCCGGAGGGAATAAATGAGGTGGAAGAGCCGGACAGGGGCGGGACGCTTGTGAAACAGCCAGATGAAAACCCTAAGGTAAACGGAATCCCAATCGAAGCACCCGGGATAGAGAGGCCATGGAGCAGAGGGGGAGCGGATCCCGTGACCAGGGGGTGTGTACAGGGATTGGAGATGAGGCAGTCCGATACGAAACCGAGAGTAGCCGGGGAATGAGGAGGGGTGGTGAGGGCCGGCCAAGACGGCGGTTCATCCGGCAGAATGACAGGGGGGTGCGAGAGCGAGTCTGTGAACGGGACCGGCTGAATAGGGGCAGTAAAATCCGAGCTGTACAAACCTCCAGAAGCATCAAAGGGCGTACGCCATATGGATACCCCTTCCAATGGGTCCGCTGTGTAATCGACGGCATCCAATTCATCCATTGCCAGCTGCACCTCGGATCCGCAGACACCTCGGAACGGAGTGAAACGGCGAAAACGACTCGCACCGACTAACCCCTCGCAGCAGTGAAAAAACCGTCGCAGAACGCCGTTAGCAGTGAGCGGCTCAAGTTACCAAATAAGTCACCTGGAGTAAAACGGCAAAGGAAAGTAAAACAGTAAACCAGCGATGTTACGGAGGCGGGTAGGCAGGTTCCAGCACGGTCCTCTGTGCTGCAGTGAACGGAAACCCTCGCTAACCGAACTCCTTGCAAACCCTAGCTTCCGCGTACTCCATCTTCTCCCAATAGTAATCACTTATTTTGTCATCTCATTATTTGTTTGCAAATTACATTTTGTCATATCTGCATATCTATTAAAAGCAAGGTTGTCTAAGTCTGTCTGGTTCAGTACGCAAGGTTGTCTAATGCTGTCTGGTTCAGTAAGAGAGGCTGTCTAAGGCTATCTGGTTCAATGCAATTTAAGATAGGGAAAGCAATACTAAAGAGAATGAGTTGTTTCAAGGAACTTTCTTTTAATTCCTTGATTTATAACTCTACACATTGCACAATTTTATTTTTCCCCAACTATATTTCTTTTTAACTTTTGAATTTGATTTTAAAAGCAACAACAATAACTGCAAGGAAAAGCGAGCGTAGTGTATATTTATTTGTGAATGTCTATGTGAGTAGTGCCTTTGAGATCACAAAAAATGCATTTGGTAGCTTACCACTAGCTCTCCTAAGGAAATTGCATATATCTAGAGCACACGTTGATAGAAAATATGATGTTTGGACTATTATAAGTAAGGTAGAGTACACTGCCTACTACAAATTCATAGATAGTAGCATCAAATAATTGATAAGAACAATCTACCTTAAATTTCATCCTAGAAGCAAGAGGGGTGCAAACAGGTTTACAATCCTCCATACTGAAGCATTGCAGAAAGTAGCATCAAAGTTTACAATCCTCCATACTGAAGCATTGCAGAAGATCTAGAGAGAAGATCTAGAGTATATGCGAC
Source organism: Pinus tabuliformis (assembly GCA_031772625.1). Classification (NCBI taxonomy): domain Eukaryota; kingdom Viridiplantae; phylum Streptophyta; class Pinopsida; order Pinales; family Pinaceae; genus Pinus; species Pinus tabuliformis. The sequence continues at coordinate 1,807,639,019 of CM062818.1, forward strand.
TGAAAAAGTGACAATCCAGAGTAATACTGAGTAATCTAGAGACCAAGAAGCAATTCTAAAATAAACTAACATGTGAAGAAACCAATACATGAAATTTATTAACACAAGGCTCAAAATGAAATTAATTTTTTTGAAAGTTTAGCATCCCCAAAGATAGGTCTCTGGCATGCAAGGGTCATGCAAGCCGTATTGAGTAATGCAGGGGCCATAGTAAATTTGTTTGTATTTATTTTTTTAATATATTTAAATAAAAAAAATTAATTAAAAAAACATGAAATAATTTATTAATAATTTTAAATAGAACAAAAAAAAGTGAACTTCTCCACTGCGAAGTGGGGCTTTCATGTAGCCAAGTGCCCCTTTGGATACTTCATTTGGCTCTCAGAATCACGACCAAGCAAGCAAAGGTGACAGGAAATCAATCTTCCAGCGTATCAAGGAGGGTGACAGGAAACCAATCATCCAGAATATCAATACAATGGGCTTACAAGGTAATTTATTATATCAATACAGTCCTTTTACAAGGTAATTTATTGTAGCAAGTCAGATTAGAAAACTAATTAAGAAGGTATCCCCACTAATACGAAGCAAAGAAAGATGCCAGAATCCCACTGAGTAGACGAGGTTACGAAGCAAAGCAGGATCCCAGAAGCTCAGCCGCTTGACCACACTCAGGTTTGTTTGTTTCAGAAAGCTCCCTCTCTATGCTTTTGCAAGGCAAACATATTTTTTCCACTATGAGTTTCTTATCTTGGTTTGTTTGCTACGATAAAGTGTGATTGTGAAATAGTAATGTCGAAAGCAACACAAAATCCAAAAGAAGCAAGTACACCCAAAATATAAAAGAAGCAAGTAAATCCAAAATCTAAAAGAAGCTGCTCACCGTGGCCCTGCCATGAGGACTACCCAACACACCTACTACCGAAACCTCTCAAGAGACCAGCTCCTCCTTCCCCCTCTTTGATTCTATAATAGCATTTTACTTGACATTAATTTTGTAGCAACTGCAGAGACCGGGACATAGTGTGAAGAAGCACGAGCTAAATGTCCACCAGCAGTGCTTTCAAGAGATCCAGATAGAGACCCAGTACCAGTCGTAGTAGCACCAGAGGTAGAGGCAACATATCCTCCAGTTGAATACACGTTGAAGAAGCCTATCCATGCTTAGTTATAGTATTAATACTCTTCCTGTTAAAGATAATAAGGTATGAAGTAAGAGAAGGATGATAAAATGTGTTATTAAGCCTACAAGAACTAAAAAAGCATATCCACAAACACCGGTATATATGAAAATCATACCAATTCAGGGTTTTTTTTTTTTTTTTTTCTCTCTAGTAGCGTTAGAATCATATTCTCATGTCAATTTATTTTCTTCCACAGTGCAGGCTTATCGTCTCAGGCCTATTATCATAGGGTTGTCGAGTTGGTGTGGGATGTCATCATTGTTGCAGTGGGTGGTGGAGTCGATGGTATCACCCCGGCATCATCATGGTTAGGATTTCCGAAGCATGCATCCTTTCAATATTTTATGGTGGCGCATCATCCTTTTTGTCCTCAAGTGGACCTATGATCGGATCCTCCTCAGTAGACCAGATAATTTCAGTATCAATTGGATGGAGGGTGCTTTGGGGATGGCTATAGTTTCTTCATTTATGTATACTGGATTGATAGAATGTACGTTAGATTGATAGAGCGGGCATTTTGCGGAGTGTATTCTTCATATCCCCAATCTCCCTCGTGAGGAGGAACGACTTAACTCACATAAGGAAGGTAAGAGGGATCCCCCGTTGAAGTTTCAGCCACTACAAGTTCATCCTGGGTAACATGCTCACTGTTCCTATATTCGGCTCCTAAGTGGTAGTGAACAAGTGCATCAGATTCCTCATGATAGAGTGCACCAAGGGAAGCTATGGATCAACCAAGCTTACACATTTCACATGCCAAGCACAAATCTAATGCCGAGAAAGGCTGTCGAACTGACATTTGCATGGATGTATAGGTGACAGCCCTAACATTTGCATGGTTGTATAGGTGGCAGCCATGGAAAGTTTTCAAGTTTTTATAGGTGGACGCTGTATAGATGATTTCTTAGTTATCCTTGGTTATTTTGCCTCCCTCATTCATTCATGGAATATTTAATGCCTTGAACTAATGCTAGCATTAGTTGAGCGATTAAAAAATACAAAGAAACAAATGAAAATGTGAAGGATATAAGATATGGTTTTGGTGTCCCTGCCTCGGGAAGAGGCCAAATAAGATGGCGAATTAGATTTCAAGAGATTTCACTTATGAATATGTGTCCCGTGCCTAAAAACTTTACTGAATAACTTGCTCAAACTAATATTAATTTCATCGTCCCAATTACTATAGTCCCTGCCTTGCCTGCGGGAGGGACTAATAAGGTTATGTTATATTATGTCATGTCATGCTAGGTAAATATTTTGAAATTTATTATATTTTTTTATTTAGTTAAAAAAAGGTTATGCTATATTACTTAATGTTATGTAAATATTTTGATTTCAATGAAATTAAATAACAATAAAAATAAAGGTAAAATCAAATTAAAAATTAAATAAAAAATAAAAAGAATACTAATAATTATAATTCTTAATTAAATTATTTTGATTGGGTTAAATTACATAAAATTAAAAATAAAATACAAAAATTAATAATTGTAATGATTAATTATTAATAATTAAACTAACCAAGATCCATCTTATCTCCAAATCTATCAAGGCTAGAGGGATCAAATCTCTTGAAGTACAAACTTATTTTAGAGTTACATCCAAAATGTGTGAGGGCCTTCTCTGTGCTAGAAAATAGTGATTACATCCATACATACACAAACAATAGTAAGAATGCAGACAAAAAAACTTGCTGTTGCAACCAAGTAAGAAAGTAAGATAAAACCAAAGAGCTGAAAAATATTGATCTGTCTTTCACAACCATAACATGAAAACAAGGAAGCTAGGACATGATCAATATGGAAAACTAATATCACCACCCTCGAGGATGTTCTGGTCCATGATGTGTTTATAATGCATTCACCCATATTGTCCTTATAGGCCTTTATTAGGCCACTGGTCCACCTCCATATTGAATTATCTGAAGAGATGTTGTATGGTATATGAGGAGAGGGAGGCAAGTCTATGTTTGATCCTCAAGATCTAGCCAACAAGTAGTGTTGGATCAAAAGAATGTTGTCCGAGAATACCTCCAATAAAGGATTTTGAGTCCCCATAAATATTCATGTTGTGCAACTTCCTTTCTGTTATAAACTAGAGTAGTCCCCAGAGAGCCATTGTTTCTACTCTGGTGTTAGTGCCCGGGCCTCCATGCTAAGAAAGTGTGTATCGATTACGTTTGTCCACCATAAGAACCACAACACAACCACATATACCTCTTTGTGATGCACCGTCGAACCAACCAGTTGGAAACATAATGGAAGGGGCAGATCTAATCTTATCGATATTCCTGGTTGTCAATTTAGGTGGAGGAGATCCTCCCATCCAATTGTTCACATTGTGACAGATTTTGGGTATGTCAGTAGGTATGCCTTCAAATATGTAAATGTTTCTAGGTTTCTAGATTTCCCAATTTGTGAAAAGTGGAATAACAACTTTCTCAGTGGAATTTGAATTCCAATGTGTGATTAAATCTTGCAAATTTGAAATCATGAAAGTCGGGTAGTGCCGTAATCTAGCGATCATCCCCCAGATATGAGTAGTATAAGGGCATTGAGAGAAAATATGACCAACATTTTCAAGCGACTTTCTATAGAAAATACAAATGCCAGGTCCCTAAAATCCTCCCTTGAGTAAGTTATCCCAAGTCAATATTTTATTTTTCCAAACCAACCAGTTGAATAGAATGATTTTTATAGGGATATTCATTTTCCATACCTTGTAAAACCAAGAGCTTTGATTGAAATTGTGTCGTTGTGTGATCAAAGATTTGTACGTATCTGCAACGAAGGGCGTCTAATTATGGATCTTCCCTCCCCATGTTATCATGTCTCCCTAAAAATTGTGAAGTAGTTCGACCTGGCTGAGCGAGTCTATGTATTGTCGCCAATTGTGCTCCACAGCATGTGGCAAACCCGATTCCAACGCAGACTTCCAAATGGGACAACTATGTTTTATGCCTCTTATTACTTGACATAAAAAGAAGATACCTCTTCTGTAGATTGAGTTCAGCGTATGCTCCTTAAGAACCTGCGTACCTGCCAGACCTTTAATGTTAAGTGAACCAATCATAATTTTCCCCACATTTCCATATTCCTAGACCATTCTTGACCTCCAGCAAGGCATAATCTTCATGTAGCCTCTCCAGATAATCGATCCATCTTTCCTGTGTGACCATGTGTTCCTGTAGATATCTTCCAATGTGTTGTTTTGGATATATTTTGAATGAACAATATCTTGCTAAATGCCCCTACCAGTAATAGCTCTCCAAAATGATTTAATGAGCAACGTTGTTCCAAAAGATTGGTGTTCTAACAGTCCCCATCTGCCAAATTCTTTGGACTTTGTTAACTTTGACCATTTACATAGGTTCATTTTGCTTGATACCTCGAGCCCTCTCCAGAGAAAATTTGTCATGATCGAGGTGAATTTTTTGACAATTGTATTGGGAATCCAAATAGGTGAGCCCAATAAACATAAATTTGTTGTAGTGCTGCCTGGACTAAAATGTATCTGCCACCCGATGATAAAAATTTGTGTGTCCAGTTTGAGAGTTTCTGCTTGTATTTATCAATCAGCCAGCTCCAGTCCGAAATTTTGTAGTTGCATGGCTTGATGTTATATCCCAAATAGTGAATCAAGTTCTGTAGTGGTGCTATTATGACGCCAAAATTTTCTGCAATGTGTTCAATGTCCCCCATGTCTCTAGTAAAATAATATAGTGTGGATTTCTCGCCATTGGATTGGAGACTAGAGGCGGCCCCAAATCTAGAAAATATGTAAAACAGAGCTTCCCATTGAGCTCTCAAAATGATTCCAAAGGTTAAGATATCATCAACAAAAGTCAATGAGTAATGCTAACAATACTAGTTATCTGGATTTCTTGAAAGATACTACATGACTAAGCTTCTTTTATTTTAAAATTGATTCCATCCATAACAAGAAGAAATATTAAAGGAGAGAGGGAATATCCCTGTCTAAGCCCATGACCAGCTTTGAAGAAATGTGTTGGGAGTCCATTGATAATCACAATGAAGCATGTCAAAGAGATGCAAGCCGTAATCCATTCCATGTTATGATTTTTGAGCCCCACCTTGTATAGAATAAGCCTGATGAAAGACCAATCCACACTATCAAATGATCTGTGTAAATCAATTTTCATGACCACCACTTCCTTTTTTCTCGAATGGATTGTATGAATGGCTCCCTAAGCCACGACTATTGCATCACATATCTGGCGTTGTTGAGAAAACCGAACTGTTATTTGGAGATATGGTTGGATAATACCCCTTTAATATGCCTAGAAATCACCTTTTAGATAACTTTGTAGAGTATATTGCACAAAGAGATTGGCCTAAAATCACAGAAATTTCTAGGAGAAGACTTCTTCAGGATTAAAGCGAGAAATGTGGAATTGATTGCACCAGAAATCTGCCCACCCAGTTTAGCCTCCTCAACAATATTCAGGAGGCATTTTCCAAACAGATCAAAGAAGTGTATGTAGAATTCCACGGTCCATCCATCTGGGTCGGGGATTTTGTCTTTTGCAAAAGAGCTCAGTGTTTGTTCAATTTCCTGCAAAGTGACCGGCTTATATAATTCCTCATTCGCTTCATCATCAAACATAGTGGAATATTGGTTAATTTCCCAAACCTAGTCTTCAAAATCAACCTCTCCCCTGGCTTGATAGAAGTGTTCGAAAAACCTGACAACTTCTCTTTGGATGTCCCTGGTTGTATTAAATCTTTTACCATCAGAGGATTCTATCTGCCAAATTGTGTTGCAATTTTTCCAGTGGGAGGCGTATTTATGGAAAAACTTGGTATTTTTGTCTCCATCCAAAAGCCATGTAGCTCTGATTTATAGATGCCAAGTGACATCCTGAATGTGCAATATCTCTTTTTTCCTTTCTTCCAATCCTCTTAGCTTATCCAGGTCCTGTTGTGTTGGGTTGATATGTTCCAAGGACGATCCAAAATCAGAGATCAACTGAGAAATGTTTTTTAGCTCAGCTATCATATGTTCCTTCCTGTTCCTCTCCCAAATTATAGTCCTCGATTTGATGATGTTTAAATTATACACCATAGTATGCATCTCGAATCCCTTGTAGTGATTAGACAATTCATACGAGAGTGTGCAAACGAGGTTGATGAATTCAGAGTCCTCTAGCCAAATTATTGAATTTGAAAGGGATCCCTTTTCGGATGTTCTCCATCTGCCAATTTAATAATATAGGAGTGTGATTGAAAATGTATGTTCCTGTGGATAGAGGAATGGGGATATCCCACCTGTTTGAACAATTCCTCATGAACTAGGAAGCAGTCAAGTATGTTTCCAATGTATCTATCCCTAGCTCTCCTATTGGTCCATGTCGGGACAAGAGGACAAGGCCAAATATCTACCAGATGAAAGTCCACAAATAGTTTATGTAACCTATCTGCTAATGGATCAATCCTACTGCAAAAAGCCCATGATTCTTGCACCATTAAATTGGAATTGAGGTACCTGACCAAAATGAGGCCATTGATCTTCAAAATGTTTGATCTATCAATTTTCTCCCAAAAGAGAGTTATATCCTGACAATGGGCATACATGTTAAGTATGTGGATGCGGCCAGGGAATCCCCGAAAGTATCTAGTGAGTAGAATACCTGCAAAATCCCAAATGCATGAAAGTGTGCTTGATTTGGATCCTAGAGAGCGATGGTACGTCCCAAAGTGCCAGTAGATCCCACCGTAGCAATATGCCAATATGGGCATACCTGCCTGAAATATTTGACACCACAAGAGGAATTGACCGTGGATTCCAAAATTAAGATGATAAAAGGATGAGTTTCCAAAATGATATGTTTGATCTCTAATAGTTTGGAGCAATTCCCCAAACCCTCAATATTTAATGAGAGGATACCCATCATGGAGGCACAAAGATAGGTTGTAATGCTCTAAGTGCCCGAGGGTCAGTGGATGGGATGATACAGACCTCAAACAGTTCAGAAAAGTCCTGTAACTCGTCAAAATTGGGGCCATAACGACCACAAAAATGTTGACTGCCTTTGCGATGTAATTTTCGAATAGTGATGTTCTTTGCAGAGCTGGACTAATGAAAGGAGAAGATCGAGATGGATCAACCTTGTGGATGGTCAAATATTTAATGTTCAAGTCGAGGTTAATCATAAGAAAGTATAAGTCACTTCTAATTGAATTGTGTAGATATTCCAAGGAAGGTTCGGCCGAGTAGGGAGGTAGTAGAGGTGTGACCGATTCGAGAGGGGGCATCGTAGGGGAGATTTTAAGGAGAGGATTAGGGGAGAAGGATTTTCCAGGGCCAATGTATAATTGGGGTGTACCATAAGTCACATTTCAGGTTGCTGAAGATAAATGAGTTCCAGTAAGTGGAGGAATGGTATTATTTTTAGACAGGTTGATGACAGTGAGGGGGGGGGGGATGTTAATAGGTCCAGAGAATGATTGTGGGATATCCGGAGGGGGGAGAGTGAGGACATAATCAATGTGGATGAAGAGGAATAAAACTGAGAGGGGGAAAAATCAGTACCTTCTGGTGAGTGTGTAGTCCTTGTATTCTGTAAGATTATAGTGTAGTCCATTTGCATCTACCTTCTCATACTATGCATACTAGCAACACGCTTCATAGGACAATGCCACATCATGACCCGTTGTGTGGCAGAGGAGGCAACAAAAGGGGATGCCCTAATAATTGATAAGTTTTCAAAATTGTATCGGTCGCCATTCAAGATCCAAGTTTTCTGGAAGGCCACCAGAGAAACGAATCTCAACAAGTATCCAAGCAACCCGCTTATCTCTCACACCTATATCCTTAAGATCCACATATATAAATCTTCCTATAGTTTTACCAATTTTCATCAAAGCCCACTTCATCCAAAATTCTAGGTGTAGTCTAGGAAATTTGACCCAAACAATATCACTCTTCGACGTGTGCGGAAGGGGGGTGAAGCCAATAAGCCAATATACCATTTATGCAAATGCAAGAAATTTCTCCTACTGACCCATGGATATTTTAATACTTTCTCAACATCCTCCAAGTGAAGAAATTGAATGCTAAACCAAGAGTTCATAAGAATTCTTATCTTCGACAAGTATCCCAACAGTGAACCATAGGATATTTCCACCCATACCTGCATCTTTGGTTCTATAAATTCCGCAAATTCTCATTTCCTGACTAATTACGGCTTCTGCAAGCTCACCAACCTGTTAGTGAGAACGTCATGCCTAAAGCTCAGTAGTTTGGTCAGCGGATCTGAATGGATAGGTCTGCGATTATGGCAATTTCCTTTGCGCCTCCTGGGCACCACATCTGGATGGGCAGGTTATGAAGGTGAAACTCGAGAGGGATCACGCATGTCAGAAGTTGGACGTCCATTCTCATGTGAGAATCCAACCGATGACATGTTTCCATCAAAATTCTGTGTAGACCAGTCCCGTTCAACGTCCAGAGTGGCCTGCACGAAGGCCTCTTGGAGGCAGCGCCTAACGAGCCATATATCAAGTATTAAATGCACCCGGAGATGCACGCGATATAGCTCGTTAACACGCAAAATGCAAAACTCGTCACTAAATAAAACAAGGCATTTTGCGTGTTAACGAGCTATATCGCGTGCATCTCCGGGTGCATTTAATACTTGATATATGGCTCGTTAGGCGCTGCCGCCTCTTGGAGAGCCACATCAATTTCAAGGGGATCTGTCAAGTCATCGTCAGTAGGTGCAGTGACCCCACCAACCAAATGTTGGATCCCACAAAATTAAGTTATTGGCATACACCTCTAATAAACCGAAATGCCGTCAGCTTCAGAAATTACTAGATTCGGATATGGAAACTTAGACCAACCCAAAATTAGACATGCCCAACCAATAAATGCCCCACCAACCATACGATGTGCCCCCGATATAGGTTTACTCGTCAATTAATTTGGATCGCCGCCAGATTCGGAAGTTACTAAATTTGAAAGAAATCGTAGACCAGCACAAATCTGGACAGGTCATCAGAGGATCCTCTATCAACCAACAACCTGTACCACCATAAAGAGGCTAGTGGAAGATAATCATATTAAATAGTTGCCTATATTTGAATGTGACCCAAAATCTTAGTATAATATTATTATTCCACCCGTTCCAATATCCCTACATTCCCCTTTTACAGCCGATCATAATAAGGAAGGAGTAGTTTCCTGCATCCACCAACCAGAGTAGGGAGCCCGTATTAAAAACACAAACTAGGTTTGTGAGAATCCCAATGCATTCCAATAAATCCCCAATAGCGCAACCACCGATAGTTGGGAAAATTTTGAACAAGTCGGAAATCGGTTGCCACCTTCCAATCCAGGATCGAAATCGATCGAGCCTGTAACAAGCACCTTGTACTAGAATACTAGCAATCCCAACTTCAAAGTAGATCAAAATAGCCAGTTGAATTGAACAAGTTGACTAAGAAAATTACGTGCAGAAAGAGCATAAGCTACAATTCCACTAGGAACATAGACATGACCACCCAATGCCCCCCCCTCAACAACACCATAAGTTTTGAATAAGATCCTTCAAATAGTTTTGGTAACCAAAATTACTAGGGTCCGGTAGAATGTTGCACGCACCACAACATAAGAGGTCACGAGCCAGGCCGGTTGTGTTTTCAGGGCGAGAGTATATTAACAGTGATGGAGTGAGATGACAAGGTGCGGAGAGAGATACACATCTTCAGGCTTATGAGGATGTAAACAAGAGCTTTCCAATCAACATTGTGGTAAGGAGAAGTAGTACAAGGATTTGGAATAGTGGAAAGTATGTTTCAGAATCACCTTCGTTCATATGGGAGGAGAGTAGTCCCGATAGTCTGACAAAACCCATAATCAATATGAGCAACCCCACTAGCAAACTAGAACCCAATAGTCCAGAAACCCCGAGAAACCCCCAGGCAACAAATAATCTGATGCCACTATCCGAAACAATTAGTTCCACCAAAGAAGTTCACACCTGGATAACATTTGTTCTATACCCCCATAGTCTATAGTCAACAACACTGTGTTACTCCGTTGAGCAACATCATCGCCTTCACAAAGCCTTCCTCGCCTTCACAGAGCCTTCTCTCTCGCCTTCACAATCATATATATATATATATATATATATATATATTTTTGTGTTTCATAAATAAAACAACCGATTTTCTTTACAAATCCCAGTTAGAAACTCATACCAAAAAATTAAAATATCTGAGAAAACCAATTACAACAAAAACAAAAACAAGAATTAAAAATTATTTTTGCAATCTTTAATATTAAAATTTATTGCAAAAATAGAAATAACTACAATATCTACTCTTTCAGAATTTATTTATATATTTATGCATGCATTAAGATCATTATAAGAATAGTTTTAATATATAAATCTTTTTTATATGCACATATCTTTCGTATGTCTGCAACTTTTGTATATACAGATATAAAGATGTTGCACATATACGGAAACTGTGCATATATGGAGGTTGTTGTATATGCATATTATGAAAGTTATGCAGTACTTCTGCATATACGCAACTTCCCTATATGGAAAATATGCACATATATGGAAGATATGCGCATATATGGAGGTTGCACATATACAAAAAATATATGCATATACAAAAGTTCTACACATATGGAAGATATGTGCATATACAAATGTTGTGCAAAACTTCAGCGTCTATATATGCATAGGTTTCATATATGCACATGTCTTCCATATATGCATAATTTTCGTATATGTGCATGTCTTTTATATATGTGTGTTTCTTCTGTATATGCGAATATACAGAAGATATGTGCATATACACAAGCTATGCATATATGGAAGATATGTGATACAAAAGATACATATATATAAAAGTTGTGTGGCTTCGGTATATGCACAACTTCTGTGTATGTGCATATTTTCCATATATGCACAACTTTCATATATGTAAAACTTTGTATCACTATCTATTCTAAACCGCATAAGTGTAATAATTATTAATTTAAATCCAAATTGTAATTTATATTAAATTTTTAATTAGAAAACAAAATCGAATAATAATAATAAATTAAAATATTATATATAAATTAAAACTAAAATGAAAAAACATATAACATATATTTCTTATTTATTTAAAAATATAATTTAAAATAAATATATATAAATAAACAATTCCAAATGAATAGATTAAATTAATAATTCATATTTGTCATAATTATATTTTAAAAATTAAAAATTATCTAAATTTAATTAATGAATATATTTAAAATTAATATTTAAATTAAACTCTTTTACGAACTTTTCTTATAAAGATATTATATTAAAATACTAAATTATAAAAAAAATTCCAAGTTCATATGTATTTAAATATTATATTAAGGTTTTTAAAAGTATATTTTTATATATAATGTGAAATATATATAGCGCAGAGACTCGTGGCCAACCAGAGTCCGAGAAGGAGGGAGGTCCTATAAGCTAAGCACAGGTGTAGCTGAAGCCAATGCATGTTGGTCTCTTGCGGCAATGCATGCTCCTTCCAAGACTCGTTGCACTAGCTTTCTTACGACACTTGGCCTCTGTCCATCGCTATCAATGACCTCTGTTTCATATGCTCAGGGGTGGCATTCTGGTAAGCTTTTCGACGGTCTGTAGCATTACAATTCTTCTGATCTCGGCGGCTTCATTTTTTCATGGGTGGCATAAGCTTTTCGTCGCCTGAATAGCTTCAATTTCTCTGAACCCGTTGCACTAGCTTCCTCTGTCGCTTTCCATGACCTCTGTAGGCTCAATTTCATGGGTGGTATGCTTATCGTCGTCCTGAATCACCTTAATTGCTCTATGTTGGAAGAGAACCTCTTTGGTTATTCTTTGGCCATGACTCAAATTCGCATCTCGCTCTTGCACTCTCCCCTCAGCTCGCCTGCGGCTCCAGGTCAGTATCTCTCGGCTTTAAATTTTATATGTTGAAAAAGGATGGCGTTTTGAAAGGAAAGTTTTAAGCACCTGCAACACTTTTGATTTTAGTTAGATTCTGCAAGTCTATGATAGCACGAAGCTGTTTTCTGATTAGAGATAAGGAAGAAAATGATGGAATGACCTGAAAGTCATTTTGATATTAGCATAGATGTTTTGTTATAGCCTCAAGGATTGCCTTAGATTCTAGTCTTATTCTCATGTCTGCGGAATCGTTTTCAAGCTGGTCATGGGTATCGCTTCTCAAGATTCAGAAATATTTTGTCATTTCCAAGCCATGCTCAGATTTCCGATTTAAGGTTGGCCCTTGGTGGTGTGTCTGTCAGTTTTTCTGTTGCTGTATAGTCTGTCCTGAGGAATCGTCATGAAGGTTTAGCCTGGCGAAACCTTCTGATCCCTGCAACTTTGGCTCATTACTTCCACCTGCCTGAATCCTCCTGGTTTTTTTTCCCGGGCCGGTTTTTTTCTCCGGGGAGCTGGATTGCTTTCAAAAGTACAAGCCTTAATTTCTATCTCTGACTAAGACATTTTCGGGCAGAGTAAAGAAAAGTATTTCTCTAGATATTTAAGTTTTCTTTGGGACAGAACAGGATTTCCGAATTAAGCTAAGCCGTCAAAAATTCAAAATTCTATGTGTCTGTCAGAATCCAGTTAATGACATAGTCATCCCATTTATAGGCAGAGGGGTTGATGGACTCATAATTAATTCCCTTTCTCTTCAAATAGGGGTAAACTCTTTCCCGAGGTTTCACAGGACAGTACTGTAGTCTGAAAATTCGAGTTTTAAGCCTTCCCTCTCCGGGCCTTTTGTTCAGAACCATCTGATTCTACTGTCCGTAGGCCCTGGCCCATATCTTCCCTGGATTTTTATGATCCCTTCGTACTCAGAATTAGGTGGCCGATTTAAGAATGACTGATACATCCGACTTGGAGGCGATGATTCAAGCGACCATCCAGGCTGAGTCAGTACACGAGAATGCCAAGTTGGATAGTGAGTGGCAATCCACTTTGGAGGAAATGCTGATTCACCCCTCGGTCCCACAAAATGAGATGGAAGGTTTTTTAAAAGATAAACCTTTACGCACTATCAGTCAATCTGGAAAAGATCTCATTCAGAAAGCCTGGCATGAAGACTGTCTTTAGGGAAATCAAAAACCTGTTAAGACTATCCCCCCTCCCACTGCTATTAGAATAGATAGCAGTCATCTGGCAGATCGTATTGAAAGTCTCCAAGCTAATGCCTTGGTCGGGAGATGGCATTTCCCGGAACTAGATGACTCGAAGATGAGATGCTGGCTCGAGCAGCAATGGAAGCCGCTAATTGGATATGTTCCAATTGTCGCCAGGTTACTGAAAGAATGGTACTGCTTTCACTTTCTGAGTTCCAATGACCTGGAAATCATTCTAAAACAACAATGGGTTTATAAAAGAAGTTTTCTGGCATTACATAGATGGTATATGGGCTATAATCCATTAAAGAACATCCCATCCAATAATTTAATTTGGGTCAAACTTCCCAGTTTTCCATTAGAGTTATGGTCAAAGGAAACTTTAGCTGAAATCGGGAATGCCATTGGAAGATGCGTATATGTGGATCCTTGGGTTTTAGGAGAGAAAGACAAACGAGTAGCTTGGGTTTTGATAGACAAACCCTTCAGAGGAGGATTCCCGACCCATATAGACATTCACTAGAGGGATTTAAAAATCAGGCAAAGGCTCGACTTCTGGGGGATTCCCTTTAGATGTTCAGCATGCCATTGCACTGGGCATCTAATTAAGAACTGTTCAAGACGCCTTTCTAATAACCGAAAGCATCATGGTCACCATCATTTTGCAGCAAAGCCCTTCAAAGTTAAATCATCATGCCAGGATTCAGAGCGATCCACATCCTCAAAGAATCTGTCTTTCTCAGGGTCAGAAGCTCACCGGGAGCTTTTTTCTAAAGACCAACAGCTTTCTCCTCATCCGATTGATACTCACGTTCCTGTCGAGCCTATATCTCCCTCTATGCCCCCTTTGGAGCCTGCCTCGGACCATGAGGCTCCTAACGATACTCATATCCCGGTGGAGCCTATATCTCCCTCTATGCCCCCTTTGGAGCCTGCCTCGGATCATGAGGTCCCATGCCCTCTTCCATCTCTGCATCCTCTTAAAAAGCTCAGTAATGAAATTCAATCCATCTATTCCTCTACTCCATCTCCAATTAAAATCAGCTCTTCAATTGAAAGAGGGAAAGAGATTTTGATAACTGCTACCCCAACAAACTCGCCTACATCCTCGCCCACAAATTCTGTAGGCAGTGACTTGGATTTCTTGCTAAGTAAAAAATATTTACAGCTCAGGGCGCTCACAATTCATAAACCCTTTGCCCAAATGTCCCCTCAAATTAGTCCAAAGTCTGCTAGAAATATCACGGTGAGGAGGAAAACAAAAGGGGGAAGCAGGCACTTCAGGGGGAGAGGAGAGGGCGCGGGCAGAGGAGTCCGAAATTTATCTCTTATAGATGTCCCAATCATAGACATGACAGAAGATAGGCCTCTTAGAGCAAGCATGGCCGGAAAATCTCCAAAATGAATTTCATCATCTCCATGAACATAAGGGGCTTGGGGGCAGGACCCAAGTTTTTGGCCTTAAAAAACCTCTTTTACTCAGTAAGTCCCAAAATTATTTTAATACAGGAAACTATGCATGCCTCCTCTGTTGCAGTCTCATATTTCAGAAAGATGTTTCCTTCTTGGCACATCTCTGCTATGGAAGCGATCGGCCTTTCGGGGGGGTTAGTGGTCTTATGGGATCCAACCTGGATAAAGGCAAAAACATATAGTTGTTTGGTAGGGATCCTGATCTCGATGAAAATGAGAGGACATAAATTTCCAATAAATATTTTGAATGTATATGCTCCCTACAAGAATAGATTGCTATTCTGGGAGAATTTTTTTGACTCTGAAATGCTTGATGTGGAAAATTTATTGATTGCAGGGATTTAAATGTCACTTTAAATATGGATGAGATTTGGGGTAGTAACAAGAAGAAGGACCCTCTTGCTGAAAGAATTAAAAATGAATTGCTGAGGAGGAATTTTGTTGACATTCTCCCTACTCAAATGCTCCCGACATGGGAAAATGGCAGAATTGAGAAAGCTTATATTGCAAAAAGGCTAGATAGGTTTCTTCTTCATGCTAGTTTGATTGACAGTATGGGTATGCCATTCTCATCAATTGAAAATGTCTTCATTTCAGATCATAGGCCGATCTTATTAGGCTGGAAGGAAAAAAGTTTCAGGAAAGGATATTCATTCAAATTTAATAGGTCTTTCCTGGAGGATCTGGGCTTTAATGACCTTATTAAAAAAACATGGAACGAGATGGCATCCAATAATCCTTCCTCGCTTTTGATGACATTCAGAGACAAAATGGTTCATATGCGTAAGGTGGTGAAAGAGTGGCAATATGAGAAAAGGCAATCCAACAGAAAAGAGCTCAGGAATATTCAAAGGGCTTTGGACATGGCCTCGGAGGCGATGGCTGCTCATCAACTATCCTTTAAAACGAGGTGTCTTATAAAGGAGTTGCAAAAGAAGAAAATAAAAATTTTAGAACAAGAGGAATCCTTTTGGAGATTGAAAAGTAGGGCGATATGGTTAAAAGAAGGGGATAAGAACACAAATTTTTTCCACAATTTTGCAAATGCCAGGCGTGAAAAGAACTCCATATGGAAGATAAGAGATGGAAGAGGCCGTTTCCTATATTCTCAACAGGAAATATCAAATGAGGCAGTAAACTATTTTGGAAAACAGTACCAAAGATCTGAAGAATGCAGGTTTCAGGACATTCTATGGGGCATTGAAGTTTTTCCTCAGATGTTCGATGAGGATACAAATGATAAAATCTTTCAGCCAGTTTTTGAGGAAGAGCTGCTTAGAAATATGAAATCTTTTAAAAGAGATAAATGTCTAGGGCCGGACGACTAGACAATAGAGTTTCTTGTTCACTTCTTCGACCTCTTCAAAGCTGATTTGTTAAAAATGATAGAGGTTCAAGAATGTCGGGTAGTATCAATCCAAAGATTGCTTCCACCAACATAGCGCTCATTCCGAAGAAAGAAAAGGCGGAGTCATTCATGGACTTCTGGCCGATCTCTCTGTGTAATATTTCTTACAAAATTATTGCAAAAGTTATTGCAGAGAGAATAAAAGAAACATTATCCAAATACTTAACAACAGATCAACACGCCTTTCTTAAAGGGAGAAACATTCAGGACGCGGTGGCAAGTACACAGGAAGGTCTATTTGCTATTCACTCCAAAAAAAGGGATGCAATCATTCTTAAGATCGACCTTCGCAAGGCATACGACTGCCTCGACTGGGGTTTCTTAAGGTGTTTACTTGCAAAGGTTGGCTTAAGAGCTAGCATGACAAACTGGATAATGGCATGCATCGAGAAGGTGAATTATGCGGTGATCATTAATGGGATCCCTTCTTCTTTTTTCCCTACCTCCAAAGGTGTCCATCAAGGATGCCCCTTGTCCCCGCTTTTATTCATACTGGCGATGAATACTCTCAGCCTCCATATCAACAAGGCCGTAAATGAATTCAGATGTCATCGGCTAAAAATTTGCAGGAGCATTTCGATCTCTCATAATCTATTTGTTGATGATATTATAATGTTCAGAATTCTGTGCAGACTCACATGGTTATGTTTCTATGAAATTCTATTTTTTTTTTAAAGGGAAACAGGTCTTCAAATAAATTATGCAAAGTCAGTCATCTTCCATAATGATATATGCCAGGTCGAGGTTGAATGGTTATCGGCTCTTTTTGGAATCAAAGCTCAATCTATCAGTCTCGGAATAAAATATTTGGGCTTTTAGTTAAAAGCTTCTGGTTACAAAAAGGCGGACTGGTTGTGGATCTTAGATAGATATTACAAGAGGATATTGGCTTGGCAATACAGGTGCCTTTCACTTGCAGGAAGAGTGATCCTCGCTCAATCGGTGTTAAACCAACTTGTAGTATACTGGGTTCATTTATATTACCTCCCAGCGAGCATAATTCAGTTAATGAACAAGCTTACGACAAATTTCATTTGGGGTGGTCAAGCCGGAAAAAAGAAATATCATCTCTCAAAATTATCCAATATCTCCTTGCCGAAGTGCTGTGGAGGTTGGGGGCTTTTAGACTTGAGAAATTTCGGAAGGGCTCTGCTTTGTAAAACCCTGTGGAGAGGAATCTTTAAAAATGGCCCATGGAGCAATATAGTTCGGAAGAAATACTTGAGCAGGAAGGATCTGTCATTCTGGCTCAGAAAAGAAAGGATCGGCTCTTCTATAGGGTCTCCAATTTGGTTAAGCCTCCGAAAGATCGGAAAATTTTTCTTGGAAAATTTAACTTGGCAATTCCAATCTGGGGAAAAAATTCTCATTGGGAGAGATCAATTTATGAGTGGTGCTGAGGTGATCGAGGTTCCTGATCCATTACTGAATTTTCTTCACAGGAAAGGTTTGTTTTATTGGGACAACCTAATAGCAGGTTGGCAGGGTCCGATCCCTCTCTGGAAGGAAGCTGATAGTCTAGGGATGCCGATTGACATTGCTATCCAATGGGATCATATCAGAATTCATCTCAGAAATTGTGGAATCTTTCGCTCGGAGGAACAAGACTGTCTCATGTGGAGAAACTCGAAAGGTTTGTCTTCTGTTCATGTAAAAGATGTTTATCAAGACTTGATCGGTCTTAAGCAACCTCATCTCAGGCCTTCATTCCCACACATCTTTTGGAAATCGGGCTGCCCTTCAAAAATGATTCTTTTCTCATGGTTGTCTTTCCACAATAGAAATCTCTCTTAGGAAAACTTAAGGAAACGAGGATGGCAGGGTCCTGGTGTTTGCCCCATTTGCAGGTCTGCAGAGGAGAACAACTTCCACCTTTTTCTAGATTGCAAGAAATCTCGACAACTTTGGAAATCACTGGAGGAATGTTATGGAATCCAACATATGTCTCACATCTCTATTTTGGAAGCGTTTTTATGGAGCAGTATTCAAAAAAAGTCATGGAGATCAGTTTTCATCATAACTTTTTGGAGTATCTGGAAGTGGCGCAATAATTTTATTTTCAATAACAATGCATCCCCTTTTCTGGAAATCTTCTCCATCATTACTTCCATCTATGAATCAATCCCGCAGAGCCCTTCCAAGCAGCCGAAACAGAATGGTAATGAGATCCCTCAGAAGATGTCGTCTATGCCAAGGGCTTTTTTCGATGGAGCTAAACAGAGAGGTCAATGTGGCTGTGGAGTCATCATCTGGGTAAATGAAAATAGCCGATGGCCCTTGCTGGCCTTCTACATTTCTGTCTCTTTCTTAATCTACAGGATGTCTCCATCTTTGGAGATTCGAAGGTCATGGTGGATTGTGTGCTAGGTAAGAATAACATTATTAAGCCTCAGCTCATTGGGTGGTTAGACAGGATCAAATTCTTATGGAATAGATCAGAGGGAGCCTCCATTCATCACATCAACAGGACTCTAAATCAGCAGGCAGATGGTTTATCAAAAAAGGGTCTTCAGGCGGTTCCAGGTTTATGGTTTTTGCAGGTTTCTCATGAGGGGAAAATTTTCTCCATTCAGGACTTCTTTCCTCCCGACTTTTAACCCTTCCTTTGCTTCGGTTCTGGTTTTCTCATTATCTTTTGGTTTTGTTTCCCTTCAGTTCTGCTGTCTCTCCAGATGTTGATGGTCTTAATCTTCTATATGATGCTGTTTCCAGTGGTCGCAGGTTCTCCAAGCTTGATGTCTGTATATCTGCTCTCGGGATGGCTTTTTGTTGATGGCCGATAGTATGGTCTCTTTTGGCTTTGCGGCTAGATCTTGTCTTCTTTATGCTCAGTTAGACTATTTTAGACATAAATCTCTCATGGCTGTCAGTTTTTTTTTCTGGCATGCTTTGTTGATGGCCATCTGTATGGCTCTTGCTTATTTTTTTGTGGCAAGTCCTCGCCATCCCTTTGCATAGTTTGACCTATATGAGACATATATCCTCTAATGTCTTTGTACATATATGCTATGTTTATATTTCTGATATAAATACAATTATGCTTTTTCGTCCTGAAAAATATATATATATATATATATATATATATATAATGTTTTGAGTGTAATTTTTTCATATATATGTTTTAAAGTGATATATATTTTAATGATTTTAAACTTAATTATTTAATATCTAATTAATTATATAAATTTTAAATTTTAAACATTGGATTTTTTTATTTTAATGAAACTCTAAATAACTTTGAATGAAAATAACAATTTGGTTTTTTATTTTAATAAAATTCCATATAACTTTTAATCAAACAAAAATTGAAAAATCCATATGAGTGAAACATTCTAATAAGTAAATTCTCATTGCCTCAAATAAAATCCAAATATTTCTAGCCTAAGGAATGATGGTAATATCCTTTTAATAGGTGACTTCAATGCCCGAACTTCAAGTAACCAAGCTATTGTTTTAAGCAATCGTTCCAACCCTAATCCTCTTTGGTTAGACGAAGACCCTACCCTGGCTAGTAGGTACAAAAGGAGCTCTGAAGATCTCGGGGAAAATTTGTTTGGGTCAGAGCTTGTCAAGCTCTGTAGTGCTCAGGATCTCATAATTTGCAACGGTCTAAAAAAGTGGCCCAATTCCAGCAAGATGACCTGCATCCATGGACTTGGTAGCAGCGTAGTAGACTACGTTATTTCCGATCTTCCTTTATACAACGAAATGATAAACTTTGACATCTTAAACGACCACGAGCCTGACTCCGATCATAGGCCTTTACTTATAACCCTCAATTTTGTCATGCATAGAGTTCCCATAGAAAATAATACTTACAACCAAAAGAACTTAATATTTGATAAAAATAAAAAGGACCTCTTTCTAAATGAATTAAAAACTAACTTGCCTCCTTTATCTAGTATAGATAACATAGAAGACCTATATCATAATTTTACTACAACCCTCTCATATTCTATTAAAAAGTTCTCAATTGAAGTCTCAAATAATAAAAGAAATAGCAAAACCAATCCTTGGTATGACAAAGATTGTAAGAATGCGAGGAGAGCAATTAAGGAAGCTGTTGATGATTCTCTTAAAATGGACAAGATAAGAATATACAAAGCCCTAATTAAAAGGAAAAAGAGACAGTACATTCGTCAAAGACAGGAGAATCTCTTACACCTCTCTAAGGTAGCTCCTAAAAAATTTTGGAGGCAGATTCTGACTAGGAAGACTAAGGATAATAATAAAATTGCTCTTCACGATTGGAATTATTATCTTAAAAAGCTTTATGAATCTCCTAATGTCACGGATAATTTGGAAACCCTGCTCACAACGAAAGAAGTCTTCTCTTTAGAAGACATTAAGTTTGGGGTTAATCGCCTCGCGAACGGGAAAGCTAAGGACATTGAAGGTTACCAGGCAGAAATCTTAAAAATTGGAGGCCCTGTCCTCATCCCCCACATCCACAAGCTTTTCAATCAAGCTGTTAAGCAAGGGTTCCCTAAACCTTGGACTGAGAGCCTCATTATCCCTATTTTTAAAAGTGGAGATACAAATAACCCCTCTAATTATCGAACAATTATGATCAGCCCTCTCTTAGCCAAATTATATGGTAGTATTCTGGAAAAAAAGTTAAGCATATGGCTTGAAAGTGAAGATAAGCGGGCTAAAGGCCAAGCAGGTTTCAGAAGGCATCACTCAACAACAGACCACCTTGTTACGCTAAGGATCATTGCGGAGGAATGTCGTAATGATAAATCCAATTTATTCTGCTGCTTTGTAGACTTTAGAAAGGCTTTCGATACGGTTCCTAGATACAACCTTTGGAATAGGTTAGAAGAGCTAAAGGTTCCTCTTGAGTTAAGAGCTACTGCTATAAGGCTATACGAGAATGTAATTGCCAAGCTAAAAAACAATGAGGGGTGGTCAAAAGATATTAAGTGTAACATCGGAGTTAAACAAGGTTGCCCCCTCTCCCCTACTCTATTTGGCATTTACATCGATAAGCTCGAAGGTTATTTAGAAGAAGCAGGATGTGGTGGCACAATCTTAGCTGGGATAGTCATTATCCTTCTTCTCTATGCTGACGATATTGTTCTTCTGGCAAGGTGCCCTTCTGATCTTGATAAGCAACTCAAGCTTAAGGATTTCTGCTCTACCATGGGTATGACTGTTAACACAGACAAAACAAAAGTTATGATTATCAAATCTAAAAAGGACACTTGCGCTAATTTTACGTATGACAATAATAAATTGGAGGAAGTGTATTCTTACAAGTACCTAGGAATTGATATCCATCACAAGCTCAACTGGAACCATAGCATTGAGAAAAGGATCAATGGGGGATGGAAAGCTTATTTTGGTCTTGAAAATAATTGTAAAACAGCAAACCTCGTAATGTGGGATAAAAAGAAGTTCCTCTTTGAAACTTTAGTCACTCCTGTTATCTTATATGGCTGTGAAGTTTGGGGCTGCAGCATCTCCAGAGAATCATGGAGGAAAATTGAGCAAATCCAGAAGCGTTTTATAACTTATAACCTGAAAATTAAAAGTAATACACCCTATCCTATTCTCCTTATAGAAGCGGGTCTTTCTTCTATTGAGAGCCTAGCTATGCTCAGGTTTTTGATGTACAAGCACAAGCTCAATAACATAGACAATCATAGACTTCCTAAGCTAGCTTTAAATTCCAGCCAAAATCACCTAAGGCTTAACCGAGGATGGCATAAGGACACAAGGGCCTGGTTAAACTATTGGGAGATCAATGAGAATGATGCTTTGCAAAACATAAATAACATTAAAGATATTGTTACTTCTAAGTTCAAAGAAAAATTGTGGTGTGAGAAAGATTTAGCGTCTAAAAGAAAATTAAGTTATTACAATAAGGTCATCAACCCCACCCTTGAAGATCAAAAGTATCTCTCTATTCTAACTAGCTCAAAAAAGAAAATTAATATAGCAAAGATTAGAACGAATTCTCATGAGCTCCATAGTGAGACTGGCCGCTGGGTAGTTCCTAAAACGCCATGGATGGTAAGGATCTGCCATATTTGTAAGAATAAGAGCATCGAGGATGAAAACCACTTCCTCTTAGAGTGCCCTGCATATAACCACATTAGATCTCAATTTCACAACCTTTGTTACAATACTGACCTTTCTAGCCTTTTACAATGCCATAATTATAGTGAACTCGGGAGGCTTCTCTCCAAGCTTTTTGAGCATCGGAATAACATCTTAAATCAAAATAAATAATTTGTCTTTTTAGGTCCGATAGATCATTATTTGGTCTCAGTGGACATTAACAACCATCATCATCATCATCATCATCATTTTATATAATAAATTGTTAATAACTATAAAATAGAATTAGCCAATATCAAACACTTCTTACTAATTAATCAATATTATTTCTCGAAACACTCAATCATACATATCACTCAAGTTTTCCGTTAATAAAACATAAAAGACCCAAAAATATCCATATAATAGATTGTAAAAAAACTTAAGAAAGCTACGAATGAATGTTATATTGCATTAAACACATCTAGTTGCTTATATTCATATGATTGATCATGCAAATGGAAGTTGCTATAATAAGGCTTTTAAACTTTTCATAACTGCTACGTAAAAGATTCCCTCAGATTGTTTACAAAATCCAAAAGGATAAGCTTCGTATTTTCTTTAACTGCGTTAGAAAACTCTATGTTTGACCTATGTGAAATAAAAAAAAAAAAATTACAAAACAGATCCCTCAATACATCATAAATAATGATTTTCCAAATACTTTCAGACCTTCCTATAAAAATTATATAACGTGCAATAATAAATAGCTCTCCTTGGTGGACTACTAGCAATTTTTGTTGCACTTTATGGCCATTATATTGAAGTGTGGTTGTTTCTCGACTGTCATTCCCTGCACCAAACGAACTCCTTAAAAATTAAAACTTCGTCTGATACCCAATAGTCGCACTTGATCGCGAACTTTCATGGGGATGTGATGTCTGGTAGACAACCATGAAGTTCCCTATTCTCTATCCCCAGCAGGACGTATGTGAGGCTTTCAAGGGAGGCCTTGGGTTTATTCACATGCAAACCATGAAGGACTTTTCTTTGTGCAATTCCAATGGAATTTGTTGTTAATTAATCCTTCAATATTGTAAATGTAAATAATTAGTTGTATATTTCATTATTCTATTGTCTAGACATCATTTTCTTGTACCGACATTATGGATGTATAAATATTTGATTTGTCATCAATAAAGTTGCATAAGTTTTTGTTAGGTAAAATTGACTTGGGGTTTGAGTCAAGGTTGACCTGGTTAAAGAGTAGCGGTTTTGGACACATGGTATAGTGTACCCATGGTATTACGGTTAGTGATATTGCATGTAATGGAGCCTATAAAAGGCTGGGAAGAATTCATTGTAATGTAGGCCTGGAGGTGAGCGGTGAAGGCTCACTTGGCCAGGTTTTTGGCTAAGGATAATGAGATCTCATTGGGATGGGTTTTTCCCCAGATTTGGGGTTTTCCTAGATAAATATTATGTGTACTGTTGCTAGTAATTTTATGATTCCTCTTTGTAAATCTCGGTAAATCTCAGTAATAATTTATCTCTCTGCAGTAAATTCTTAACAACTGGTATCGAAGCCAAAGGTTTATTTGGATGATAAACTTGCAGGAGAGAAGGGTTCCTGGTTCGAGTGGGAGCAATGGTGGAAGATGGTCAAAAAATTTAATGGCCAAAACTACTAGTTGTGGAAGATGCAGATGGAAGATTACTTGTACCATAAATATATGTACATGTCATTGAGCGGAAAGACAAGGAAGCCGACAAGTATGAAAGACACAGAATGGGATATTCTCGACAGAAAGGCACTTGGAAAATTATGGTTGTTCCTAGCAGCGTCGGTAGCCTTTAATATCTCAAAGGAAATGACAACAAAGGGTTTAATATCGGCATTGACCAAACTATATGAAAAACCCTCGGCCTCAAATAAGGTATTTCTTATGAAGCGTTTATTTAATATGAAGATGTCAGAAGGTGGATATGTTGTTAATCATTTAAATGAATTTAATACAGTTACACGTGAGTTAATTTTTGTAGGGGTAACTTTTTATGATGAAGTTAGGGCTTTGTTATTTCTATGCTCATTGCCAGAAAGTTGGAGTGGTTTAGTTATGGCCACTAGTAACTCTGTCTCTTGATCTAGCAGTTTAAAGTTTGATGATGTTGTCGATGCAATCCTTAGCGAGGAAATGTGACAGAAAAGCTCCGGTGAGACATAAGGAAATGCTTTGACTGCAGAGACTAGGGGAAGAAAAATGGAAAGAGGAAGGAGCCTAGGATATCGCAGTAAGTCAAGGAAAGGAAGATCCAAGTCCAGATCAAGGATAGTGTGCTGGAAATGGGGGAAGAAAGGACACGTGAATAAATACTGCAAGTCTCAGAGGGAAAAGGAGGAGATGCGCATTAAGAAAACAATCATGAAGCACATGTGACAAGTGATGTGTTGCAAGATGCTTTGATTATTTCATTAAAAAATATTATTGATTCATGGGTGGTACATTCAGGGGCCTCATTTCATGCCACACCTGATAGGAAACATTTTCATGATTATGTTCAATGATATTTTGGACAGGTTCGATTGGGGATGACAAACAATGTAAAATCATTGGGATGGGTACAATTTTCATAAAACAGCATAATGGAAATCAATGGCTATTGAAGGAGGTAAGGCATGTTCCAGATCTGAAGAAAACCCTGATTTCAACAGGGCAGTTGGGAGGTGAAGGTTGTGTAACAACTTTTATAGATAAAACATGGGAGGTCACTAAAGGAGCCATGGTAATAGCGAAAGGAGAAAAGATTGGTACATTCTATTTATGCAATGGTATTTCTAATTATGTTAATGCTTTAAGCTCTATAGGAGACGATATGACATTGTGGAATCATAGGCTTGTGCACATGAGTGAGAAGGGGATGCAAATTCTTTACTCAAGAAATTTGTTTCCAGGTTTGAAACATGTTGATTTAAAATTATGTGAGAATTGTGTTTATGGAAAACAAAAGAGAGTCAGATTCCTTGGAGTTGGGAAAGAAAAGAAAAGCGAAAAATTATAGATTGTGCATACAGATGTATGGGGACCTGCTCAGGTATCATCTCTTGGTGGCTCTCATTATTATGTTACCTTTATTGATGATGCAACCAGAAAAACCTAGATTTATTGTATTTGAAATAAATCTGATGTATTTGATACTTTCAAGAAAGGGAAATATTTGGTTGAAAATGACACAGGAAAAAGGTTGAAGTGTCTAAGATTAGACAATGGAGGTGAATATTGCAGCAAAGAGTTTGATAGGTACTATTCAGAGAATGGAATTCACAGAGAGAAGACAGTTCCAGGAACACCAAAAGAAAATGGTGTGTCAGAAAGGATGAACAGGACAATCATGGAGCGTGCAAGGTGCATGAGATTGCATGTAGGATTGCCTTTACAATTTTGGGCAGATGTTGTAGATATTGATGTTTATCTAATAAATAGAGGGCCTTTAATTTCTTTGGATGGTGGTATTAAAGAGGACGCATGGACAGGTAAAAAGGTAAACTACTCATTTTTAAAGACTTTGGGTTGTGAAGCCTTTGTCCACATTAATAAAGAAAATAGAACAAAGCTTGAGGCAAAATCAAAGAAATGTACCTTTATTGGATATGGTGTTAATGGTTTTGGTTATCGCTTTTATGATTATGAAAAACACAAAATCATTAGGAGCAGAGATGTCATATTCAAGGAAAAGGTTTTGTATAAGGATCAGATGTAGGAAAAGAAACAGGAAAAAGAAAACAGAGAATACACAATGCTTGATGAGATCACATAAAAAGTGAAGGTGCCTGAAAATCATAATGATCAACAACTAGAACAACAACAACAAGCACCTCAAACCCCTGAAAGTGGTGTTAGAAGATATACCAGGATAAGTAGACCCCCTCAACGATACTCTCCTTCATTATATTATGTATTGTTGTCTGGTTCTATTGAGCCAGAATGTTATGAAGAAGCAGTGCAGGTGGAAACCAAGAAGAAGTGAGAGCAATCCATGAAAGAATAGATAGACGCCTTAGCACATAACCAGACTTGGGACTTAGTCAGGTTCCCTGCAGGTAAATCAAAATTGCAGAATAAATGGGTTTACAGGTTGAAGGAAGAAGATGGAGGTAGAATAAGGTATAAAGCTAGACTTATGGTGAAGTGGTTTGAACAAAAAAATGGTATAGACTTTGATGATATATTTTCTCTTGTTGTTAAAATGACTTCAGTCATAACTATTTTAAGTCTAGTTGCAGCTGAAGATTTGCATCTTGAGAAGTTAGATGTAAAGACAACCTTTCTCCATGGGGATTTGGGGGAAGATATATATATGTAGTAGCCACAAGGATATGAGGTCAAAGAGAAGGAGAAAATAATGTCCAGGTTGAAGAAGAGCTTGTATGTCTTAAAACAGGCTCCAAGGCAGTGGTATATAGAATTTGACAGGTTTATGTCTGAACAAGGTTATACTAGATGTCACTCGGATCATTTTGTTTATCTCAAAAGGAAAAATGATGGAAACTATATTATATTGTTATTGTATGTAGATGACATGCTTGTTGCAGGTTCTAACATGTAGGAAATAAATGTGCTCAAAAGAAAATTGGCAAACTCATTTGCAATGAAGGATTTGGGTGCTGCAAAACAAATCCTTGGTATGAGAATAACTAGAGACAGGAAGAATCACAAATTAACATTGTCTCAGAGTGAGTACATACAAAAGGTGTTGAAAAGATTTAATATGCAGAATGCAAAACCAATTAGTATACCTTTGGCTAGCCATTTCAAACTAAGTAAGGAGGTGTATCCCAAGACTCGAGATGAAATAGATTATATGTCTAAAGTTCCATATGCATCAGTAGTTGGAAGCTTAATGTATGCAATGGTCTGCACAAGGCCTGATATTGCACATGTAGTGGGAGTTGTAAGAAGGTATATGAACAATCCAGGAAAAAAACATTGGATGGAAGTGAAGTGGATTCTCAGGTATTTGAGAGGTACCACAAATAAGGAATTATGCTTTGGTGGTTCAAACATTGCTCTATAGGAATATGTTGATGTAGATATGGTGGGTGATAGAGATAACAGGAGGAGCACCACACGGTGTGTGTTTACTATAGGTGGAACAATGTCAGTTGCGTTTCAAAATTGCAAAGTGTTGTTTCACTCTCAACGACGGAATCCAAGTATGTTGCTACTACAAAGGCCAGTAAAGAAATGATTTGGTTACAAAGGTTTCTGGATGAATTGGGTAAGAAACATGAGTTGGGTAGGTTATACGTTGACAACCATAGTGCCATACATCTTCCAAAGAACTCTGAATTTCATTCCAAGACTAAACATATACAGCTCAAGTACCATTTCATACAGTCAGTGTTGGAAGATGGAAAATTGAAGCTAGAAAAGATAAACACTTCCCAGAATCCTGCAGATATGTTAACAAAAGTTGTAACCAGGGAGAAACTGAGATTCTGCTCAGCTTCAATTGGTCTTCAAGTATGATGATGAATATAAGAAACAACCAGGTCCAAAGTGGATTCATTGTCTAGCAAATGAAGCAGTGGTGGAGTTGCTATAATCAGTCTCCAAGTGGGAGATTGTTGGGTGTGGAGCCTAATTATCTTCTTTATTCAAAGGTATCGCCACATTGGACCCCACTTCATAATATGGCGACAATGCCGCCCATCTATGTGCGCCACTGCGGGGGGGGGGTCCATGGAATTGTATTCCGTCTATGTAGATGTGTATTCTGAGCGAGGAAGAGAGAGGAGATTGAGAGCGAAGAGGGAATTACAATGGATATGTTGTAGGTTGTATCATTTTGCTCGATAATATAAAAGGAAGGATTTCCTATTTCTTCGTGGACATAGCCCAAATTGGGTGAACCACGTATATCTTTGTCTCTCTTGTTTTATGCGATTTCTATGTTTATATTTCTGCAATATATTTTATGTGTTACAGTGGTTGGTGGCCCATGTAATCCAGTAGATGAGTTCTTTTTATATGGACATTGATGTCATATGTATAAAGACAATAACAAAGGTAAACAATTTTTTATTATTATAATGGACTGAAATTTTTAATTTTCATGTAAATGGGCATA
Organism: Pinus tabuliformis; assembly: GCA_031772625.1. Taxonomy (NCBI): domain Eukaryota; kingdom Viridiplantae; phylum Streptophyta; class Pinopsida; order Pinales; family Pinaceae; genus Pinus; species Pinus tabuliformis. Next base: position 1,807,667,417 of record CM062818.1, read on the forward strand.
TTGATGTAAGACCTGGTAAGGCATGTGTACCCCTAGGTAATCACTGGTAAAATTTGGATTAGACCTAGGTAATAGGGGGATGTCGGGTTAACAAATCTCGGGTAAAAACTTTGAAGGGGGTAAGGGCTAGAGTGAATGGGATTGTCTCACTTAGCAGGTTTTGGCTGGATTTAGTCAACGAACCCCAAGTCAAGTTTAAGGGGGCAATTGTTAGGTAAATTTGACTCGGAGTTTGAGTCAAGGTTGACCTAGTTAAAGAGTAGCGGTTTTGGGCACATGGTATAGTGTACCCATGGTATTATGGTCTGTGGTATTTCATGTAATGGAGGCTATAAAAGGCTAGGAAGAATTCATTGTAATGTAGGCCTGGAGGTGAGCGGTGAAGGTTCGCTTGGTCAGATTGCCCAGAGTTTCGGCCAATGCTAGTGAGATCTCATTGGGTTTGGTTTTTCCTCGGATTTGGGGTTTTCCTAGATAAACATGTGTGTTTATGTGTTTATGATTATTGCTATGTTTTGTTCCTCTCAATAAATCTTCGTAATTAATTTATCTCTCTGTTGTAAATTTCTTAACCACTGGTATCAGAGCTAAGTTGGCTTCAAAAGGACGTTTTTTGCTTCCAATGGTTTGTATTGGCCTGGTAGATAGAGAGATAATTAATTTTTGCTTGCAAGTCTGGATCAAAAGCCATAGATTGTGAAGAAACGCTGCAAACTATTGGGTCATGAGAGATTCAATGGATGAGGAGAATATGTGCACATGGATAAATTACTTGATGAACCATGTATGTGAAAAGAATGCCTAGATAACTCGCAGTTACAGTGGCTGGTGACCCATGTAATCTGGTAGATGATTTCTTTTTATATGGACATTGATGTCATATGTACAAAGACAACAAAAAAGTAAACAATTTTTTTTTATTATAATGGAGTGAAATTTTTAATTTTCATGTAAATGGGCATGTTGTTGTAAGACCTAGTAAGGCATGCGTACCCCTAGGTAATTTCTAGTAAAATTTGGATTAGACCTAGGTAATAGGGGGATTTCAGGTTAACAAATCTCGTGTAAAAACTTTGAAGGGGGTAAGGGCTAGAGTGAACGGGATTGTCTCACTTAGCAGGTTTTGGCTGGATTTAGTCAAGGAATCCCAAGTCAAGTTTAAGGGGGCAATTGTTAGGTAAAGTTGACTCGGGGTTTGAGTGAAGGTTGACCTAGTTAAAGAGTAGTGGTTTTGGGCACATGGTATAGTATACCCATGGTATTATGGTCCGTGGTATTGCATGTAATGGAGGCTATAAAAGGCTGGGAAGAATTCATTGTAATGTAGGCTTGGAGGCGACCGGTGAAGGTTCACTTGGTCAGATTGGCCAGGGTTTTGGCCAATGATAATGAGATCTCATTGGGTTTGGTTTTTCCCCAGATTTGGAGTTTTCCTAGATAAACATGTGTGTTTATGTGTTTATGATTGTTGCTATGTTTTGTTCCTCTCAATAAATCTTCCTATTTTATTTATCTCTTTGCTATAAATTTCTTAACCACTGGTATCAGAGCTAAGTTGGCTTCAGAAGGACGTTTTTTGCTTCCAATGGTTTGTATTGGCTTGATAGATAGAGAGATAATTAAGTTTTGCTTGCAAGTCTGGATCAAAAGCCATAGATTGTGAAGAAAAGTTGCACACTATTGGGTCATGAGAGATTCAATGGATGAAGAGAATATGTGCACGTGGATAAATTAATTGATGAACCATGTACGTGAAAAGAATGCCTAGACAACTGGCAGTTACAGTGGCTGGTGACCCATGTAATCTGGTAGATGATTTAATTTTATATGGACATTGATGTCATATGTACAAAGACAACAAAAAAGTAAACAATTTTTTTTTATTATAATGGAGTGAAATTTTTAATTTTCATGTAAATAGGCATATTGTTGTAAGACCTGGTAAGGCATGCGTACCCCTAGGTAATTACTGGAAAAGTCTGGATTAGACCTAGGTAATAGGGGATGTCAGGTTAACAAATCTCGAGTAAAAACATTGAAAAGGGTAAGGGCTAGAGTGAGCGGGAGTGTCTCACTTAGTAGGTTTTGGCTGGATTTAGTCAAGGAACCCCAAGTCAAGTTTAAGGGGGGAACTGTTAGGTAAAATTGAATCTGGGTTTGAGTCAAGGTTGACCTGGTTAAAGAGTAGTGGTTTTTGGCACATGGTATAGTGTACCAATGGTATTATGGTCCGTGGTATTTCATGTAATGGAGCCTATAAAAGGTTGGGAAGACTTCATTGTAATGTAGCCCTGGAGGTGAGTGGTGAAGGCTCACTTGGACGTCTTGGCTAGGTTTTTGGCCAAGGATAATGAGATCTCATTGGGACGGGTTTTTCCCTGGATTTTGGGTTTTCCTGGATAAATATTGTGTGTATAATATTTATGTGTATTATTGCTAGTTATTTTATTATTCCTCTCTGTAAATCTTGGTAAATCTCAGTAATAATTTATATCTTTGTCGTAAATTTCTTAACAGTTTCATTATGGAGTTTATATGGGCTTGTAAAGTGGTATAAAAGCCCGATTGAATTGTTTGTAAACTCCATGTGTTCGTATGACTATGGTGTAAAGGAGACATTGGAGTATGTGATTTACTTGATGTGAATATGCCATTGCGAAGGTGAATGAGACTGTAGCAGAAACCGTTGGAACACAATGCAAAGACCAATTGCAGTCATGAAAGAGCCGATACGAAGGAGGTTGACTGGTTGTAGATTGTTTCCATGAATGATGCAGTGAGCAAGAGGTAACGTAGCCATCAACAAAGACATGGGGATAATTAAAGAAATGGTTAGCGTGAATGACACATAAGGGATTCGAGCCGCATACTTAAAATCTCGGGTATGTGTATCTCGAGTAGATTTGGTAACGTGTTGTTGGTGAAATAAAATATTTTGGAGGCTGTATTATTTAAACATAATGATTTATTGTTGTTGGTGAATCTTTGCTATCAGTGGAATTAATTTTTTTGGAGGCCATATTTTGTTGGTGAATCATTTATTAGTAGAAGCAGTTTTAATAAGGCATGGTCAATTTTTTTGGGAAGAAGCCTTTTATTAATAACAATAGTTTTAATAAGGTGTGGTCAATTATGGCACAATCAATTTATTTTCGGAGAAGATTTTATCGAATTTATGACAGTGAATGGGATGTTACAATGGTATGCAAAAGAGGATATACTTCGGTAAACGAGATATGTTTCTTTAAAAAGAGCATAGGCATTTTTTTTAGTGATTTGAAATAAATTTTAAAATTAATGAGAAATAATAATAGTGAAAGAAATTTTTAACGGATTTTTTTTTTGAGGGAAGCAATGTTGATTTTGAACCTAGTTCTCAGCTAGGTTATTTTTGAATCCTACCATAAGACCACAACTATAACACCCTCCTCCCACATCTACCCAAGTAACTAGCCAACAAAGGTAAACATGTGACGAGAGGCTACTATGATTGGATTCGACCTCCTATGTGACCTTAAGGAAGTGGAATAGACAGAAACATAACACACAAACATTCAACATCAGTTTCAGGACCCTCAGAAAGCAATCGAACACTTCAGACAACTTGCCCTTGGGTCCCACTGAGCTGTTGGACATATTGAGCCTTAGTCTCTCTCATGCTATAGGCATGACAACATCCAGAAACCTAGATTCGCTTTCATAGGCTTGCTTGGCAGTGTCCAGAGACTCATTTTTCCAATTCTGTGCCAACGTCTGTGGGCTTTGAGCCACTTTTCAAGCCTAGAGCCTAGGTCACTGCCAAAAATGGAATGATAACTTAAGTCCAGTAAAATAATAGGAAAAAAATGATGCAAAATAAATAAGTTAAATAAGACCTTAATCAAAACCCCTACTAGCCATAGCAGGAATTTCATCAAACATATCACAAACATGTAATGTACAGGTGTAACCAACAGAATTAAACATAGCGATCTCATACTTATCTAAGAATTTCTAAGGACCATTGGTCCATCATGTCATTTTCTATGTTCATTATGAGGAGAAGAAATATATAAAAGTTCATGATATGCTTTGCGATATGGAAATTTATGTAGGCCAAGAAGAGGAGAACTCATTATTTGAATCAAGTCAACATCTACAACAATTTCCAAGAGAAGAAGAAACCAGGCGTCACAAAAGAATCTCCGTTCTCAATGGCGAAATTAGTGATTTGCCAAAAATATTGAAGTGTCCAACACTCGTCAGTTATTTTCCAATAGTATTGAAGTGTCCAACACTCGTCAGTTTAGTGTTGGTCCAAAATAGATAGTTGAAGGAAATTCGAGAGGGGTTTTTGGTAAACTTTAGGTATTTCTGAGTTCTGGATCTATCAGATACCTCAATAGAAAAATTACCAACAACAATGGAGAAACTTGGATAGATTGAGTTTCTTAATTGGAGAGGGTGTAAGAAGCTGAAGGACTTACCTGATAGCATATGAAATCTTTCACATCTTCAATTTTTGAATCTTGAACGATGCGAAAATCTCTATTCTTTACCCAATAGGATAGGAGAACTTAAAAATCTAAAGCATCTCAAAATTTCAGCTTGCCATGGAAACTTCAGGGTGATTCCACATCAGGTCTCTCAACTCACTTCATTGAACAAACTTTTTTGCCTCAAAACTCAACTCCATTGAGTTTGGAGGATCTCACAAATCTCTCAAATCTGGTCGAGTTGGATGTCATAGTAAAGCCAAAAATTAAAGAGAGTTTAATGAATACATGGTCAAAGATGAGAAAATTAAGTTTATGGTTCAAGTGGGGACAAGATGAAAATAGAGATGATGCGGCTCTAGATATCCTTCCACAGAACATGCAAAGCATGGAGGAGTTGCAGAGTCTTGAGTTAGTCGATTATCAAGGGGTAAGTCTATGAAATTGCATTTTTCATTTTCAAAATTTGAAGAATTTTCTCTTGAGCATCTGTATGAAACTAGAGGAGCTTCCAACCTTGGATATTGGGATTGAGGCTACACATGGAGGTTTTTCGATGCTGGAGAGACTACATATACAGTCCCTAGACATCTTAGAGAGTATAGCATGCAATGCAAAAATAATGCCACAACTGCGAATCTTGAGTTTATGGGATTTCCATGTGTTGAAGACTTTGAGAATGAAGGAGCTAACCAATTTAAGGGAATTAATTGTATCAAATTGTGTTGAGTTGAAGACATTGAGAATGACGGAGCTAACCAATTTAAGGGAATTAATTGTATTAGATTGTGCTGAGTTGAAGACATTGAGAATGGAGGAGCTAACCAATTTAAGGGAATTAATTGTATCAGATTGTGCTGAGTTGAAGGATTTGTTCATGGAGAGTGGTGGCGGTATTCCAGAGTTGCATATATTAAATCTATCCTCCCTACAGAGCTTAGAGAGTATAATGTGTAATGCAAAAACAATGCGGCAACTGCACTCCTTAGAAATAAAAGAAAGCAACAGGTTAAAAACATTAAGAATGGAGGAGCTCACTGATTTAGAGTACATACGGATTTCCATGTGCCCTCAGTTGGAAGTTGATATCAACAGTATTCCAATGTTAAAGAAATTGAATCTTACATGTTTAGAGAAGGTAGAGAGTATTGCAAGACCATCGAGTGTATGGAATGAAGAAACAATGCTTAATCTAGAAGTTATAGAGATCACATACTATCCATTGTTATATAGAATGCCAAAAGAAATGGAGAAGCTACCTAAGTTGAAGGAAATTGTAGGAGAGTTACGTTGGTGGGATGGAATAAGTTGGGATAATGATGATGTAAAATCCAAACTCTCTCACCCATTTTAAAAAAATCAGAAAGATTTACATGAAGAAAGATCATCCTGAAATGTGAATGTAATATTAATATTTTTGAAGTGAGATTATTTTTGATGGAATGTATTTAAAGAAATAACTATATTAATAATTTATAATTTATAAATTTATTTTATCTTTTTTAATTCCATAACAAGAAGGTTATATTATATTATGTGATGCCATGTTAGGTAAATATTTTGATTTTATTAAAATTAAATAATAATAAAAATAAACATAAAATTAATTTAAAAAATAAATTAAATATAAAAATTAAATAATTATTAATTAAAATATTTTGATAGGATAAAATTACATAAAATAAATAAATAAAATAAATAATTATAATGATCAATTATTAATAATTAGATTAGCCAAGTCTATCTTAATTCCAAATCTACTAAAGAGAGAGGGATCAAAGCTCTTGAGGTGCAAACCTATTTTATGGTTAAAAGATATTTGATTTTCTCAGCGTGTAAATCCAGAATTAAAATGATATGTGTGTGTGTGTGTGTGTGTGTGTTATTAAAGTTAATTAGTGTTTAAATAATTTATTAATTTTGATATTACATTTTTACTATATAGATTTATATTTATAGGATTGCAAATAATTTTAAATATTTTATATTATTTATTAAAAATAAAAAAATCAATATTATAATAATAAATTGTTAAATTTTATTTATTTATAATTTTGCAATAATAATATTTTGGTTATCTATATATATATATATATATATATATATTTTGGTATTTCATAAATAAAAAAACAAACTTTTCTTTACATATCTCATTTAGTAATTCATATTAGAAAATTACTAGAAAATTAAAATATTCCAGAGGTCCAACTACAACAAAAACAAAAATTAAAAATTGTTTTTGAAATCATTATTATTAAAATTTATTGCAAAAATTAAAAAAAAAACTACAATATTCACTCTTTGGGAATTTATTTATATATTTATACATGAATTAGGGTTATTATAATAATAGTTTTAATATATACAACTTTTGTATATGAATATATCTTCCGTATGTATGCAACACATATAAGGATATTGCACATATACAAAAGTTGTGCATATATGGAGGTTGTCGTATATGCATATTATGAAAGTCACTCAATGCTTCTGTATATACGCAACTTCCCTATATATGCATATACAGAAGTTCCACAGATATGGAAGATATGCTCATATATGGAAGTTCCACATATACATAAGATATGTGCATATACTAAAGTTTTTCATATATGGAAGATATGTCCATATACATAAGTTGTACAAAACTTTAGCCTCTGTATACGCACAAGTTTCATATATGTGTATGTCTTCCATATACGCACAATTTCTGTATATGTGCATGCCTTTCATATATGCACATTTCTTTCGTATATGCATTTTTTGTGTATATGCGCATATACAAAAGATATGTGCATACACAGAAGCTGTGCATATATGGAAGATATGTGAAACAGAAGATGCATATATATAAAAGTTTTGCAACTTTGGTTTATGCACAACTTTCGTATATGCACAACTTTAGTATATGTGCATATCTTCCATATATGCACAACTTTCCCATATGTGCAACTTTCATATATGCACAACTTTTGTATATGCACATAATATGTTTTATATATGCACAATTTCCGTATATACACATATCTTTTGTATATGTACAATTTTCGCATATGCACATATATCCCATATATGTGAATATCTTATGTATTTGTACATACATGTGTATAACTTCAACCTCTGTATATACACAACCTCCGCATATGTACATATCTTCTGTATGTGTGAAAATTTCATATATACACATATATGAAATTTGCACACATACAAAATATATATGCATATACAAAAGTTGTGTATAGAAAGTTTCACATTAAGAGTCTTATTTTATACATATTGTTCATGAAAAAAAACATACTTGGTCCTAGGTCAGGGTCATCAAGTTGTAATCCAATTTCAAATTGGAGTGATTAGTTCACTCTACATACTATAAGAATGAAGTGAAATGGCCACAAGCATTATCTCTTTCCAATGACACTTCATCAATATCAAGTAATACACATATGAATGGCAAATAATTCTATGCACTTTACAAATGACGTCCAATGAAAAATATTACCATGCACATTGAATGCGTACATGTTGGTCTAGTAATAAAGAAAGGGCATGCATTGAATGATATGACACCCTTGGTCAAGTAAATAGTTGGTTTGTTTGCACTTACCTTCAAGAAAAGTTGTATCACTAATAAAAACAAGTTGCACACAACTTGATGGTAAAAAAAAAATAGCTCCTAAGAAATAAAAACAATTGAATAACATTCAAATTAAAATTCTTTAAATTAAACATTTAACACTGCAATTTACTACTTGTATTACCATGTCCACCTAGTTTGTGGAAAATGACATTAAACCAAGAAATCAATTTTAGCTTTATGTTACAATATTTTTCAATTTTTAAAATGTTTTATATTTTATTTAGAAAAACACAGGAAAAAAATATAAATCCAGCAAGAGTAGAGTGTTATGTTGGAATTGTTTTACAAAAACACTATTGGATAAAAAAAAAATGTTGTTTAGAATTTAGCACAAAGAAAAGATTATGGAAAGAAAATTTAAACCTAAATACCCGAGCCTCAATTATTTTAAATAAGATGTATGTTCATATCAAGTAACCACAATTTCACCATCACTATAATAAGAAGTGGAGGCAAAAGTCATACATATATATTTAAATATATATTAATCTGCAACTGAAGAAAGAAACCTACAGTTGTAGCTAAATGATTTGACTGACCGATGGACAATAATTTAAGACACTAAAATAAACCCTTTGAGGGAAGAATAAACCCTCGTGTAAAAAAGAGGGTACAAAACTCGATTAATACATAACAAATTATTTACAAGGAAATGGGCATTTTCCTCAAACATTCTTAGTATTATTTCCATATCTGAAGAAATATGTCTATTGTTAGACTAGGGCCTTAACTTAAAAAGTCCTAACATTAAATCCAGAAGGGAATTAGTCAAAAACTTCAACACCACTGGTGCATACTTGCGACCAAGTCAGTAGTCATTATCTGCTCTAACTCTTTAGACAAAATTCACCATGTGGGAAGGAAATTAACCCTAGCATGGTTTAAATAGTTATTTTTGGATAAGTGAATAGGGTTTCCATCACTCTTGCAAGGTAAAGGAGTAAATCAGTCCTCAAAATTACCATCCATAAAAAGGAAAACTAAAACCTTGAAAAGAAAATACTAGTGGGTTTAGGGTTTCTTCTAAACTCACCATGAGAAATTTCACCAAGATTAACCACCCGGATTGGCTAGAACTGAACTGAATTCCTAATAGAAATTTGTTGCCATGACTAGAAAACCCTTAGAGAGGAGTTGGAGTACCTGCGAGAAACTGAGAATTAGATAGTTTAATTTGACGATAACATCAAGACAAAGTAAGTATATGTATAGATATTAAGGGTGTAAGGTCTATACACATGAATATAAGGCATACGTGCATGTGTGTGTTGAATAAATAAAAGGATTGTGCTCATATATAAAGAAGATTTATGAGCTTAAGAGTTGCGGGAGATAGAAGCTCAATCTTGGTACACTAGGACATGGAATTGGTCCCAGATTTTAAACAAAGATACCAGAAGTAGATAGAATATCGAGGAAAAGAGTTGATAATGAATTTCCTCGAAGTTGTATATAAACATCAAAATTTACTTGTACAATACAATAGAATAAAAACATAGAATATAATCACTTTTGTCCCAGGTACAACTTTCAATTTACAAATTTTTGTATATCTAGTAGAAATGTAAATATACCCATTACAAAATATTTATATGTTTTACATGAAGAGGAGGAATAAAATAAAGCTCCGAACAAATGACGAATACAAGTGACTTAAACAATAACAAAAATAGTTCAATAGATTAATGATGGTGAATGTCATTGAATATTTTGAGTGTAAATATCAAACACTTCGTTTAACATGGACATATCATACCAATCATTATGATGATGGGCTACAAATAAATAGAACAATTATTTATTGAAACTTTGATTATCATGGACTTTCAAATTGTCCGACCTTGTAGATACCTTATTCATGTTTTCATATAAAATTAAATGTTTTTTATTTATTTATTCTATTTTACAACATTGTAATTCTTATGTGGAAATGATTTACATGTGGTTATTATTACAATGAATAGAGGTATATTCAAATTTAGTAAATGATATAATAAATAAATGCAATGACTTTATAACAATAATAATAATTTAGTTTTAAAATTAATATTATTATATTTGATTTTGTGAAGGGTAATTGAATATTTTTATTATTGTATTCCTATTTTAATGATTGTGGACACTAGTAGATTCAAATTATTAATATGCATAGAAAATGTAAAGCATTAAATATTTATGTAAATAATTCAAAAATTCATGCTTGAAGCAACAATAATAACATTGTTCTTTTCAATCATACTATTACTATTACCCAAACTTCATGGTGATTAAAAATATATTAATCTAGTTATCTAAACATCAAATGGTGCCATAATGTCTCTTGCATACTTCCACCATAACCTTAGGCTTGCAATCCATGTTAGAAAATGACATCAACAATTGTTTTTACTCTTCCACTTGAAGTCTCCATAGGAATTTATGACTATTCATTAGCGCTATTGATCCAAAATGGATCTTAAACCCCTAAGTCTTCAAATATCGGAAACAACGTATCGAAGTCAAAACGCTAAGGAATGGCGGAAAACAAAGGAGGCAGAGAAAAACACTAAGGAATAGCAAAAACCCAAGAGAAGAGGAAATGATGCATCGTTGAATCGGAGCTGTTGGATCTGGAAGATCAACGGTCGAGATTGATTCAGCGATATCGCAATCGGAGGTGGCCAGCGGAACGTATCAGAGGAAGCCATTGGGAATTACGATCAGTGATCCAATGATTAAACGTGAGCCATCGGATCGGGCACGCAACTCCAACAGTGGGTATCACATTATCACATCGCAATGTTACCAAAGGGAGGACATACCTACAAGCCCAAAGACCATGCAATATGCGCTTTCCGCTTTATCACATTACGAAGATCTAAAGGAGAAGGACTAAGGCCTGAAGCATTAAGAAAGGTTGAAGTGCGATTGCGATTGCGATTGACGATATTTATCGCATTGCAAAAGGGGAAGGACCATTAATCAGCCGTGAACTTGCCGATGCGCCAATCGCCGATAAGGCCGATCGGAACGATCGAGGATCAGAGATCAGGCAAACAACACAAAGGGAGCATTAACCACCACGACATGCGACTAGCCATGAGCGTGGACCCGAAAGGATAATAGGGTATGCTTTATGAAATTTGAGTTTCGGCTCAAAGCTTCGTGGTCGAATTTTTCAGTGTTTCCAATGTATTTCCGGGTATTGTTATGTTTCAACACAAAGTGTTATTTTCGGGGTTTTGTTCCTAAGAAAGGCCGGACGGTTGAGTTCACCCGCGCCCATAGGTCCTTTCGTTCAAACTATTTCTATTATGAACAATTGTTCCTCGCTATAAGCGGTAACCATGTAACCAAACGTGTTATAAAAACACGAAATAACACAAAACTGGAAGAGAGTTCAGTAGTTCAGAACTACACAGAGAAACTGTGCCAAAATGGACATAGAGCCAGAGAGCCAGAGTATAGAGGTGGAAAGCCAAGCAGATCAGAGCCAGAGAGGTTCTGAAGTCATCCAGGGGGTCTAGAGGTTATGACACTTTTATTTAAAGTGTAAACTCTGTGTATTGCCACTGACTATTGTGTTGAGACTCATTGTTTGAGCTCACACTTGTAATCTCTGTTTTGAAGAAATAATATAGAGGTCGCACTGAAAGCTTGGACCAGGAGACGTAGCCAAGAAGTCTGGTGAACTCATTTACCACTTGGTTGTGTTGATATGTGTTTATTTATGTCTTTTAACTGTTGATTGTCTATATTATTCGCAATATTATCAATCCGTTGTACTAAGTAATATAGGCTTTTCCTGCACATAAGTCTGTAATACCTTAGTCTTTATTTAATATCACATTTCAAATCAAGTGGTATTAGAGCTTAAGGTTTTTGTTAAGGTTAGACATGTTTATGTAGGAATTTGAATGCTAACTAGATTAAAGCTCAGAAGAGGAGAAGGAGAACTTGTTGAGGCTAATCGATCAAAAGAGTCTTTTCTTAGAGAGAATGGCAGAAGAAGCTCCATTGGGATCAAAATCTTAGTTTATAGACAGTTTTATGACCATAAGATCTATGGTGGAAGAGATGTATCTGGAGTTCAAGAAGGGGCGAGGTGAAAGCACTTCAGCACCTAAACTAGACAAAGGAGCAGAGGAACCTTTTCTATTTGCTCCTCCAGAAGACAAGGGAAAAGGAGGAATGCCTCCTCCACCATCTCCTCCATCATCATCATCGTCCTCAGAGTCATCCTCTTCGCATAAAACTAGCTCTTCAAAGAAGAATAAGAAAACTTCTTTAATCAAATTAGATGTAAAGTTTGATTTGCCAATTTATGATGGAGAACTTAATGCAGAGAAGCTAGATAATTGTATAACACAAATTGATGTATATTGCAGGGTGCAGAATATTGAATCAGAAAGGAAGAAGATCCAACTGGCTAGCCTTCGACTAGGAGGAACTGCACTGGTATGGTGGGAAGGCAAGACACAAGCTGATCTTCAAAAACATGGTAAAATCATTTCTACCTGCAATGAATTTTTTTATGCTATCAAAAAGAAATTCTATCCTTTAGCTTACATGCAGTAGGCAATGATGAGTTGGCAAACTCTTTGACAATTGAAGGGACATAGTGTATAGAGTTATACTCAGGAATTCAGGAAAAGAGCAATAAATCTAGGTATTTCATTGGACTCACCTGAGACTTTATTGAAGTATATAGGTGGTCTCCATAGTTATTTAAAGCATACTATACTTATGTTTAATCCCACTAGATTAGATGATGTATCAGTTAAAGCAACACATCAAGAGGCTAGAGGTAAGAATGTAAACCCAAGGGTTGGGAAATCATCTAAATCTTTTGTAAACAAGAATAAAGAAAAGAAGAAACTGAAATGGAAGGAGAGGAAAGCAAACACTATAAACAAGGATAAACCTTCATGCACTCATTTTAAGAAAGAAGGACATGATGAGGCACACTGCTGGTCTTTGCATCCAGAACTGAAGCCTAAGAAGTTCGGGGGTAAGGAGAGAAAGAATGTTGCTGCTATTCAGAAGGACTTGGGGTAAGACTCAGGTGATGAAAAAACCGTTACAGCCACATGAATTAAAGGTAAAGATTCTAAAGCATCCAAAAGTAATTCTTCACAATCTGTTGATAATGAAAGTAGCGAGAGGAAAAGAAATGAGCTATTTCATATTAGAGTAATTTCCAAGCATAATAAGATTGATACTTTATTTGATAGTGGATCACAAGTAAAATTGATTTATGAAACAATTGTAAAGAAGTTGGGATTAGAAACAAAGCCTCATAAGAAGCCATATCCATTAGGTTGGGTGTGTGATAAAAAAAGCTACAAGTAACGAGACAACATAAACTTAGGTTTGCTATTGGATCAACATTTGTAGATGAGGTTGAGTTAGATATAGTTCCATTGGATATATGTGGTATTGTTTTAGGAAGTCTATACTTGTATGATAGTAAAGCTATTTTCTATAGAGATTAGAATAAGTATCAACTCACTAAAGATGGAATAGAATACACTGTAAGGGCTCATAAACTAAAATATAACTATTCTCTCATAAACTCAGGGCAGATGAAAAGAATTTTGAATTCAAGTAAGAAATTTTTACTAATGGTTGTAAAGGCAAACGATCCTAAAAAAATCCAATGCATTTGAAGGCTGTGATCCTAGACAGAAAGCTAATTTAGTTAAAGTTGTTTCAGAGTATGATATTCTATTTCAAGAACCTAAAGGTTTGCCACCCAAGCAAGAAATAGTACATGATGTTGAAATAGTACATGATATTCATTTAAAGCAAGATGCTCCACTACCTAACATTGGAATGTACAGGTTATCAGCTTTAGAGAATGCAGAGATAAAGAAGCAGGTACAGGAGTTGCTCGACAAGGGGTTTATACGACCAAACACATCACCATGTGGATCACCAATCGTGCTGGTGAGAAAGAAAGATGGTTCCTGGCGAATGTGTATTGATTTTAGAGCTCTAAATAAAATAACGATCAAGAATCAATATCCTCTTCCTCAAATAGATGATTTGTTAGATCAATTGAAAGACGCAATTTACTTTTCTAAGTTAGATTTAAGAAGTGGCTATCATCAGATCAGAGTCGCAGAACAAGATGCCTGGAAGACTGCTTTCAAGACAAAGCAAGGACTTTATGAATGGTTGGTTATGCCTTTTGGCTTAAATAATGCTCCTGCTACATTTATGTGAGTTATGAATGATGTATTTAGACCATTTATTGATGATTGTGTAATAGTTTATTTAGATGACATTCTTGTTTTTAGTAAAACATGGGATGGCCATGTAAAGTATGTGAATCAAACTTTATATGTTTTCAAAAGAGAAAATCTCTATGTGAAATTGTCGAAATGTGAATTTGGCAGAACATCTTTAAATTATTTGGGTTATATTGTAGGGGGTGGTGAATTGAAGATAGATCCCTCTAAGGTTGAAGTCATTGTGAATTGGCCTAAACCCAAATCTGCTTCAGAAGTTAGGAGTTTCCTAGGGGCAGCACAATACTGGAGAAAGTTTATTGCTAACTTTTCATTGATTGCAGCTCCTTTACATGCTTTAACAAGTTTGAAACAGGTGTTTCAGTGGGGAGGAAAACAACAAAAAGCCTTCGACACCTTGAAAGATAAAATTAGTACAACACCAGTACTAGCACTGCCAGATCTTCAACATCCATTTGAGATTGAGACAGATGCCAGTGACTATGCCATGGGAGCAGTGTTGATGCAACATCGAAAGCCCATATGTTATCATTCTGAGACATTTACTTCTACAGTAGTTAATTATCCTACATATGATAAAGAATTGTATGCATTAGTACAAAGTGTGAAAAAGTGGAAACATTACATAATGGGTAAAGAAACAATCATACATACACATCATCAACCACTTCAATATTTGCACTCACAAACTAAATTGCAGCAATCTAGACATTATAGGTGGATGGGTTTTCTACAACAATTTCATCTTGTCATCAGATATAAGAAAGGAATACACAATAAGGTTGCAGATATGTTATCAAGACCAATCATAAAATCTACTATACTTAAGCATAACTCAGTAATTCATGAAAGTTACATTGAACAATATGCTCAAGATATAGATTTTAAAGATGTATATGCAACTTTAAGTCATGGAAAACAGGTAGAAGAATTGGATTATTATGTAAAGGACCAACTTTTATATCATTTGGGAAAGCTATGCATTCCACAAACTGAAAGAGTTAACATAATTCGAGAAGCACATACTTCTCTCATATCAGGTCATTTTGGTGTAAGTAAAACAGTTGCACAGTTGCAAAGGTTCTGTTATTAGCCAAGAATGCATGAAATAGTTTCTAGATATATCAAAGGGTGTACTATGTGTGCTACAAGAAAGCCCAATAATAAAAAAATTAGGCTTGTACACTCCACTCCCAATTCCTTCTTGTCCTTGGGAAAGTGTTTCCATGGATTTTGTTGGGCGATTGCCAATGTCTAGGAAAGGTCATGATTATTTGTATGTAGTTGTAGACAGGTTCAGTAAAATGTGTATTTTGATACCATGTAATAAGCAGCTTATAGCTGAACAAACATCAAAGTTGTTCTTTTAGAATGTATGGGTTCATTTTGGTTTACCCACTTCTATTGTATCTGATCGAGACTCTCGATTTGTTGGGAAGTTTTGGTCAAGTCTATGGGAGTTAATGTACACCAGATTGAAGAAAAGCACATCATTTCATCCACAAACAAATGGTCAGACAGAAGTAGTCAATAGGAAAGTGATCTAGTTGCTTAGAGTCTATTGCAACAAGCATCCCAAGCTTTGGGATGAGCATTTGTGCTATGTGCAGCATGCTTACAACTGTGCCAAACACTCTTCTACTTAGAGGTCTCCTTTTGAGACTTGTTTTGGGTTTATACCAAAGTCTCCCTTGGATTTTGTCTTTGGTAAATACATAGCAGTTGATGGACACAGTGATGTGGACAAAGAAACTAAGTTCATTGAACAAATCCAGGAAATTCACTAGGCAGTAGAGGAACCACTGGAAAGAAGTCAAACCAAATACAAGGCAAGACATGATAAGCATCAAGTTGAGAATAGTTTCCAAGTTGGTGATCAAGTCTGGTTGTATATCAGCAAAGACAGAATGCAGGGTGAAGGTAAGAAGCTTAAACCAATAAGGTATGGGCCTTTCAAGATACTTGAAAAAATTGTGAAAATGCTTTTCGCCTTGATTTACTAGCTTATATTCAGATCTATTCAGTCGTTAATGTTGAAAACTTGAGATTGTATGAACCTTCAATGATTGAATATCCTGAAGAGCAGGGTTAGCTTCCTTCTATTGAGGATCTGTTGCCTGAGTATCTCAATGAGTTGCAGGAGGACACAGTTTTGGATAGAAAGGTGAGAACTACGCGTCTATGGGATATTGAGTACCTGAAAGTAGGACTCAAGGGTCAAATCCAAGCAAGTCACGATGGATAGAAATTGGACAAGTGAAGGAACAATATCCTCACTTGATTGATGCCTAAAACCAACTTTTGGTGGTCCAAAAGTTTTTCAGTGGGGACGCATGATCCAAAATGGATCATAAACCTCTAAGTCTTCAAATATTGGAAACAACGTATCAAAGTCAAAATACTAAGGAATGGTGGAAAACAGAGGACACAGAGAAAAACACTAAGGAATGGCGGAAACCCAAGAGAAGCGGAAATGATGTATCGTTGAATCAGAGTCGTTGGTTCTGGCAGATCAACGGTCAGGATTGAATCGATGATATCGTAATCAAAGGTGGCCAGCGGAATGTATCGGAGGCAACCATTGGGAATTGCGATCAGTGATCTAGCGATTAAACGTGAGTCGTCAGATCGGGTGTGCAGATCCAACGGTGGGGATCACATTATTGCATCGCAATGTTACCAAAGGGAGGACTTACCTGTAGGCCAAAAGACGATGCGATATGTGATTTCTGCTTTATCCCATCATGAAGATCCAAAGGAGAAGGACTAAAGCCTGAAGCATTAAGAAAAGCTGAAGTGTGATTGCAATTGTGATCAGCGATATTTATTGCATCACAAAAGGGTAAGGACCATTGATCAACCGCAATACTGCCGATGCGCTGATCGTCGATAAGGCCGATCAGAACAATCAGGGATTGGAGATCAGGAAAACAGCACAAAGGGAGCATTAACCACCACGACATGTGACTTGCGATGAGCGTGGACCTGAAAGGATAATAGGGCAGGCTTTATGAAATTTGAGTTCCGGCTCAAAGCTTCGTGGTCAAATTTTTTAGTGTTTCCAATGTATTTCCGGGTATTGTTATGTTTGAACAAAAAGTGTTATTTTTAGGGTTTTGTTCTGAAGAAAGGCCAGAAAGTTGGGTTCACCTGCGCCCGCCAATCCTTTCATTCAAACTGTTTCTATTAGGAACAATTGTTCCCTGCTATAAGCGGTAACCATGTAACCAAAACGTGTTATAAAAACATGAAATAACACAAAACTGGAAGAGAGTTCAACAGTTCATAACTAAACAGAGAAACTATGCCAAAATGGACAGTTAGCCAGAGAGCCAGAGTACAGAGGTGGAAAGCTGAGTAGAGCAGAGCCAAAGAGGTTGTGAATTCATCCAGGGGGTCTGGAGGTCGTGACACTTTAATTTAAAGTGTAAACTCTGTGTATTGCCACTCACTGTTGTGTTGAGACTTAGTGTTTGAGCTCACACTTGTAATCTCTGTTTTGAAGAAATAATATAGAGGCCGCACTGAAAGCTTGGACCAAGAGATGTAGCCAGGAAGTCTGGTGAGCTCCTTTATCACTTGGCTGTGTTGATATGTGTTTATTTATGCCTTTTAATTGTTGATTGTCTATATTATTCGCAATATTATCGATCCGTTGTACTAAGTAATATAGGCTTTTCCTGCACATAAGTTTGTAATACCTTAGTATTTATTTAAGATCGCATTTCAGATCAGCTATAGCAATAGTTCCACTTCCTAATAAATATCACTAAAGAATTTCCAAAATTTATAGTTCTTACTTCCCTCATGTTTATCAGTGAATGGTAAAGGCTTGCTTTATTTTTTTATGTAAATATTTGAAAAACATATTCACTCTAAATCAATGTTATTTTTCTAGAATATTTGTGAGCCTTAAAATTGTTCTTAATGTATTAATGGGACCAAATGAAAATGATTATCTATATCAAGAATTTTAACATTTTATCATAGTGTAAAATTAAATTCCATAAGTAGTGTTTCCCTTTTAGTGTATTTGTAGTGTTGTCAACATACATGACTTTTGCTAATGTTTTTCCAAGCATCCAAAATTGTTGTGTCACTACTTTGTTTATACATTCCTTTCTCAATGACATCTATTTTAAAATGATACTTATAGTCTATGTACTTCAACCTAAAATATTATTTGTGATTCTTCTTTATTGTAGTGACACCTTAGTGGTAATAGTATATCATTATCATCCATTCATCAATTAAGACTTGTTCCCTAACCATAATTTCCACAAAATTTCCTTGCATAATCATGTACATGTTGTTGAGTCTTGAAAATGTCATTCATTTCCATTACACTTTCACTATTATGTCCATTATATCACCTCCATTTCACTACTATGTCACCACATTCATCCCACTTTCATTATCATTGGGCCACATTTATGTTTTTCCAATCTTTATTAATTCTAAGCCTTTTAAGTGAATTTGTGGTTAAAAATTAGAAAATAATGTGCACATGCTTATACCTAACAAGTGGGTTGAGATTGTTGACATGTGTAGGTTGAAAGGAGGCTTCTAGAAGACCCTTATGTGGCACTCTAAGGCCAAATTCGAATTTGAGTGGAAAGAATCATGGGATCATGAGGATATGTGTCACATCTCCTAATTGTATTGTAACTCTAAGAAGACATGTGTCTTATCAATTCCTATTTTGATTAGGACTCTAGAGGTAGAGGGAGAGATTCATGGACTCTCATTAATGAGATGGCTTCTCATCTTTTTGTATAAATAGGAGATCTCTCTCCTTCATTTGTTAGTCTTTTAGCTTGTGAGTTCTTTAGCTTGGAGTTTGTAGTTCTTCCTTGATGGCTTTTGAAAGCTTTGGAGAACTTTATTGTACTTTGTAATTTTGAAGAATTTGAATAAAGCTTTGATGTTCTCAACATGGAAGGAGATGTGAAATAGATGTCATGGAGCATATTAGAATGTAAGGTAGAGTAGATTTCATTTTGTAAATTTTGCTTTGATTTCATTATGTCATTTGATTGCTTTCAAGTTTGATAGATTAGATTTTTCATTCATGCAATTTTAATTCATGCAAGTGTGTTCAACCAGTTGATTGTAGATTAGTAATGCACATAGCTTTTTAATGACTAATGACATGATGGAATTATCTTGTCCTTCTGCTAATTTATTTTCTTAGTTCTAATTCCAACACTATTTATTTCTTTCAGTTTTGTTTTGTTCATTTACTTTTCTGCAAGATAGATATTAGACTGCTCATGTCATTTTCAGTTACCTCCTATAGCCAGAGCGACTCAAATGGTGAGGGATTGAAGTATGAATGCGTAGTTTGATATTAGTTTATTTTTCTGCAAGTTAGTTATTGAATTGCTCATGTCATTTTCAGTTACCTCCTATAGCCAGAGCGACTCAAATGGTGAGGGATTGAAGTATGAATGCGTAGTTTGATATTAGTTTATTTTTCTGCAAGTTAGTTATTGAATTGCTCATGTCATTTTTCAATTACCTCCTATAGCCAGAGCGAGTCGAATGGTGAGGGATTGAAGTATGAATCTGTAGTTTAATATTAGTTTCATTTTATGCAAATTAGATATAAGAGTGCTCAATTTGTTTATGATTACCTCCTATAGGCAGAGCGAGTCGAATGGTGAGGGGTCAGAATATGAGTTGATGTAATATGATTTAGTTTACTTTGCTTACAGTTTTTGAATTGCTTTAAGTTCAGTTTTCTTTTTATACAACAGCAAGGATACTGGGTTTCATAGTCACTAGCTCATTGTTTGGTTGTTGCATTCTATTTTGATTGAAGTAGCTGCATATTTACACTTTTGTTTAAGTACTAATTCCTTCAATAATATGTTTTAAGATCTTTTGAAGTGCTAAGTTTTGGAAGTTACCATTAGGGACAGATTTTTTCTTGAAATTTACATCCATACTTGACCTTTAAAAGTATTCTTAAGACCTTAGAATAGGATTTCCATTTGCATTAGATACTTTAGGAAACCAACAAAAACAAAATCCCAAAACAAAATAAAATCTATAAAACAACAAAGTAAGAAAAATGTTAACTAAGCACATATGGTGCACCACACTTCATCAGTTTATGATACCCGGATTGATAATTTATGTAGAGCAATTTAAGACGTTAAATTGACTAGACACATGTATAATTGTTATTTTATATTCTAACTAATATCTCCAACATTAAAGAGTGTAGGGTTAGCCATCCACGTTGTAACAATTATGGCACTACAAAACTAAGATGGCTAAAGAATTGAATTATAAAGAAATAGTAAGGAATTACCTTCCTTGTTCTTTCTAAATATAAAAATATCACCTTCAACATTAAATTTGAATGGTATTAATTGTATAAATATGGATTGTAAGCTTATATGCCTTTAGGCAATGTTTCCATATCATTATTTTATTATTTTTTTTAGTCTTACTCAATTTCAAACACTTCTTTTATAGTAAAATTATTTAAAACTCATAATATAAAATATAATTTAGATTAAATCATCTACACACTTTTAATACTTCCATGACTCCAATTGCAAATCATAACTTTAAATTATAGTGTAAATCAAAACTGTATTAATTATATAAATATGAATTGTAAACTTATGTTTCTCTAGATAATATTTCCATATTATTATTTCATTAATTTTTTAATCTTATCTTATTTCAAACACTTCTCATATAGTAAAAGTATTTAAACCTCACACCATATTTAGGATTCCTCTTTAGTGTAATAGCATTTTGATGATTATAATAAACCATTAGTATTTTTCAAAATAATTATTTATAATCCTTTTAACTTCTATTAATTCCATAATGTTTTCTTGCATGATTATTTGATGGACTTTCACTTGAAATCTATGTTATACGAAGTCATTAACCATTATTATTATTCTTAAAATTATAGGTGTCATCATTAAAGAGGAATGTAGGGTTATTTTTCAACTTTATAATTTGTAACGAACAAGGTTTGTATACGCAACGAAGTAATCTTCAAAAGATTTGGAAGACGTAAACATCCATATAAGATAGTAATTGTATATTAAATATTATATAAAAATTGATGAGATAGGAAATGATTACAATGAGGGTGAGGGTCTGCTTATATACCCTAGGAAGGTACATTTTCACCAACACTTATGTCCTTAGGGACATAGATTTTCATTAACTAGTTACTAATTAATAATTATTTATTATTATTATTATAGTTTTACATCATTTATATTATTTTATATAATTTTTTATTCATAAAATTGCTTTACTCTTCAAAAATATTTGTCCTCAAAGCTTACTCATGAAATGGCTTGATCTATTTTCCTATTTTGAGTGTCTTCTCGTCGTGGAATTATCATCCTCGTTGACACAAGATGATAAGATCTTCCGAGTGATAGACAAAATTGTCAGGCTGAGAACGGATATGTAACGAACAAGGTTCGTATACGCAGCAAAGTAATCTTCAAAATACTTGGAAGATGTAAACATCTATAATACGATAGTAATTGTATATTAAATATTATATAAAAAATGATGAGATATGAAATGATTTCAATAAGGGTGAGGGCCTGCTTATATACCCTAGTCAGGTATCTTTTCACCAATAGTTTTGTCCTTAGGGACATACCGTTTCATTAGCTAGTTACTAATTAATCATTATGTATTATTATTATAGTTTTACATCATTTATAATATTAGATATATATTTTTATTCATAATATGGTCTTCCTCTTCAAAACACTTTGAGGATGAAAGGGCTTGATCTCTTTTCATATTTTGTGTGTCTTCTAGTCACAGAATTGTCATCCTCGTTGACACAAGACGATAGGATCCTCCGAGCGATAGATAAAATTGTCGGGTTGAGAATGGATCTGACCATCCTAGATTAATATTTTGTGGAATGTTTCGATCATTGGAAATTGGTAATGAATTGTTATCATAGGACTAGATTCTATAAACTTTAGTATTCCTTGGAACATAAATTTGTTGCTTCCGTTCTGATTTGTTCAAATATGTAGACTGATTTAGTTATATTGTTTTGTGATTCATACATCGATAAGGGGTTCTTCTGGTTGGACTTTCCCTTATCTTGTGTGTGGTAGTTTCTTTATTTACTTAAGGTATTGTTGTAGTTGAACTGAATACTGAATCATGACTTGGAATTTCCATTGTTTGAACTACAACTTTTGAATATGTTTTAATTTCTATTGGTTTCTCGTCTTCTTGCGTTGTATTATTGACTGGATCAATATTTGTTCCTCTTTATTCCACTTGGACTAAAGACTTCGACATTTGTTTTGTGATAAGTTCTTCTAATTTGTTTTTCATTGATTTCTTATCATCCTTAAGTTTCTTAATTTGAATGAGTAGACTTTGATTATGGTTTATGAGATATAAGAGTTCCTAATTTTCTAAATCAACTTTATTTTGGTCTTCAAGCTTCTCATATTTTAAACACTTGATTTTTTTTAATAACATTTGGTTAAGGTTATTTAAGCATAATCTTTCCTCTTCTTTTCCCAATAGACTTTTGTTGAGTTCCTTTCCAGAAATTTACTTTTCTTGCTTTAACTTGAGTTTCTTAGCTTTAAATTTTCTCACTTGTGTAAGTAGTTTCTGATTATGCTCCTTCAAACATGAATTTTCCTTATTTTTGTTAGATATGACTTCTTCAAGATTTTTCCACTTATTTGATATTGTTTTTGGATTCTCTTGAAACATTAGTTTCGTAATATATTTAAGATCTTTTGATGAAAGAATTATCAGTTATGATTTCATTGTCATTTCTTGTAACGTGACCATCTTCTTCTTGAAAGGGAACATCAAGAATTTTTTTTTCTATGTTTAAAATGAATGTACCTAATTCCTTGAACCAAGGTCGATTGAGAATTATGTCAACCTCTTTATCAAGCATAGTTACGACATGAAATTGAGATATTTACTCATAATGATCAATTGTCACTTGTAAATTATTAATTTCATATTCTTTTTCGCCAAAAATACGTTTTCGCTCTCCTATATTTCGCTCTAGAACTAATAGTTAATTTTCCAAATTAATACTAATGTAATTATCATCGATGTTTGGATTAATAATGGTACTAATCTTTTTTCTTTGGATACACCCTTTTAATGTAAATGATATAATATCTACAATTGGGATACATTTGTTGGAAAAAGTCCCTTCCTTTATTTTCAAATTAGGCTCCATTTTTTTCTTTCTTTTTTCAGAGATTGACTCTATTTTTATTAGTCAATAATTTGGTTTTTCTCCTCCCTTTACTCTTGGAAAATTTCTCATTAATTTTGATTAATTTTAATTAATTCTTTTATGATTGAATTGGAATTTTCCCCTTCCTTCTTCTTACTTCAACCCTTTCTCTTCTTCTTTTTGTATTTTTTTTTTAACTTTCTTTTTATTTTTTTTTTAAACTCTTTTTTTATTCTTTTTTTCTTTTTAAATTTTTTTTTTTCTTTCTATATATATTTATAATTTTTTATTTATTTATTTATTTATTTTTTATTTTTTTTCTTTCTGAAAAGTTACAACCCTAGTGAAATGTGGCTATTCATCTCTTTGGGGTATAATATAAAATATATGTCCACTTATGTGCTTTTGGTTCGGTGAATTTTCTCTACATAAAAAGTAAAACTTACCATTCACGTAAAGAGATTTTGTATTCCTTTTGTTCATATTTTACCTTGAAAATACCATGGGTTGCTAAAACCACGATCTTGTAAACCACTTAATGAAGAATCAAGATATTCTTATATACTCTTCGTTTTCTTATGTATAGTTTTAAAGATATTTGGAAATATTCCCTTTTGACTTTATCATGCACTTTTTATGAATAATATAGAACTTTTTTATATATACAAATGTTCTCCTTCAAAATTTACATTAGACTATTTTTTTTTGCTAGAATCATTGAAATGTCAATGGCCAAAGGCCCATATTATTATTATTATTATTATTATTATTATCATTATATAACTCTTTTCTTTTATAATCCTTTTTCCAATTCATTTTTTTAATTCTTTTTTTTTTTAAGTGGCCAAGGACCTGACCGGAAATGGAAAAACTTCAACTCGTATAGCGAAATGCTTTTGTTGCGACGAAAAAATGATGACCAAAGGCCAGGGTTTGCCAACGTGGATTTGAAAGCAATGTATACGTAGCGAATTAATCTTCAAAATACTTGGAAGACGTAAACATCTATAATATGATAGTAATTGTATATTAACTATTATATAAAAATTGATGAGATATGAGATGATTACAGTGTGGGTGGAGGCATGCTTATATACCCTAGTCAGGTACCTTTTCACCAATAATTATGTCTTTAGGGACATACCTTTTCATTAACTAGTTACTAATTAATCATTATTTATTATTATTATTATTATAGTTTTACATCATTTATATTATTTTATATATATTTTTATTCATAAGATAATTTCAATTTCCATTCCTAATAAACATCACCAAAGAAATTCAAAACTTTGTTTTTACCTCTCATCTTTGTCTATCATCGATGCTAAATACTTACTTTCTTAATTATTTGTAAATATATTTAAAATTAATATTTAAAATAAACTCTTTTATGACTTAATATTCTATTAAAATATAATACATTTAAAAGAAAAGTTCCAAGTTCGTGTAATGCCCCACTTAAATTTTATCCTACAAATCTTGTTAAATATTTACATTATTTGAAAATATTGAGAAATATTGGTCTAATATAAATTTATGATTTCCATTATTCAAATTCCCCACTTACCTTCTCAAATTGAATATTATGTAGCATATGGTCTCCTTCCATTAATTCAAAATATATGTATTCATTTCACATTCCCCAATGTACCCTCACATTTACTAAGGAGAAGACATGGTCCTCTCCATGTAATTACACTTCACATTCCCAAATGTACTTTTCAGATTTACTTGGGAGAAAACATGATTCTTCCCATTAAATTCTCAATTTTATATTCATGTCACAATTCCAAATGTACTCCTAGCTTACTTGGGAGAAGAGAAGTCAACTAAGGATGGATGAGAAGTTAATGACATTAATGAGAGGTGGTTGAGGAAAGAGGGTATAAAAAGGGAAGGGGGAAGCAAGAAAAGGGGAGTTGGAGTCTTGCTTAGGATGGTGGGGGTTGGTTGTGATTCTTTGGCCTTGTTATGATTTTTGGGGGACCTTGGAAACCTTTGGAGGTTTCTTGGGTTTGAGAGGAGGAAAGTATCATTATCTAGTTTTGCACATTCTTCTTGAGGACACACTATATCTGGTTGGACTTGGGCACGGAGGGCTAGGGAACCTGTGGAGGTTTCCTGGGCTAGGAATTTATTTCCTAGTTGGCTGGGAGGTAAATCCGGTTGGGTCGGCCAGAGGGAGCGTTCAGCTGGAGCTATAAGACAAAGGTATCATCATCAACCGCCGGAACATGTATTTTTCCATGGACTACTTTTGTTAAGTTGATATCAATGGAATGCTCACCTTAATTTATGTTGCTTATGATAAAGTGATAAGATGTTAAATGTTTAAATCTATGTAAGAAGGTCAGCAAGTTTTTCTTTAAACAGTAGGAAAATAAATCTGTTAGTGTATAATAGATTGAGACTCTAATAATTGGAATCAGGCCCCTACAATTTGTATGTATTTAAATATTGTATTAGGATATATATATATATATATATATATATATATATATATATATATAATTTTAAACTTAATCATTTTAATTTTTAATTAATTATATAAATTTTAAACATTTTATATAATTAGATTTGTTACATGAATGAAACTCCAAATAACTTTGAATTAAAATAACAATTTGTTTTTCTACCTTAATGAAACTCTATATAACTTTCAATGAAAATAAAATTGAAAAATATATATCAACAAAAGATTCTAATAACTCAATTTTCATGGCCTCAAATAAAATCCAAACATTTTATATAATAAATTGTTAATAACTATAAAGTAGAGCTAGCCAATATCAAACACCTCTCACTAATTAACCCATATTATTTATCCAAACACTCAATCAAACATATCACTCAAATTTTCTGTTAATAAAACATAAAAGACCTAAAAATATCCATATAGTAGATTTTAAAAGAACTTAAGAAAGCTAGGAATGAATACTATATTGCATTAAACACATCTAGCTGCTTACATTCATATGCTTGATCATGAAAATTGAAGTTTTTATCATAATGCTCTTAAATTTTTTATAACTGCTACGTAAAATATTCCCTCAGGTTGTTTATAAAATCCAAAATGATAAGCTCGCATATTTTCTTCAATTGCGTTAGAAAACCCTATGTTTGATAATATGTGAAAAAAATATACAAAACATATCCCTCAATACATCATATATAATGATTTTCCAAATACTTTCATACCTTCCTATAAAAAATATATAACGTGAAACAATAGATAACTCTCCTCGGTGGAATTCTCGCAATTTGTGTTGCACTTTATGGGTATTTCATATTGAAGTGTGATTATTTCTCGACTATCATTTCCTTCACCAGGCAGATCTTTAAAAATTAAAACTTCATCTCATACCCAATAGTCACACCTGATCGTGAACTTTCATGGGGATGGGATGTCTAATAGAAAACCATGAAGTTCTCCATTTTCCATCACCAAAAGGACGTACTTGAGACTTTCAAGGGAGGCTACTAGTTTATTCACACAGTAACCATGAAGGAGTTCTCTTTGTGCAATTCAAACAACATTAGTGACCTCGCCATAGTGGGTCGTTTGCAACTTCCAGGGAAGCTAAAGAGGCGTACATAAACCCTTAAAAACCTCTCTTTGTGAAATTCCAGTAGAATTCATGACCTCCCTATAGTGGGTCATTTGGAACTGCAAATTCAAAAATGAGAGATGAAGGTTGAAGTTTTTTTTGAATTCAAACATGAGCACTAAATATTGCAAGTTTTTTGTTGCCAGTTGCTCGGGACGGAGAGACAGTTAGGAGAGATGGCGAGCAGAATGAGCACAAGGGTCTGTCTGAACCAAACTCTACCAACCCCCACCTTCGAATAGAGGTCCTGACATACTACATGCTAGGGAAAGGAATTACTATTGAAAGTAGTCCTGTAGCCCTAGATGAGGGTAGCGGGGAAAGGAAATACCAGAACCCTTGGGGGATGGAGTTGCACCCTAGGGGGAGGGTAGAAAACTCATCCAGAAGAAACCTGACCGACAAACCTGAGAAAACCAAGCTAAGGGGAGGCCTCAGTAGCCCAATTTGCACCATGGGCGAGCCCTCGGGTGAGAAGAGGCAAAACAAGCAGAAGTGGGATCCCTGCATGGGATGGGAAAAGAACAGTAACCATTGTCACCCCATGACCCAAAGAATTATCAAAGCCAAAGCCAAATTTAGTAGGGTGGGAAGCCAGAGGCCAGAAACCTAGAGGGTGGGAAATCAGAGGTGGGGGGGGAGAAAATCCATGAAAAATAATGTAAACTTAAATGATATGGCTAACATATGTGTTGATTCTGTGATAGGTCTCACAACAGAACAGGGCAAGACCGTGAAACAGGACAAAGAGCAACAGGGAAAAGGTGTTAAAGGCCAAGTTGAAAGAAGAATGGCTCCCAGGAGAAGCAAGAGGACAGTCAAGAAAGAAGAAGGCACCAACAACCAGGGAAAGAAAAGGGGCAGGAAGCCCGACGGAGATCAAATGAAGACGATTATTAACTCATACATGGAAGGAAATCCGAAGGAAGTTAGGGACCAGATTTGGAGCTGGGAGCAAGATCTAAGAGACAACCTTAGATGCAGAGACATACCCATGGAAGAATGGGAAGGAATGTTGCAGGACCCTGGGACAACGAATGGAAGACAATCGCTGTTCAAAAAGACCCTACAGCAGTACTGGATCATGAAACACGTAGTGGCTCGGGCCATGAATCTCCACCACGAACACATGGAAGGAGAAGTATTGGATAAGCAGGAAAGCAGCAAGGAGAAGGAACCGTTCTATGCGGAACTGCTCAAGGAAATAGCGACCATACAGATGCAGACTTACTAGAACAATCTCGCTCTGGGAAGGATTAAACAAACCCTGACAGCGATCAAGTGGAATCTGGGACAGAAACGTGAGCTACCAGGCCCCAATACAAAGGCAACAGTTCCGATAGCATCCTCTATTGAGGATTGATCTAGAGATCCAGATAGTTGTTTTCTCTGACTTTTGAATTAGATGAAGGAAATAAGCATGTCTGTTTTGATCTTTAGCGATATTAGTAGAGATAGTAAACACAAGAACAATAGATGGATTATCATGAACTTATTCAAATTTTGGAATGGTTTTAACGCTGACCGGTGGTCACCTGGTTTCCTTCGAGCAGGTGACTACCTGGAGAATATGGATGTAAAAAACTTTTGAAAATAGTTAATACATAGAGTTCTACAATGTTTACAAAAAAAAAAGATTGCAAGTTTTTTCAAATTCAAAAATTATCACTGAAGGAGTAAATAGGGTTGGGAATGGGCACTAAATATTACTTTACCTTAAGTCTCTGACATCTCTTCAGTTGTAACTATTGGTTTTCATGCAATTGCGAATGTCAGAGCGTTCAAGTTGCAATGATGGATTTGTCGCTACCGGAGACGAGCCGTCAACCCAGCCGAAAATACAATGGTAATGTATGGATATGGATGTTCATGGTGCCATGCACTAAGCCATTAAATATAAAATTCTTATATGAATATTATTTAATTATTATATTAGTATTTTAGAATCATATTTCATATTCAACTCCCTAGTAATTACTCAACAAAGTCATGGTTCTCTTCTCATGTGTTCAATGCATCATCTCTATGTTGTTTTTTATTTTAAAAGTTGTTAAAGTCCAAGTCAAGGTATTAATAAAACTTTAAAAGTCAAGTATTGATCGTCTTATGATAGAGCTTACCACTGTAGGTTTTATAGTAGCTGCCTAGCCTGCGCAAAAATGTTTTCATCTTTTCTATCTATTGAATGCATGATCTCTGTATTTTTTTTCCTTTTTAAATGTACTAAGGAAAAAATATTAAATTAAACTTGAAATGTGTTATGATAAAACGGACAATCCACTTGGAGAATTTGGATTTGGTGGCCATTGTTTGAAGTGTAGGGGACAAGACTGAATTTTGAGGCTAAGCAGAACTACAAAATATGATCAAACTTACCACCTGTGACCCTTGGAACGTGTTCATTGTGCCCAAGTATCCCATTTGAATTCATTTAAACTATATATTACTTGTGCCAACCCAAAAAACAAAATTAGAAATAAATAAATAAACATAATTGGGAAAAAAATAATGTCTTTTGACAGATGCACACATTCACGTGATGGTGATTTTGGCATACCACAAATTGGTTCCATGCATCCAAGTCATTTTACTCTAAGCCAATAAAAATACTCCATAGTCTGAGTTGGTAATTTTGATTTCATATGTCAATGATTTTAAGATATACTGTAATTCACTCACATATAGAATAAACAAGGGAAGTTGTGAAGCAACAATTCCCTACCATTGAGTTGAATTGCAGATCAATAACCAAATTTATTGAATAGACATTTGAGAGAGTTATGTGCACTAACCAATTTTATTTAATACATCTGAAAGAGTTAGCAATTAAAACAAATGCATTGGCTATGTGTCATATGATATGGGTGCTATCACTATTGTTCATAAACAATGTGAATATTGTTAGTATGAATGATATTACAAGCATGCATAACAATGTTTCTCTCTTTGAATACTCGAATTTAATGATATGGGAATATGTCAAAGATAATATGGAGACCATTATCAATGCAACAACCAATTAATGAAGTTGTATTTGGATGGAAAACATGGCAAATTATCCAAGACTCAGAAAATTTTTCCTTTCCTCATCTGTGTTTCCAGCACCAATCTCTTGACTGCAATTATTTTCCCATCTCAGAGCTCTCCTCTATAGACCTCTGCAAAACCAACTCTGCCATTAAATTTTTCCCAGTCGTTCATGTAGGTCTATTGATTCGATCTAGACTCTAGTTTCAAAATGAGTGATATGAATTGTGTGTTGCACTGCATCATGTGAATGATGATCGATAAATGCATTATTTTAATGCCAGGTGCCAAGACCTTTACGAATCCTCATTAAGGAGGTACAAATATGTAATAGCCTAAAGCGAAGTAGATCAAAAAAGAAAGAAAATAGTTGATTCTACAACCTTTTAGTTCTACCAGTAGTAACCTGAATTTGGCAAGAATATATTCAACAAAAGAATGCTCAAGAGTCTTAGACACAAAATGTTCCTTGCAACCTCCAAATAGGTGAAAGTGTAAAATAATTAACCCTTGGGCACAAACGAAAAGGGGTGCCAAAGGGAAATTTATGCATAAACAAATCAAGAAAAAAAGAAGAGAGACTTTGCAATATGTGACATCCAGATTCTTAGATTTGAATTGAAAAAGTGCATTAGATGCCCAAAATGCATATCTACAATAAGGAATGGCAGGTATGAAATTTTGGCATGTAGATCTAAATTCTATGCATTACCAAAAAAAAACTATCAATCTACATAGTAAGTTTAAGATTGTTGGGAGCAGAGAATGAGAGTGAGAGTCTCAATCAAGAAGAATAAAAATTACAATCATAAGGTAGCCAAGAAAATTCCAAAATTACTATATGAGGATTGTTACATTGATTTTCACATATACACAAATAGTAAAATATATGGTAACTAAATATCCCTATAACTGAATGATATAGAGCTTAAATGTTCTTAATTTGCTTGTATTCAGTTGTGTAAATTCTGAATGGTATCCCATGGGTGGTTTATTAATTGGTGTGAATAAGTACATAGTTGTATACATCACTCTTTTTTTTAATGTTCATTATTTAGCCATACTCTGGGAGTAAGGAAAACCATTTAGTCTCTGTTGCCAAGTCCAAGGGTTAACTATTCCTTGAACATCCCCTGTATGTTTTCTTGACCTTGTCTTCTTTTGAAAAGTACCAGTTGGGTGGAGAAAACAACAAATAGTGTAGCTAAATCCTCCTTTTATATTACCAGTGAACCAAGGCTCATTTGCACAGTACAAATCATTTTGATAGGAAGGTCTTCCCCATATGCACTTTTTCATTGGACAAAACAAGACCTCATTTGAATTTTTGGACCAAAATAGTATGAACCAAACTAACAGACTTAGATTCTTTCTTGGTAAGACATTCATGGAAAAGTTTAAAAGAGGGAATTTTGAAATATGATCCAAGCACATCCATAGTGCAATAAAAAGTAGAAGAAAATATGTAACAAATTCTTTTAACCTTGCACAAAATCAAGAAAATGAACCCATCATTTGTTTCTATTTTCCACAACCTTTTAGTTCTTCCATAGTCGAATAAAAAGTAGAAGAAAATACCTAACAAGGTCCTTTAACCTTGAATAGAATCAAGACAAGGGCCTTTAACCTTGGACAAAATCAAGAAAATGAACCCATGATTTGATTGGATATTGCACAACATTTTAGTTTTTTGCCAGTACTAACCTGACTTTGGAAAGAAAATATTCAAGAGAAGAATTCTCATTAAGTACAAGGCATGAAAATATGGATTTGAACTACAATGTTTAGAATTCATTGGCTTGGGTAATATGCATCGAGATCTGCCTAAAAGTTAGAAAGGCATAAGGCAGGAATTGGTATTTAAATGATTGTTGAAATGAAGTTATACTAATATTGAGGAGCTAAAGAGTTCTGAGGTTCAAACTTGGGATCTGAGGTTGTCAAGCCATTAAATTCCATGTGTCCATCATATTTTCATGCACTTTAGTGTTCCATAACGAAAATGTAGTTTATCTAGTCTACAAATTGTGGCACAAAGTTGAGGCTTGTACTCCAGATTTGATAGGTTACTTCTATGCTCTTTTGTGTGGGGCTATGATTAATAGGTTCCATGACATTGAAGGGAAAACCTGGATTTGTGGATTTAAATCTGCTACCTAAAAATTGGGGAGCCCCATCTTTCTCCATGGGTTTCGTCCATGGCTCATGCCTATCCATGATTGGAGAAGCTATCATTGAAGAGGATTAAAACAATAGACAAATAATTGACTTTCCTTGCTAAGTTCTTCCCAAACTTCAAGGACTTAGTATTTTTTTACTATGATGGATTCAACACCAGGGACCTCGATATGATGCAAGCAAGTGTAGGTAAAATATCTACTAGCCTTTTACTAGCTGTATGAGTGTATGAGACTATGGATAAATAACATGTAGAATATTTATGGAACCAATATGCATTCATTTCAATCACCACTACCTATATTTTGCCAAAATATCCCAGGAATTTCACTAGGTCTCATCCCTTCTAAACTAATGTTATACCTTGTGGGGTATATTATAATGAGAATGGAACCTCAAATTCTTAACATTCTATCAACGTCATGACTGAACAAAGTCCCTATTGGAATATTTGAGATATCTGATTGTTTTATTAGCTGGAAATGCATTGTCTTGTCCAACTTTGACTATCTTTTTTTTCTTTGTTTCTTTTACTCTTTAGTTAGGGCATTAGTTCTTATGCATGATATCATCTTTGATTGAAACAAATTAAGATTATGCCCACTTCTTTCCCTTTCAGGGTTGTCAAGGTTAGGGATATTTCATTGTGTCTTGCTCCAAAACTATGACTTGAAGAACTTTTATCCTTGAGACTTATCTTGCACCATTATTTCATGAGTTCTATACACATTGAAATTTAGTGCATTTTTTGAAGAAGAAACCTAAATTTCATTTAAATGAATTTATGTTTCCCATCATTCGTTTGGATTTTCCACAACCTTTTAGCTTTTCCAGTAGTAACTTGACCACGAGAAATCTCATAAATAGAGAGTAGATTGGTCGAAATTTTAGGAGTAAAGAAAACACTAACTACACAATGCCTAAACCTAAAACATCAAGTTTAGAATAATATCCAACTACAATTTGAAAAATTCTACTATCAGATGGGGAAGGAGGCGACTAATGAGAAAGAGTCATATTATGTGAGGCTCTAGAATCAAGTATTCAACTATTTGAAAATTGATATAAAGATTGTGTATAAAGTGCATGCATTTTAGTAGCTGAAGAAGGTTTGGAACTAAAATTTGGTGCCCTTACATGGCTTCAATCAATGCCTCTAGTTTCTTCAAGGATTTCTTCATGGCCAAGGATGCCACAAAAATTTCAAGTTACACTTGACTTCTTCTTTATCTTGGAAGAAGACTTCTTCTTTATTTTGGAAGAATACTCTGCAAACATGGAAGGTGGAGGATCAGATGATTTTATTTCTATTGAGTCTTGGAGATAGACTTACTAGCATGAGTAGTATCATTCTCTTGTTTGTGTTGAGTTTTGTACAAACTATGAATACAAAAATACCTCACAAGGACATCCCATTCATTGGGACAATGAAAGTGGTTGTGTGTATTCCTTAAGATCCTTACATGTCTAAAATGTATATTGTTGGTTCCCTAGAGGGACTTTTCTTTGATTCCATAGGATGTGTATATTATGCCCAAGAATGAGGGAGGGCTTGCCTTAATTGAGATTTCCAATCAGGCGATATTTTAGTAGCCTAGTGGGTGGTAAGATGTATAGAGGGATTTGGCCCCTGGAAGGTATTGATTGATCATCAACCCCATTTTCAAGAGCATATTTTTGGCTTGAAAATCCACTGTAGGTTTGGTCCAATGGCAACAGTAAGCCAATAGGGCACAACATCGCACTTGTAGCTAGAGGATTCAATGTATGTATGTTGAATGAAGACATGTCTCTCTTTTAAATACACAGGTTGAGTAGGAAGGGAATTGTCCTAAAAAGAGCCACACATGCCTCAAAGGATTAACGCTCTCTGGATTAGGAGTATGAATGGATTCCCCTGACCATCAATTGATTATCAAGTTGAGAAACCTCATGCTTATATTAAAAGTAAAATAGGGATTGTTGGTCCTATTTGGAGTGATAGGGGATGGAGTTTTAGTCAAATTCCTCAGCAATCTGTCTCTGGGTGACTATATTCATTTTTGCATCATAGACTTCTATTGTTCATGGTTATCAATTTGAGATGGGCGTCAACTAATCCAGAGGATAGATGGGTGTGAAAATTCCATAGTGTTGGACTATCAAACATTCTTATAAGCTAAGGATATTCACTCTCTTATCAATTAAGAATATTCCCCTTGATGGTTATGTATCAGGGGATCCCATCTAGGGCCCATCCTACCTAGAGTGGGCTCTCAGCCTTTGTCTTTTCTATTGCTACACATATATGATGAAACAAAATTTCTAGGAGCGCAACTTTGCTAAGAGCAACTAGAAGTATTTACAATATCAGTATTCCAATCTACTTCAGGGTAGGGTCCATTGGCATCTTGATTCGTTTGGGGATTTCCACTCTCTATTGTATTCTTCCTTCACTAGGATTTTTTAATTCTTGAGGATATCAACCTTTTGCATTCTCTAGAAAAGAAAGTGTAAGTTTGATTTTGAGAAAGAGCTTAGTTTGCTGTCTACTTTCGTACCGTGTAGAAAGATGAGGTACACCATCAACAACTTTCCGAAGATGACCTGTTGATCACAAATGCCCAATATCTAGAACCCATACTTATTCAAATTTTATTTAAATTCTCATTACTTTATAGAAAAAGGTTATTGTGTGCATTGCATATACCATTCAAC
This sequence comes from Pinus tabuliformis, assembly GCA_031772625.1. NCBI lineage: Eukaryota > Viridiplantae > Streptophyta > Pinopsida > Pinales > Pinaceae > Pinus > Pinus tabuliformis. The sequence continues at coordinate 1,807,702,510 of CM062818.1, forward strand.
ATTTTGGTATAATGTTTGTAAATATAAGACATTTTTTAACAAAAAAAAGGAATGTAAATTAGGATTTCGCAGAATATATAAGCCCATTATATCATATATTGCTTCTTAGAAAATAACACCTTTGAGCCAGAGAGATAAAACACCCATATCATTTGTTCAAGATTAAAATTTTATCGAGTATTCAATAAAGAACATGACAAAGTATACATCCTCCATTTAACTCAAAAGTGATACATTGTTTAAGGTTAATTTCACATTAAGAAGCTTTACATATTTTGTCATCATTCAAGACAAGGACTGTTTTTTAATATGATTTTGTTAACATCATGCTATGTTAAGTTTATAGTTATTTAAAATACTTATCAAAAATGATCCCAAGTGATTAATTAACATCTATGTGACATTCAAATAACCTACACAATGTCGTAATTGGTAAAGAATAGGAGAATAGATTATTGAAGCATATGCATAAAGGAATCTAGAGACAATTCAGTTTTACAATGACAGAAAACAATAGGGGTGTTACCCCTAACACTCATATGCTATGAAAACACTAGGTGATCTTCATATTGTAATTTCAAACAGTCCATTGAAAACCTTCACATAGAGAAAAGGGAAAATGAAGACATAAACCATCAAAATGGTCAACTAAAAAGGTCCATGGTGGGCCAAGAACTAGTTTTAAATAAAACATTTTGAAAAGAAATGTTTGCATTCTAAAAGAAGAGAAGGTCGATATGAAAATGTATTGGATTATTTCCATCCATGACAACTCCTTGGGGTTGGATTGGATCTCAGTGAAATTTGAAAGGTAAGGGGCTACTTTGGTATTAGATTCTCATTTACAAGTGAGGTTTTGAAATGAAGGCCATATTATCAAAATGGTGCATTTTTGTTTATGAAACATTAGGAAGATGGATTAATAGCATTGCAGGTTGCTTGGTGGACTCCAATATGGATAACATTACCCATTCAATAGCATAGCCTAATTGTTAGGAATAAGTGTTGATTAAATTGATTCACAATAATTTGGGAAGGTACCTTAAGGTTTGCTTCAAGTGTGACTCAAGTGAAAAGGATAAAAGTTTGTGAAAACAAGCCATCAATTTAAAGACACTATTACATAAGTTCATATAACAACTTTTGAAAGAAAGTCCCTATTTTTGAAAATATCAGTTTAGGTGCAACACATAGCACAAGTATGGTCATCCATAGCATTAATTCCCAATTTCATGGGGTGGAAGAACTAAATGAATGAAGCAAAGGGACCAATAATTTCCAAAATAAAGATGAATCCCAAATAAGAAGAAACCAGTGAATCTAAGAGATGTCAAGAAAATCTATACTATTATTTTGGTGGTGAAGCTTAGGGCTAACACATAACACCATGCGATCTATGTGCAATTTGTACAAACTACTTTATTTTAGATCTTCCCACTCTACATTTATACCAAAATGAGAATTGATCCATTCGTTGTCCACATTTTTTGTGACCTCCAAGGTAGGTAACATCAACCTCAACAACATTATTGGCAATGTACCTATGCACTATCAAATCCATGATCAAAGATGCACTTCAGAAATAAATTAAGGAGATATATTAACACATATAAGATCCTCCACAGAATTTAACCCCCAAAAACAATCAATACATCGATGTGTACCAAATTTAAAATTTTTAGAGGCTTCGTTGCAAGAAATGCATATCACACCCATGTACCCATTCAAAAAACTTGCAAAAACACCTCGAAAATGTCTAAAGCCATACCATATGGTATTTCACTTTTTGAAGGTGGCATATAGTATGGCTTAGGATGTTTACAAGGCACTTCAACATGAAATCCATAACTTTTATTTTGTTTTTGAAGTCTTCTAGCCCATCCAAGTATCCATAAGGTCCATGGGACACATAGAAAGCCTAAAAACAACTAGGTCTAGACTAAACATTGAATGTGAATTTCATAAATTGCATATTTTAGTACAAATTATGTTGACTCTTCTGCAAGCCTACAGAATGTTAGTTTCCAAGTATTGTATACCAGCCACTCAAATACCTTGAATGTGAATTTCATATATTGCATACTTCAGTACAAAGTATGCTTACTTTTCTATAATCCTGCACAATGTTAGTCTCCAAGCATTTTATATTGCAACGTACTTCTTGCCATACCCTCAAATCAATGGTTTCAATAGTGTAAACAGATTCACGTAACCAACAAACACAAGAATTCATGGTACAACAATAGTCTTGGGAGCCAAATACTCCTTACCTAATAAAAAGAAAAAAGTCTTGATAAATATTTGTATTGGGCATTTCTTAATTAGTGGACAATTTATGATAAAATGATCTCACCATGAAAACAACCATAAAGCATTAAGTGGTTCAGTTCTAATCATTCACACCTATAATTTAATCAGAAAGGATCTACGAGAGATCATCTAATAAGGTGTCTTATTGTTTCAACCTGCATGAGATCATTAAGTACAATTTGCACTGGGTTGAGGTGTTCCTTATGTGATATTTGGATGACTCTAGGTGTTTCATGCCGAAAATGGAAAGTCTGCATATAACAAAGTAAATAATTTAAAAAAGGGACAAAATAGTATGCCATTATTTCCCTCGGATTAAGCGATAAAGAAAATAGTTAGATAAGCTTTAGAGAAGTGCATCAGTAATGTCTCATGATATATTGTAACTGTAAACATAAACTGATTTTGAATTTGCATATAAACAAGTTCAACGAACCATTTTTCCATATAAATCTCGGGCTTACCTCCATTGACACTTAAAAAGTATTAAGCTTCCATGTTTTCTTTTGCACTCACAAGCTATGTGCAACAATTTTTTGTTTTTTCTGACATTATTTCTGATTGAGCTTGTTAGAACCCATCTCTTAGACCTTTGGATTTTTAGGGCCTTTCAATTTCATTTATATTTATTTTTTACAATTTTCTTTTCTTAAATCAAAAGATATTCATGATATGAGAACTAGTATGTTTCACATACTTCAACAACATATTTATTTCAAGAAAGCAGATGACCATGTTCAACATAGTTGGGTGGGAAAATGTTTTCAGTGGTTGTTTATGGCTTTTTAATGTTGAAAGCTGTTGAGATAAGAAACAAGATACCTACTACAACAAACCCACTATTGCAAAGTCCAATTTGAGGACTATATGATGTTGTTTAAGGGCTCTCAGGATTTCATAAATCTTACGTCAATACGATTTAAGGTGAAAAAATGACCATAAGAATGTTAAGAAATCCATGCATATATTCTCTCTAGTCTCAAGTGATGCAACTAGAGGGACTGTGAACTTTTGCAGACTGATTTGATGCTTATGGTGCATCCTCTACTCCATATTAGATAAACTAGCATGGCTTATGTTAACTCTAATTTCTTAATTAAAATAAAAAATTTAATATTTTATAAAAAAAGGTGACACTAAATTAAAAAAATTCAAAAGGTGACACATAAGTTTAAATTTTAATTTCTTAAAGAGTTGTGGGTAAATGGAGTGAAAGGTGTCACTAATTAGTGTTATGTGTGAATTGAATAGATAGCTTTGACAATTGTTTTCCTGATGAAACACATTGCTTGCTTCCCTAGAATTTGGAGCATTACCTGGAGTATCACATTATTAACAAGTTTACCTGACGAAATGCATTGCTTGCTTGCCTAGTATTTGGAGTATTATCATATTAATAAGAAAACTTGAGGTATTGTTTTCTTTCGGAAAACAATACTTTCATAGACTGGACTTTCCTGGAAACTACTGCTCAATAAGATCTCCCAATTCCCTTGACTCAAGAAAAAGGAGGTTGTTATTTGTCATTCATTAACATTCTACTCGATAAAGGCCAAACAAATGTTGAGTCAAGAAGGGGGTCTGAATATGTATGCCTTATGATGTTTCTGGTTGGATAAAGCACCAGATTCAACGGTCAATGACATAGTCAATATATTAGCTAGATCAAGAGACAGAGTAAAAGGTTTTCACCAACAGAGACAAAGGCATAATCAACATCCCATCCAGGTTCATCCCAAATTCATATTCATAGTAAAATTACTTGACCCATGAGAAAATCAATGTACCATTAACTAAGATGTGATTCTCTAAAGATGTCCGAAGGGTAAGGCCAAAAAGGCAACTCATGAGGTATCCCTTTATCCTGGTAATGAGGCAAGTGATTAAGGCCAAAAATAGAGGCAACTCATGAGGCATTCTTTTATCCCGGTAATCGAGGTTCAGTTAAATATAGGAGAGCTAAGCCAGTATAAATACGAACTATTTAGTATAGTTTGTATCAACAAATTTTGAATGGCTCCACTTGTAAACAAAAGTCCCACAGAATTATTTCACTCTTTTTGATATGTCTTACTTGCATTTTACATGGATGTGCTTTGTCTCCATTATAATAAAAAAAAAGAACGGCCAAATCCTTTGAAGGAACATGGAATTGTAATAGGGATAAAAGGAAATTGCTATAGGAATAAGAGAAAGAGAAGCATACTGGTGACTTCAATGGAGCATAAAATGATGTGTTGAATGAAGTAGTTCCTTAATAATTTATTTCCAAATCACTTGTTCGGTGCATCCTTTGTTCCCCGTTGTTGTTTGTCAGGTGACAAAAATTTACCAGATTTCCATTTTTTTTGCATGCCAACCCTAAGTAGACCTAACCTACTCAGGAATGTAAGGCATGAGATCTAAAATGGGATCAACCTATAGATATTAGGATATATAGGAACCATGCTAAGCACATATTTAATTTACTCAACAGGTTTGTTGCTGCTTTCTCTGGCTTTCTATCCATATCTCTAGATTTCTATTTAGTGTTATTTCTAGCTTTATTTGTGTCTGAATGAGCAGAGAAGACAGAGTAAGCATCCTTCCAAATATATGAATAAGTTAGGTTAGATTAGGAAAGAACATGTAATAGAGAAGTGTCAACAGAGAACTAATTGCACACCAAGAGAAAAAATTTATACGTTAAAAATATATTATAAGAATGTTTCTAACATTTAATGTGAGAATAATGCGCTCGTGGCATTATTTCAATCTGCAAAAATTTGAATGAAATAATTCCATTTAACCTATGAAAATTTGGAGATTTGATAAAGCATGTGCCCCTCTCTCTCTCGATAAGAGGCCTAAGAAGACGTCAAAACCTCTCATTCGCCAACAAAAAATGTTGCCACTATTTAATAAGCGAGGAAAAGTGTTCATCTTAAAACTTTGGGTTTCAGGTTTTAATCTATGGCTTAATCTCTGTACTATAGTCACCGCCGCCTTATGGCAGGGACTAATAAGACCCTTTTTTAATGATGGTTGATATTAATATGCGTTGCTCATGAAATCATATTTGTGAATTACATTTTTTTTTGTTTTACAAAATGTTTTTAACTTTTAAATCTTTACATTTAAATAAATAATAAATATTTATATGGTTAGTTTTAATTTAATTTATTAAATATATTTTCAATATTATAAATATGAATTTTTTTATTATACTATTAAAAACATTACAAATAAATTTTATAATAAAATTAGTTAATAAATTACCTAAAAAACATTTTAATCTAAATAAATTGATAACTAGTTTCTTTGCATTTAAATAAAAAAATATATTATTAATTTTAAATTAATTTATTAAAAGTATTTTTAATATTATAAATGAAGAAAACATTATTAAAAACATTAATAATACTTATAAATCGTATAATAAAAACAATCAATAAATTACCCAAGAAATCATTTAAAAATAAAAATCAATAATTTATAAAATTAAAATTCATAATAAAATACTATGATTAATTTATATAAATCATCTATTGCAAACCTAATTTAATAACATAATTCCTCAATAACCTTGTAACTCTGTAAACTTGTTAAGAAAATATATGGCAAGTTTGCATGGTTACACGGGTAAGAAACTTGATGAAAACTTATATCACATCTCGAAACAAAAGCCTCTAGTTGCAAAAGTTAACCTTTCTAATATGGAAAAGAAAACAAACTAGTGTCACAGCCTTGCATGAAGGGTTTTTCCATGTCTTAGGGCACCAATTTTGAATCACACACCTTAAAGATAATTCATATTTGATGCATATTTTGGGCTTAAAAATTCAAACTAAATCAGTCGCTGGCACTTTTTTGAATACTGTGATTTGTTGATAACACAACCTATATTTCATATTTCTAATTTGCTTTCTCATTTTCTCACATTCATAGGCATTAAGTTGATTCAAGTCTTTCATATTTCTCATTTACTCACATTCTTAGGAACTAAATTGGTTTAACTATCCATAATCCAAAGGCCCATAAGCTTTTCAATGGGGATAGAGCTCTTGGGGTTATCGATGGACTCTCTTAGTTGTTGGGGCTAGTATTGGGAGCTTTCCTTCTCATTGTTCTGATTGTTATTTATACATGCAAAGAAATTAAAAAGACTATGATAGATCGAGAAGGTTATCAAGGAGTTCATGAACCTCACATGTAAAATATCCTTGAAATCTTGCAACTGCTAATTAGAGAAAACGAATCTACAAAAGAAACAAGAGTTCTCTACCAAAACTATGCAGAAAGAAAAAAATGACTAGAAACACAATCACACATAGAAATTGATTTGGGTAACCTAACTGGGAAAATCCCCTCTTTCTTATATTAAATCAACTGAGCAATCTGATTTATTACATATAATCTACTTCAGGCCTAAGCTCCATGTAATACTAATCAACTCTCTATAAGACTTTCCCAGTACTTTGGAAAATAAGCTCTGTTAGGAGCTCCTATTTCCTAGTACAATTCAAGCCCTAAAAAATAAAAATTTCTCCTATTTTCTTGTGCAATTCCCAAGAGAAATTGTTCTACTTGATCCTCAATCCTCTACACACAAAAACCTATGTACCATAATGAATACAATTTGTGTCTTCATCCAATTTCAATAGGAAATTTGAATTGCATGACCTACTAGGACTAATTTTAGTAGTTGCAACTAGTTCACTAAGAGTAAGTTGAGTTAACATAAAGTTAACTACCCAACTAAACTCATAACTATTTCTATTCTAGAACTAGAGATCAGTTAATTGAGAGACACTAGAGATAACTCCACTAGATAGCTAATTTTAGCAATCAACTAGTCCACAACTCAATAAATGCCATCTAACTCGAATTAACTAACAATACCTCACTGATAGGCAACATCACACATGTTATTAGATATCAATTGTTGGGATTCAACTGTGTTAAGTAAGTCATTCATCTATGACCATTTCCATGAGAGGTAGTCCACTTAGCACTCATTGCATCGGGGGATGCTCATATGGGTGAAGAAGTGGATCGATGTAATGAGTGCTAAGTGGACTATTCAAAAATCATGAGAAATTATTCAGTTATGACTACCTCTCATGGAAATGGTCATATATTAATGACTCACTTAACGCAGTTGAATTCAAAAAATTGATATCTAATATAATGCACTGCGAAAACCCCCAATACTTAAATCACACATGTTAACTGAAATCTAACTCAAATATCTATGAGACTGAATTTGAATTACCATATTTGACAATGGAACAAGTCAAAGAAGCCATTCCTTGCTACAATTTCAACACTCCCTCTTAGCGGGGAAGGGGTTCTTGGAAGAATCTTGTCCACCTTGATGTATCCTTCAAAGAGGCTTTGTTGAGGTTCCTAAAATCTACCCACAATATTATTTCTCCATTCTTCTTCCTAACAGGAACCCACTTTGCAACCCACTTTTAGTACCACAGTGGTACAATGATCTTAGCCTGAAGCAACTTCTTCACTTCCTTCTTAATGGATGGGAGTAGAAGGGGATTGATATGTCTACATTTTTGCTTACAAGGATTCATCCCCCTCTTTAAAGGAATCTTATGTTGAATAAAATTTACATAAAAAGTCTTTAAATAATCATAATACCAAGCAAAAACATATTTATATGATTTTAAGAGATTTAAGTACCTTTGTTTATATTGTTGGGGGATCCCTTTTGACAACTTGATCATTCATGGTTCGTCCTTTGAGCCTACGTTGAAGTCTTCCACACGTTCATCAGCTCCCTATTGAACAGGTTTAGAAGCCACGTCATTGGATTTGAATATCCTCTCCAAAGGAATTAGACCCCATAGAATGGAATTTTCCTTTAGCTGCAGAACTCTATGTCATGTGATATTTTCCTCCTAGGAAGTTGGTTGTTCTTTGCTCACTTCTTCTTCTTCTTGGTCAATCATAGAGTTTGAGAATTCCCCGATGACTTCCATGAAGCGTTTTATTTGTTTTTCATCTTCAAACACCTGCCAGTATTTCACATTGTCAGGCACTAAGGGTCTGTACCTAACTTAAATTTTACACCTGAGAAATGGATTTTTTGGTGGCTTGAAGTTGCTGGCAGCTCTAACTAAGGAATCAACCATTTTATTTCCTTCTGTGGGCAAGAATTGGAAATCAAAATATGAGAATAAGTTGTTGATTAACTCCCAAACCTCATTTTCGTAGGCTCTCATCCGAGGTTCTTAGTTTGGCTTTATCCTTGACTTGCTTCACCACCAGTTCTGAGTCTCCAAACATAGTCAGTAAGTCAATGTTTAGATTCTTCACTTTTGCAGGCCCAGTAGTAAGGCCTCATACTCTACCACATTGTTGGTTTCTTCAAATTATAATTTGAAATATAGGGGAATCAAGCTACCCTCTGGAGATATCAACAATACCCCTACTCCAATTCCTTCTTTAGAATTGGCCCCATCAAAATATAACTTCCACACTTTTCTACAATCTTTGAGTTGTTGGTCTCATTTGACTGCAGGTTGTACCTATGTTTCTTCTAGAATAGAGTCATATTCTTTTTGCATGAAGCAAGAGATATCCCTTTCTATCCCATACACAGGAGCATTATTTGGGCAATTAAGTCTTGTGACTGTTTTGACAAATATGGACTCTTTGTATACTCTCCTTTCCTCCACCAAAGATAGGAATGGTGGCATAAGTAAGATTCAGTTTGATGGAAACTCCAATCTTTTATCCCCAATACCTAGACAAAAGCATACCAAACCTTGTAGGGATATCAACAACTACAATTTCCGTCACCACACTATTCACTGGGATCTAGGCCAAGTTCACCATCAGGTTCTTGATCATCCCAAAGTAGTTGACCCTCTTAGAGTTAAAAGAATAGAGATATTTATATGGTTTTGTTATCTATAGACCCAGTTGCTCCATTACTGACAATGGCCTCAAATTATTAGAAGCTCCTGCTGGGCATGGAATTCCCCCACGGCATGTTTTAGGGCTCAAAGCCCAAGTTTTAATCTAATATTGTTGTAAAGCTCCGTGAATTGCGGGCGCGGAAGTATGTTAGAGTCATAGGGTTGTCGCCCTAGTTTTGAATGTAATATTGGCCTACCCATGGTCTGCGGGCCATGGGATTGTATAAATAGAGTGAGGCTCTAAGTTGTAAAGAGACATCAGATTGGATAGAGAGAAAAGTAGAAGAAAAGAGCAAGAGTCTAAGTGTGTCGTAGAGTAGGAAAAGGCTCTGCAACTGAGTGCGCAGAGGCCTAGTAGAGTCTATAGCTGAGTGTGCGGACCCCTGCAGCTGAGTGTGCAGGGCAGAGTCGAGTCTGTAACCAAAGGAAGATAATAATAAAGAGAAGTTTTATCTTAATTCCGTGTATCTATTCTTGGGTTATTGTCTGTTGATATGAATTGCAATTATACTGTTTATTTACTATGCGCACTTGTATGAATGAATTATATTTCTACGAATGCTTTACACCTGCAAATAAGCTAAGTTAATCAACTAATCGTGGAATACTAGTATGACACTGGGTAATACCATTGTTCGGCCCTCGAGTAGGGTTGCGTGAAGGTGGGACCTCAGGTTGTGAGGAACGGGTAAGTGCGCGTACTAACGTGTGCACAGGGTTAAACCGTGGACCACCTGAACTCATTAGACATCCCCAGGGTGCGGAAACCTAGTTCTAGCACCCTCCCATGCTACTTCAAGTGAGACCTTAGTCCGCACTTTGTGGAATATTACTGAAAGGGCCAATAATTCTGGGATTTGTTTAGCTAAATCACCTCCAAACCTGGGTCAGGCCCATACAAGCCAACAAATGGTTCTATTGCAAAAACCAGGATTTGCATAAGGGATGTCTGATGTCGTGTTAGTGGAATCCGACAAAGAAAGAAATTGAAGAGCGGCTGGACAGAAAGATTCATGAGTTCACGGCGCAGGAAAATAGGAATCTACGAGTATCAAAGGAACAATGGTTAGAGTGCTACTTATATACAAAAATCCACGAGATTTTCTTTGCATCCTTTCCCTTTGAGTTGTATGAGTGGATGGAAAAGCTAGTAGACAGTCAGGGAAGGTGTAGGCTTGACAAAACTATTGTGTGGACTCCAGAGTTGGTGTGCAAACTAGAAGTATCAAAGGATAAGATCACGTGCATTTTGGACCATTGGCTTGATCGAATTATAGGAGGGTTTATCACCGAGTTCGCGGCAGACATGTCAGTCAGCTATAGTGAGGCAGAGCGATGCTTCCTCAAAGGACCGCGAGGTAAGTACATTAAATCTCTGAACACTTGGATTAAAATTCTGTTGTGTGAAAAGAAGGTTATGCGAATAAATTGATGTTTGGAGCTACGAAAGTGGGAGGATCTATAGAAATGGAAGTAGCGAATAATTAGAAACTAGTCCCTTGATTTCACCTCTGCGAGAAAGCGAGGAAGATCTTGCGAAAGTTTCACCGAGAAGTGTGATCAGTCTGATAAGACAACAAATTCTGCGCATACCACCCCCACCTACACCACCACCAGTTTCACCATCTTCACCCCCATCTCCACCCACACCACCTCTGCCACCACCACAATTCAATATGGCAAGTGCAATAAAATTGTCGGTGTTCAAAGGAGTAGGGAATGAAGATCCGGACCAATTTTGGTTTGTAGTAAAAGCTGTATGGGAATCACAAGGAGTCATGGCTGAAAATATAAAGAAGGCAATGCTGGTAAGCGCGTTGCAAGATTGTGCACTGACATGGTACATTAAGAATTCTAATGACCATCCAAACGTGGGGATCGTAGATATCCAGGGTGCGCTGAACAGGGAATTTAGTACGCCAAATTCGGAGACACAGTCGATTATCGGGTTTAAGGAAATCATGATGCTTCTAGGTGAGACCCCCTGGGAGCTGGATCAGAGATTGAAGAGTATGATTTGTGAAGCCAACATGACCTTGACGGATGGACATCACCGCGCATGGTTTGCAGCATCACTAACGTCGCATCTAAGGACCGCGCTATCACAACAGAAGTTATCCACCCAGGTTGAAGCTTTGGAAATTGCAATGAGACTGCACGAGACCCCGATACAAGATCTTGGTCTGGGAGTCCAACAAATCCACACACAACTGAAAAATTTATGTCTGGAAATGCAGAGTTTGAAACAAGACAAGACAACTCGCCGAGAGGCGCGTGAGGAGGTATGGTGCATAAAGTGCAAGGGACAGGGACATGACAAGGACCATTGTCCAGTCTTCGCGAACTATTTGGTGGGAGGAGGGTTGATGCCATTAAGACCAGAGGCACAAGTAGGACCAAGTGCGGCGCCTGCATTATGGTGCACAATTTTTCAGATAGGAGGAAAACATGCTACGGATAATTGTCATCTACTACAGAAGTATACGTAGACGTCCCAACAATTGTTCTGTAATTTCTGTAGATCAGTAGGTCATGATGAACGTACCTGTAGAAGTTATGAACTAATGATGGATTGGACTCCTGCCTACAGAGTTTAGACCAAAACATGAGCCCTCGATCAAAATGCAAGAATGGCGTGCACGTGATTTCAGGGATGCGGACAAGGTCGAGGTGGAATGGGACCAAGAAGGGGTCACAGACAGATGATTTGTTACAATTGCTGAGGGCCAAGGCATTATGCCTGCGGTTGTACAAATCCAACGAGAGAATCATGTTTATATTGTACCTAGTTTCATCATGAGATGGAGGACTGCCCTACACTGATAGCGAGGTTGCACGATAAAGGAATACTCCAACCTCCCCAGTCTTAGAACCTACAAATGATGACGTCTGAGCCATGTGAAGAGGACCTGAATGTAAAAATCGTGCTCCGAAGCGGTATTACGACAAGAGATGACAAGGGAAAGCAACTCGAAGAGAGTTCTTGGGTTCACAAGGCTCCTACAAAGGAACCAGAGTTTGATTTGGAGCGCGCGAAGGAGACATTCATGGAAGCTAAGAAGAGCTTCACGGAGGCCTCCACTTCAGGTAGTAAGGAAAACCTAGAACTGGTGATGGACCCATCAATGCTTACTACCTTTCTGGAGACATGCATGAAGCTGTTGTGCGACAGCAAGGCTGTGAAGGGACTGCAGGAACTCATCACTAGGTGTGCTAGGTCAGGAGAATTGCGCGTAGTCCGGAAGCTCGGGAAGCACACAATGCGAACAGGAAGGGAGATGAGATTGACTGCGCAAATCGGGGAATATGAAATGGATCAAGTGATTTTGGATTTAGGATTAGACGCGAATGTACTTCCAAAACAGACATGGGAGTGCATGGGTAGGCCCGTGTTGCAATGGTCTCCTATTCAATTACGAATGGCGAACCAACAAAAGATCCTACCAATGGCAAGATTGCAGGGAATAACAATAGATATCGAAGGTGCGAGCTCGCTTGCAGACTTCGAAGTGATAGAGATTGTTGATGACAATAATCCCTATCCCGCACTACTGGGAATAGATTGGGCCACTGATATAAACAGAGTGATAAATCTAAAGAAGCGCAAAATGAAATTTGAGAAAAAGTCACTACGCGTAGTGGTACCTCTAAAGCCTGTGGAAGGATAGCGCTACATGGAACCAGTGCGCGATGATGATAGTGAGGATGATCTAGACTGTATCTACAAGATAACTACTTGAGAGCAGGAATGGGTGAATCCTATAGCAGATGGCATGATTTCGTGGGTGCACGAAAGCTCCTACACTTCGGATTCAGACGAAGAGATAGAACGATGGCAGAACCAGTTACACGAGGTAACCACACTAAATTTAAATATGATGATAAAGTCACTACGCTGTGTGACAATGGAGGTACGGGATCTGCCCATGTATGACTGGTTGACAGTGATGGACGACTTCTTGAACAAATTTGAAAAAGAGGTGCCAGAACAGCAGCGTTTTGACGCTCTGAAATGGGCACTCCATGCTATTCCCACAAGATGGTGGGGTACGCATCAGAGGAGTCTTGAGAACTCGCGCAACTCCAGAAGAATGATGCTTATACGGTTTGGAAAGCCTCAGCTGCGGATGGAAGTCGGGTATGATGGACGAATTAACCTATGCACCTACCTCTCCAGATGGGTACAAGCATATGGTACGCAACCTGCATGAACGCACACCATCCTCATGATAGGAAACATGAACAATAAGAAGGAGTAGGCTAGACGAGGGTGTGAATGACAAAGTATGCGAAGACCAAGCGTGCCAAAGATTATACATGGAGAAGCCTTTGACAAGGTGTGTGAAGTACTGAACACGGTCCACCATGTGAGACGCACTGACTAGGACCTGTGCGTACCAGCAGTTCTATGGGCTTATAAGACCATGTGCAAAACTGTGACCACGCAAGCACATCCGAAGCTGAAGTGTGAAGCAGGGGCTGTAATCCCTATGGAGCATGCGAATCCTAGTCTGTTCATAATAGCACCTGTCGATATGACAGTCCGCGAAGCATGAAACGAAGGGATCACACAACGATAAGAAACATAACACATAAGACTTGAGGAAGAAATCCAACAGGGAAACCTTAGACTTCACGAACTTGAAAAAGACCAGGTATGGATAAGGGAGAAAAGTGCTTTGATGGACGCGGAGGTCAAGAAGCTGGAAGATGAAATAAAGGAAGCATTTCTCGTTGAAAAATTGAGGATGGTAAGGCCAGGTGTGTACAATCATACTGACAAGTGGTAGAACTATCGCCGTGAACTGGTTAGCCAGTTGCCTTGGCTTGGACAAAATATCACCAAACGTAGTGACTAGGGTAGCGCATTGCGAGTAGTAAAGTGTGCGATGCCGATCACAACAATAGAAGGTGTGGATTCTCTGTGAACCATGATGAAGGACGGGAGGGAGCCCCACATGGGTGGTGTGACCACCTGACTAGCCACAGGAAGAACAGTCTTAGCGCTCTAGGCAGTTGAAAGGAAGTGCGGGACTATAAACTACTATGTCCAGAAGCTGCATGGTATTGAGAATGCGCACAGAAGTAGAGCATCACAGGGTCCGTGACCGCGCACGAAGGGCTGGGCTGTCGCACGGATTGGCTGGAAAGTGACCATTGGTGTCACTATTCATGATGGGATGTTTGATTTGAGGCCAAATGGAATGGGTGGCGGGCATTTAAGACGCGATTTATGAGAAAGATTTGGGACAATCTGCCGCCAAGAACGCATTAATGACTTGACATTTGGGGGAATGGTCAATTTTGAATTATTAAGATGCTATAAAGCACAGAGGGCTTGCTAGCGAACAACACTTGGTCATTTGAGAATTGAGCGCTTGAGTAGTGAAAGCCAAGTGATAGTTGAGCCCTGAATTCACGAGTGACAAACTACAGCCTAGATATGATGACAACCACTAAGGATGGTTTGGGAATCAAAGAGGTAACCATCGGCGAGGCTACGCAGACCCCAGTGGTGGAAGCTATTCCAGAAGGCACAGGGGTTGTGACATAAATCCCCAAATCACCACGAATGCCGAGGCCCAAGAAAGATAAACAAGCAATGGCCCTAGTACGCGTGTCCTCGAGGAACGCACTACGTAGCAAGCTATCAATGATCGATAAAGGAAAGTTTGTCACGATCGACACAGATGAGGAAGAAGAAGATTTACAGGCCCTTATCATCACTGCGGAAGAAGACGAAGATATGGAGGAGGATATTCAACCTATACGCTCTGCAACAAAATTGCCCGCGTATGTCCCTCTATGAAAAGGGAAGACTAAAGTGCCAAAGGACTTGGATGAAACCAAGAGTTCGCTCGAGAATCCACTTCTCCCCAAAGGCATAGTGTTTGAAGGCACGCACATAGGCCACGTGCCATCCATGAAGTTTGAAGACTGGGACCTCGCTGATTGTGAGAAGTTCCTGCACCTAGAGACTGGGAACCTGATGAAGCATAACACTGAGGGGGTGGTGATAACGTTAGGGCCGTGGAAGTGGCGACGCAGTGTGGAGAAGGTCGGGTTGTTGCATTTATTATGGATACCACATTTCCACCATGCGCCAATCACAATTTTCGTCATTAGGCAGCTACTCTGCCTGGTGCATGATGGGTATCTATGGCTGGTGGAGCTTAGTCTCCTTCAAATATCAAAGAACTCTCTTTGCTGCTTTCCAGTGACTTTCATGTGGCTTTGCCATGAATTGACTAAGTATGCTGACTAAATATGCAATATCTGGTCTGGTTGTAGTTAAGTAATTCAAACTTCCCACCAATTGTCTATATAATGTGTCATCCACTTCTTTTGTTTTATCATCACTACTGAGTTTAACATTTTGTTCCAATGGTGTAGATATTGCTTTACATCCATTCATATTGAATCTCTTGATTAATTCATGTGTGTATTTTCTTTGTGTGACAAAGGTTCTATCATTATCTCTCCAAACTTCAAGGCCTAAACAATAATGCAACTCTCCAAGATCCTTCATTTCAAATTCCTATGATAGACTGCTTTTTATCTTTTCAATTACCTTGGTAGCACTTCTTGTTATGATAAGATCATCAACATATACAAAAATCAAAACAATATGTCCTTTTTCATCCCTCTTGATATAGAGATTTGGATCTCCTTTACTTTGAATAAAACCTTGTTGAGAGAAGAATTTATCAATCTTCACATACCAAGACCTGGGTGCTTGTTTGAGTCCATATAATGCTTTCTTTAACCTGCAAACAAGATGCTCTTCTCCCTGTTTTACAAAACCTTCTGGCTGAACAAGATAGACTTCTTCTTTCAATTCTCCATTCAGAAATGATGATTTGACATCTAACTGATTTAGCTTCCAATTATGCTTAGTTGCCAATGCAATCATCATTCTAATGGTGTTCATTTTAGCTACAGGTGCAAAATTTTCTTCATAATATATCCCTTCTATTTGTGAATAACCCTTTGCTACAAGTCTAGCTTTATATTTATCAATAGTTCCATCAACATTAAATTTAGTTTTGAACAACCATTTTGATCCTATGGGAACTTTATCTTTAGGTAATTTTGTCAATTCCCATGTATCATATTTTTTTATAATAGAATCATATTCTTCCTTCATTGCATTTCTCCATTCTGCATGTTCATTAGCTTCTTTAAAGTTCAAAGGCTCTAGTACATTCATCACTTTAGTCATCAAGGCATAGTCTTTATACCTTACTGGTGGCTAAATTTTGTGTGAGGACCTTCTTGGTTGTTCATTGTTTTTATCCTTTCTTCTGCTTTGTGCTGATGCTTGTAAGGGAATCATACTCAACTAAAATCTGCAAGGGGTTCTTCTTCACTTCCCATCTAGAGAGAAAAAATTGTTCAAATTGTTGGAAGGTATTGATACTAGTTGTAGGCAAAGATCTAAACCATTTCTTTACCTCACCCGATAGACTCTGTGCAAAAAGTTTCAGTTTGACATCCTCATGCTCAACTTCTTCTAGATCTATAAAATCGTTAAGTTTGTCTACATGCTACTGAGTTGTATAATATCCAGTACCATCAAATTGAAAAAGAATTTGTCCATAATTCTGTGGGAGGTCATAGATCTGATGCCCAAGATCCAAGGTTCATATCGGGCAATGATAGGGTTATATTAACAACAATAGTAAGGACAACAGAAGTCACAATTATTGAGATTGTTGGAATGGCAGTTGAGGGAATATGCTTTGAAAAGCTCTAGAGGACTGCTGAGTAGTTGGGGTAAGAAAATATGGGGTGAAATAAGGAAAAGTTGGAGATTTAGCAGCGACTTATTGAAGTTCCCCGACTTTTTGTTCCAATTTCTGAAAATGAGACCAAATCTTAGAATCTTGGGGTAAAAGCTCCCGTTCTAGGATAGAGGGCCCAAGAGTGAAAATATTAATATCTGTTGGATCAAGAATAATATCTAATAGACTACTCTTGAACTTAGATCTAAGTAAATTACTTTCAAATTTGATATCTAGCACTAAGTCATCAAAAGATTCAAGCTTTGTAGGTAGAGAGAAAGATCTTTATAAATCAACTGTACATGTTTCCTTAGGAGTCTGTTCCTGAAAAACATTTTTGGTCTTGACAAAAACTGAAGTGGATTTGTATTAGGGTTCCTCCGAGTATGAACGCATGTATGAGCCAAAACTATGTCAATAAGAACCATTCAGATCATAATGTGGAGTCGCAAGAGCAAACTTCTTGTAGCTAGATTATATACAAATCTCTATTTTCCCTCATAGATTTGATCTTCAACAATCAAATCGTTTGGGGAAACAATATTCTTCTTATTCCCCGACAATGGTGCCAAAATGTTATCACTTAGGGAAAACCCTGGCTGCGGGAAAAAACCTAAGGTAACCTCAAACCTCTTTTAGGTTGAAAGCTAGCCATTCAACTCAGAGAGGGATCTCTTTGTAAAAATCAACTACTCTATGGTCATTGTAGTAGTAGGTTTCATAATTGAGTTTGGTGGCCAGATTTAGATCATAGGATAAAATTGGTTGGGAAGTTTACAAAACATACCATTGGGCATGGAGTCCAGTTCTAAACAAGTAAGGTTATAGATCTAATGAGCAAGCTATAAAAAGCATGATAGCAACAAATGCTTTGACTATTTGAGAATTTGGAAGAAAAGAACCAAAATGAAACAGAGTTTATAGTGACTGAGGAAACAAATACTAATGGTTGATAAATACAAGAAAGGAGCATAAAGCAAATCAAATCATAGATACTAACATTCTCATACATGAAAGAATGTTTGTATAACAAAGAGGAAACTGACAGGGAACTACAACACATGAGTTTCCTACAAAATTATCATTAAAAACTGTAAATATATTCAAGGCTGCTCAAATATACCAGAATGAAAATATGTTTTCCAATAAAATTTTAACCCTTCTTCCTTCTTCATAAATTGTTTTATAGAACTTACATCAACCGTTTGCAAAATAATAGTCTCCATATTAATTACAATAATCTGAGATATCTAAATATCTTCAAGTTTCATGCATGTAAATATAAAACTTAGATACATTCAGTTTTTCCTAAAATAGCTACAGGAAAATATGTTGATATATAGGTCAAGTAAAATATCTTGTCAAATTGTCTCCCTTGGAAATAGAAACAAGTCCCTAACTGATAACTCAACATCTTAGTTATTAAAATAGGTCCCTCTACTAAACAGGTCCAAATTCCTCCAAAACGGATTTTCTGTTCATCCTTATTTCCTTCGAACCTCCTAGAAAAAATGTTAATATTGTTGTTGTCAGCTTCACTGGTTTTTTGTTTTGTAGCTTTCGTTGACAGACTGAATGTTAGCATTTTCTTTTCCGCCTGTTTCAAAATCGCTAACAATAGGAAGGTCAACATTTTCACATGTATGAATATCACTAACAACGGAGATGTCAACGCTCCCTGTTTTCTCCAAAATCGTTGATAGTATGATTATTGACTTTCATTCGTGTATCATTTTCTATCAACCCGCACACAACTTCGCCCCAAAATAGTTGACAGTGGATCTGTCAATTTTATCAAAAATGTTGACGATGGGAATGCCAACTTTCCCGATTGTTTCGCTGTATGTAAAAACCATAAGGTCGACTTTCAATGATAAAATGAAAACCCTGTTTCATAAAAGGGATAGGCAAAATTCTAATTTTAATCCCCTAAGCCTCTTGTTGAGGGTATTAGTGGCCCTCTGCGATACATCTACCTTCTCCAATTTTTTTTATTTTGCTTTAGCTTGTCTCCATAGGTCCCTTTTTCACAATTTCTTTGCCTTTGCTCTTCTTAGAGCCTGTATCCTTCTTCTTGTTGATGATGAGGTCCTTTAGTGGCATAGTTTCAACATCAATCACCTCCTTGGTGAAATCTAGGTTATTTCTGAGTTTGATTTTGTATCTTAACTTGTTGGTTGGTATTGTATGGGTTCTATTGCCACACTTGAAAACTTCAAACAATGTATCCTCCTGTTCACTTTCAACCTCTGCTTCTTTGCCTTTAGGAACCTCTGTTTTAGCTGTTTGTGTAGGGGAAGTTTTGAAAGGTGGAGTCACAACATTGGAAGATTTGATATCAATGGGTTGGTTTACAAGGGATACAGGGTCTGGTTTATGAAGCCTGACACTTTTTCTCTAGTAGACTTTGGGAATATTTAGACCAAATGATGTAGATGGAACTTCTAGGTTTTCTTGGTTGGGAGGTGGTTCCATAAGAGCTTGATGTTTAGTTTTATTCTATTTTTTGGTAGTCTTTGGTCTTCCTCTTTGTCTCTTAATGGGTTGAGGTTGAAGACCTCCCCATAAAAGGAAATGACTCCAAGTCCTTTCTATTTTGGCTAGTTGGTTTTCTATTAACATCTTTATCAGGTTTTTGTGGTATATAAAATGAGAGGAGGGATCTGTATGGGCCCCGAACTGAGCTTCAATATGTTTAAGGCTTTCCAACAAATAAAAACATGGATTGATTCTAATTTGACCACCAAGATGTGCGAGTAAATAAAATTGGTAGTGGTTTACTTGATTAAACCATCCTTTGCAAGTAAAATATTGTTGATAGAAGCATAAAGGGACATACCATTTGTCCTGCAACCACTCCATTCGAACTCTAGCCCTCCAACTTTTCCCTCTCTATTATTCTTTGAAGAAGAAAGAGACATTGATCCCTGCAAAAACATGACTATGGAAAATATTCTCTCCGTCGGCTTGCAAGGTTGCGGCCTCAGCAATGGTTTTCCCTGTAATTGAAAATGAAAAACCTCCCACCTCCACTCAATTTCCATTAAACTGGTGAGAAAAACACTGATCCACTGCATCGTGGTAGTCGGTACAGCAATGGAAGAATTCACTCCAACCGATTTGCTGAAACAACTAATGAATTTCAGGGTATATGTCCAACAAATCCGATACTTTGGGCTCGGACCAGTTTGCTTTACCTCCTTTCCCCATCATGATGTGTGGTCTTCCAAGGATTTGATCCTGAATCCCCGTGAACAAAACGATTTTCAATGCCAAGTGTGAATATGATGCAGGAGCATCCAGCTCAGGTACCATGACGGGGGGTCGGTCTCTGCCAGGTCAAAGAGTTGAGTTTACTTTTAGTTGTCTTTATGTTAGCTAACAGAATAATAGGTAGAAGTTTTATTCTTGTCTTAATTTCTAAATTAGTCAAGGGTAGTTGATCAATTAGGGTTACTTTTTTTTTTGTTGTTAACAAGTCCTGGATTAATGATTGTCCTATTATTTTAAAAGGGAAAAGATGAATGTATCCTAAAGGAAAATCTTGCCATAAGATAGAACAAATGAATAATAACCATGTAACTGTAAAATCTGTAACTGAAAAACAACTGTACAGTTTCATTAATTGGAACTGGAAACATATAAATGTAACAGGACAAATCATGGAGGGGGTTTAGTTCAATACCTCTCACACTCAAATAAAAACGATAAGAGAGAAATTAAGGTTCTGTCCATCTGTATGTCTACTGTACATTATTATGTTTTTTGTTGATGACTATCGGAGCATAAACTAACTCTACATAGATTTTTCTGAAAATAAATTCTTTTTGTTTTTCCTGAGAGAAAGAACTAGTTCTCATAGCGAGACCGAGAAGCCGTTACAATACAAGGGTTCGTAGTTCCTTTGAAGCAAACAATGAAAA
The DNA here is from genome assembly GCA_031772625.1 of Pinus tabuliformis. NCBI lineage: Eukaryota > Viridiplantae > Streptophyta > Pinopsida > Pinales > Pinaceae > Pinus > Pinus tabuliformis. The sequence continues at coordinate 1,807,723,447 of CM062818.1, forward strand.
TAAACCGGGAGTGATACAACCAGAAATTCGTTACATGCCAAACAACCACAGGCCGGACGAAAGTTTACACCATACATTTAATTTGACAGCCATATAAAATTGCCAGCATAACTACAGGGTTCGTGTACATTTATACATCACATCTAAAGCAAACAGAAGAATCATAACAACAGTTCCGGCTACGAGTTCAGAGCAAATCAATAGCGAACGTTATTCAGGTAAATCAAACCTAATCTTATTACATTCCCCGGAAGAATTTTCCTTTCAAGAAGTGCAAAGTCTAGCGTATAACAAATACATTATAGTACTGTAAAAATAAAGCCATGAATGCTCAAACCATGAACGATAAACCCTAGGTGAGGGTTTCAACCACAAATTCATACACAACCATAGACACGCAGACCCTTGAATGACAAACCCTAGGTGAGGGTTTCGATAGAAAATTGCAACTATAAACAGAAGATTGCAGTCAAGACACAGTGGAAGTCCATAATTCCAAAGTAGCAGAGCATCGCTCACTGTGAGCCATTCGACAAGCAACGTGGGTGAAAAACCCATACAACCTGAAGGTATAATAAAGACCAAAACGAACACTACAAGAAATTCGAAGAGGCAGAGCCTACCGGACAAGATCGAGACGCATATGGCCAAACCCTCCAACCGCAAACCCTCAACAGCTGCACAACCATGATACGTAGGTGTTAGAAGATACATTGCAGTAGAAGTAAAAGTACAGAGCTGGAAAGGAAAAACGAAACCATTGAAGTCGCATATAGTTACCTGAGAGTTTTCAGTGAGACCAAAGACCGGCATTCCACCAATAGCGCCGACTGACTATGGAGACAAAGGAGCAGCCCAGGTCAGGAACTGTGGAAAAAGACCCATAAATTGAAACAGAGAAAGAGGAATTACCTGTGTATTGAGCTGAGGACGAAAGAAAGCCATCAAGCTGAACCTGGAAACAAGAAAACATTGAGTTGCCAACCAGAATGAGCAATAACAGTGCATGAGTTGACATACGGTGGCCTGTAGAACCCACGACAGAAGGAAAACGAAACACAACGGAGGTCACTTACCCAGGCAACCACAGGACGAACCACAATTGTCAACGAACCAAGGATTAAAGACCAACACACTCATAGCAAAGAGCAACCAAAGGTGCGCCTAAGACTCGCAGCATAGCTGCCCACCAAAACCTTGCAGAGCACTGTGGAGTAAACCCTTGACGAGCCAACAACAAATGACCGAAAAGACCAACGAACAAAGGGATCAAGGATAGGGTTGAGCGGGAAATACAAACTCAAGGCAAGTACCCCTTTCATTATTGCTTAATTGAATGCCACGTAAATCAAAACCCAAAATATCCGATGTGCATTTCATCCACGTGTAATCACCACCATATGATTCAATCAAATGAATAAACATTACAAAATCATTTCCATTACGACAGTTTATAAAGTGTTGGGCTGGTCCCATCAAAGTGGTGTCATAGCAGGTTAAATTGATTGAAGACATGGAAAGAGGAAGGGGAGGTCGTGGTAGAGGTGCTCAAAGGTTGGCAAAGGACGGACTGAGATAGGAGATCCGAATTCTTGCTGCCCGTTTGGAGGCAGTGGAGGCAGGGAGAATAAGAGACCTGGAGATAGGTGATAACAGTGAAGAAGAAACTGAAGCAGTAACAGATGGACCAAAAGGTGAGAGCCCAGAAGTGAGATTGTTGAGATCTGTTTTAGTGGCAAGCAGTAAACCCAAACTATAACTCCCAACCTATGAAGACAGTCTGTCTATCGAGGTTTTATTGGATTGGATCAGCGAGATGGATAAGTATTTCGAGTGCGAGGAAGTCAGAAAAGACCGCAGAGTTAGGTTCGCTGCAACGAAATTGAAGGGACACGCAACCCTGTGGTGGGATAGTGTCCAGACGGAGAGAAAAAGATTGAACAAGTCGCCGATTAAAACCTGGTCAAGGATGGTGGCCAAGTTAAAGGGCAGATTTCTGCCGAAAGACTATCAGATTGCACTGCACAGGCAGGTGCAGAATCTAAGACAGAAAGGATTGACGGTAAGGGAGTACACGGAGGAGTTCTATCGAGTGAACTTGCGAGCCAGATATACATAGGATACCGCGGAAAGAACAACCAGGTATGTAAATGGGTTAAGATTAGAAATTTTAGATGAAATCAGTATTTTATCTCCAAAGAACAGTGAAGAAGCGTATCAGAGTGCGATGAAAGATGAAGAGAAAATTACTAGAAGGCAGAATGCCCGAAGAGGACGAGGAGCCACCAGGGAAGAGGCCAGTTATATGGTAGAGGGCGGAATGCTAGTAAAAATGAGGAAGGTATTAGTTCCAGAACTTCTAGATCAGAAGACAGAGGTGATAATGCGAGAGGCGGTAGGTCATCCCAGCGGGGCAGAGGAAATGGCCGAGGAAGAGGGTTTGGTTACCAATGTTATAGGTGTCATAAATGGGGACACGAATCATTTGAATGTCCAAAAGTAGAACAAGCTGGATAGAGGGGAGCATATGTTGCACAACCAGAAGAAGCAGCGACACCTCCCCAAGAAGCAGAAAATGCTCCAGAGACAGGGGAAGCCCTGGTGCTGCACAAGGTATTGCTAAAACCAATCAAGGAGGTCACCGAACAGACACAACGGAAGGCTTTGTTTAGAACAGTTTGTAAGTCACGAGGTAAGTGTTGTAAGTTAATTATTGACAGTGGTAGTACTGATAACTTAGTGTCCACAAAGATGGTAGAAAAGTTGGAGTTGAAGCGTTTGAAACATCCCAACCCTTACAGAGTCTCATGGCTACAAAAAGGCCATTAGTTGCTGGTGGATGAGCAGTGCGAGGTGGAGTTTCAAATAGGAAGACATAAGGATAAAGTCGTTTGTGACATCATGCCAATGGATGTATGTCACATACTGCTAGGCAGGCCTTGGCAGTATGACAGGAAAGTGGTACACGATGGATTGACGAACTGTTATAAGTTTGTTAAGGATGGAATCAAGCATACGCTTGTGCCCATCAAGGAAGAAGGGACAGCAGGGACAAGTGAACCAAGAGCATTGTTTGTTAGTGGAAAATAGTTTCTGAAACAAGTTGAGGACAGTGAGATGGGTTACACAGTTGTAAAGAAAGCAAGGACAATGTTGTTGCATACGGAGGTATCCGATTTACCTATAGAAATCCAACAGATGTTGCAGGAGTTTACAGATATAGTAGTGGATGACTTGCCAGACAAATTACCCCCCAAAAGAAGCATAAGTCATCATATTGACTTCATACCCGGAGCCAGTTTGCCGAACAAAGTGGCATACTAAATGAGCCCCAAAGACAATGAAGAGATTATGAAGCAGGTGCAAGAATTGTTAGACAAGGGATTGATAAGAGAAAGTTTGAGCCCTTGTGCAGTCCCAACGGTTCTCGCCCCCAAGAAGGGAGGAGAGTGGTGGATGTGCACTGACTCAAGGGCCATCAACAAAATCACCATCTGGTACAGTTTTCCACTACCACGGATGGATGACATGATGGATTGTTTAAGCGAGGTAGCGTATTTCTCTAAGATAGACATGAAGAGCGGGTACAATCAAATTCGAATACGAGAGGGGGACGAATGTAAGACAACCTTTAAGATGAATGAAGGGCTGTACGAATGGCTGGTCATGCCATTTGGATTGAGCAATGCGCCTAGTACATTTATGAGGTTGATGAATGAGATGCTGAAGGAGTACATCGAGAAATTTGTGATAGTGTACCTGGACGACATACTAATTTTCAGCAGGACAAGGGAAGTACACCTTCAACATGTAAGGAAGGTGCTGGAAAAATTACAGCAGAATAAACTACTAATAAACTTGAAGAAATGTACCTTTCTGTAGAAGGAATTGATTTATTTGGGCTTTGTAATCGCAAAAAATAAACTGAAGATGGATCCGGAGAAGGTGGCGGCGATATTTAACTGGCCATCTTCAACAAATTTATTCGAGGTACGTAGCTTTCATGGACTAGCGAGCTTCTACCAGAAATTCATAAGGAATTTTAGCGAAATTTGGACACCTATGTTGGACACCATTAAAAAGGCCAGTCAGCCTTTTTGATGGACGGATGCAGCGGAGAGAAGTTTCCAGTTATTAAAGAGGAAGATTATTGAGAGGTCGATCCTGAGATTGCCAGATTTCAAGAAGCTTTTTCAAGTTCGTTGTGATGCTAGCGGTATAGCTATTGGAGCTGTACTCAGCCAGGAGGATAAGCCTGTAGCATTTTTCAGTGAGAAGCTGAATGAAAGTCGATAGAAATATTCATCATATGATAAGGAGTTCTATGCTGTTATACAGGCATTAAAACACTGGAGGCATTATCTGTTGGGAAATGAATTTGTGATGTTCTTAGATAATTCTGCACTACAATATGTAATGCAACAACACAAGTTGAACCACAAACATGCCAAATGGGTGGAGTATTTGCAGAGTTTCAACTTCGTATTGAAGCATATTAGCAGGCAGGCCAACAAGGTGGTGAATGCACTAAGTAGGAGAGCTTTACTTCTGCAAGAAAGTATTGTGCAAGTGCTGGGTTTTGAGCACTTAAAATACTTATACCAGACTGATACAGATTTTAAGGAGGCCTACGAGGCATGTCAGAATCCCTTGGTGAGGGATAACAGTCCATGGTTGGACTACAACCTACAGGAGAAACTACTGTTTAAGGGAGGACAACTATGCATACCTGACTGCTCGATGAGGGAGAATATTATTCGGGAGAATCATAGTGGAGGTCTGGCCAGACATTTCGGCATGGACAAGATGCTTGAGCAGCTCAGTCATTTCTACTTTTGGCCAAAGATGCAGAGGCATGTGCGGCGATTTGTGGCAAGATGTAAAGTGTGCTAGTTGGCAAGGGTCACAGTCAAAACACGGGACTGTACACATCATTACTTATTCCAGGCAGATCGTGGGACTCAGTCAGCTTGGACTTCATCTTAGGTCTACCTAAGACACAGCGAGGTTATGACTCGGTGATGGTAGTGGTGGACAGATTCTCGAAAATGGCGCATTTCATCCCTTGCAGGAAAACCAGTGATGCCACTCACGTGGCCCACTTGTTTTTCACAGAGATTGTCAGGTTACATGGGTTGCGTAAGTCTATTCTGTCAGATAGGGATGTGAAGTTTACAGGACACTTTTGGCGTACCCTGTGGAAGAAAATGGATACATAGTTGAGTTACAGTTCTACTTATCATCCGCAAACTGACGGACAAACAGAACTTGTAAATAGTATTTTAGGAAACCTACTGCGAAGTCTTGTTGGAGAGAATTCGCGGATGTGGGATCGAGTGTTGGCACATGCAGAGTTCACTTATAACAACTTGCCTAACCGCAGCACAGGTTTCAGCCCATTTCAAATCCTGTACGGATTTGCACGAGCAAGTAAAAATAAAATTGCAGAACAACAGCTTAAAGTATAAACAACAAGCAGATTTGAAGAGAAGGGAAGTACAGTTTAATGTAGGAGATGAATTCCTCGCGCATCTGCACAAGAATGCTTCCCTAGGGGTACATACAATAAATTAAAGTATAAGAAGATAGGACCCTGCAAAGTCCTTCGGAAATTTTCGGCAAATGCCTATGAGATACAGTTGCCACTCGGAATAGGCATTTCACCTATCTTTAACGTAGCAGACCTGTTTCCCTACACGGCTGACCCAGAGGAGAAGGAAGAAGATGGAACCACGCAGCCTACACGAAATACCCAGGATGGAGGAGAAGCTTGGATGAGATAGATGCCTTACGTTCAGCTTCCCGAGATTGAGCGCATTCTCGACACTCAGGTGGCCAAACGAACTCGGCGGAAGGAGTATCTACAATACCTGGTTAAGTGGAAGAACCATCCTATTGAGGACAGTTCGTGGCTTGATGCCAGGGAGATTGAGCAGACAGGTTCTTCAGTTGAGGAGCTCATGGACTAGAGCCATGATTTTCTTTTGCCCGGGAGCCTATTGCAAGAGCATCCAGATCAGGCACCATGACCGGGTGTCGGTCTCTGCCAGGTCAAAGAGTTGAGTTTACTTTTAGTTGTCTTTATGTTAGCTAACAGAATAATAGGTAGAATTTTTATTCTTGTCTTAATTTCTAAATTAGTCAAGGGTAGTTGATTAGTTGGGGTTACTTGTTTGTCTGTTGTTAACAAGTCCTGGATTAATGATTGTCCTATTATTTTAAAAGGGAAAAGACGAATGTATCCTAAAGGAAAATCTTGCCATAAGATTGAACGAATGAATAATAACCTTGTAACTGTAAAATCTGTAACTGAAAAACAACTGTACAGTTTCATTAACTGGAACTGGAAACATATAAATGTAACAGGACAAATCAAGGAGGGGGTTCAGTTCAATACCTCTCGCACTCAAATAAAAACGATAAGAGATAAATTAAGGTTTTTTCCATCTGTATGTCTACTGTACATTATTATGTTTTCTGTTGATGACTATCAGAGCATAAACTAACTCTACACAGATTTTTCTGAAAATAAATTCTTTTTTTTTTCCTGAGAGAAAGAACTAGTTCTCATAGCAAGACCGAGAAACAATTACAATACGAGGGTTCGTAGTTCATTTGAAGCAAACAATGAAAATAAACCGGAAGTGATACAACCAGAAATTCGTTACAGGCCAAACAACCACAGGCCGGACGAAAGTTTCCACTATACATTTACTTTGATAGCCATATAAAATTGCCAGCATAACTATAGGGTTCGTGTACATTTATACATCACATCTCAAGCAAACAGAAGAATCATAACATCAGTCCTGGCTACGAGTTCAGATCAAATCAATAGCGAACGTTATTCAGGTAAATCAAACCTAATCTTATTACATTCCCCGGAATAATTTTCCTTTCAATAAGTGCAAAGTCCAGTGTATAACAAATACATTATAGTACTGTAAAAAATAAAGCCGTGAATGCTCAAACCATGAACGATAAACCCTAGGCGAGGGTTTCAACCACAAATTCATACACAACCATAAACACGCAGACCCATGAACGACAAACCCTAGGTGAGGGTTTCGATAAAAAATTGCAACTATAAACAGAAGATTGCAGTCAAGACATAGTGGAAGTCTAGAATTCCAAAGTAGCAGAGCATCGCTCACAGTGAGCCATTCGACAAGCAACGTGGGTGACAAACTCATACAACCCGAAGGCATAATAAAGACCAGAACGAACACTACAAGAAATTCTAAGAGGCAGAGCCTACTGGACAAGACTGATACGCATATGGCCAAACCCTCCAATCGCAAACCCTCAACACCTGCACAACCATGATACATAGGTGTTAGAAGATACATTGCAGTAGAAGTAAAAGTACAGAGCTGGAAAGGAAAAACGAAACCATTGAAGTCGAACACAGTTACCTGAGAGTTTGTAGTGAGACCAAAGATCGGCATTCCACCAATAGCGCCGACTGACTGTGGAGACAAAGGAGCATCCTAGGTCAGGAACTGTGGAAAAAGACCCGTAAATTGAAACAAAGAAAGAGGAATTACCTGTGTATTAATCCGAGGACGAAAGAAAGCCATCAAGCTGAACCTGGAAACAAGCAAACATTGAGCTGCCAACCAGAAGGAACAATACTAGTGCATGAGTTGACATACGACGACCTGTAGAACCCACAACAGAAGGAAAACGAAACAAAACAGAGGTCACTTACCCAGGCAACCACAGGACAAACCACAACTGTCAACGAACCAAGGATTAAAGACCAACACACTCATAGCAAAGAGCAACCATAGGTGCACCCAAGACTCGCAGCATAGCTGCCCACCAAAACCTTGCAGAGCACTGTGGAGTAAACCCTCGACGAGCCAACAGCAAATGACCGAAAAGACCAACGAACAAAGGGATCAAGCATAGGGTTGAGCGGGAAATACAAACTCCAAGGCAAGTACCCCTTTCATTATTGCTTAATTGAATGCCACATAAATCAAAACCCAAAATATCCGATGTGCATTTCATCCACGTGTAATCACCACCATATGATTCAATCAAACGAATAAACATTACAAAATCATTTCCATTACGACAGTTAATAAAGTGTTAGGCTAGTCCCATCAGACTCACTCCAAATTAACAAAAAAAAATTGTTGATGGTACAAGGTAAAACAACTTGACATGCAGATGAGATAATACAGTTGGTGAGTGAATAATCATAGAGTTTCAAGTTATGATTACGAATGAATTTCACATCATATGGTAATATCATATTAAATCACATTCACTCGTTGCAGTGGAAGAAAAATCATTTACCGGTACGTTTCACCCCTTCAAAAAATATAGAGACATGTTTCAATGATATCGCTGACACTGACCTAGTCAGTATAATCTTCATTTTTTAAATTTAAAAACTAGTTTTGCTGCGGAAAATTGGCCTGTCAGCCAAAATGAAAAATGTGATACACATGTTGTCAGCGAATTCCTTTGACAAACCATATCGGATTACTAAAACGCTGATATCCCCTCTATCAGTAATTTTCCCTCTTTATTACAATTAAGACGCTGACAGTGAGTCTGTCAACATTTTCTGAGAATTCAATAAACAAAGTCTATTGTGATAACACGTCCTTTCCCCCTCCTTCTCTCTATCTTTTTGTTCTGGGTATTGGCCCATGATGAAAAATCCTATTTAGAAGTTAATAATATTCATGGAAAATATTCATGATTAAAATCTTATTATATTGTAAATATTAAATTTTTATCCGCTTATTAATTAAATTTAAATATGGTTATAGAATCATTATTGTAATTTATATGGTAAAATGGATGTTAATTTTTAAGTACTATTTATATGTTATATGTTTTAATGTGATATGTATATTATATTTTATTTTATCTAAAAAATTGTTCGTAATTTTATTAATAAATAAGAAAATTACAATATAAAAAAATTGAATTTTGAAAATATCTCACATGATGATTTGTGGACAAGACTTCCTCGATTTTTAGTGAAAACAATTATCAACCAATAAGTTATCCTACGTAGCCTACAAACTATTTAAAAGTTAGAAGTGAGACAATAAATTACATTAAACTTTTGTTGTTGTTGACAATTCAATATTTTCACTTCCTTATGGTGTGTTTACTCCTGATAATCACTAATATTGTCCTATAAATGTTGATGTAAGCTAATTTTTTCAATAATTATAAACATTGAAGGTGTCATGAGTTCATATGGATCTTATTTTCGATCTAAAATACAAGAATTGGATCGAATCGACTGGTCCTTCCTTTCAAATTAACTGAGATTTCATGTGGGGCTGTCTAAATGTAACATTAGAAACACCATTTTATAATTAGATGCAACAACTAACAATTGTATTCTGTTTATGTATAGAAATGGTAATGGATTTCCATTCAATATTTTCTAAGAGGATGGCCATACGGAATGTATTTTCGGTTGAGGAGGGAGGAAAATTACCAAAGCTATTGTAAACAATCAATATAATCTACTCTAACAATTTTGGATTATGTATTTATTTTTATCTCATATAACCTAATTAATTATTTTAGCAAAAGAAAAATATATTTACATTCTATCTTATCCCGAGTTCATTATGTTGGAAAAAGAAAGAGAAACCTACGTGTTCATCTGTGACATGATGAAGTGTTTAACTGAGCGAGATCGTTTCTTTCTCTTTTACCATATGAAATACGCACACAGTAACAACTACTCTTAGTCTGCCAAAATTATTTATTATAAAAAAATAGTTATATCTAAAAAGTTAATTGTAGATTTTGACGGGTGCTTACTTACAAGCTTCAGGTAGATGGTTAATTTAATTGTAGATTTTGATGGGTGCTTACTTACAAGCTTTAGGTAGATGGTTATAATAAACATTCGTGATTTAGATGGTTAAAACCTGAGAACATAAATGTCTGGGATCAAACCAAATAAAAAATTCATTTCCATCCTTTTTCACTCCTTTTCTCATCCAAGCATACATATACAAATTCCTTTCCTTCATTCTTATGCCTCTGCTTATCTCTCTCTGGCTAACACAAACAAACAACTATACATAGAAATATATACATTCTCACATACAAACAATAACATAAATATATAAACAGACACAGAGGACAAACAATGCCAAGGAGTGCCCCCCACACCGTTGTGGAAAGAGAGATAGCAAAAAGAACCAAACTGTTGAACCAAAGAAACGTTTTATATCAATGTGGAAATCAATTTAAAAATGGAATATTTCTGGTGCAATTGCTAGTTTCATACTTTCAACCAAAAAATTACCCATTAAAAATGCTACAGGTGATTATATTTTCAATCATTTTCGAGTAAATAAACGAGCCCACCTAAAATGGGAAAAAAGACAAACTAGGGGAGAAATGTCATGGCAGACTTAATGTATTAAATGCATGCTTTCTAGGTTTTTTTTTTTTTTTTACTTCCTTTAAACACCTAGTAAACGACTATGAAGAAATTAGATGCAATCACTAAGTTTTATTATAAAATGATTAACACACGTTATTCTCCACAACATCCACATATAGAATGCAATGGATCTAGTAACATTTAACATTCCACTATGAAGAAAATTGCAGATAAACCTTAATCATGCTTATTTACACTGCCCCTTAAAGAAAAGCAGGGTCATGCCAGCAGATGTTATCCATTTCTATTCATTATTGGGGATCATATGCTTCCCAACAATTGAAAGATGTCAAGCTGCAAAAGATCATGGAAAATCATAACTTCAAATACAAAATGAGACTTTGTAGTTCATAAAACCAAAAAAAAACATCTTTCAGGTTCATTTGTGGACAACTTTAATGCAAACAAAACAAATATGACCTTTCAAGAAGACAAGAAAATTTATCAAAGGGAAATTGACATTTTAGTGTCGCAGATTTGAAGGAAAATTAGGATAATTGCCTCCAATTATATCAATATATGTCACATAGATATCCTGAATTCATACAACTCCATGCAGGTCTATTTTTTTTCAATCCATACAAGAGCCAACCGCCAAGATTGCTTTGTTAAATTCAACAACATTACACACAAACCCATGTCTTGTATTTCCATAATCAATTTTTTTTAAAATTTATTTAACTTCAACTCAACAAATCCACAAAAATGGTGTTTTCATTTTTTTGACCAATTTTGACTGGCCTTAATAAAACCCACTGCCAAGCTTTGTTACGATCCCAAATTTGGATTTTCAAGCTTTTAAGTGTTCCTTATGACATACCTAGCCTTCCCATATGATAATAATTGCAATGTCAATCTAAATAATTGCTCCTTTAGCAAAACATGAAGAATATGCTCTCTTGTCAAATAAGTGCAAATCAGTCTTGAGTGCATATGAAAAATGGACTTTGACTTTGTTGACAGAGCAGTATTGCTTTCATGACATTTAGTTTCTATGAAGCAAATATCCTACAAAAGAACAAATTAATTTAAAAATATCTAGGACCAACAACAAGTACATCTCTTATGCCAAACAATGGAAAATAATAGTGCTCAGTATATGTAGGTATGAAAATGAAATAATTCACCTTTCACCACAAGGCCCAGCATTGGCTCTGATACCTGTTACACTAAAGAGGCACATTGTCTTACTTTATAAGCTCTTGATTCAGTTCCTTGAGAGAGAGATACACAATATCAATAATACGATTCACCATGTCATAAAAGAAACCTTGATAATATCATAAATGCATATTGATTACATCATTGGAAAATAATCTGCACCTCATATCCGAGATGAAGCATATCAAAAACTGGATTAGGAATTCATGAAATTGTTTGTTTGCTGGCTCAAAACAACTATTATTTTCAGGAACCTGTCAATCTCCTCGTCTGTACCTATTAATTCCCTGCAATCCATTGTTACAGGCTACATAGATATGATTAAACAACGTAGCAGCTGTCGAAATCAAATAAAAGATATCAGTGTCATCTTCAAAAAATGGAAACGTGAAAAATACACTAGTAATATAAAAAACTTCACAAAAATATGGACATGAAAAGTATATGTGTCGTAGAGCCATAAATAATTTTACACAGTACATCCTACATACTAAAGGAAAAATGGGGTCCCAAATTCCTCACCATTTCCAAAGGAATTCATGGTAATAAACTGAACAAATGTTTGAGTAACATTTAAGACGGAAAAATCACAAGAACATTGTGGCTAAGGAGAACAAAATGAGTGAAAGGTCAGCAAATTACCTGCAATATGTTCATGGGTTATAATAAAGATCAACAAGGTGAACGGTTGCACAAATTAATATTCAATTGAGAGTTAAAGCACTGGGATCTAATGGTGGAAAAACTTTCAATCATCTAACATTAGATCTAACGGTGCACATGAGTACAAAGTGTTAGCTAGGGGAGTTATTCCCAGAGTGGCGTAATTATCTTAAAAAAGGAAAAAAAGGCCTCTTAACATTTGTCTTTAAGAAATTTATAAAATTTGTTTATTCTAAAAAGTAATTTTTATAAATATTCAGATATACTCCAAACTCTAGTTTTCCTTAATTATAAATCCAAATCTTGTTTTATTTTCTTGGAGGTGAAATTCTCCAATTCTAAGGGGGATTATTTTACTGAAATGTATGATCCATTCCTTAATGGGGCATTTCTTGGAACAATAAACCAATTTGAGTCCCCCCGAATGCTGAACTATTCGATCATTTCGAATTGTTTGGATTTTATAAAGATATCTATGAAAGGCGGTAAATAGGGATTCCTGAATGATCCATTTGGGTATGGGTATCATATCTTTGATCATTGGTAGGAATTGCAACATGAAAGATTTCAACTACCCTAGGAGCCCTTACCTAAAGATATTGTTCATTTGCTTGTTCTGATCACTAAATCATCGAAAAGAGTAAAAGTTGAACCTATTTTGAAACGACTTTATCTATTAGTAAAAGGAATAATTTCAAATCAAGCAAAGAATATCTTTGAAGAGTGTTTCTCAAATATAGATTCTTCTTTTGGTAAACTAATCTGTCCAAAAGATTTGCTAGAAATTCCCTCTCATCAGATCCAAGAAATTTATCCAAAAGATTTGTTGGATTTTCCCTCTGATTAGATCCAACAAATTTATCCAAAAGATTTGTTGGAAATTCCCTCTCATGAGATCTAAGAAATCTATCCAAAAGATTTGTTGGAAATACCCTTTGATCATATCCAAGAAATCTATACAAAAGATGATGAGTCGTTGATATATTTCTTGTGGTTGGAAATAGCCGTTAGAGTAGCCTATATAGATCTCGTACCAGAAATAATTCATGTGTTCAAATATATTCCAAACTCTAATTTTCCTTAATTATAGATCCAAATTTTGTTTTATTTTACCAAGAAAATAATTATAAAATATCTTTATAACTTTATTGAAATATTTTAACTTTGTTTTTTCAATTTTGAAATTCTAAGCAATGATAATTTGTTTAATGTTTTGATTTTAAATATACCATAATTTTATACTTAATCATTTTATAATTTTTTTATATAGATTTTTTCAATAAAAATAAATCAAAATATAATAAATAAATAAATAAGACAACAACAAACTAAACTAAACTAAATTTTTTAATATAATTATCTTAAAAATAATTTCATATCCACATCTAAATTTAGATTGCTCAATTCAAATTAGTAAATAATGTTTTATGATTTCCTTATTTTTTTTATTATTTTTAAAATACATATTGCAAACCTAAGTCAGAGTAAAAATTTATATATATATAAAACATTTACGCAGACTAATACAACTTAGTGCAATCGCATTTTAGAGATTTATAACCATAGATACCATTGCATCCATTACAACTATTTACAACTAATTATTAGGGCACTCATTTCTTTTTCTGAACAAGTGGATATCTATGTGTGTGTGTGTTATTTTAATATGTATGATTATGACTCAAATAATTGTGTTCATTAACTCTTCAATTAATATATACATTTCCAACAATGTCAAATCACATTTTTGAGTTACACTTATTCATATAAAAAAATACAATATTTATTAAAATCAAATTGATAATTTTTCTTATGTTTAATCAATTAATTACTGTCCATGCAATATTTATTAAAATCAAATTGATAAATTTTCTTATGTTTAATCAATTTATTATTATCCATGTAGTAGGCATAGCTTAGGCAGAAAGCCTTCAACAAATGATGTTGGGAGAAACCAAGTCCACTAATTCTAATTCTTTTTCTGCAAAAATCCCTCAGCAATCTGGCAGCCAAAAAAGTAGCTCCTATAATATATCCCCAAGTGTCAAAACCATCACCCCAGAACATGAAACCCTAATATGATATTGCATTGAGTCGTTAACTTGTTTCACTACATGAAAAATACTAACTCTTAACCAAACAAAAGTAATTTTAAGGCATACTCCAAACCTAAAAAAAAATTAGTACTAGGAAACAAATCAATTAAATTCAATAAATAAATAAATATTATTAAAATTTAACAAGTACTTGTCCAACTAGGAATTTGATAAATAAATAGATTTTATTAAAACTTAAATTAAAAATAAAATAATAAGAAATTAACCCATTAAATTTGATAAATAAATAGATTTTATTAAAACTTAAATTAAGAGTAAATTCAATAAGAAGTGAAAATCATGTGTAACCACTTTAATAATTTAATATTGTCTTTTTATATTGCGTAAACAATAACAAGTGGTTCCCATACGGATTAATGTGGACGTGTGTGAATATGCCTCATTGAATTGCCATGATTGTGGATATTATATATAACGTGTCTGCTACTTTATGAATTGATTATGAATTAGGTTCATCATTAGGTTCTCGTATAATTTAATAACTTTAATTTTCGTTGTTAAAGTTGAGTGGAATGTTATTTTATTAATGTTCCAACTTTTTAACCATACAAATAACTTGGCGATGAAAGGGCATGGGAATACAAAAATTATATCACTATGAGTATGGGTTCAATGAATAATTACTTTAGAAAGGTGTGTTTTGTAAAAAAATATATATGGATTTTTTTTTTTTTAAAGGTGGGGATGGTATATAATTAATTTTGGTTTAATTGTTAAGTGTGGATAGATTTTTTTTTTCAAAAGTGGGAATGGTTGGGAATGGCAGATATGTAGTCTAATTATTAGGTAGGAAATTTATTGTTAAATGGGGTGTTAGGTGGGATATTGTTATATGAGAAATTTCAAAAGTGGGAATAACATATGGCCTGGTTTAATTGTTGGATGGGGATGGTTAGGTGGAGAATTTGACCTATTAGACAGATGGGGATTGTTACGTAGGGAATTTGTTAAATATTGCCCAGACTATTCAGAAATACTTCAAAGGCAAACAGGGTTGATATACGCTCATGTTTTTGCGTCTACATATAGTCAATCAATCATCGTATTGTGTATCGCACTCATCTAACCCACTGCACCTCTCCTCGTTACAGGCCCTCTATCGTCCCCTGTTTTGGTTTCAATCTTCATATAACTTCCATTTTCTCTCTGCATTTTGCTAAAATGGCCACGCAGTTTGCAATTGGAGAAGCGACCGGAATGGCCACAAACGCCACCAAAGCCATTATCGGTCTCCTCTACCAACAATTGAAGGATGTGAAGGAGTTGGGGAAGAACCTTCAACATCTCAACAATGAACTTGACCGTATGGAGCAGTCGTTACGCGATATTCAAACCCAATTCGAAGATCAACAAAAGAGGCTGCCGGAGTTAGTGGAAGGTTCTTTGGTAAGGATCAACCATTCCCTTGAAGAAGTCAAAGCCCTCATCGAACGCGCCAAAGGACAGCGAGAACGGTGTCTTGGTTGCTGCCTCTTTTTCAGCCCCAACATGCCCGCAGATATCAGAGAATGGAAGACCGGATTCAGTGATCTCTTTCGACAGCTTGATTCCGCTCTCTCAAGAGCTGCTCATACCGCACAGATTGTGGTGTCCTCACAGCCTGAAGCAGAGGTGCTTCTTCAACCCCTACCAGATTCCGGCTTCGTGGGGTCTGGCATTCAAGCCGCTCAGCAGCAACTGCTCTCATGGCTTAACGATCCTCATCCGGTGATCGGTGTTTGGGGGATGGCGGGAGTTGGGAAAACGGCATTACTCCAACTCATCTACAATAACTGCGCCAAGAAGGTAAGTACTAGCTTCGATCTCGTCATTTGGTATACCATTTCTCAAAACTATCAGATTCAAAGTCTCCAGGATACCATTGCCGAGTCTCTGAATTTAAAATTTGAGCCAAGTTCTAGTAGTGACACGAAAATGATGAAATTGTATGCATCTCTTGAAAATAAGAGGTTTCTTCTGGTCTTGGACGATATTTGGAGTCCAATTGATTTGGATAAAGTTGGGGTCAAATTTGGGCGTGATAAAGGCAGCAAAGTCTTAGTGTCCGGTCGCTACAGAGATGTAGTTGAAATAATGGCAGAAAAAGAGTACTGCATGATGTTACGACCCCTTTCCATAGAGGAAGTGTAAGGCCCTTGAGTCTCGGGCAGGCGTGCACGATGGGCGGACGCCCCGTGCATGACGACGGACGCTTCTTGGCACGACGACGGGCGCGTTTTGGCACGACGACGGGCAGTGCGACGAGCGGATGGGCGAACCTCCGACACTTGGGCGGACCCGACAATGGGCGGACCCGGCGATGGGCGGGCGACCCATGGGCGACCCGTGCACGGTGGGCGGGCGACCCGTGGGCGCGGTCACACTACAGGCGGGTGCGGTTATGCGAGGGACGGGCGCAGCAAATGCGACGACGAGCCGAGCGTAATGCGACGATGGGCCGAGCTGTGGTGCGACGTTATATGCGAGCCATGAGTGCGACGAAGAATTGTATATGCGACGAAAGGAAACACTTGTGTAAACCAAGCGTTGAGGCCTTATTGTATATACGATGAACCTATGTGTATATGCGGTGGTTTATAAGCCAGACCGATGTGCTAAAACATGGTTTATGGGCGTGGAGTGGAGGATATGGGGGCTGGCCTTAAGGTTGGACACCCCTCTCCAAACGAACAATAATGCATGTAAAAACATATCATATGGTGGCTTGTACGCATATATGAATATGTGGAATTAATTAAAATAAAATATAACATAATGTAATAATACGTGGGCTTCATATGTTAATTAGGGAGGTCGGCCATAAGTTAAGCAACCCCCTTGAAACATAAGGAAGCATGCGTATATATGGATAGAGGATGAGCTTCATTCTCACCATCGATCTTCGCTCAAGAGCTCTTCGCATAAGAGACAAGGAAAAGTGCGAAGCCTTGGAGGATATGCGCATTCCTCATGCGCATAAGGAATAAAGGAAGTCTCGCATATCTTGGATTGGTTTGTGTGAAGGTTGGCACGGTTGAGGGAGATTTAGTACACGGTTTGGTGCAGAATTGTATGAGTGTCTTGGTAACCCGGGTGGGTACCCGCTCATAGGCAAAGGTGCATAATTGTGTATGTGTAAGGCTGTCTTATGCCTTGTTGTAATATTGTAAAAGATTATAAGTTGAGGAATTTAGACTTCTGTGATCCATAATATTGTAAGAAAATCTTCGGCAAAATCACATAATGAATCTTTTGTCGACGCGTTTCGAAACAACCAGTGTGGTTCATCGTCAGTTCAACTTGTCCTGACGATGAACCACACTGGTTGGTTCGAAACGTGTCGACAAAAGATTCATTATGTGATTTTGCCGAAGATTTTCTTACAAGATTATAAGTGTTGGCAGAGGACTTTGCCCGACACACTTGTATGTATTATTGTAGGTTTCATAATATATTATTATTGGGTGGACTCGTTCGGGAGTTGCCCCTCCCATTCTACACGGTTGTTTGCAATTGTTATTTGGTTTAATTGCACATGAAAATGTTAAGAATGGTTTATGATGATTTATGAAGATTAATGCTTTTATATGGTTATAAGATAACAGTTAAAGTATGTTTATGTGAAAGGCGTAGTCCATATGTACAAGTATTAACGAAAAGAAAGTACACGGTGGTGTCGCACCCCATCGGGCACGGGAAAAAAAATTGCCGTAGGCTTGGGGGCGTGACAGGAAGGGTGGGAGCTGTTCCGGAGAAGAGCGTTTAGAAGTGGGGCTGCTCCAGACAATAATCTAGAGCTTATTGCTACGTAGGTTGCTTTGGAGTGTAAAGGGCTGCCATTAGCAATAAATACAGTTGCTGCAGCTATGGCTCGGAAAAACACTGCTGATGACTAGAGTCGCGCTCTAGTTTGGATGAAAAATGTAGATCCATCCTTCCCCTCCACTCACAGGACCATCGATGCTGAGCTCTATCAGCGGCTGAGATGGAGCTACAATGATTTGCCCAATAATAACATGAAAATATGTTTTCTGTATTGTGCTGCCTTTCCTGAAGATGCAAAAATTGATGTGGAGACGCTGGTGGAGATGTGAACCGCAGAACGACTGGTTCCTCAAAAAGGGACTACTTACTTCATGGATGTTGGGCGGGAATACATAGAAGCATTGGTAGATAGGTGCTTGATTGAGTATGTTGGTTGGCAGAAGCAGTATAAGCAGTATATAAAAGTTCATGATGTACTGCGCGATATGGCAATATATGTAGGCCAAGCAGAGGAAAACTCGTTATTTGAAGCAAGTCAACATCTACAACAATTTCCAAGCGAAGAAGAAACCAGGGCTCGCAAAAGAATCTCCGTTCTCGGCAGCGAAATTAGTGATTTGCCAACAGAATTGAAGTGTCCAACACTTGTCAGTTTAGTGTTGGCCCAAAACATACGGTTGAAGGAAATTCCAGAGCAGTTTTTGGTAAACTTCAGGTCTCTCCGGGTTCTGGATCTGTCGTATACCTCAATAGAAAAATTACCAACAGCAATGGAGAAACTTGGACAGCTTGAGTTTCTTAATTTGAGAGGATGTGGCGAATTGAAGGACTTGCCTGATAGCATATGCAGTCTTTCACATCTTCAATTTTTGAATCTCAAAGGATGTAAAAGTCTCCATTCTTTACCCGATAGGATAGGAGAACTTAAAAATCTAAAGCTTCTCAGATTTTGGATTTCTTACAGAGGAGGCATCAAGGTGATTCCACATCAAATCTCTCAACTCACTTCATTGAACAACCTGGTCTTGCCTCAAGACTCAACTCCAGTGAGATTGGAGGATCTCACAAATCTCTCAAATCTGATCGAATTGCATGCCAAAGTAGAGCCAAAAATTAAAGAGGGTTCAATGAGTACATGGTCAAAGATGAGAAAATTAGATTTATGGTTCGAGTGGGGCGAAGATGAAAATAGAGATGATGCGGCACTTGAAGTCCTTCCACAGAACATGCAGAGCATGGAGGAGTTGCAGAAGCTTTTGTTAGTCTGTTATCAAGGGGTAAGTCTGCCAAATTGTATTTGTCAATTTCAAAATTTGAAGTTTTTGATCTTGAGCAGCTGCATGAACTTAGAGGAGCTTCCAGTCTTGGAGACTGGGAGCGAGGCTGCACATGACGATTTTCCGAGGTGGGAGGAATTATATCTATTCGACCTATACAGGTTAGAGAGTATAGTGTGCAATGCAAAAACAATGCCGCAACTGCACACCTTACATATAAAAGAATGCCACGTGTTGAAGACATTGAGAATGGAGGATCTAACCAATTTAAGGCAATTAATTGTATCAGGTTGTGCTGAGTTGAAGGAGATGTTCATGGAGACCGGTCGCGGTTTTCCAAAGTTGCAGACAGTAAATCTATGGTCCCTACAAAGCTTAGACAGTATAGTGTGTAATGCAAAAACAATGCCGCAACTGCACTCCTTACACATAAGAGAATGCCGCAGGTTGAAGACATTGAGAATGGAGGAGCTCGCTCATTTAGAGAACATAGAGATTTCCAAGTGCCCTCAGTTGGAAGTTGAGATCAACAGTGTTCCAATGTTAAAGAAATTGACTCTTGCAGGTTTAGAGAAGGCAGAGAGTATTGCAAGACCATTGAGTGTATGGAATGAAGAAACAATGCCTAATCTGGAAGTTATAGAGATCAGACGCTGTCCATTGTTACGGAGAATGCCAAAAGAAATGGAGAAGCTACCTAAGTTGAAGGAAGCTGTAGGAGAGTTAGATTGGTGGGATGGAATAAGTTGGGAGAATGATGACGTAAAATCCAAACTCTCTCACCTTTTTAAAGAATCTCGAAGACGGTGAAGTGAATTTGAAGATGGTGAAGTCGAACATGAAGAACGATCTGAAATGTAAATGTAATATTTTTGAAGTGATATGAATATTGATGGAATATATTTAAAGAAATAATTATATTAATAATTTCTGAATTATAAATTTGTTTTATTTTGTTATTCTCGTAAGAAGGTTATGTTATATTTACGTCGTAAGGCGTTTTCCTCTGGAATCCATTCCCCTTTTTGTTACGTCGTAAGGCGTTTCCCTCTGGAATCCATTCCCCTTTTTGCCTACCTGTCATCCTTGGACACCGTTCGATTAGATGTTAGACGATTACAAAAATCTGAACCGTCGATCAAAACAGTTACAAATAGTTTTATAGGTGAAGCTCTGGTCCTTGTGATGCTCTGTTTCCCTCGCTGCGAAGGAAAGAATCGTTCAGGTAAGGGTGCGTGCGGTGAAGCTCTGGTCCTTGTGATGCTCTGTTTCCCTCGCTGCGAAGGAAAGAATCGTTCAGGTAACGGTGCGTGCGGGGTTAACACCATTTCTTGAATTCATGGATGATACTCTACAGTCGAAAATGGTCCATTTCAGGGTTAACGAGCAAGCCATCCATGATACTCTACAGTCGAAAATGGTCCATTTCAGGTTTAACGAGCAAGCCCAGGATGGCTACTCAAGATGCTGAGATGAAGGACTCAACAGTCGCGGTCTCCAATTCTTCTGCACCATCGCCTCCTCCGGTTCTCACGCGTAAGTTATATGAGATTTTGCCATTGCAGGTAGTGCCCGTTTTGCCCGTGTTTGTGTTGAAATTGAGGCATATTTGTGGATGTTGCG
Source organism: Pinus tabuliformis (assembly GCA_031772625.1). NCBI lineage: Eukaryota > Viridiplantae > Streptophyta > Pinopsida > Pinales > Pinaceae > Pinus > Pinus tabuliformis. The sequence goes on from CM062818.1 coordinate 1,807,744,473, forward strand.
GATCTGAAGATCACTGGGCTTCTAGTGCCCCCGGCACACGAGAGTTAGCATTGCTAAACTACTCTCGAAAAGTTCCTAAATGTTACTCAAATTAAAGGAAAGGAAATTTCAGGGGAATGCCCTTTTCTCTTAGTTATTTTCTCATCTGTTGTAGGTGAAGTCCCAAGAATCCTCGTTGAATCCTCATGGAGTCTATTTGTCTACCTCGTTGGATGTTACCAGGAAGGTAGGCTTCATATGGGCCATTTTTCCACTGGAGCTCATCATCAGTGGGAATTGAACCCTTACCCATCTGGCCCCTTTTAGTATTTTTGCAGATATCGTTGACATTTCTGCAATGCTAACTGTTGTGGTGCAAGATGTGTTGTCCATATTGAGTACTGTGGGTCCAGATGTTCAGGCTCTCACTGGTTTCTCTGCTATTCCTTATGGAGTGGGTGTAGCAATCTATGCATTTGAAGGGGTAAGCATGATTTTGCCCCTGGAATTAGCTATGGAGAAAAAACATAGATTTGGTGGAGTTTTGGCCGTTGCATTTCTCTTCATTGCTCTCATTTATGGGGGTTTCGGAGCATTCGCGTATATTGCTTTTGGAAGTGCAACCAGAGATATGGTGACTCTGAACTTGGGGAAAAGCTGGATCACAGATTTTGTTCAGATTGCCCTATGTCTGAACCTTTTCTTCACATTTCCACTGATGATGAATCCTGTTTATGAAGTCCTAGAAGGGAGGTTTAGCAGAGGGGAGTTTTCCTTCATGATCAGATCTCTTGTGATTTTCTCGATAACAATAGTGTCAATTCTGGTCCCTTCATTTGCAGATTTTTTATCTCTGATTGGGAGCAGTGTTGGTTGTATTTTGGGTTTCTATTTCCTGCTCTGTTTCATTTGCATGCTTGTTGGCATGAATTATCTCTGATATGGATCCTTGCTGATGCCTTGCTCATTGTATTCGGCATTGTCTTTGGCATTGGTGGGTCAGTTTCATCTATTACTCAAATCTGTAGCAAATAAACATTCTTGTAAGTGGCCAAGGCGGAGGTTCCAAGCCATGTTAAGAACATGAAAACCCAATAAGCATGGAGTTATATTTGGGCCTTGAGCTTCATAGGTTCCGACCATTTTCGTAATTGAAAAAATACAGAAATTTTGCTCATATCTTGTAACTCAAAAGGGAGTTATCAAAGACTGTAGCGACATTGGTGGTGGGATATCTTTTCTTTCAAAAGAAGAACCACAAGAAATCTGAGAGGGGGAGAGAATCTTGGTGAGAAAAGCTTGGAGGAGGCACCTTCATGGCATTCTTATCCCTCAATCATGTAAATATTCCTTCTGCAAGATAGTTCAGTTCTATCTGTGGCTTAGTGGATTTTGTTTGTTGTTAGGTGCCTTATTGCCTACAACCTCGATTGACATTTTTTGGCAAATTGTCTCAATAATCATTTCCACTTGAGAACTGAACTAGTGACAGAATGCCTATTTTTAATGCTGTTATAGATGCATGATAATAGTTTTTGAGTTTTGATGTTTCTCATGAGCATTTGGATTTTTTAATTTTAAGTCTGGCAGGTATTTTATGGGAGACAATAAATTGAGAACTGTTTCATACCTTTGCTGTGCATTACAATGCCTTGCGACTAATATTTTTTAAAAGGTTATCATATTCGTCAAACCATGTAATTCTCCATTCTGCACTTATGCTCATTTCTGTTATTGAGTCCTTCCCAAAGGAAATATAAATTTAAGCTGCTTTGTTTGATTTGGTGACTCATATCAGTTTTGTTGTAGATTGATCACCTTCCAATTGCATTTCCCTCTAGTCAACCATGGATAATAGGTATCATTCCCTATTGCCTTTATTTCTCGGGTCTGTCTGAGTCCACATGTGTTATATGATCATTACAATGGACAAAACCCCCAGTGGAATGCCAACGTTAGAAGAAATTTACCTTTGCTTCATACTGGAGTTCTGAATATTATGTGGTCCCTGCTTACAGTCGATGCTCTGTGGTGTTCAAACCACTTGACACCAAGAGGATATCCGAACATATTGTGAGCTTCAGCTTCTTATGGTCTAAGAAAAAGTGAACACCACACATATAGGTGTGATTGGGGTTGCTCATCTTTGTAGGAAGAAGAAAGGAATGTCATTGATACATTTGTGATTATTTCTTTCAACAGGGCTCTCTTGAGTGTTATGGATCCTAGCTTTGGCATTTAAAAATGTGACTCAGCTCTTAAAAATGAGGTAACATTCTCTGCATTTTTAGAAAAGAAAGAAAAATTGAACACTTGCCTCTGCAATGGCAGAATATGGATATGTTGTTTGCATGATATCAAGGGAATAACTTATTCGGCTGATGTATTTCTTACCTGCCTATGCTATCTGTAATCATGCCGTTAAGATACTTAACAGTTTTCTTATGCACAACACTCATGTGTGCAATGTTCTAATAGTGATTTATGGTCAAGTTTCCTAGCAGATCTATTTGTATCCTGAATGGTGGCCACTGTTTTCTCATAGAAATTTATACTTGAAAAGTCTTGATCTTACATTCATAATAAGGCCTCATGCTAATTGGAAATTAGTCTTGAATCTCTACAAATTACACAATTTAATTTATGTCATAATGGAACCATTTTTACACCCAGTTTGATGATTGAATGCAGTTGTGGGAAGTCATGAAGTCGTTGTCGATGATGGTCAGTGTAATAATTATGTTGTATTTGGCAACATTGTTGAAGATCCAGTAGCTGCACTTAATGTACAAGGCTGGAACAACTCTTCATTTCGTTCTTGGGAGGTATCATCTTTTCTTCTTCCCATAAAGATATAAGCTATGGAGGATGAGTGGATGGACTCTAAAAGTTTCTAGGATGAAAAATGCATAACAACTTCTAAAATGAAACATGCATATTTAGAGGGACTAAAGTCTTTATTTATGTTTCATATAAGGTGTAGTTCTTTATGCACTAAAGATAAAATTATGTATAATTTGTTATATCAAACCTAAATCATTTATTTTTCAATACAAACATAAAAGCATAGATTGATGGCACTAAATATCTCTAAAAATTCTATAAAAATAATGCAATTTACTCATTTAAATGATTTCCTAACAGTCATTGATAGCTTAGCTTGCCTATTTTTTCAACTATGAAATTGTCCGACACTACTCAGAAAACGGGGCTCTCTCAGAATACTCATATGGAAGGAAATAACCAAACTTGTCACGCCATCAGGGACTTGATCATGGAAATATTCCTGAAATCCTTTAAAGTAAATATCTCTGCTATTCCAAAGATAGCGAATTGTGAAGTTAAACAAATAACCACAGAGGCGTTCTAACTCTACAACTATCAAGTAGGCTTTGTGTCTTGCTACATGTATCCCAACCCTTTGGAGAACAGTTGATCCTTTCCTGTTATTCTTTTGGCTAGAGGTACAAGGCAACAATCATATATAATTATGAGAACAAACCCACAAAGCTTGGAAAGGGCCACAAGAAAAGCCTGGGCCTGGAATTGTGATCCGACATTTCTATCCATGGCGCTACCTTGCTTTATCAACAAAGATGTACTCTGTTTTACTGCAACCATTTCACAGATTAAGCAAGAGAACCAGATGGAAACCATTCTTAATATAAGCGTTTATCCTACTTGAGTTTATAAGTGTTTATTCTACTTGAGTTATTGCGTAAACTTTTTATGGATTTGAATTCGTATTTCCCTGTGTATTAGTATACTTTTCTGAGGAGCCTTGCACCATAGCTGCTGCTTTGTCCAAAAAACAACGCATTGCCAACCAAAAGTAGATATCAAGATACAACTGTGTATACACATATGGGTTTGGGTTGATAGTTATTTAAGACTGAGAATCTATTAATACTGCTTTATCTTTGATATTTTTGGACTAATAGTCCTAACTCATAAAATGATTTAAAAATCTGGAACTTGCTGAAAATTATTTGTGTGATAGCGTAGTTTGGCCTGATTTAACGGATTCTATATAGTGGTTCTTGTAAAGCAACTTCGTATTGGAAGGCATGCTGATATTTCTCTTTCTTGTAATACAGATTACAATGCAAGCAATATGAGTGATGGGGCTGCCTGCAAGAAGCTTGTGCCTGTAAAATGGTATCCCACCGAAAAAGACAACAGTGGCTATACCCACTGCCACGGTGAGAATCCCAACATATTTTAGATTCACATTAATCAGGTGGCTTCAGAATGGCTTCAGAGTTGAGAGATACACCAACAGAGTCAGCAAAGCAAAACTAATCCCTGAAACAATAATTTATACAACATTGGTTGAGAGATACACCAACCGAGTCAGCAAAGCAAAACTAATCCCTAACAATAATTTATACAACATTGTAAATCATCATCATCAAAGAGGTTACATAATGAGGAAAAATAGATATAAGCTCATGTTCAGAAGAATGAGGAAAAATTCACCCACAATTAATAGACAATCGATATCAAAATATTGTATATTCAGTGGCCCTAAACAAAAGGAAACGGACTGCAATTTCGACAACCTTTATAGCTTCCTCTGGCTCTAGCGGAAACCTGGATGGCTTCCTCTATCTCTAGCGGAAATCGGGTGTGAGCTTGGGTATTTTGGTGTGCGAACTGGGCGAGCTATGGGGAATGAGGGTGATTAGGAAGAAAGGCCACAGACACGATTTTCATAATTCAGAATAGCTTCCTCCGGCCCCAGAATAGCTTACTCTGGCTCTCATGGCAACTCTGTTAGAGCTGGGTATTTCTGTGTGCGAAATAGGCGAGCTGTGGGAGAAAGGGGCAATAGGGGAGAAGGGCGAGGAGTGGAAGGACAGGGAGAAGATAATGGGGCAATTGGGGATAAGGGTGAGCTGTAGGAGGGAATTTTAAATTGAGTCTCAAGCCCCTCTCAATACAGACCGTCGAGAGTACAGTGCAGAGACAGGTTAGGGTTTCTCAAGCACAGATTCCGCGAGAGGTTTTCGACTTGAGCATCACGTCTCTGTCTAATGGAGATGGAGGAGGGCCCCGCTATCCACGTTGACAGACCCAACGAATATGCAACCGAGTTAAGCTCGGCGGATGTTCAAGTTCTTCCTCTCGCAAGCCGTTGTGTTCGCTTGAATCATGAAAGTTCAGGGCGAGCTTAAGGAGACCCCTCTCACTCTGGATCAATTTGCAGAGTTACTCGGGCTTTTCGTTGGAGTGCTAGTATTCATTAGCCTCCTCGGAGTGGATACATTGAAAGCAAGAAAAAAAAGGGTCCATTGGGTTCCTGGTCATGCGCTTGTCCTCACTGCTCTCACCATCCAGGTTATGAACTTGCTGAACGCAGAGAGCACTTTACTAAAAGAGATCTTGAACAATCCACAGCCATTGAACGGTGAGGTACTTAAAAATAACTTGTATATGATACATAGCAGCAGGGTAATGTTATGTGTGATAGTGGCCTACTTGTTGCCAGGAATGGCCCGTCCCGGCTATGAAGATTCATGGGGCAAATTAACTACTCCAGGTTTCACTATGTTCGTCAACATTTTCTCCGAGTTCTTCGTCGTACATCTTCGTTTGCGTGAATCTGGTTTATTTGTCATCACCTATTACTTCTACTTCTGGCCACACGCCAAGGAGGTTACATAATATTCGTTTATAGTATCGAGCGTGATAGTATCAATATCCTTAGCATGGCTTCTTCTCCTCCTCAGCTCTGCAACAATAGCCAATAAAAGCATCCGGGATATCATCGCTCAAAAAATTCCCATTATTTTGGCAAATCAAGGTAATGCTATAGGGAACTCCTCGTAGGCAGTAGAAGATCTCGTACTCAAATCTTGGATTGTCTCTCGTGCATGTTATCCTGAAACCATAATTGCAAGATCAGTGTTAGACGCGTTAGCCGTAGTAGCAGTCACAATTTTCATTTTAAGTTCAATCGTCGGATGGCTTGTTCAAGGCCCAATTATAGACGTGTTTGCTGGTGTCAAATCTCGGTTAAAATTCATCACAACAAACATGGAAGTCGTATTCAACCTGGTAGGGTGGGAAATCATCGGCTGGAGATGTCTTATCTCTGTAGCGTACTATGGAAGATGGCAAAGCTGGAATCCAAATGAAAGATGGTATACCTATTTCCAGGTAGAGGACTTTTGGACCAGGTACATCGTTGAGTTGTAGGAAGCAGCATCGAAGAAGCATAAAAGTATTGTTGATGAAAAGGTAAATAAACTGATTGGCTCGGAAGGAATAGAAATACGTTTCTTATGGGCCTTTTTATGGGGTTTGTTGCGATGTGTGTATTGGCTGCAATTTTTTATGGTTTATACTAGTAAACTCTGTTGGTTTATCGCAGAGTTTGTGTTGGATAATAGGTGTATGCAGAAAATATCATCAAAGTTTTTAGCAAAGCCAGGTGAAACAGAGGACGGGGATTTTTCAGAATACAGGCCAATTTTGGAGAACGTGGACCTTCTGTGGGGGGCTCCTTGGACCGTGTTTGTAACAAACCGAAATTCCATCAAGAAAGCAAAGGAACTTGTGAAAGACAGCAACATGGATGGTAGAGAATGCGATGCCCTAATCTAGTTTCTGAGAAACTATAGAAAATCGACACGATGTGTGGGTATACGGAGTTTGGATCCTGCAAAATTACAAAATAAAGCAGGTTTGAAGTTCTTGTGGAAAAGAGATCCTAGCCCTGTATTAGATGTGGAAGAGCATTACATATACGCAAGCAAACCGTCATTGAAGCTAACAGCGGTTTCATTGGTCAATATAATCGTTCGGTTGTCACTTGATTGTGGGAGAAATGCTTTAAAAGCATACTCTGAGGCATGTGAACTGATGGATTCGGTGGAGGACTTAGATCCTGCAACCGATAGCTTGCTGAGTAAAGCGGTAGATAATGTATTCAAAACATTACAGGAACAAACTGCAGAGAATGCTCTGGATACTACAAGTGTTGTATACATGGAAGATGCAGTGGCTACAATCACATGGAAGATGCAACTGCTACAATCGATAATCTTGCAGAAGAAAGTAAAAGGAAAGTTACGGTGATTGAACATGGAGGAGAATCTCTGGATTGGAAGAAGGCAGGGGCAGGGAATGCCTTATACACATTATGCAAGAACATTGATTGCAGTTCAACAGGGAATTTTATCGAAGTGGTCGATGAATTACAGAGTGCTTTAGCAGACATTGTCGGTGGTTGCATAGAGAGTGTGGGGAACGCGTTAGTGGATAACTGCACTAAATGGGCACAAGATTTCCAGGAAGGTAAGTTGCTAAAAGCAGTTTACATAGTCGGGAAAAATACGGCACTGTTGGAACGACTGAGATCGTGTCCGAACCTGCACATTAGCCCAGCAACAACACAGTTGTCGATGGTAAGACTTGCAGTAATTGTGCACTGAATGTTTAATCAATACACTGTCCATCTTCCTCACATGCTCTCAAATAGCCTAACTCTACCTATGCGGTTATAGGATCCTAACACCTGCGGGTATTAGTCACGATAGCATCTAATAGCGTCCACCCATTGTACTTTAATGCTTTGAATGTGTTTTTTGTGGAAACGATTTCAATTATGTTTTAAATCTTTGATAACGTTTTTTGCGGGCAATATTTCAATTATTGTGGTTATCGGTGGGAGAAACATATCACTAGTGATATCACTAGTGATATTTGATCAAACCAAGAATGAAAATATGGCTAAGTTGTGAGCAGAGGCAGATGCATGGACAACCAAGGTATAGTAAGACGAAATTAGTGAAGGTTGAAAAAAAATGTAATATGCGAAGTCAGGGAGGTAATATCACAAATTTATAATTGCAGACATGGTTGACAGAGCCAAGAGATTCATTTTTGCTGGAGTATAAAAAGAATACAAATTCACTAGGATTGGATCCATGATTTCGCTGAGAATTTACCAACCAAGTCGCAACAAAAGGGAGCGCATTTTTAGGTGGTAAGGCACCCATCAAATCATTGTATTGAAAGGCCACGAAATGCCATTGACAGAGGCACGATTTCGCTGGGGAAGCAGCGACCAAAACATAGTAAATTTTAGCACGAATTAGCCATGGAAATTGGTATGATTTCGCTTGGTAAAAGGTTCATTGAATCTACTGTTTGAGGAGCCATTAAATGACAATTGTTTGTGCAATGATTTGTAGAGAACACTGGAAGAGACACAAGTAAAAACTAAGTTTGAAAATAGCCAAGAAAATGGCTAATCTAAGAGGATCAGAAATGTGCCAGAAATATGAAATTTTGTTCAAGTCAATTTGGTGTATGGTTTATTTGGGTTTCAAGTCTACTAGGTGTATATTGTGCATTGGTGAAGCTAACTGCCAGGGAACCACCCCCAAGCAATTCTACTTTTGGTTTTTGTCATTCCAATTTTCGAATCTCAGCCAGCAGACCGAGAGAGCCAACAAGCAAATATCTAGGTGTTGAAAAATCCAAGCATGTCACCAAGAATCAAACATTAAGTGTGTGCCAAGAAAGAAGAAGTGCGCCCACAAAGAGAACTCATGAATATCAAATGCACAACGCATCCAGTAAAGAAATGAACACATTTCCATATATGCATTTTAAGAAACATTTTAGTGTTGGAACTTGGCAGTTTCATGCTTCTTCGTGAGACCAATATAAATGTACTGTTTCAACGTCATTGGTGGCAGATTTATGCAACATATTTGATCATTTAAGTTTAACAGATTTTCCTTTTCTTTTCCTACAAAGAATTTGCTTTTTATATGTGCTGGAGTTATTGGGATATTCTTTAGGAACTAGCAGGCATGAAAATTTATATTTTTAAATCCCTAATTCTCCTCATCATTTTCAAATTGTTCATCTGCATCTATGCTCAGAGAAGACAACTTAGCTTCAGAACGTTTGTAAGACAGAAAATGAAAATTTTAGCAAATATGGAGGTAATAATAAACGCCCTATGGTGTCAGAACAATGTTTTCTTGGGTTTCTTTTGAGCCATAGCATTAGAGAGCCGTATATTCGTGAGGGACCTTTAACCCAATGCATCAGTGGCTTCATACAGGTGTGATTGGGGGTGCTCATCTTTGTAGGTAGAATAAAGGAATGTCATTGATACATTTGTGATTATTGCTTTCAACAGATCTCTCTAGAGTGTTATCAATCCTAGGTCTGGCATTTACAAAATGTGACTCAGCTCTTAAAAATGAGGTAACATTCTCTGCATTTTTAGAAAAGAAAGAAAAATTGAACACTTGTTTCTGCAATCGCAGAGTATGGATATGTTGTTTGCATGATATCAAGGGAAATATCTTATTCAACTGATGTATTCCTTACCTTCCCGTGCTATTTGTAATCGTGTTGTTAAGATACTTAATAGTTTTCTTATGCACAACACTCATGTGTGAAATTTTCTAATAGTGATTTCTGGTCAAGTTTCCCAACAGATCTATTTGTACCCTGAATGGCAGTCACTATTTTATCATAGAAATTTATACTTGAAAAGTGATAATCTTGCATTCATAATAATGCCTCATGCTAATTGGAAATTAGTCTTGAATCCCTACAAATTACACAATTTAATTAATGTCATAATGGAACCATTTTTACAGCCAGTTTGATGATTTAATGCACATGTTCGAGATATTCAACTTTGTTTCTTCAGATTGAATGTGGTTGTGGGAAGTCATGAATTCGTTGTTGATGATGGTCAATGTAATAATTCTGTTGTATTTGGCAACAATGTTGAAGATCCAGTAGATGCTCTTAATGTAAAACGTTGGAACAACTCTTGATTTCGTTTTTGGGAGGTATCATCTTTTCTTCTCCCCATAAAGATATAAGCTATGGAGGATGAGTGGATGGCTATAACGACTTTGAATGTGTAGTAATCCTCTGGATGGTATTTATTGTGAGAATGTCATGCGCTTGAAAAGGTTTCCAAATTAAAAGAAAACGCAGCTTGGACGTACACATTCTTAATGAGAAGGCCATAATGAAGGGTTCGTCTTCCTCATTATCTGTACTAAAGATCCTCTGCATACATGCCAATGAATAATTTGTTGCTATTTTGTTGAAAACATATCTAGCCTGTCCTTTGGTAGAAATTCTACATGCACCATTGAAAGAAGCTTCTAGATGTAGGGAATTGGTGATGCAACATATATTCATTATGTGAGTAATAAGGAACGGAACATAGATTTTCCCAAAGAAATTGAGGAAGATGAAGCCCTAGAAGAAATTCTTATCAAGGCATTCATGGATTGGAGAAGCAGGTCAAAGATGGAAGCTTCTAGCTACTTAGGGTGTTTAAACTCCCATGACTGATTTATTGGATTGGGGATGTTGTAACATTTTCTTGGCAAAATGATACAGTTAAAATTTTTGAGCTTTTCCATAAATCCACCATCTTTGTAGGAAGAAGAAAGGAATGTCATTGATACATTTGTGATTATTTCTTTCAACAAAGCTCTCTTGAGTGTTATCGATCCTAGTTTTGGCATTTAAAAATGTGATTCTGCTCTTAAAAATGAGGTAACATTCTCTGCATTTTTAGAAATGAAAGAAAAATTGAACACTTGCTTTTGCAATGGCAGAATATGGATACGTTGTCTGCATGATATCAAGGGAATAACTTATTCAACTGATGTATTCTTTACCTGCCTATGCTATATGTAATCGTGTTGTTAAGATACTTAACAGTTTTCTTATGCACAACACTCATGTGTGCAATGTTCTAATAGTGATTTATGGTCAAGTTTCCCAGCAGATCTATTTGTATCCTGAATGGTAGCCACTGTTTTCTCATAGAAATTTATACTTGAAAAGTGTTGATCATACATTCATAATAAGGCCTCATGCTAATTGGAAATTAGTCTTGAATCTCTACAAATTACACAATTTAATTTATGTCATAATGGAACCATTTTTACACCCAGTTTGATGATTGAATGCGGTTGTGGGAAGTCATGAAGTCGTTGTCGATGATGGTCAATGTAATAATTATGTTGTATTTGGAAACATTGTTGAAGATCCAGTAGCTGCACTTAATGTACAAGGCTGGAACAACTCTTCATTTCATTCTTGGGAGGTATCATCTTTTCTTCCTCCCATAAAGATATAAGCTATGGAGGATGAGTGGATGGCTATAACAACTTTGAATGTGTAGTAATCCTCTAGATGGTATTTATTGTGAGAATGTCATGTGCTTGAGAAGGTTTCCAAATCAAAAGACAACACAACTTGGACGTACACATTCTTAAGGAGAAGGCCATAATGAAGGGTTCGTCTTCCTCATTATCTGTACTAAAGATCCTTTGCATACATGCTAATGAATAATTTGTTGCTATTTTTTTGAACACATATCTAGCCTGTCCTTTGGCAGCAATTCTACATGCACCATTGAAAGAAGCTTCTGGATGTAGGGAATTGGGGATGTAACATATATTCATTATGTGAGTAATAAGGAGCGGGACATAGAGTTTGCCCAAAGAAGTTGCGGAAGATGAAGCCCTAGAAGAAATGCTTATCAAGGCATTCATGGGTTGGAGAAGTAGGTCAAAGATGGAAGCTTTAGCTACTTAGGGTGTTTAAAGTCCAATGAATGATTTATTGGATTGGGGATGTTGTAACATTTTCTGGGCAAAATAATACAGTTAAACTTTTTGAGCTTTTCCAGAAATCCACCAACTTTATTGGGTGTTCTTATTCTCATAACAATTGGTATATGGCCCAAATATTTTTTCACTGTATTCTTTGCATCATAGTCGAGCTGTAGTCAAGATATTATAGGGTTGCATTACTCAATGATTATCAATGGCATACCTTAGTGTGAGTACTATGACATGGGCATTATCACCTTTTGCTGCATCTATCACACAATGTTTTTAATTGCACCAACAAAAGTCATTGAATTGTAGTCATAACAATGCCAGGGCTTTGTAATGAATATGATGCATATATGTTCATAGCAATGAGATGGAATAGTGAATGGATGGGCAAGCAATGTTCTATTTGCACTTCGTTTTATGATTGTGATATTGTCGGTGGCAACTAGATTAAACTTCCTCATTGGTCATATCAAAGATCTCTTAGGAATGGTTTATTTGGGTTTCAAGTCTACTAGGTGTATATTGTGCATTGGTGAAGCTCACTCCCAGGGAACCACCCCCACGCAATTCCACTTTTGGTTTTTGTCATTCCACTTTTCAAATCTCAGCCAGCAGACTGAGAGAGCCAACAAGAAAATATCCAGGTGCTGAAAAATCCGAGCATGTCACCAAGAATCAAACATTAAGTGTGTGCCAAGAAAGAAGAAGTGCGCCCACGAAGAGAACTCATGAATATCAAATGCACAACGCATCCAATAAAGAGATGAACACATTTCCATATATACATTTTAAGAAATATTTTTGCGTTGGAACTTGGCAGGTTCATGCTTCTTCGTGAGACCAATATAAATGTACTGTTTCAACATCATTGGTGGCAGATTTATGCAACATATTTGATCGTTTAAGTTTAACATATTTGCCTTTTCTTTTCCTACAAAGGAATTGCTCTTTATATGTGCTGTAGTTATTGGGATATTCTTTAGGAACTAGCAGACATGGAAATTTATATTTTTAAATCCCTAATTCTCCTCATCATTTGCAAATTGTTCATCTTCATCTATGCAAGAAGACGACTTAGCTTCAGAATGTTTGTAAGACAAAAAATGCAAATTTTAGCAAATATGGAGCTAATAATAAATGCCCTGTGGTGTCAGAACATTGTTTTCTTGGTTTCCTTTGAGCAATATCATTAGAGAGCCGTATATTCTTCAAATTGGTGAGGGACCTCTAGCCCAATGCATCAGTGGCTTCATGGGATTAGATGTTCCTCTTCCAATAGTGGCAGATTTATTCAACATATTTGATCATTGAAGTTTAACAGATTTGCCTTGCCATCACATTCATCTCCTCCAAATTCAACTGAATTTCTTAATGCTGTCTCATTTTCTTCATGCAATCCTTCGGGAAAGCTTCCTATTTCCACCAAAATCTAAGTGAAGATGGAACGGTAGTATTAAGAATTTCTAAAGTGAGTTTGCCCTTATTTTCTTATCGTTTTGGGAAATAAATTGGGGTTTATTAACATATTCCTAATTATTCACTGCATATCTTTGTACACAAAGCAAGTTCGTTTGGAAGGGCATCAGTCTGAATACAAAGAGCAGTTTACCCTTATTTATTAACTGTTCAGTTAGGTTGGATAAAGAACCATATAGAAGATGGAAGCAGAATATTGAAGAAACTAGTTTTGTTTGTAGATTTTGGGAAATCCTCTAAAGACCCAGGATTCGACATCGACTAGAGAGACAATTTATTTGATAAGGTTTATAAACAAATATATGCTTCTGCTAGCATGGGAAGAGCAGGTGGAGGAGCCATGTTTTGGCAGCTGATGGCAAAAGGAATGAGCTCATATAGAGATGGTATGATATTGTCTTGTCTCAGAGTCCTTCCACAACATCTAACACCAATATGATGCATGTTCACTCACGAGGATGCACAAAGACTTTATTTGTACAAATTAGTCCTCATGAAAATGACATGGGAGAAACTCTGTGCTTACTAAACTTTTCCAATAGAGTTCAAGGATTAGAGCTTGGTCCTACTCGGAGGTAGCAAGATGTAAGTTTTCACTGTAGCATGGTCCTTGCCTTTTCTTGATATTTTTCTGACTTTCAAAAATTGTCAAAAAAACATTAATTAATGTTATATGCTATTGCCTTACGGTGTTTCCATTGCAACATCTGGTGAAATTAAATTAATTAAATCGTAAAATGATGTATAATGATGATTGAATAATGTTACAAATTTAAGTTACAACTCAAATTTCCAAGGCCAAAACCCTCAAGAAGTGCCAAGTTGTGTTCATCACTGCACAGGATGAAAGACTCAGAATAACATCTGAAATTCTTAATAGTATGAAAATAATCAAACTACAAGCATGGGAAGAAAAATTTAAAGAGCTGATAGAAAATCTCCGAGCTGTGGAGTTCAAATGGTTGTCTTCAGCACAATTTAATAGAACATATGGTACCATACTCTACTGGATGTCACCCATCATTACTGCATCTATAGTTTTTGCTGGGTGTCCTATCATAGGGGATCCACCGTTAACTGCCACAACCATATTTACAGTGCTTGCAACATTCCGTGTGATACAAGATCTAGTGAGAATGCTACCTGAAGTTTTGGCTATATTAATTCAGGTTAAAGTCTCCTTAGATCGTTTTGGACAAGTTCTTACAATATGATGAGCTGAGACCAGATTCTGTTGTGAGGAAAGCACTTGCCAGATCCTAGTATACCATCGAAATTCATCAAGCCATACTCAGCTGGGATCCAGAATCTTCATTGACAAAGCCAACATTTGAAGGGAATAAATCTGCACATTAAAACTGGAGAAAAGGTAGCAATTTGTGGCTCAGTGGGATCAGGGAAATCTGCTCTGCTATATACAATTCTTGGAGAAATCCCAAAAATTTCAGATGTAAGTTGAGCATTAACTACTCTTCTTGAGCAAAAGTAACCATTTCATAGTTCAACAAGATTGTAGATGCAGCTTTTTTTCTTTCTATATACATAAATTCTTCCATAAACATTTTGATTGGACTACTTGCAGGTTGAAGTATATGGCAATGTTGCCTACGTGGCACAAACAACTTGGATTTAGAGTGGTACTGTCAGAGATAACATACTCTATGGGAAACCAATAAACAAAATTCAATACAAGAAGGCAATAAAAGCTTGTGTATTAGACAAGGATATAGAGAGTTTTGCTCATGGAGATATGACTGAGATTGGGGAGAGAGATTGAATATGAGTGGAGGACAAAAACAGAGGATTCAGTTGACTAGAGCAGTATATAACGATGTTGACATTTATTTATTGGATGATCCCTTCAGTGCAGTCGATGCTCATACAACGTCAACTCTATCAAATAAGGAGGAGACATTACATAAGAGAGACTCCAAGGCTTGCTAATATTGCTTATCGTAGTATGAAAAATCTGGTTTACCTCTGTATCAGATCTGTAAAGATCTTTGAATGAGATCCAGGCATATTAATGTGAAAATTTCTGTGCATATTAAATATAAAAGATTTGAGTTTTGGGTTATCAAAGCTATAGATTGAGAACTACATGGATCGCTTGATAGGATGGCTGGTTTGATTTGTATATCAGGATTGCTAGCTTCTTTGTGGTGGTAGTGTGAGATCAATTGGGAATTGCTACTCGTTTCATACTTCAAGAGGGAAATGAATTTCCCAATGATGGTGGTGATGAAGGAACCCAGCGAAAGCATAGAGAATAGCATAGTTGATTGGATAAAAAAATCAATTGTGTAAATACAAATAACACACCCTACAAAATGATGTCTTCTTGAATATTGATCAATATGAATGATTTTCCTTTCACAGTTCTTGTGTTTTGATTCTTTATGAATAGGAATTGATTCATTCAACTAAAATTGGTATTGTTGATTTTGATGGTACTTCTGTTCTCCAGCTTGATGATTAGGTGCTGTGCCGAATTTACAAGAAAAATGGTCATTCTCAGAGAGTACAAGGGGTAGAACGAGATGAATCACCAAGTGCAGATGAAGTGATGGCTTCTTTGCCTGATATTTATCAGCAAAACAAACTGCAACTGCCCAACATTGCCTCTTTCAGTGTGTTGTTGGAGAGTGACGATCCTTTCGTAGATGGTTTTTTAAACGATGAAGCCATGGATGGCAATGGAAACAGCAACAGATTACCTCAAGTCCAGTTCTCCAACCTCTCTCACAACAATTTCAGCAATAACAATGACAACAATAGCGATTTTCATTATGAAGTTGTCCCAAAACAAGAAGAATTAGCAGTGGAGAATGACAACAAATTCAATTCTCTCAAGAGGACCCTCTCCTTATCATATGGGCACGATGAAACCAAACTTGCAAAGAGATTCAACAACATGCAGAACAACTATAGCTACAACGTCAACATTAATGTTTCAGCCTTGCTTAATTCAATGCAGCCCAATCAAACTTTCCAACAACAAAACTTCCTAAGCGCATTGCATCATAAGGAATATATCCTGGTAGGGATTTAGTTCATCACACTGTGACATGGTTTAAGGTCTTCATATTTCTAGGCAAATGCATTAGGATGTTGTTTGAAAAAATTAACATGCCTCTCCTTAAAATTTTGTATATCGATATGGATACCCAGTTGTTGTTCGCGTGAATTCATTTGTTTAACTTCACCTTCAACTAGGAAATCTTTAAGGTATCTAAACAAGTTCAATGGATATGTATGACTACTTTTATTCCATTTCATAGGCACTTTAACCCCTGAATAGGGTTTTTGGCATGACTTCCTAATTCAAATTCATTATCATCGACCCTTGCTTTCAAAAAAGCCCATTCACATTTCAATATTCTTCCACACACTATGCCTTACGGCGTTTCCTTTGCAACATTAGGTGCAAATGCTAGTATGTATATCATGCCAGTAATAATTTCTTCTGTTTTTTTTTTTTAAGTTATGCATATATATTCTATGGTGCAAACAGGTACACGTACACTCTGGCAGGGGGAGTTGTTCTTAAAACACTCTTGTGATTAATAATATTAATGTAAATATTTTGATCTCAGTGAAATTAAATAACAATAAAAATAAAAGTAAAATTAATTTAAAAAATAAATACAATTTTAAAAATTTACTAATAGTTTTAATTATTAATTAAAATATTTTGATTATGTGAAATTACATAAAATTAGAAATAAAATAAAAAATTTAATAATTGTAATGATGGATTACTAATAATTAAATTAGTCTAGATCCATCTCAACTCTAAATCTATATAGAAAAGAGGGATCAAATCTCTTGAAGTGCAAACCTATTTTAAAATTAAAAAAAAAATGATATATATATATATATATATATATATATATATATATATATGATGATGATGATGATGATGATGATGATGATGACGGCTAGCGTCCACTGAGACCAAACTTTCGACTATCCGACTTAAAGAAACGAATTACTTAGTTTGATTTACGCTTTTATTCCTATGCTCAAAAAGCTTGGAGAGAAGCCTCCCGAGCTCACTATATATATATATATATATATATATAATAATAATAATAATAAAATGAATTAGTGTTTAAATAATTTATTAATTTTGATATTACTTTTTTACTATATAAATTTATATTTATAGGATTGAAAATAATTTTAAATATTTTAATATTACTTTTATATTACTTATTACAAATAAAAAATCAATATTATAATAAAAAATTGTTAAATTTGGTTTATTTATAATTTTTCAATAATAATATGTTGGTTTCCTTTATCTACCCATATTGGTTACAATCATATATAGATATATGTTAAAGTATTTGTATTTCATAAATAAAAAAACAAAGTTTTCTTTAAAGATTTCATTTAGTAATTCATATTAGAAAATTACTAGAAAATTAAAATATTCTAGAAATCCATTTTTTTTTTTGCTAAGGCAAGAGTGGATCCTTCTATTCAATTAAAAAGATAAATATTGTACAAAGGTGACCGCGGCGTTGAGGCCCACCAATACGACAGGCCTACCCCAATTCAAGGTCACAAAATGACAAAGTGGACCCAAGGATGCGGGCCCGCCAAAACAAACCTGCAGTCCAAAACTGACTGTTGGATCTTGAGCTAATGATCCAGCTGATTATAAACATATCGGGTGGCCAACAAGCACACCTTTTAACAAAAGAATCGGACCCGATGAACCCAATAGACCATAATCTATAATCCAATCGGGTCCGTTTATGACTTAACCTTCGATCACTTTAACCCTCTGAAATCCACCATTTGCGCGCGATCTCGGAGAGGTCTTGTGAACAGCCCGAAACATAACCCCTGATGCGGACCCACCAACTTGCACGCCAAATCCTGGCCGTAGATTATCCTCGCTAGAACAGATCATATCGTGTGGGCTAAGAGCACCGATAGTTAGCATGCGATGAAGGCGATAATTCCACCCCACCCTTAGCCACGTGTCGTGTGGTGAGTGGAGTCACTCCCAAATGAGAAAACCGCTTCCTGCTTGATGAGCTTGTGATATACCAGAAACCACCACAAGGGCAGTAAAGATGTTCAACAGAATAAAAGCAGGGGTTTTGCGATTACCGAGAAAATCCTGGTTCCGGCTCATGGGCCAAAGGGAGATGAAGATCCCTCTATCCCGTCGTCCCCCTGAGACGTCTGGATTGCCATTACCCACGATAATGAGGCCAACATAGACCTGCAACCTAAAAAGGATCTCACTTATTTCCAAATGCTTCATGATGAAACTAGAATAACTGTACCCCACCATTGAGGCTCCGTGTCAGCAAATGTGGTCTCTTGATTTTCTTGATGCTGCTGTCGGTCGCTAAGGGCTCTGGATGAACATCCCTCCTTCAACCTGTCATATGTTATCTCCTCCCACCAGTAGCAAAGATTGATATTCTTATTTCGTACCCCCTCATTGACAAGCGAGTCCGCCACTTTGTTGGCTTCCCTACGAACATGCACCAACCTGAGGGTTCTCAACATTCTTAGGTGCACTTGGATTCTTTGGTAGACTTGCAGAAGCCGCCAATGTTCTGAGATTTTCCCAGGAGCATCACTAGCATTTATCCTCTTTACTGAGTTAATGAATAGTTCTGAATCAGTCTCAATGATGACATTTTGAATGTTGTATTTAAGCAGTATTTCCAGGCATGATTCCATCGCCATGCGCTCAGCCATATTGTTAGTAGCTTTGCCAAGATAACTGTGGAAGATGACCTGTATGTTTCCTTCCTCATCCCTCAGAACCCCTCCATAACCGGCTTCTCCCGGATTCCCTTTCGAAGCCCCATCTATGTTGAATTTTAAAAAAAAATGAGAAGGGGGTTGCCAAGAAGACTTTTCTATTGAGGTTTTCTTGATAATCTTCATAGAACCTTGAGGGGGAATAACCTTGAGCTCTAACTTCTTCAAAATTTTTGCCTCTCTTTGTTCAATGGGTTTACCTGAAGCTGCTTCTCCTAGGATATGCACAATTTCTTTGAGTTGTTTAAGGGCTAGATTGAGGATGTTACTCACCGGGCTCGCTTTCTCCTTGAAAATCCTATTGTTATGCTCCTTCTAGACATTCTAGATTAAGAATCCCGGGGTCAACATCCAGGCAGAGTTTATGATCTCATTATCCGAGAAATTTTTCCTCCAGTTCTTTAAAGTGGTGATGATGGCATTAGCATCTATGTCTTTCTGCTCAAAGACTTCTCCAACCCAATTCCAAAGAGTTGTGGTGAAAGTGCATCTATTCAGAAGATGATTTTTAGTTTCTTCCTGTTGTCTACATAAGTGACATCTTGAGGGGCCAACAAAGCCTCTTTTTCTTTGGTTATCCCATGTCAGAATTTTGCCCTGTTGAACCAGCCACTTGAACAATTTTACTTTCATCCAATGAGGATTTTCCGAGATTTCTTTCCATGTCTTATCAGAGTTGGGATGGTTTAGACCTGCATCTATTCTTTTTGCTTCCTTAAGGTTAAAGAGACCTGTCTTGTTCTTTCCCCATATTAGTTGATTGTTCAAGTTTGAGTTCAAGATTTGTCTCTTGTTTAAAAGACCTTGAAGGGTTGTAGCTTGAGTATGCAACATGCCCATTCCACTATAATCTGGAAGTTTCCAAGTTCTCGCTTTCTTATCATTCCTTGCTTGGTCCCAATAGTCACTTACTCACTTTAGTCCTTTGCTGATGGTATCGGCTTGAATGTATGCTAATATATCACTTCGGAGATTGTCCTCCTACTACCAATTGTCCTCCTAGAACCAAGCCAGGTTCCCATTTCTGATCTCCCAGAAACTATGGTTTTGGACTAGGGCTCTGTTCTCCCATGCCCTATTCCAAATTGCAGAACCTTTTACCTGTCCTGTCATTCTGATTAGATTTTCCTCCTGCCATTCGCTAGCATATTTGTGCTTCCAGAGTTTTGCCCAAGGGGCTTGAATTTCTTTCAGCCATCTCCACCAGATTTTGGCACCAAGAACTCTATTTAGAATTCCTAGGTCATGAAGACCCAGGCCACCATGGGACTTAGGTTTGCAAACTCTGTCCCATGCCACCAGGGCCCATTTCTTCTTTTCTTCACCTTTCCCCCATAGAAAGTCTCTCTGAATGTTTCTTAAATTGGTCATTACACCGGCTGGTGCTGGAATGGTAGATAGCATATAGATAGGGATACTTTGTAGGACAACCTTAGTGATAACTAGTCTCCCCGCTAGATTTAGTGCTTTGTTTGTCCATTTGCTGATTTTCTCTTTTAGCTTATTAAGAACAGGCTCCCAGATATCCTTGTGAAGCGGTTTGTCAGTGAGAGGAACTCCCGGGTACTTCACAGGTAGTGTCTCCCTTTGAAAGCCCAAAATTCTGGAAAGATTTCTTTGAATTGAAATATTTGTATTGAAAAAAAAGATTTTTGATTTAGTGAGACTTACCTCAGTGCCTGCTGCCCCAGCAAACTCACTCAGAATCTGTTTGAATGCTTTGGCTTCCTTAACAGTGGGAGTGCCTTGAAGCATAGTGTCATCCACAAATGACTGATGTGTCACCATGTCCCCGCCATGAGTGAGTCTCAGACCTTGAATTCTTCCTTCCTCCTTAGCAGCTCTGATAGCTCTTCCTAACCCTTCCATCATTAGAATGAAGAGGAAAGGAGAAAGAGGATCTCCTTGCCTGAGACCTCTAGAAGGTTTGAAGGTTTTGGAAGGAGCGCCATTGAGAAGAATTGAACAACTGGATGTGGTAACTAGCGCCATAACCCATTTAATCCAATTGTGATCAAGGCCATAGGCTTTTAAGATTGCTCTTATGTATGACCAGCTAAATTTTTCATAGGCCTTTGCTATGTCCAATTGCATTATCATTCTTGCCTGTTTGTTGGTAATGAGTGAATGAACCATTTCATGTGCTTGCATTATATTATCTAGAATTTGTCTTCCTTCCACATAGCCAGTTTGTTCCTCTGAAACTAGGGTCGGGAGGAGAGGTTTGAGATGGTTGGCAATGACTTTGGATATAATTTTGTAGATCACATTGCATAATACTATAGGTCGAAATCTGTCTGGAGAGGTGGCCTTCTCTTGTTTGGGGATTAAGGCTATGAAAGATTCATTGAGCACCTTTAAGACTTTCTTAAATATTCGAGAGTCTTCCACTACCTCCAGGATGTCCTATTTCACTATCTTCCAACAAGCTTTGAAAAAGTCCACATTAAAGCCATCCGGGCCTGGTGCTTTCCCATTTTGCATCTCTTTCATGCCTTCCTCAGTTTCTTCCACTGTTACCGGTCTATTGAGATTGAAAGTATCTTCTCTGGTGACCAATTTAAAGATGTACTGAGTGAATTTTTTTGTAAACTGGTATCTATCTTCTGAGGTTTCCTCAGCAATTTTCTGAAAGTGCTGGAGTATAACATTATCCATCTCTTCATGAGTGTTTCTCTCTACACCATTTTGATCTGTAAGTTTCACAATTCTATTGTTGTTTCGGTGAGCTATGGTGGATCTGTGAAAGAATTTGGTGTTTCTCTCCCCTTCTTTTATCCATTGTACTCTAGATTTGTGTCTCCAAAGTATTTCCTCTTGAAGGTATCAGTTGTCCCACTCCTGCTGGAGTGACTCTGCCATCTCTTTCCTTTCATCTATGTAGCCTTATGTGATAAGAAGCTAGTTTATTTCCTTTAGTTTCTTTTCCACCTCTCCTTTAGCTTTGAAGATGTTGCCAAATTCCTTTTTGTTCCACTCTTTGAGTCTGCCTTTAATGTGTTTGAGCTTGCAGTGAAGTAGGAACATCTTTGTACCTTGGAGGTGAAGATCTTCCTTCCACCATTGTTCAATATTTGTGAGGAAATCTGAATGTGTGAGCCAAGAATTCTCAAACCTGAAGGGGGTGTTCCTTGGTTTGCCAAAAAGGGAGGCTTCCAATTGGATAGGCCAGTGATCTGAACCCCCAAAAGGTAGTATGAATGCAATGACGCTGCTTCCCCTGAGAAGAAGTTCCTCTAAAACCATAAATCTATCCAATTTTGAGGCCACTTGGGTAGGACCTCCTCTTTTGTTATTCCAAGTGAAGATTCCATTGTCTGTTTCCATATCAACCAATTTCATATTGGTGATGAAGTTCTGGAAGGTAATTGAATCTCTCCCAAGTATTCTAGTTCCTCCTTTCTTCTCCTTGAGTGATTTTTTATGTTAAAATCACCTCCAAGAATCCATAGTTGAGCTAGGTATCTCTTCTTCATATCCTCAAGTGTTGTGAGGAGTCGAACTTTGTCCCCCATTGGTTGTGGACCATAGACATTGGTGATCATGTAACATTGCTTGTCTCCCACTGGTTGGAAAATTAGAGAAAGGTGATGTCTGGATGCCTCCACATCAATCACACCAAATTTTTGTGGATCCCAGAGAGTGAGAATACCACCAGCAGATTTATTTGCCTTAACTTCAAGGTACTCATATCTATTTACCCATTTGCTATGTTTTTCGCAGAACCTCTCCATTGAGCATTTTGTTTCCTGTATGAATACTATGTCAAGTTTTTCCTCTCTAATCCTTTTACCAAGATTCCTCTGTTTTCTTCTGCTCCCTAGTCCTCTAATGTTCCAAGTTGTGATTTTCATTGAGGTGTGGTTATAAAGGAGTAACTAGAAAGGTCTTTCATCCTTCCTGAATCAATCATGAGCTTGCCACACTCGAGTAGTAATTCTTTCTGTCTTTTTCTTCCCCTCCTTTTGCCTGGATTCTTTGTTAATTTTTTGGTTATTAATCCTATTGAGGAAGTTTCTCTTTTTCTTGGTTGTCATGTCCTCTTTTGACTTCTGTAGCTGTTTGATGTGCCTTGTTAAGGAATATCTGTTGGACTTTATCCACGTCCTCCTGAGGGATGGAGTTTATTCCCAAGTTGCTGCCCTGTTCTAGAAACTTTTCCAGCTCTAGGTTCTCCCTTTCCAGGATCTCCTGTAAATCTTGATCCTCCATACCACTTTCACTTTGAGTCATTTCTTGGTATTTTTCTACTTCCATGGTATTCAAAGGGTCCATCGTGTGTTCATTCTGTTCCTGAATGTACTCCATGCCGGTCTCTTTTTCTTTCCCCCTTGCTGTCTCATTCTTTGTACTTTCTTTATCCCCTCCCTCAATTTCTTTTTCTCCTAAGATCTCAAAACTGTTGTAGCTTTTTGTTTTATCATTCCCACTAGGGTTCTATTGATGCCTCGAAAATCGCTGCAACAACATCGGGGATAACCACCCGGTCCGGACCTTAAAGGCAGCTCCTTTTCCGTTTGGTGTGGTGGCTCCGACTGGAAATAATGGGACCAGTTTCCCAATGATTGGTAAATAAGATGGATAAGTGGTTGATTCTCTGATATCTAATAATAATGGATGAATGATTTAATCTAGAAGTAAAATTATAAACAACTATTCTATCTCGGGAAATTTCTGCTTTTAGTGTAACTTTTGATGGTCTTCATTCACAAACAGGCATATAGATGACTCTATTGGTAAACAAAGATATTTATTCATATGATAATTACTAAATTCAAATAGTTGAACAAAGCAATTAAGCAAACATTATTACACTATTCCTCATATATATCATAAACATAAATATGATTGAAAGAATAACAACTCTTAGACATCCAATAGTGAAAAGTACAAGGATTGCTGTTAAAACACATACATATATTCAATGATAGCAAGATTAAACAAATGCCGATTCACATAAAAGTGTGACACAAGAGCATAGATAATAGTACCATATGTTATTTGGATCACTCCCGATATCAATTGCATTCAAATTCCTTCTTCTAACTTAGAAACACTTCCACAAAAGGCAATAGTGCACATGTCATCAAAGCTTTCTTTGTTAAAATTTAGAATACTGGCCCAGTCTTCATAAAAAATAGATCAGAAGCACAATAGTGTGTCTTACTGATTTGAGTTTATACAAAAACTGAGGACCCTTTCTAAATGCATGAAAGGGCCTTGTTTAGTCAATTTAGTGTTTCTAAATTGATGTCATTAATTGTCAACCCGGGGCTTGTAAGCTGATGAAGTGAAGGTGTACTATATGTACTTAAGCAACCTCTTAGATCTTTTTGTCGTTTGGGGGTGTTGTTCGTGGTCAATTTATCTTCCTAAGATGGAATGGAGATTTTATAAACAGATGAGTGAGTGTGTGTGTAAGGTGATTTCTAAATGAGTGAGTGTGTGTTACAGGTGATTTTTAACTACCTTCTAAACTTGCAAAGAAAAAGCTTGAAAGAAATAACTTGAAATGAAACTGAAAGCAAAGAACCACTTTCTAATGGCACTAGACACTATTCATGCTGCTGCAAATAAAAAGGTAAGAAAACCACTTTAAAAACCAATGATAATGTTTATCTCTTCCTAACTCTCTGCTTCCAACATATGGTACTATGTAAAACACGATTAGGAAGTAGTTAGAGATGAGTTTAAAAAGTGATCAAAAATGAGAAAAATCTACTTTAAAGACTAGTTATAATGTTCAGCTCTTCCTAACTCTCTGCTTTCAGCATATGGAATTATGTGAAGCACGATTAGGAAGTAGTTAAAGATTAGTCTAAAAAGTACTCAAAGCCAACTGTAATTTATTAGTATTCTGATCTCTAAAAGATGAACAACTTATGATAAAGAGACCGTCAATATGTTAACATACAACTTTGAGAAACTAAGCTAGAAGTAAACTAGAAAATCGAAGTAAAGGCAGCAACTACGAATATGTCAACTGAAAATACCATCAGATATAAAGCAAATACACAAAGACAAAAACAATCCCGGGTTAAAAACCTGCAAAAGAACAATACTGATCAGTTTAAAATAAATGCTGGAAATGAAATGACATGAGATCAAATGGTACACTATTATACATGATCAAAGAAATAGAAATTGCTGAAAGCAGGAAAATGAAATCAAACACTATGTACACGGGCTGTCATAGATGGGGGCCCTCCATCCATGCAACCAACTTAAAAGATCAGCTACGAAAAGGTGAACAGAACAGTCTTCTTTTTATAAAACCAGCATGTCAAAATACAGTGAAAAGTGCTGTAGGAACAGCCTTCTAAAACAGAGTTTTTATAACAGAATCAGCGTAGCAATTACAATATTCAAAAAGCTAATCTATAAGCGTTGACACACGCTTTATTTATAAGCACAGAGGCAACTACTCTCTGCGTGAACTAAGCAACTACAGCCTAACTTATTAACTACGCAGCAACACGCAGTCTTAGCTAATTAACTTGTGCAGCAAACACGTAGGCAACTCCGTGCACTTTTGAGGGAAACGGTCATCATGGGAGACAAATCTATGTTTGGATCCTGTCTTTAGCTGTCTTCGTGGCGTGGAGGAGGTGCCAGCTATAGTTCCGTGTCCCAACTGCTCACGGCTCCCGTGCCACCGTTTAGAACTTGACCGTTTGACCGAGGGAATACCTGCGTTGACCAAGGGCATACGTGACTGGTTTGGCTCAACCAATAGCATACGATCCATGTGTACATCCAACCCAACATGCCCATGTGGCTCGTTCCTTGAGAAGACACGTGGAGCATATCAAACAACAAAAAGGCTGCGGAATCTCTGAACAGCTGCGGAATTGCTGAACAGCTGCGGAATTGCTGAACAGCTGCAGAAACTCTGTTTATATGTCAAAAATCTAAACCAACAGTAAAACATAAGCAAAGTTAACCAATTATGCTTAAAGACATCAAATGTAATGATCTGGGTAAGTTTATGCGGAAAATAGAGCAAAAGAGAGGGATAAGTGAGGAAAAGCTGTAGGTAATGATGGATAATCAAGTGCAAGTTAGAGGCTCTACATACCCCCACTACGAGGGTGTTGCATGTCCTCATGCAACGAAAACATTGTTTAATCCACCTGCTGAGATGCCTCTGCTAAGACATCTAGTCTTCTCCTCTTCCTCTGTGTGGCCACATTGACTCTTGGTCTTTTCATCAAACATCTGAATTTTAAATTGATCAAAGCTCTGCTTAACTTCCTGCATTTCTTCTTGAGCTTTTTGTTTTCCTTTTGCCAAAGGCCCATATGAAGCATGGTATTATCTTGGACCATCTTGTCCACATTGCTCTGTTCCTTCAGTTTTTCATTTTCTTGTTTGATGTGGCGATTTAGTACCTCTAGCTCAAATACTTCTTGCTTCAGTGATTGAACTTGCTGTTCAAGAGGTAGAACAGTGCTTGGACCAGCAACAGCTTGTTCTAATGTTTCCAAGTAGTTATATACTCTCTGCTGGTCTGGGTCAATCTCTGGTGACCTCTTTGGACTAGGTTCATGCTCAAATTCAAGTTCATGTTCAAATTCAGGCTCATGCTCAAAAGGACTTTCCTCACGTGGAGGGCTAATCTCAACCTGCTCAACATGTGGAGAGCTTTTCTCAAAGTCAAGTCTTGTAGCAACCTTTTTAGGTGTGCTCAAGTCAATAAAGAATGACTCTTTGTTCTTTGTGGCCCCCATTTTGCTTTGTAACCTGCTGCTCCTTCTCACGGTGGTGATGCTCTGTTTCTCTTTTTGTTGCTTCTGTTTTTGTTTTTGCATCTTCTTGGAAAGGGCAGCCTCATGAAGTTGGGCCAACCTATGTGCCAATGGCTGAGTGTCCTCTTCACTGGAATTCTCAGGAGTAAGGTAGGATTCTTGGGCTATGGCTTTTCCTTTATCTTTCTTTTGTTTCTTCCTACTCTCCTTTTTCTTTTGAGCAGCTTCTTGTACAATTTCTTGCAGGGTTTCTGTAATGATTCCTTGGGCTGTTTGATCAATGTCTACAGCAGGTTCAGGGTCAATTTCATGTTCAGAATGATGGGCAACATTTTCTTCTTCAACAAGGTCTTGGACAGCAGTTTCTGGGGTAACCTCTTCTCTTTTTCTTCTACTCTTTCTAGGCACAGAGGCTTCTCCTGCCTCTTCGAAGTGGTTTCTCACAAGAAATCTTTCCCAGGTATCCCTTTTGGCCTTTAACTGTTCTTCAACTAGTATTTTGACAAGCCCATGATGGTATAAATGTGGCTCAATGTTTCTTGGGTTTCTTTGGACTATTGAGCACATTTTTCTAAGGCTTGAGAGTAAAAAGTATGGAAGGTTAATGTCCTGCTCTCCTAAGAAATGCATCATAATTTTGGCATGATAAACATATAAAACTCCAAACCTTCCCTCACATGTAAAGAATTTTTGTACTAGTAGAAGCAGAGCTGTCCATTCTTCTTTGACAAGATTAACAGGGATTCATTTTGTAAAGATGCTAGTGTCCATACCTGGATTCTTCAGAATTTGCTTCCATTGCTGGTCTTGTACTGATCGGTTTTTGAACCATCTCTCCCCAGTTTGTGGTAGTGAAGTGGCCTGTGCCAAACTGCTCTCGGTGACTGTGAATTTCAGATCTCCTATCTCCACTTGGTTGTCTTTCTCTTTGAAAGAACGTGCAAAAGTCTTTGTGACCTCTCTATGATAACCCTTGAATTTTTGAATGCACTGGAGCCAATTTGCCTTTTGCAAAGGGTCTTTGACTTGGGGATATCCTTCCAGAAATTTGGAGCCCTCTGGCTCTGCCCTCAGAAGTTTACCCATCAATTCTCTGGCTCTGTTTTAATACTCTTGAGGAAGGGTTATACGGTTTCAACAGTGGCTTTAACTCAACAGCTTTACGGCTTCAATAGTGGTTTCCACACAGTAGACTTACGGCTTCAACACAACAGCCGTAATACATTCACAACAGTGGTCAAAGTTTAGCAGAGGAGAGAAACGAAACAGAGTATGGTTACGATGACAGAGTGGTGAATAAGGCAGAGCAGTGGAAAGCAAGGAAAATGCGGAAGTGAAACAACTGCGTGAATGAGATAATACATGCGTAGGAGGGTTATGAATGATGGGAAGAAACGGTTAAGTCCTTAGACTTCGGTCATGAGTGTACATTTGGCTGCGGAATCATAACGCAGAGAGTCGTAGTACAATTGTCTACGTCACTTAGGTACGAAGTTAAATGGAAACGCAGCCGTGTATGGGCTTTTAAATCGTGATAAATGGTGGCTGTTAAGGCTGAGAGATACGGGGATTTCGGTCGAGTAATGGAGAGGATTGGCAATCATTACATTGAATGGCAAAAAACACAACCCGTAAACTATGCAAAATGTTATAACCATAGGTTTAGAAATTAGATCATACCTTAGGTGTCCGCGTTTTGATTCCTTTTGCTGATCTGACATTAACCTTTCATTGTTTGTTGCTGCTACATGACCTTTCAATTTTTGCTAATGACCTTTGGACTGTAGATTCCTTCTTTAAACAGACTGTGTTTTTTTTTTATATATGCAGGTGCAGAAAGTGTATTGGCTGCGGAATTGCCCCTCAGCTGCAGAAACTGCAGAAATACCCTTCTGACTGCACAAAACAACTTTAGCTGTGTAAAAATAAATCTGACAATGACTTTATTGATGGAATGGAATGTAATGGATGGATGAATGGAAAGAAATGAGGTGGAGTGAGAGTGGTTGAATGAATAAGATGATGAATGAAGTGGATGAAATGGCGAAATGAGATGGAAGAGAGAGAGATTTTTTTTTTTTTTGGAAAACATGAGGTGTCAGGTGACCCTGATTTTCACCTCAGGTTTTCTGCATAAGACTGCCAATCAGAGATTGGTTTTCAGGCTTATACATTTATTCTCTCTTTTTTTTTTTTTTTTTTTTTCAAGAACCAAAGATTAGGCTGATGGAGGAGAAGAATCCTTCTCCACCAACCTGATTGCAGAATCTTCTTTAAACAACTTGACAAATTCCTCTTTTGAGAGTGGCCTCTGGTAAACTTTCAATCTATGGCCATTCACAATAAGAGGTGTTTGAAGCTCATCAATGGTCTTCACTCGAACTGCTCCATTTTTAAAGACTTCATCAATCTCATATGGCCCAAGCCAATGAGTTTGAAATTTTCCTTTGAAGTCCTTAAATTTTGAATCAAACAATAGTGCCCAATCTCCTTTCTGAAACTTTCTTTCTTTGATGTGTCGATCATGCCATTTAGATCTTTGGTGCTGAACTAGATCGGTCCTTAGAATTGCATCTTGTCTTATTTCATCTAGCTCATTTAGCTGGTCCATTCTGTGTCTTTGGGCTTCTGTGAGGCTCATCCCCAATTGGACTGCCATCTTGAAGGTCTTGATTTAGAACTCAATGGGGAACAAGACTTCCTTCCCATAAACAAGTTCATAGGGAGAATGTCCTGTTGTGTTCCTCCATGTAGTTCTATAGGCCCATAAGGCTTCAGGAAGCCTTTCCGCCCAATCTCTTCTATGAAGATGAACAGTCTTGGTGATAATGCCTTCAAGAACTTTATTGGTAGATTCCACTTGGCCATTTGATTGCAGATGGTATGGAGTAGATGTTCTATGCTTGATCTTATATTCCTCCATCAGTTTCTCCATCAATTTAGATGTAAATTGGCTGCCCTGATCTGTTACAATTTCCCTTGGGACACCAAAACGAGTGAAAATATCCTCAAAAAGAAATTGAACAACTGAATTTTCAGTGGCAGAAGGCAATGCCTTGGCTTCTACCCACTTAGTAACATAATCAGTATAAACCAGTATATACTTCTTTTGCTTTGATGGTGGATTAATTGGTCCAACGAAATCTAGAGCCCATTTCTCAAAGGGTTCGATGCATACCTGAGGCTGTAGTGGCATTTCATTTGAAGGAGTTGGTCTCCCAACTCTTTGGCAGCTGTCACACCTTCTAACATACTGCTTTGCATCTTTAAAGAGAGAAGGCCAATAATATCCTAGAGAAAGGATTTTATAGGATGTCCTCTTGTCAGCAAAGTGCCCGCCGCATGGTTCATCATGAAATGCCTTAAGGATGTCAGGCATTTCATCTTCCCGAACACACCTTCTGATTATACAATCTGGCCCTGTTTTGAACAATTCATTAGAAATCCAAGAATAATGTGAACTCTCCTGAATGATTTTCCTTTTCTCATTAGGAAATAAGTGTAGAGGTAGCTTCCCTGTAACTAGATAATTAGCCATATCTGCATACCAAGGAGTCTTGGTAGTTACTGCAAACAAGTATTCATCTGGAAACTTATCTTCTACTGGAGAATCTTCATTAGTGTTTTGGATTCTAGACAAGAAATCAGCTACTGTGTTTTGTTTTCCAAGTCTATCTAACACAGTAATGTTGAATTCTTGTAAGAGTAAAAGCCATCTTGTAACTCTACCATTAGTAACAGGTTTGTTCATTAAATATCTTATGGCAGAGTGATCAGTATGGACAAAGGTTTCATAGCCGGTTATGTAGTGTCTAAACTTATTGATCGCATGTACCACAGCTAAGAACTCTTTTTCTGTAACAGTATAATTTAACTCAGTGGGAGTCAAATTTTTACTGGTGTAATAAATGGCATAAGGGATCAAATCCTTTTGTCCCAAAACAGCTCCTAGAGCTGTATCTGAAGCATCAGTAGAAATGTGGAAAGGGAGTTTCCAATTTGGCCCCCTTAAGATGGGTGCTTCAGATATTCTAGTCTTTAAAGCTTCAAAGGCAGATTGACACTCAGGATCCCATTTGAACTCACAGTCTTTGGTAAGCAATTTGAAAAGAGGAGATGCTATCTTAGTGAAGTTTTCAATAAATCTTCTGTAATATCCAGTAAACCCAAGAAAACTTCTAACATCTTTCTGGCAATTTGGAACAGGTAACTTAGAGATGACTTCAACTTTGGATCTATCAACCTTAATCCCATCTCCTGAAATATGATGTCCTAAAACAATCCCTTCAGTAAACATCATAAAACACTTTTCATGACTTAAAGAAAGATTTGTTTCCTTACATCTTATTAGTACTTTTTCCAAATTTTCCAAAGCTTCTTCAAATGTATTACCATAAACTGTGAAATCGTCCATGTATACCTCTACACAATCATGAATCAGATCTGAAAAGATTCCTAGTACAAC
This sequence comes from Pinus tabuliformis, assembly GCA_031772625.1. NCBI lineage: Eukaryota > Viridiplantae > Streptophyta > Pinopsida > Pinales > Pinaceae > Pinus > Pinus tabuliformis. The sequence continues at coordinate 1,807,775,567 of CM062818.1, forward strand.
CCTTTGAAATGTAGCGGGTGCATTGCACAATCCAAAAGGGAGTACTCGGTAGGCAAAAGTTCCCCAAGGACAAGTAAATGTGGTTTTGTCTTGATCTTCAGGTGCTACCTGAATTTGATTATACCCACTAAAACCATCCAAGAATGAGAAATACTTTTTACCTGCTAAAGTGTCTAGTACCTGATCAATAAAAGGTAGAGGGAAATGATCCTTTAAGGTTGCCTTGTTCAATTCTCGATAATCAATGCAAACTCTCCATTTACCATTCTTTTTGGGCACTATAACCAAGGGAGAAACCCATTGGCTATCTGAAATGGGGTAAATGAAGTTTACCTTGAGCAATTTCTGGAGTTCTTCTTTCACGATTTCCCTAAGGTTTGGATTCATCCTTCTTCGTGGTTGCCTAATAGGTCTGCTGTTTTCTTCAATATAGATGTGATGAATACAAGTCTTAGGATCGATTCCTTTCATGTCAGTGTATTCCCATGCAAATGCAGTGGAATGTTTTTGCAAAAGTTTAGTTAATTCTTCTTGTTGTGGTCTTTCCAAGTTTTTGTTAATGTTCAATGTTTTTCCTGGAAGGATTTCAACTGTAGAACTACCAAACTCTTCCATTGAGAAGAGAGACATTTGTCTAGAGGAGAGGTATTCAATGTCTGCATCTAACTGAAACTGTGTAGAGTCATATTCTAAAGGTATTTCAAAATTTTCTAATGTATTTAGAATTTGACTATCCTCACTGATCTCAGAGATGGTTAGAACAGGTTGAATAGTATCCTCATCATCAACCCACTCATCTTCTCCTATTTCTGTTATTGCCTTTGCTGGAGGATACAAGTTGAATTTCTTGGTGGAATTACCATCTGATATATACATGTCCCCAGACCTACAACTGATAAAAGCATCAGCTGTTGCTAACCAAGGTCTTCCTAAGATAAGAGGATGTCCTCCTAGATTGTTCTTGGGAGTTAAAATCATAAAATCAACTGGATATTCCCAAGAGTCTAGGGAGACTGGAATGTCTTCCAATACACCATTAGGTTTAATGATTGATCTATCTGCAAGTTGCAGTAAAGTAGGTGTAAAGAGAAGGTTAGGAAGCTTTAACTGATCCATGGTCTGTCTACTCATGATGTTGATCACGGCTCCTAAGTCAATCAAAGTATTTGGGATTTCAACCCCATTAATATGAGTTTTGACAATAGGGCTACCGGGATCCACATTCCTTTGCATGGTAATCTTACCCATCATAATGTCTGCAATTTTTCCAACTAGATGTATCCTTTTGGTATCTCTGGTTCTCTTTCCTGTTTTCTTCAAACTCAACTCCTTTATTGTCTTCGCTAGAATGGGAATTTCCTTAATGGCTTGTAACAAGGGGATCTTGATACAGACATTCTTCAATTCATCTAGAAAACTATAGTCAGGCACCCATATTTGCTTTTCCACTCCTTTGTCAATTTGTAATCTTTCAGGAAAAGGAGGTGTAGCTAAAGGTGTAGGTTGCTCAACTATGGGAGTTGTAGAGGTTGATTCTTTTTCTTTTTCTTTTTGGATATTTTGGTTTTGAAGTGATACTTCAGAACCCTTATTGACTTTGAGAGATTCTTCCTCAGAAATGCTTGGTTGTTGAACACTTGTAGAAGGTTGATCTAAGATTCTACCTGATCTGAGTTGTACTTCATTGAGAGGAACAACCATATAGGTAGGGAATGGTTGACCTTCCATCATGTAAGCATTTTGAGGGTTCCTATTATTTGGATTTGGTAATGGCTGAGAGGGAAGTTGATTTGATTTCTGCTGGGATTGAAGCGAGAGTTGAGAATTTTGATTTTGTGGAGGAGGTTGTTGTTGTTGAGGGTATGGCAATGATAGTTGTTGACCTTGATTTGGAAGTTGTGGAGCCTGCTGATTCTGAAATGATGGAGGATATTGATAGAATTGAGCCAATCTCCCATAAGGATTTTGCATGCTTTGCATCCATGCTTGAATTCATAAAGTTGTTAAACCCTTGATTCTGTTGCCCTTGCCAAGGTCTCCTTGCAATAAAACAGAGAGATTCAAGTGTACTTGGATCCTCTTGAAAGACTGCTTTGAGGCCAGGTATTGAAGGACAATCCTTAGTCTCATGAGTTTCTGAGCAAATTACACATGTTTCTACAATGTGTGTGTCCAAGGGACATTCCCTTAAAGCATCTTTCTTTCTACATTTCGGGAAAAAAATGGCCAAAGCCTCAGCTTCTGCTTTTTGTTTATTGTGAATCTTAAGGGTATCTAGTTGTTCACTAAGACTTCCTAAGATGTCAGTTTTGAATTCATCAAGCATATTGCCGATTTCAGCCCTACTTACTGATCCTGTTGCAGATTTATTTGCTCTAAGGAGAGAAGGATCTCTAGGCCCTTTTTGAGTTTTTGATTTGCCTCTTGAGAGATGGATACAAAGTTCTGCTATATCATTGAGTGAAAGTTGAGAAATATCCCCTTTCCCCATCATGTTTAAGATATCTATCCATTCATCCCTAATGGCTTTTAATAAGAGGGCTTTTAAGGTCTCTTCATCCAAGCTACTCATTTTTGCTCTTTTCAAGTTATACTGAAATCTTTCAAGTAAATCTTCTAAGCTCTCATCTTCTCTTTGTATCATTTTAAAAACCTCGTCCTTGTGATTAGTAGGCATACAATAGTCCAAATACCTATCCAAAAATGTCTGTTTCATTTCATCCCAAGACCTAATGGATTGAGTGAGTAACCCCATGAACCATTTCAAGGCTCGATCCTTCAGTGTTGAAGGGAACAATTTGAGTTTCTGAGAGTCATCCAGGTAGTCATAAGTTCGACACACCACTTCAAACTCAAATAAAAATGTTTCAGGGTCCTCAGTTCTTAACCCATGGAAATTTGGGAGGACAGATGGTGATATGTTTTTCATAGTGGCTCGGGAATCCTCATTAACAATGGGAAACCCAAATGAATTATCCCCATCTCTATTTCCTCCTCCAAGGGGACCTCTACCTCCATTATTGTTGTTGTTTCCTCCTCCTCCTCTACCTCTACCTCTACCTCTACCACCTCCTTCTTCCTTTGCCACGATGGTTCTCCTAGGGATTTCAAAATCTAATGGTTCCTGTACAAAAGGTGAATGAGAAGAGATTTCTCCTTCTTCTTCAGATGATTCCACTTCCTTAATTACAATTGGTCTTTCTGTAGGAGAAAGAGAAGAGTCTCTTCCTGGTTCAAATTCAATAGAAGGTGTAGGAGAGTCAACTCTTGGCTCTTGAATTCCAGGAATTCTAGGACTAGGAGTGTCGGTTGGAGATAAGGGAGGTGTCTCTTGTCTATCCCTTGAAGCAGATGGACTTGTAAAAATTGAACTTCGAGCTCTAGCTAAAAACCTTCCCCTAGAATCTCTAGCTCTATGCATGTCATTTTTTTATTATTTTTCTTCAAGTCAAGTTAATAGTTCTTTTTCTGATCTTCCAGTTCACTCTAGGTGCAAGAAGAGAGCATACTCAAGAAACTACCAAATCAATAACTTTCTCTTTTCTTATCCTCCAGATCACCTTGAAGTGCAAGAGGAGAGCATACTTTGATAGGTTATCAACTTCTTTCCTTGAAATTTTTATGTTTTTTTTTTTCTAAGAATATGGCTACTTAATTTCACTTCCCCGGCAACAGCACCAAAATGTTTAGTCAATTTAGTGTTTCTAAATTGATGTCATTAATTGTCAACCCGGGGCTCGTAAGCTGATGAAGTGAAGGTGTACTATATGTACTTAAGCAACCTCTTAGATCTTTTTGTCGTTTGGGGGTGTTGTTCGTGGTCAATTTATCTTCCTAAGATGGAATGGAGATTTTATAAACAGATGAGTGAGTGTGTGTGTAAGGTGATTTCTAAATGAGTGAGTGTGTGTTACAGGTGATTTTTAACTACCTTCTAAACTTGCAAAGAAAAAGCTTGAAAGAAATAACTTGAAATGAAACTGAAAGCAAAGAACCACTTTCTAATGGCACTAGACACTATTCATGCTGCTGCAAATAAAAAGGTAAGAAAACCACTTTAAAAACCAATGATAATGTTTATCTCTTCCTAACTCTCTGCTTCCAACATATGGTACTATGTAAAACACGATTAGGAAGTAGTTAGAGATGAGTTTAAAAAGTGATCAAAAATGAGAAAAATCTACTTTAAAGACTAGTTATAATGTTCAGCTCTTCCTAACTCTCTGCTTTCAGCATATGGAATTATGTGAAGCACGATTAGGAAGTAGTTAAAGATTAGTCTAAAAAGTACTCAAAGCCAGCTGTAATTTATTAGTATTCTGATCTCTAAAAGATGAACAACTTATGATAAAGAGACCATCAATATGTTAACATACAACTTTGAGAAACTAAGCTAGAAGTAAACTAGAAAATCGAAGTAAAGGCAGCAACTACGAATATGTCAACTGAAAATACCATCAGATATAAAGCAAATACACAAAGACAAAAACAATCCCAGGTTAAAAACCTGCAAAAGAACAATACTGATCAGTTTAAAATAAATGCTGGAAATGAAATGACATGAGATCAAATGGTACACTATTATACATGATCAAAGAAATAGAAATTGCTGAAAGCAGGAAATTGAAATCAAACACTATGTACACGGGCTGTCATAGATGGGGGCCCTCCATCCACGCAACCAACTTAAAAGATCAGCTATGAAAAGGTGAACAGAACAGTCTTCTTTTTATAAAACCAGCATGTCAAAATACAGTGAAAAGTGCTGTAGGAACAGCCTTCTAAAACAGAGTTTTTATAACAGAATCAGCGCAGCAATTACAATATTCAAAAAGCTAATCTATAAGCGTTGACACACGCTTTATTTATAAGCACAGAGGCAACTACTCTCTGCGTGAACTAAGCAACTATAGCCTAACTTATTAACTACGCAACAACACGCAGTCTTAGCTAATTAACTTGTGCAGTAAACACGTAGGCAACTCCGTGCACTTTTGAGGGAAACGGTTATCATGGGAGACAAATCTATGTTTGGATCCTGTCTTTAGCTGTCTTCGTGGCGTGGAGGAGGTGCCAGATATAGTTCCGTGTCCCAACTGCTCACGGCTCCCGTGCCACCGTTTAGAACTTGACCGTTTGACCGAGGGAATACCTGCGTTGACCAAGGGCATACGTGACTGGTTTGGCTCAACCAATAGCATACGATCCATGTGTACATCCAACCCAACATGCCCATGTGGCTCGTTCCTTGAGAAGACACGTGGAGCATATCAAACAACAAAAAGGATGCGGAATCTCTGAACAGCTGCGGAATTGCTGAACAGTTGCGGAAACTCTGTTTATATGTCAAAAATCTAAACCAACAGTAAAACATAAGCAAAGTTAACCAATTATGCTTAAAGACATCAAATGTAATGATCTGGGTAAGTTTATGCGGAAAATAGAGCAAAAGAGAGGGATAAGTGAGGAAAAGCTGTAGGTCATGATGGATAATCAAGTGCAAGTTAGAGGCTCTACAGGCCTATAAATACTAATTACGCTAACTAATTACAAAATAAAAATGCTATTAATTGGTACAACTTTATTATGAATATCTCCTCAAAATTGGCTTGTTCTCAGTCGACATCATGATTCATTGTTTCGGATGATCTCCCTTCGGCTTGAGCTGGCAGATAGCAAGCATTGGTTGCAATTCTGGAGGGCGACTTAGATGAGAATGCAGTTGGGCTGAATATGTGGCATCATGGATTTGGGGAATCATGCAACTGATGGCATCGGTTAAACATTTGAGTGCAGCTCTTTGACTGTATGGTTTAATTAGGAAAAACCAAAAGGCATCCCAAGTTAAACTTTGGATGCCAACAATTAGTCTTCCATTCTTTTCCAATTCTTGATTGCATGTTTGTTCCAAGGCTTTGGTCGACGTCAATTTACCTGGATTTCACTGTGAAATCATGTTAGATAGATAAAGAGTGTCATTGACCAATTCAATTAAATTACTGGTAGATAATCGACATCTTGAGGTTTCTCTCTCTGCTTTCATCAGTTGTGACTGCCATTCTAGGAAAAGGATGTCTTTGTGTGACTCTAGAATTTTGGGCAGATTCGCGGCTTGTCCTTCACTGGTGTCTTGCCAAGCAAGAAAGCTGGTTAAGGTCTCGTCGGCCTGTTCTAAATCCTGCCTGGCATCGACTGATTTATCAACTATTGACGTAGTAATCTCACAAAGAGGCTCAACTAGAGAAATGTTATGACATAGCAGTTTTAGCTGTGTAATCAATGCCTTATTGATTTGTAGAGCTTCAGTTCTGAACTCTGCTAGTTGAGGAAGACTCTTGAACTTTTATACTTCTTGTGACAGTTGAGCGATTTGCTCATCCTTAGTCTTGCTCATTTTTTCATTCATCGCCCAATTTGGCCAATGCTTCGGACAATTCCTTTTGTTTCTGTACCGCGCTCAAGTCTATCCTCTGCTTCTCTTTGAGCAATTGCTCATTTAATTGATTGTTTGTCTACCACTGTATTGATAGTTTCTATTCTAACTGTTCTATTTTTTGCTATGCTTCGGACACCTGTGACTGCAATGAAACAATTGTTTGATCTTTTTCCTTAAGTAGATTGCTTACTTCCAAGGCCTTATCCATGGTGGTTGTCGAATAAGCTCCGGAATACTGAGAAAGTTTTGTAAGGTCATCGGAAGGGTTAAATTCCTCCTTCCACACCACATTAGCCATCTCTGTTTGTTCTGGTAAAAGGGAAGATTGATCAAGTCTCCTCCTTTTCCTTTGTCTTTTCACCACAGTCCTGTGTTTGGGACTGTAAAAGACATCTAATGGTGATATGTCTTCTATCTTCAAAACAATCTGATTGGATGGATCTTTAGGAATTATTTCTGCATCTTTGCTGATGGATAGGCCGTTGGTCCCTTCAATTGGAATCGTAGTTGTTGTTGGTTGTTGATCGACTATTACTTGAGGTGTGCCGAATCCTTGTGAAGTCTCGGGATTGATTATAATAGATTCAAATTGTTGCCACTCTTTGAGGAGTTTGCAATCAATTTGAGCCTCTAGATCAATAGCTTCATTGTCCTGCTTCTTCGCTTTCTCCTGCTTTGTTTCCTGTTCTGGCTCTTTTCCCTTTTCGGGAATTTTCTCTGTAGTAGGAGATTTGTCAATAATTTTCTGTTCAGGCTTGCTTGACTTAGTTGTTGGTGTAGTAGCCAATAAGTCCAGAGGCAGAGTTTGTAACCTTTGTTCTCTGAGCCTATTGAATTCTACCAGTCCTTCATCATTATATTTCATCTTGGCCAATGTTTTGACCTGAGACAATGATTCTGCTGAAGAAAACAGGTCGTCGAATTCATCTTTTTCATGATCGAACTTTGTAAGTTTGGCTTGTTCAAGCACATTATAGGCAACCTTTCGTGGATCGAATTGCCTGTTACGGATGGTTGCAAGATTGAGCATATTTATTTTTCCTGTCTCCTTCTCAGCATGTTTGTAATCATGTAGAGTATAAACACTGCATCTCAAAGGAAATATAGGCCATGACTGCTTTTTAGAAGTCCTAAGAGTTTTGGATGTTCCTGCTGTTGTTATTTGGTAAGCTAACTCTCGCGCCAACAGTTTATCAGGTACATACAATGGAAGGACATGGGGTCTTGCGAGGATACCATACACCCTTACATATGTGAACTTGTCTTCCCCGAACCAATTCTCTACAATAGTCAAGTCAATCTCTGCCTCCTCGGAAATCCTTGGGGCAGGCTTATAAAAAATGGCATAATAGATGGGCAACATGAAACCATTACAGATTTGATACAAGTGGTCTTTATAATGCGCCTTCCATAACATCTGATGATAAATGTGGATTGGCTTAGGGTCCTGTGGCGTCCATCTCCACCCAAGTACCAGGTATTCAGAATTAAAGCAAAGCATATTCATAACATAAGCACTGTAATAGAAAGGGGGAATAGTCCTGGTGGTTTTGCGTGAATTGAATCTAAAATCAAGAATTGCAGAGGCTAATTTATCGGACAATATATTCGCCCAATCCATGACATAACTACTAACAGACGCTTCCATTAAAGGAACCATTTCGATAGTAAACTTTGCTGAATCATGCATTCCCCATATCCTACACATCATTGCCCCAATGTAACAATAAGGAGATGATAAGGAATCCACGGAGTACTTACCCGATGATTCATGTATGTGTTTTGTGGGATTCTGTCTCCATTGCCTAATTGGGGCTGATTCCGTCTCGTTCTCTGCTGCGAATTTCTCCAGAAAGGCTTTGTTGTATTTTTTTCAGGTTCGGGAAAGTGATACATCTTCCTTAAGTCATCGGGTTGAAATGAGCCAAAATTTCTTTTGTCCACTGTGAAAAATGTTCTATTTGAAACTGAAATTTGTTCAACCACCCATCTGACTACATCAGTGTATGGAAGAATTTTCTCCCGAGCTGCTATCCTGTGCAAAAATGAGTCGGCTAAATCTTTCAGGGAGGCTTCTGATTTATTAGTCGAGCCCGCAGTAGCTTCTTCCGACACTTCCTCAGGTTCTTCTGCTTCAATTAAATTATAGATGCTTTGCCAGCTTGTATTTCCAAGGCCGAGACATGTAGTGTTTGAGATTAGGCCCTTTTTACTCGATCCTGGGTCACTCGTGGGCTGGGCTATTACTGTAGGGGCCACTGCTGCTGCGGATCTCTTGGATTTCTTTCCCATTTGCTTAAAACTTGTTATTTCGACGGAATTCTGCACAAGGAATGAAACCAGCGTGATACAAGGAAATAGGTAGCATGAGCCAATATGAAAGAGTTATATCTATTAGCGAATAATCAAAGATTATAGTGAAACTGTCGCAGATAGAATTTAAGTGGAAAATCTCGGCATAACTGCTTCATTAATTGGCCGCTTCACCTGTCAATCATGATAAGGGAGCTTTTAAATATCCATCATAATGTTTATATGGTGAATGATCGAATCAAGTGTGGCTTAGATTTTTGGTGGATAATCGCATTTGATGATTGGTGACGTGAGCGGGAAGGTTTTAATAAGAGTCCAAAATATCGTTCAATCACCAAAGGTGGTATAATGCATGCCAATCTTTAATATGTTTCGAAATACGTGCCTTGATCGCAATCGGGAAAGGGCTCGGGTCATATTACTTATGCCATTGCGAAATCGCCGATCGCCGATGGCGATACGCCTTATCGCATCGGGAGATTTGAAGGTGTCATAATTCATGCATGGGGTTGCTATGGCCGATTGCCGATAGCGATACCTTTTATCACATCGGAGGAATGGGGGAGGTGCTTTATATATACAATGTGCTTTACCTTTTCCCGATATCCGATAGCGATTTCCCTTTTCGGATCGGAGTGATTCAATGGGTCTTTCATATATGTTTCTCTTTACGATTATTTAAAAGTCCTCTTTTTATTGTTGTTCAAAAGGTTTGTTTTTGGAATATATCATGATTGGACTTTTTGATGAGGGTTTTTCTAATAATGAGTTAATACCAATTTATTCACACATCTATGTTTAAAAGGGACCCATTTCAAATTATGTTTTTTAAAGAAAATTTTTATGAAATGGGGGGTTGTTGTACAGCACAACAAGTTCTTTTGTGTCTTCCTTCCTCCTCCTTTTCCTTTTCCTCCTAGTTTGGTGAAACCTGTCTGGTCTTTTATTTTGTTGGTATTTAGGTTTTCCTCCCTTCGGTTGAGAGGACAGTCTCTGGATAGATGCCCATGCTCATGTCATTTGTGACATCTGAACAGGATATGTTCATAGTCAACTACTTGAACCCATTCCTCATCATAGACGTCTAGAATGACCTCATCTGGAAGGGCTTTTGATAGGTACATCTCCACACATATGCAGGCAAAGGATGTATATTTTCCCCTTAGAGTTGCCTTTGAAATCTTTAAGAAATGACCTAATTTATTGCCTATAGCTTTTAAAGACTCTGGCATCCAGTAATCTAAAGGTAAGGAGTATAGTCGAATCCATACCGGTACCGAAGTGAAGGTTTCTCATTCTGGCGCAAAGTTCATCGTCCATGGCCTCATATAGAGTCCAACAGCTGAAAATAAGTATGGCCCTCCTTCAAAGATTTTGTCTTTGTCTTCCATGTTCGTAAACACCACAGTGAAAAAACCTTTGGATCCAAGATGAATATTTAACTCCCCCTTTGGTTTCTAGTTGTATCTTATCCAGGTGTACAATGCTTTCTCTAATGGCCAGATTCCCATAAATTTGCATATGATGGCATAGTTAGCCATGCGATCCCTGTGCGCTTGCAGAGCAGGATTGTTCAGAATAACCTGAGGTTTAGTTGTGGTCTTGGGTTTAAATGGCCCCATGTTAGCTCTGTTTTCTGACTCTTGACCATTGTCTTCCTCTTTCTTCTCCCGACAGTCTTCTTCATGGGCCCTTGATTTGCATTGGTTTTGCTACCTTCTGCCTTCTAAGTTTTTGTGTCTTTGTCTTTCCCTCCCAGGGCTGTGGAGGTTTGTTCTTTTTCCCTCCTCTTCCTCTGTTTGCTACCATATAACTATAGGAGGGAGTGGAGCTCCCTCCTCCTTGTGTCTCCATGAATGCTTGGTCCTCTCTGCCACTAGTCTCGTTAAACCTTAGAACCAGAGCTTCTCATATCCCCATGCATAATTTTGGTTTCATGGTTTTTCTCTCCAGAAACCCAATTACAACAAAGACAAGAATTAAAAATTATTTTTGCAATCTTTATTATTAAAATTTATTAACAGATTAAAAAAACTACAATATTCTCTCTTTGGGAATTTTTTTATATATTTATACATGCATTAAGGTTATTATAAGAATAGTTTTAATATATACAAATTTTGTATATGCATCTATCTTTTGTATGTATGCAACACATAGAAGGATTTTGCGCATATACGGAAGTTGTGCATGCATGGAGGTTATCGTATATGCATATTATGAATGTTACACAAAATTTCTGTATATACGCAACTTCTCTATATGTGCATATATGTAAGTTGCACAAATATGGAAGATATGCTTATATACGGAAGTTGCACATATACAGAAGATATGCACAGATATGAAACTTTTGCATATATGGAAGATATGTCCATATACATAAGTTATGCAAAACTTCAGCTTCTGTATATGCACAAGTTTCATATATGTCCATGTCTTCCATATATGCACAATTTTTGTATATGTGCATGCCTTTCATATATGCACTTTTTGTGTATAGGCGCGTATACAAAACTTTTGTATATGCGCATAATATCTTTTATATATGCGGAATATTTGTATATGCACATATCTTTTGTATATGTACAACTCTTGCATATGCACATATATTCCATATATGTGAATATCTTTCGTATATGTACATACATATGTATAACTTCAACCGCCGCATATGTACATATCATCTGTATGTGAGCAATTTTCATATATACACATATATGAAATTTGCATACATGCAGAAGATATACACATATACAAAAGTTGTGTATAGAAATTTTCACATTACGAGTCTTATTTTATACATATTGTTTAGGCAAAAATAAACATACTTGGTCATAGGTCATAGTCATCAAGTTGTAATCCAATTTCAAAGGGGAGTGATTAGTTCACTTTACATATTATAAGAATGAAGTGAAATGGCCACAAGCATTATCTATTTCCAATGACACCTCATCAATATCAAGTAATACACATATGAATGGAAAATAATTCTATGCACATTACAAATGACGTCCAATGAAAAAGATTACCATACACATTGAATGCGTACATGTTGGTCTAGTAATAAAGAAAGGTCATTCATTGAATGATATGACACCCTTGGTCAAGTAAATAGTTAGTTTCTTTGCACTTAATTTCAAGAAAGGTTGCATCACTAATAAAAACAAGTTGCGATGGTAAAAAAAAAAAAAAGCTCCTAAGAAATCAAAACAATTGAATAACTTTCAAATTAAAATTCTTTAGTTTAAAAATTTAACATTGTAATTTACTACTTGTATAACCATGTCCACCTAGTTTGTGGAAAATAACATTAAACCAAGAAATCAATTTTAACTTTATGTTATAATACTTTTCAAATTTTAAAATATTTATATTTTATTTATAGTAATTTCATTCTAGAAAAGGGCTAATTTAACACATCTAAGAAACCCTTAGAAGAGAAAAATATCATTACATGCATTAGAAAAAGACAGAAAAAAGTATAAATCCAACAAGAGTAGAAAGGAAATATTATGGAAAGATAATTTAAACCTATAGACCCAAGCCTCAATGTTTTTAAAGAAGATGTATGTTCATATCAAGTAACCACAATTTAACCATCACTATAATAAGAAGGGGGGGGGAAAGTCATACATATATATTTAAATATATATTAGTCTGCAAGTGAAGAAAGAAACCTATAGTTGTAGCTAAATGATTTGACTGACCAATGGACAATAATATAAGACACTAAAATAAACCCTATGAGGGAAGAAGAAACCCTCGTATAAAAAAGAGAGTACAAAACTCTATTAATACGGAACAAATTGTTTATAAGGAAATGGGCATTTACCTCAAACATTCTTAGTAGCATTTCCATATATGAAGAAATATGTTTATTATCAGCCTAGGGCCTTAACTTAAAAAACCCTAACATTAAATCCAAGCTAGCCCAGAGCAATCCACAAGGGCATTAGTCAAAAACTTCAACATCATTGGTGCATACCTGTGAGCAAGTCAGTACGGTCATTATCTGCTCTAACTCTTTAAAGAAAACTCACCATGGGGGAAGGAAATTAACCCTAGAAGGGTGTAAATAGTTATTTGTGGATAAGCGAACACGGTTGTCATCAATCTTGCAAGGTATAGGAGTAATTTAGTCCTCAATATTACCATCCACAAAAAGGAAAAATAAAAACTTGAAAAGAAAACACTAGTGGGTTTAGGGTTTCTTCTAAACTCACCATGAGAAATTTCACCAAGATTAACCACCCAGATTGGCTAGAACTTAACTGAATTCCTAGTAGAAATTTGTTGCCATGACTAGAAAACCCTTAGAGAGGAGTTGGAGTACCTACGAGAAACTGAGAATTAGTTAGTGTAATTTGACATTAACATCTAGACAAAGTAAGTATATGTATAGAGATTAAGGGTGTAGGGTCTATACACGTGTATATAAGGCATATGTGCATGTGTGTATGTGCGAGTTGAATAAATAAAAGGATCATGCACATATATAAAGAAGGTTTATGAGATTAAGAGTTGCGGGAGATAGAAGCTCAAATATTGGTACACTAGGACATGGCATTGATCCCAAATTTTAAACAAAGATACCAAAAGTAGATAAAATATCGAGAATAATTTGATAATGAATTTCCTGGGAGCTGTCTAGAAACATCAAATGTTACTTGTACAATACAATAGAATAAAAACATACAATATAATCACTTTTGTCCAAGGTACACCTTTCAATTTACAATTTTTTGTATATCTAGTATAAATGTAAATATACCCATTACAAAATATTTATATGTTTGTAGATGAAACATGAAGAAGAGGAATAAAATAAAGCTCTTAAGAAATGACGAATACAAGTAACTTAAACAATAACAAAAATAGTTGAATAGATTAATGATGGTCAATATCATTGAATATTTTGAGTGTAGATATCAGACATTTTGTTTAATATGGACATATCATACCAATCATTATGATGATGGGTTAGAAATAACTAGAACAATTATTTATTGAAACTTTGATTATTATGGAATTTCATATTGTTTGATCTTTTAGAATCCCTATTCATTTTTTCATATATAATAAAATGTTTTTTTATTTATTCTATTTTACAACATTGTAATTCTTATGTGGAAATGATTTACATGTGATGATTAGTAAAATGAATAACGGTATAATCAATTAGTATATTTATTAAATGATATAATAAATAAATGCAATGATTTTATATCAATAATAATAATTTATTATATTTGATTTTGTGAAGGGTAATTAATTTTTTTTATTATTGTATTCCTATTTTAATGATTGTGGACACTAGTATATTCAAATTATTAATATGCATAGAAAATGTAATGCATTAAATATTTATGTGAATAATTAAAAAATTAATGCTTGAAGCAACAATAATAACATTGTTCTTTTCAATCATACCATTACTATTACCCAAAATTCATGGTGAATAAAAATATATTGATCTAGTTATCTAAACATCAAATGATGCCATATTGTTTCTTGCATACTTCTATCATAACCTTAGGCTTGCAATCCATGTTAGAAAAGGACATCAACAATTTCTTTTACTCTTCCACTTGAAATCTCCATCACATAAGAGGAATTTATGACTATTCATTAGCACTATAACAATAATTCCACTTCCTAATGAATATCACTAAAGTATTGCCAAACTTTATAGTTCTTACTTCCCCCCATATTTATCAGTGAATGGTAAAGACTTGCTTTATTTTTCTATGTAAATATTTGGAAAACATATTCACTCTAAAATAATTTTATTTTTCTAGAATATTTGTGAGCCTTCATATTGTTCTTAATCAATTAATGGGACCAAGTGAAAATCACTGTCTATATCCAGAATTTTAACATTCTATCATAGTGTAAGATAGAATTCCATAAGTAGTGTTTTCCTTTTAGTGTATTTGTAGTGTTGTCAACATACATGCCTTTTGCTAATGTTTATGCAAGAATCCAAAATTGTTGTGTCACTACTTTGTTTATACATTCCTTTCTCAATGACATCTATTTCAAAATCATACTTAGAGTCTATGTACTTCAACCTAAAATGTTACTTGTGATTCTTATTTAGTGTAGTGACACCTTAGTGGTCATAATATACCATTATCATCTATTCATCAATTAAGACCCGTTCCCTAACCATCATTGCCACACATTTTCCTTGCATAATCATGTACATGTATACTTGCTATTTTATATTCTAACTAATATCTCCAACATTAAGGAGTGTAGGGTTTGTCATCCACATTGTAATAGTTATGCCACTACAAAACTAAGATGGCTAAAGGATTGAATTATAAAGAAATATTAAGGACTTACCTTATTCATTCTTTCTAAATATAAAAATATCACCTTCAATATTAAATTTGAATTGTATTAATTGTATAAATATGGATTGTAAACTTATGTGCCTTTAGACAATGTTTCCATATCAGTACTCTTATCACCCCAAGAAACTCTCCTAGGTTGTAGCTCAGAGATGCTCGGGAACATTACAAACTCAACTCAATGTTGGAAATGGATGAATGGAAGGAATGGTGCATGTTCAAGCGAGATAACCACTCCTACTTTTCTTGACTCCAGACACGCGTGAACACCCCCAGACTACAAGGCTTTAGACCACCAATTACTCACAGTTTAAGGATTCGGTGAATATGGAGAATACTAACCACACCAGCAGATGCAAAGGATCCTATGATGGTCGGTTGCAACCAGTAAAAAGGTCTGCAAATCTAGTTCCCTAGTGCACAGATAGGATGACAGCTCTCTGTTACTAAGTGAAAAGAAACCTGATTAACAAATTCACTGATACATGCAAGATTCAAACACAGAGGTAGGATGATAGCTCCTCTAATGCTATACATCAAGAGTTTAGGAAAAATGCATATCAAGCATAGCCTAGAACAGAAAAGAGATGGAAAGTGAGAAATTAACAACAAAAGAAGCTTGTATTAGCTGAAAATGAAGACTAGATGCTGCAAGTATCAAAGCAGTTACAGTCTCCAAAAGTTGAATTTTACATCAAAACAACAACCGTTAACCCTGATTACATCTTGTTTCTGGGTATATATAGAGTTTTAATTACAAAGGCACTCGGCCATTCTGAGTATGGAGGGGTCATAATTGACCACCAACCGCTTTAACTAACTGGAGGGGTTTTTGAGTGCGATTGCTTGCTGTAGTGGATGGATTTGATCTTTTCCTGCACTCTGTTGTCCTTCTTGGGTAGGTAGAGTGTTGTAGAGGATAGAATTCCATAACTGTTAAATGCATTCACCTGCTCGGGTTCTGTCCTTTTCTCCTCGGCCATACTATTTCTCAAATGTAGTTGTTGAAGATGAAATGCGTTGGGTACTGGTAGATGATCACCTTCGTCCTTCGGGTGCACGGCATGATTAGGATGAGTGGACTGCATGGCGGATGTACGAGCAGGGCGAAGGAACAAGATTGGCTGTCAGATTGAACAGATGGACGATGGATACGTCTTGGCGGGAGGTATTGGGAAATATGAAAGCGGAGTGGACATAGGCCATTGGATCTCGGGCGGGCAGATCCAATGGTCATCGGGCGTCGAAGGTGCATGGAGGTTAACGGCTGGGGAAAACGGTTTCGGCAGCAGGTGGTATTGATTGTACCGCTGTGGAGGGTGGGGCGGTAATCGTAAAAGAACGCGCGATCCCACACAATGCAGGACGCGTGGTGATGGGGAATGGACAAAAACCACTTTTATCGCGAGTTAACGTCCTCGCGGTTTGAAGGTGCGGGGAAAGCGACTGTCGTCCGATCGCGAGGGAAGATGATCGAACGGTGGGGAACGGTTGCGCGAGTTTCTGCGACGTGAGCCGTTAGATCAAGGTGGCGGAGATCAATGGCTGGGGTTACAGGGCAGCTTTATGAAGGTGAGCGGGCATGCGGCGCGGGTTTCATAAGGTTTTGTGTGTATTAATGCCTGGGCCTCGAAAAGGGCTTTTAATATGGTTTTCAACGAAAACATGGGAAATAAAGACCAATGGAGGGTGAGGGGGGTAGAGGAGAATGTGAGGGAAAGCACCATAGCCGCTCGTTTGAATGTGACCACAGACAAAATATGGTTCTGACTTTGGAAAATCATTGTTATATGGCAGAGCTAACACTGGCTCCTTCTGGGGATGAGATCCTCCCTGTGAGGTCTCAAGAACTTGCAGATCAATGCCTTTCCTGTGAAAATAAAATAGCAAAATTTCCTAGTGTTCCATTGGGCATGGAGTCTAACCGAGCCTATACTAAAAACTGATAACATATTTACAATCTTAAGGACCAAAGACCTTAAGCAACATAAATTTTCAGGAAACACCCATTTACTGGGCCATCAAAAACTATCTCCCCTTCCAAATTCTGCAGTATGAAGGTATTGTTCCACTAGATTTGAGAAATGATAAAAGGCCCTGTCCAAAAAGCATCAAACTTCCCATGGTTGCCTTTTTTCTCTTTTAGTACATCCCACTTAAGGACCAAGTCTCCAACCTAAAAATTATCTGATTTTGTCCTCCTGTCAAAGACTTCCTTGATCTTCTTTTGATGTGCTGCAGACTTTTCAACCAGTTGTTCCCTAATTTGGTGTACCTCTGCTAAATCAGTGATCCTTTTTGCCATGTCCTATTCCTCATTGTGCTCTTCTTGTAGGAACTTTGCCACAGGAAGGGTTAACTGAATTGGAAACACATCCTCAGTGCCATATACCAACTTTAAAGGAGAATTCCCTTTGGATTTCTTGGTGGTCACTCTGTCAGCCCACAGTGCATATTTGAGCTTAAAATCCCAGCTCTTTTTATTGTCTTCTAGCAACTTTTTAATTATCCTTATCAGGCTCTTGTTGGAAGATTCTGCTAGACCATTGCCTTGAGGGTAATATGAGGTGGAATGAACCAGCTTAATGCCCATTGAGTCACACATGTCCACCAATTCTTTTTCCCTGAAGGCTGCTGCGTTGTCTGTAATTATTTTATGTGGATACCCAAATCTGGTGAAGATATGCTCTATCAAAAAATTCATGACCACATTATAATCAGCCTTCCTGGTAGGGATTGCTTCGATTCACTTTGTGAAGTAGTCAATGGCTACTAATATCCATCTGTGCTGGCCACTGGAATGTGGATTGATTTCTCCAATGAAATCCAAGCCCCACTGCTGAAAAGGTCCATTAGCAAGTATTGGTTTCAAGGGCAGGGACTTCAATTGTTGTTTTCCTTCAAATATTTGGCACCAATCACATGATTTAACAAATGAGAAGACAACAGCAAACAAGGTGGGCCAATAGTACCCAGCTCTGAGGATCTTGTGGGCTGTGGCTTTCCAATAATGGTGTCCTCCACACATGTTGGAATGAAACTGCTGCATAACCTCCATCGATTGTTCTTCACCCAAACACCTCAAAAACATTCCAGATGGGTCCCTCCATTAGAGTAGATTGTCATAGATTCAATATTTTGATGCCTTGAGTTTAATCATTCTGGCTTGGCTTGTGCTTAAGCCTGGAGGGACTTCTGGCTTCAACAAGAATTTAACTATGGCAGAGTACCAATCACAAAAAGCTAGATTTTCGGCCAATGACTGATTTTTTCTTGGTTCAGCTATTTCTTCTGCTGCCTGATCCCTTTCTGCATCTGTGCTTATGAGATTTATGTCCAATGTTCTGCAATTTTCTTCAGCCAATAACTTGGCAAGGCCCTGACCTCACATCATGTTTCTTCTTGAAACACTCAAAAGGGTAGAAGAAAATTTATATGTCCTAACCGGACGTTCGCTGGTATTCAGGCATTACTAAAATTTGCTCTCTGCAATCATTGGGTGGATTGTATGACTGTAAAAATCTCCAATGCCAATTTATTATGATTTGTTCTAATAGAAACATAGATGAGAAATTGGGTCAAGGTTTTTAAGAATATAGAAGCTACGAAGAACCTAGCTCCTTTAGTTGAATTGAATAGAACTACAAAAATTTAGTCTGCTCAAGTCAAGCATGATACAGAGAATTGTGCTTGGCTTCAGGCTTTGGATCTTTAGTGTACAATATACTATAATCTTCTACAATTGGATGGCTGACAATAATGGTAGACGTTATGGAAGCATCATCGCGAACAATGACCGATACCGAACTCACTCGTTGAATCATTGGATGGATGGTACTCACCAAGGCAAACAAAGAGAACTCCAAAAGGCTTGAAGGTTGCAGATGAATCAGACGCCATGGACCTCAATGCTTCTCTTCGTCCTCTTGGTGCTCCTCTTCGTCCTCCTGGTCTCCTGCAAGTTCGGATTAAACCTCCAAACTTTTGGCCTGAAATGAGATGATAAGTTGTGCTAAAAATGGGTGAAGGTGCAACAATTTGGGAGGGAGAAGCTTTCAGAGAAAAGAATGAACTGAGAAAGAATGGGCGATGAATGAGGCTGCACACCATCAACTTCATCTGCCACCCACGGATTGATAAATCCACGCAGTTCTTGGAGCGAGAGTATTCCTTTGTCAATGTAGACCCGTATTTCGATTGCGCTGATTGGTCATTGTCATCCATAAATTGATTACAAGGAAGAACTATACTAGATTTCTCAGCAAACCCATATCTTCCATCTACATTGCATTCAAATTCATGACGTTTATCATCATTTGCA
Source organism: Pinus tabuliformis (assembly GCA_031772625.1). Lineage (NCBI taxonomy): Eukaryota > Viridiplantae > Streptophyta > Pinopsida > Pinales > Pinaceae > Pinus > Pinus tabuliformis. The sequence goes on from CM062818.1 coordinate 1,807,794,996, forward strand.
ATCTCAAGATTCACATTAGAGCCTTGGGATTTGCAGTCCTTACCTCTTCCCGTATGTTCTTCTTCTTTCGCACAATCTGAAGGTGTTAACTGCAGATTCTCCTTGCAAAACTCCTCCTGAGAAGCCCTCAATTCCTTGGAAGCAACACAAGCACATTTTCTAGATATATCTCCATCTGCTTTCCTTTCACTGTATTTGCATTCAGCGGGTTCCTTCTCGGGTCGATCATGCCTCTTTGGAACAAGGAATTTGCGGGGTTGAGCCTTGACCGAACCTCTTCCTGACTTTTTCTTCTTATTGCGAGGACTCTTGAAACGAGCACTGGAACTCCGCTGATTTGAGTTTCCGAGGAGGGGCATTGAGCAAGAAAGTTTCCTTCAGCAGGGAAAGATTTCTCAGCAAACCCATATCTTCCATCTACATTGCATTCAAATTCATGACGTTTATGAGCATTTGCAATCTCAATATTCACATTACAGCCATGGGTTTTGCAGTCCTTACCTCTTTCTGTATGTTCTTCTTCCACACAATCTTAAGGTGTTAACTGTAGATTCTCCTTGCAAAACTCCTCCTGAGAAGCCCTCAATTCCTTGGAAGCAACACAAGCACATTTTCTAGATATATCTCCATCTGCTTTCCTTTCACTGCATTTGCATTCAACGGGTTCCTTCTCAGGAACGGGTTCCTTCTCAGGCCGATCATGCCTCTTTGCAACAAGGAATTTGCATTCCTTTCACTGCATTTGCATTCAACGGGTTCCTTCTCAGGCCGATCATGCCTCTTTGCAACAAGGAATTTGCGGGGTTGAGCCTTGAAATTGACCAAACCCCAATCTGGGTAGTTAGCAGCACATCTCATAGATTTACATGAATGAATCCCAGAGGCATTAGCCAACGAAGGTGTTTATGAAATATTGGATTTCAGAGACCCACCAGAGCTTTTCACAGACCCATTAGATGTTTTCGCACTAAAATTACGATCACGGTTCTCTCCAGCAATGGCAGCAGAAGGAGAATTGAGCCCATTGTTAATATCCTCTTCCTGAGACTTTTTCTTCCTGTTGCGAGGACTCTTGAAACGAGGGTTGGGACTCCGCTGATTTGGGTTTCCAAGGAGGGGCATTGAGCAAGAATGTTTCCTTCAGCAAGGAAAGCGCTGGGTTCCAAAGAGAGGCATCGAGCAGGGGAATCCACTGATTTCGGTTTTCCAGGAGTGCCATTCATTTGGGTTTCCAAGGATTGCCATTTCAAATCATATGGCTTCAATTGTAACTACATGTTTAATTCAACGATGGCCCATTTCAATCAAACAGATTATAGCAGGATAGGTGTGACAAGAGGGGAGCTAATTTCATAGGGAACGCTTTATGGCGTAATTAATGTGTTTTTATATTTCATTTACGGCGTAATTAATGTGTTTTTATATTTCATTTAAATTATTGTTTTGTAAATTTTATTTTTTTTTAATAATAATATAAATATATTAGATTTATTTTTGAAACAAGATTAAAAAAAAATGTTTATTTTACTTTTTACTGAACAACCAATTTAATAAAATACTTTGTTTACAAATCTCGCATCTGCAAATTGACACCATAAGGGAAATGCAAATATCCGACCTTAAAAAGAGTTATACATTACGGCAGAAATAGATTTAATGCGTTATACATAACAGTAAATAGATTGAAGGAGTAAATACTAAACAAGTCTTATCCATAACTATACTATCCCGCGTGGACTCATTGCAGCCGGGTCTCTTATTTCGGGGAAAGAAATTACATAGAGACTACTTCCAAGTGCTCCAAATTCCAGCCCAATCTCCCATAACTCCAACCATGACAGCATTAAGAAAGAATGAAGAAGAGTACAACAGACTTCCCTCGTCAACCCATTGGGCAGAAGAGTAGTCGAGAAATGCGCGGCCATCTTTGTGTGCTTTGCGTTTGGCAGGTGTGGAAACATATTCAGGGGAATACGCGCCGAGAATAAAAGAGCCAAATAACCACTTCACCCAAACCAGGAGATGCAGAGCACCATATACCCACCTCCCAATACCCTTATTTAAACCAAAAGCTACTGCAAACCCTATCTCAAAGATTATCACTCCCAGAATCATAAGCGTATTTCTCTTATCCTCTCTAATTTCCTTCCAAATTTGGTTCCAAGCGTTCTGACTGTCTGTGCCATTGCTGACTTCGTTGGAAATGTCCGTCGAAGATGTCTTACTGTTAGTACCATTGCTGACTTCATTGGAAATGTCCCTTGAAGATTTCTCACTGTCCCTGCGATGTCTGAAAATTTTAATGCATTCCATGACAAGTTTGCGGAATTCGAAACAGTCCATGACAATACCAATACAAATGGCTGCTATTATGACAGCAACCCTAGGTTTAGAAGGTGCCATGGACGGTACTGCATACCATTTGCCAATGCCTCCGTTAAATGCAATGAGCACAACAGCCCAAGCAATAGCACAGAGCATGTTGACACAACCAACTATAAGTAAAAAGAATCTGTTACCTCTAAATTTCAGCACTTGGCAAACAGAATCGGACTTGACGACGACCAGACCGCTGGTTAGAAACACATTGGCAGGCAGTCCATTTCCTTTACTGTCCACCGCACAACTCCTTACTGCCCTTCTCGCTGCCAGAGCACTAGAAAAGCCATCCACTTTGAAGAAGACGGTTAGTAGAATGTTGACGAATATTTCAACGAGCCTTATTACTATTAAAGGCACTGTTTTGTATTTGATTTCTTCAGCTCTACCTTCATCTCTATCTTCAGCCCTCTTTTCAGCTCTATCTTCTCCTCTCTTATCCAAATAGCTTTGCACGGCATCTGCAGCCGCGACGATGGCTCCTTTGTCTCCCTGATCTTTATGTTTCAAAATCCTGACCAGCAACTTTGTCCATTTATCGTCGGATGCAGGATGCACAGGAATGCAGATGCAAATAGGGTCTTTTTGGGTGGGCATTGTAAATTCAAAATCAAGCGCATCGCAGACTGCGGAAGAGAATTCGACGTTTAAATTATCCTCAACCTCCTCCACATACAACAGGTGGGGGCTACACCCATGGCATTCATTTTTAAGGCACTGCAAAGATGGCAGTAGGACCGGTGATTCAGGCAACTCTTTTGGCACTTGGGGCATATTGATCCCCTCTACTTTACTTATTACAATGCAATTGCAAATATGTCCTTCAGTCCCACTCTCAGATTTACATTGGCTGTCAGGTTTTGCATGTTTTAAAATATCGTATTTGAGTAGGGCGGAGTGCACATCGTGAGCATTGTATATGTACTGCATGAATTGCCTTATAGAAGAATTGGTCATACCTGCCGAATTTGACAGCATTACAACTGAAGCCTCTGGAGTATGCCTCTGGATGACGGCAATTAACTCATTCTTATTATTTTCCTTGAATCTGCAGGCACTTGTAATGGTGGTCACTAGACCCCCGGCACCCATCTCTATATCAGGCAGCCCTCTTAAAAATTTGGGAATAAAATCTGCCAGCTTCCGGATGCAACTAACCTTTTCCTTCTGCTCCCTCTCAGGGATTTCCTTGAATTTGCAGGGACCTGCGATGGTGGCCAGAAAATCTCTGGCAGCCATCTCTAGGTCAAGCCGCTTTCTTATAAAACTTGTAATAAAAACAGCCAGATTCCCGAGGCAAATGATTCCTACATCTGTAAAACTAGCAGAACCGGTGATGCCGCCACTTATCTCTAACTGTGCAACAGCAATACAAGACAGCCATCCAAAGTAAAGAATCAGCTGTATAATCAAGAATTGCTTCATGTTTTGGAATCACTAGAGTGACTGCAAAATACAGTGTGGGCACAAGTTTTGCAGACCTATGATAAATACAAAAGAACTCTTGGTTTTCCACTCAACTCAAACATGCCTTAAAACTCCTATTTATAGCACGAGGGTTTCAGAGTCGTCGGTGTCTGAAATAAACTTTATAGTTGTAACACTGATGAAGTCTCTCGGTTACAATAGACACCGACGAAGCTTTTCACTGACCATAAAGTTTCCCCCTCACTTATCCTGTAGAGAAGCTCCACGTACGAATTCTTGGCCTCACATTTATGTCGATAATTCGCGGATGACAATTTCTTATCTACAACTTCACTATCTTGGAAAATATATATTATTTTGGACCACTTTTAAAGCGAAATTAATGATATGGCTAATTTTTTAATTCACAATTATATTTATTTAAATAAATATGGTTGATATATTTAAGCATATATTACATCTACAATTATATTAATAAATGTGATTAAGAAAATATAAACATTTATTAAGAAAATATAAACATTAATGATATATATTTAATATTAATATTAATAAAAATTAATATATAATAATAAATTTATTTTATAAAATAATTATTTTATTAAAAAATATTTATGAATAATAATAATAATAAATTTAAAAATTTAATATTTTAACTTAAAAGATTAATATTATTATTAATTAATAATATTATTACTATTATTAATAATCTTTTGGGTTTAATAATAATATTAATAAATTCAAGAGATTAATATTATAAACTTGAAAGGTTTAACAAACTCAAGAGATTAATATTATAAACCCAAGGAATTAATGAACTCAACAAATTATTAATATTATAAACCCAAAAGGATATTAATATTATAAACTTAAGGGATTAATAAACCCATTAGATTTATATTAAACACAAAGGATTAATATTATAAACTCTGTGAATAATATTAAACTCTAGGAATATCAACCCTTAGATTAATAAGCCCAATGGATTGATATTATAAACTCAAAGATATAATAAACTCAAGGGATCAATACTAAAAACTAAAGGGATTACAAATTCAGGGATTAACATTAAACCAAACCAGTACTATTATAACATGAACATATGCGACATCTAACCATGCTCAATCATTATTGAGCATGATGGATTTACCTATGATGTAGAAATTTTGAATAATATGACACATATTCACAGAGATTATTCTGATTATACACTTATAAGTGGAACATGCATAATACATAACCTCCTCTACGTTGATCATCAATTTACAGAAGCAGAAACATTCACAGGCGCACATAGAAGCATCAATCAAACTCATTAACACGGTATGTATCCCGAGGAAAGCATCTCGCTAAAAACCCCAACTATCTGTATATTATATTGATTGAATCATGTAACATTACAAAGTACAATGCTTATCACAAGCAATCCAGTACCAGCTCCACCTGTTACACACAATACAGCTGAGATATGATCTCCAAATCTATTCCACTGCTTGCCTGCCTCCACAGCTCAATACCTGCTCAAGAATGAATGAGAATGGTTTACCAAACTTGTATTTAACCTCCAAAGAATCACTCAAACTGCGAAAGACATGAGAAGAGGCTATAATACTTGGTATTGGCCAATTCATTGGCATACTCAATCCCTTTGATTGTGAAAATCATCATGCAAAACTATAGTCACAACTTATAGCAATCTGATCCTCTAACACCTGTCCATGCTGAACTGAACATGCACTGACATGCAACTGAGTTAACTGATGTATTCTATAGTTGCATTATGAGTTAATAATTAGTTTAACAACTCATCATTAGTCTATTTGCAGTTAGACTAATTACAACTAGTTTAACCAAGTCAAACTGAACACAACTCCATTAACTCCACAATCAACTCCACCAAACTCAACTGATTGAGTTCTAACTGAAGTCATGCATGCAACAACTCAACTGACCCACAAAGAAAGCGTACTTCCTTCTGACTGTTGCATGTGCCACATCTGTAGCTCAAACTGAAGTGCTCCAAGAGAATAAGATCATGTTTATAGTCCAAATATTATTATGAGACAATAATATTTGACTTTTCTATTTTTGACAGTGAGTCTAAAAGTAGACTTTGATCACTCCTCCTGTGATAACTCCTGCTGTGGTCACTCCTGCTGTGATCATCCCTGCTATGGTCACTCCTACTGTGATCATACCTGCTGGGATCACTCCTGCTGTGATCATCCCTGCTGGGATCCAAAAATAGAACTTGCGCCATAATTTTCTTGCGGGCCCACACAGTGAAGGCGACTCCTTTCCACTAAGCTCCATCATCTTGTTGCATTCTCAACAAGCATTTCTTGTTGCACTCTTTTCAACACTCCCTCTCAACAAGAAAGGATTCCTCTCAAACCCGATCCTATAACTCTGGAATGTTCTCCATGTAACACATCTGGCCGGTCCACTTGCTCTGTCATCAAAGTCTCTAACTGCTATTGCCTCTGTCGACTGAAGACTCTGCATCTCTGTGCTCTTCAGTATCTGACTGCTCTAGCCTCTGTCACTTTGATCTCTGACTACATCCGTGCTGCTGCTGGTTCTATCTCCCAACATTGCATCCGCACTGCACCTCCCAACTGACCTCCCTGTTGGGCTAGAAACACCCTCTGATGCTGAAGCTCTATCTGCTGCTGACAAGTGCTCCCTCTTTGACATCTGCGCTACTGCAACATCTCCATGCATCTCGCACCATTGCACACCTCTCTATGCCACATAGCACTGTGCAAAACACTTGTGCCTCTCGCATTGCTGCAGCCTGCTAGTTATGCTCTGTCCTGGGATTCCCTGCACTGTCCCTCTCTCTGTCGCTCCATCCGCATCTGTCTCTACCCAATCAGTCAGTTCCTGCTACTCCACATCAGGGCTCCCGTAGCAAGGTCTCATCCAAGAGGTTGGGTACCTCAAGGATCCTGCCCCTCCTCCTTGGGACGATCAATCCACATCACCCCACCTCCTACCTAGAGGTATGGCTACATGCGATCCCTCTGCCCACCTGGCTCGAAGTTTCCCCCTACTGGAGGTCTCTGCATGAGTAGATGTCTCTACTCGATCTCCTCCCAGCTTCCCTTGTTGTGGCTGCTCCACAACCTCCTGAAGCTACTGCACCAATCGTGGCTCCTCCACAATCGTCTGAGACTTCTTCTGGCTCTGCATGTTGAGAGGTAATATACGGTCCCTCTCAACCACCAAGTCTCCATCGGTTGCCTCACTGCTCAAGGCTTTGCATGCATCTTGAACCTCAATAGCATACAGGTTCTTGACCCGTGAACCCTCCTCATGACAATGAAAGCATCACACTTTCGATTTGTCAACCTTCTTCCCACCATTGGAAGAACTGGATTTGGAAAGAGAACCCTTCTCCTTCCCCTTCTTCACCTTACTCGCTAAGGCACAGTTCTCCTCATCATGCATAGATGAAGAACTGTCTCTGGTGCGCTATCTAATCTCCTCTTGCACAAGATCCGACCAAAGTCTCTCCCATCCTGGCAGTTTCTCCCTTCCATTCACCGAGTCTTGGTAGCTATGACAACTCTTAGGAAGGTCAAGGAGTGCTAGACTCACCATCCTCATCCGACAGTCACCCCCACACTTCCCAGCTCATCCTGACATTGGGTGAACTTCGTGAGATACTGGGGCATACTGTCTCCATTCTCACACTTAATGTTTCTGAGTTTTATCTCTTGCTTTGGAATTAAATTCGAATTCCACCAGCTCAAAAACTCAACCACTTCCGATCTAGAATTCGTGAGAACAAAGTATTTCTTGTACAGAGATTGACTGTCTGGGCATTCACCAGATATCTCACCTTCCAAAAGAAGGATGAATCCAGAGGCTACCTGGCCCGATTACAGACTCTGCCTGAAGAAATAAAATGTAAACACTTCCTGAATAATAGATCTGATGATCAATCCTCGCTTGATATCCTGTAAAAATCTCTTCTACAAATCAAGCAGCGCTTATACCATGTAGAAATTTCGAATAATATGACACATATTCACAGAGATTATCCTGATTATACACTTATAAGTGGAACATGCATAATACATAACCTCCTCTACGTTGATCATCAATTTACAGAAGCAGAAACATTCACAGGCGCACATAGAAGCATCAATCAAACTCATTAACACAGTATGTATCCCGGGGAAAGCATCTCGCTAAAAACCCCAACTATCTGTATATTATATTGATTGAATCATGTAACATTACAAAGTATAATTCTTATCACAAGCAATCCAGTACCAGCTCCACCTGTTACACACAATACAACTGAGATCTGATATCCAAATCTATTCCACTGCTTGCCTGCCTCCACAGCTCAATAGCTGCTCAAGAATGAATGAGAATGGTTTACCAAACTCATATTTAACCTCCAAAGAATCACTCACACTGGGAAAGACGTGAGCAGAGGCTATAATACTTGGTATTGGCCAATTCATTGGCATACTCAATCCCTTTGATTGTGCAAATCATCATGCACAACTATAGTCACAACTAATAGCAATCTGATCCTCTAACACCTGTACACGCTGAACTGAACATGCACTGACATGCAACTGAGTTAACTGATGTATTCTATAGTTGCATTATGAGTTAATAATTAGTTTAACAACTCATGATTAGTCTATCTGCAGTTAGACTAATTACAACTAGTTTAACCAAGTCAAACTGAACACAACTCCATTAACTCCACAATCAACTCCACCAAACTCAACTGATTGAGTTCTAACTGAAGTCATGCATGCAACAACTCAACTAACCCACAAAGAAAGCGTACTTCCTTCTGACAGCTGCATGTGCCACATCTGTAGCTCAAACTGAAGTGCTCCAAGAGAATAAGATCAAGTTTATAGTCCAAATATTATTATGAGACAATAATATTTGACTTTTCTATTTTTGACAGCCAATCTAAAAATAGACTTTGATCACTCCTGCTGTGATCACTCCTGCTGTGATCACTCCTGCTGTGGTCACTCCTGCTGTGATCATCCCTGCTGGGATCACTCCTGCTATGATCATCCCTGCTGGGATCCAAAAATAGAACTTGCGCCATAATTTGCCTGCGGGCCCACTTAGTGAAGGCGACTCCTTTCCACTAAGCTCCATCATCTTGTTGCATTCTCAACAAGCATTTCTTGTTGCACACTTTTCAACATATGAAGACAATCTTTCTCACAATGTGACATTGCACAATGTTGTTCTTATGATGCAACAACCTCCTCTTTATTAATATTTGTATAAAACAAATAAAATAAGGACCCTACATAAAAAAATAAAAATAAAAATCTCAAATTTTCCCTTCTTTTTGTAAATAGTTATTTTTGTTTTAAACTTAAAAAAATTATAACATAAAAAGTCAAAAAAATATATATATGAAAGTCGGAGGTCGAACCTATGTATTTGATAAAAACATAACTTTGGTTCCTCACCTTTCATCTTCTAACTACAGCAAGGTCAGGCTCCATACTCAAACAAAATTAAACAATGTTCTTCACACACAACCTCCCGACTATCGACGTCCGTCTTACATCGACTATGTAGCACATCGGGGTTGGGGTGACCGCTGGAAGATACTTGAATTTAACACCATGCCGACTTCTGACCACTTAAGTCGCTTTTGCTGTGACTAAAAATTAAATACTTTACTTATTGGTTTGTCTGCCAACCATAATTTTCTTTTAGCTTTCTTTCGTCTTTTATAAATTAACTCTCAAATTGCAATCCCTTATGTTTTAATAAACCTTCCCGAACTCTGATCATCCAACCTCACGTCAATTTTCGCATGCAAGCAATTGAAACGTCTCGTCACTTTAATGAAAAATTAACACCTTTCATGTGAATTTATTATTGCATGTCCCAAGGGTTTAAACAAAATTTAGAAACTTTCATGCTTTCCGCTTTCTATTTTGCAATATATTATTCACACCCTGTTTACACTACTTGTATAAAACTTCTCTCTCATTACAAAGAAATAAATTCAAATTCATTGTAATACTTATAATTTCTGGTGAACATGCACCCTCATAGACAATTCAACTATTAAATTTGATATTTCTTATAGAAAGTTGAATTGTTTTTAATTCTTTTTCAAGGCATAAGATGGGTAAGAAAGGTAAATCTACCATGTCAAAGTAGGCTATTCAACAGATTAAGGAACGCCTAAAGGGAGCCAAAAATCCAAAACCAGAAGATTACAATCTCAACCCAACTCTCATTTCCGAAACCACCTTCAAAACATAGATGGAAGGTATGATGAAGTGGGAATAAATTTATAATTTCTTTGAGAATAAAAGCTAGTTAAATTCAGAAACTTCAACTTAGGAGAAAAACACTCAGTTTGAGAAAATTATAGGTATAAAATGTTGGACATTGGATAAACCAACACTCCCCATGTGTTTCGTCACATGGACTAACTGCTTCTCATGGATCCTTATCTCTGATGCGGTCGTTGACTAACACCAGAAGATTTTGGTTTAATGACAATCGTGATTCTCATCAATTGGTATGAACTTTCGTTCCTTTTGTGTAAGAGTGATAGCTTGAAGGATATCTAGTTGAGTCATGGACTATCAAAGTGTACATGTGCTTAGTAAATCAAACTTTCATGAATGGAGAGATAAGGTTAAAACATATTTAACGACTGATGGACCTAGTGTATGAAAGCTTGTATGTGATGGTTACTGGAAAGACTCTCCCTCTATGCAAGAACCACAGTGGAATGCTAAAGAAAAGTGTGTTATGTATAAAAATATTCATAATAAGGATCTTGATACAGTAATAGACTTAAATTAAGCAAAAGAAATCTGGGATAGATTTCAGCTTATTCATGAAAGGGAGACTAGTGGTAGTAGTATAGAAAAAGAGAAGAGAAAGAGGAGGAAGAAAAATCCTTGTCATAAAGAAAGTGTTCAGTCAAATGAGGTCTCTGATAGTGTTAATGAACCTTATTTCCATCAAGAAAAGACTATTGAAGAATAAGCCAAGCTTGAAAAAGCCTTGACTGAAACAGAAATATTGAAGAATGAAAACACGGAATTGAAGAAACTGTTACAAATATGTGATGAGAGAGAGCATGATTATAAGGAGGAAATTTTTAGCTTGAAAGCACAATTTGAAGAAGAAAGGATATTAGGAGAGGGTATGAACAATCAGTTGAAGGAGAAAGATATACAGGGTAAAAGACTAGAAGATGAAGTTATCTTAGCAAATAATGAATTACAAGAAAATAACAAATTGTGTAAAAAAATAAAAGAAGAGAATGCATCCATGAAGAACTCAGAAAAATCAGTCATTAAAGAGGACACAAAAACCTTGAAAATACATTTAGAAGAATGCGAGAAACAAAATCATAATGAAAATAATGAGTCGAGAAAATTGCATTTTGCAAAAAGGGAATTTGTTGCATGTGATGAACTCAGTAAATTTGGAATATCTCAAAGGAGATTATTTGTTGCTGTGAAAAAGATCAACTATTATTCTTGCCATGGACCGAGACATGTAGTTGAAAAATGTAAGAGAACCCAAATCAAAACCTATCAACATTAGATGCAACAAACAAGAAGGCTCCCTCAAGCACAAAAACAGAGAAGAAAATCATACATTAGGTACACAAAGCATTTCTATGACTATTGCTATATGTGTAATGAATTTGGACATTAAGTTCTTGAATGTAAACTATTTGCAAATAAGAGCACTGTTGAAAATGCAACAAGATGATGGAGCTTAGTGGAAAGGAGTCGCCTTCACTAAGTGGGCCCGCAGGCTATTTTTGGCGCAAAGTCTATTTTTAGACTATGTCTATTTTTAGACATATGGATCATGGTCTATGAGTTGCAGGATGCTATTTGTGGATGATTGGTCATGTTGGTAAAAATAGATGGACTTCTATTTTTAGACTATGGGCGGATTCTATATTTAGACTGTCAGGCTAAAAATAGAACAATCGAATATTATTAGCTCTTAATAATATTTGGACTATAAACATTATCTTATCCTCTTGGAGCACTTCAGTTCGAGCTACAGATGTGGCACATGCAACTTTCAGAAGGAAATACACTTTTCTTATGGGTCAGTTGAGCTATTGCATGATGGACTTCAGTTAGAACTCAAGTGATTGAGTTTGGTGGAGTTGATTGAGGAGTTGATGGAGTTGTGTTCAGTTTGACTTAGTTGAACTAGTTGTATTTAGTCTAATTGCAGAATACACTAGTGATGAGTGATGTGAATTAATTCACTAATTATTAACTCATAAAGCAACTAAAGAATACATCAGTTAACTTAGTGCATGGATAGTTCAATGGAGATAAGTGTTAGAGGTGAGTGAAAGGGCAAGATAGCGGTCAGTTGTGACTATAGTTGTGCATGAGATTTGCACAATCAATGGATTGAGTATTGCCAATGAGGATTGCGTGGTTCAGCCAAGGGAAATACGAGTTTGGATCAGCCATACTCATCTATTCTCATGCAGGATTGTGCAGTGGAGGCAGGCAAGAAGCGGAGGAGATTTGAACCTGTGATTGATTCAGATCTGAGCTAGTTTGTGTGTAACAGGTGGAGATAGTACTGAGTACTTGTGAGGAGTATTGTGCTATGTATTGTTACATGTTCTCAATCATTATAATATACAGATAGTGTGGGGTTTTCAACTGTATGCTTTCCCCGGGTTACATACTGTGTTAATGTGCACATGTGATTGATGTTTCATTGTTTTTAATTCCGCAAAATTGATTATCAACGTAGAGGAGGTTATGTATTATGCATGCATTCTGCAATAGTTATAATCATGATAATCTCTGTGAATAAGTGTCATATTATTCAAAATTTCTACAAGCACAAGAATACACACACAATTTCCACCATATTTTGGTCAAATAAAATGTTATTTGTGTAGGAATCTTTTCCACATGGCTAACGACTGTAGGCTACTGCATACCCTAAATAATTGTAGACATAAGTTGAAGGATACTGCAAGCAGATCAAACAATGAAGGAAATGAAAATAATAGAAGGAAATATATGAAAGTGTGGAAGAGGAAGAAAAAGGAACATCTTGAGACTTCAACAGCAAAATGAAGTCATCATAGCCTCAGGGGAAGCTTCTCAAGAAAGAAAAAGAAGAATTCATTTAGAGTAGCAACAACATCTTAGGGGGAAAGAAGCCCCAAAAATATCTTGAAAAAGATCAAAAAATTTATGAACCAGACTCTTGCAAAGAAAATAAGATATAGGTCAAGAATGGCATTATTAATGACTAGAAAAAGGATGTATCTGAAAATGAAAATGCCTTAGCTGAGACTGTCAAAATGTTTTCTCACATTTTTTATGGAATGAATATTCCATCCAATTTGTTTTCCTTTGAAGAAAATTTATCAAAAATGTCAGAAAGTAGATTACATGATCATGGAAGTGCAAGGGAAAAAGAGTGGATGAGGTTCTTTGTGACACAAAGGAAGATGGGAATAAGAAGGCCAAGAAAAAAATAAAAGAGGAAGTTGAAAAAAATGAATAAATAAATATTAAAAGGGCAAAAAGGTCAGTGATAAAAGTTTGAAGTTGTCAACAGTCATCAAATCCAAGCCTATGATTTTGTGCAAGTTTATTGCAATCAATGTTCTTTGAAAAGGGATATGAAATAAAACATAAAATGAAATTGTTGGCTGTGTGGGGCCTGACCCAGGTTCAGTGTTAGTTGGCCAAACAAATCCTTACACTACTGGCCCTTTCGACATCAGCCCGCGTAGCGCGAACTGAAGTCGCACCTGAAGCAGTATGGGAGGATCCTCTGGAACCAAGTTTTCGTACGTTGAGATGGTCGTGTTGTCGGTTTATACACTCTGTGCCTACTTTCACGTAGGTCACTAAGTTCTAGGGCTATGTCAATCTATCCCTTTATTCTGCCCTTTAGTACCTCCATGAAGGGGTACAATTGACCTTCGCGCAGTCCTAACCTATGGTTCAAGTACTTTTGTGTTGCGATGACAACGTATTGTACAGGTTCCCAAGTTATCTTAAGCGCTTTACTTATCTTACTAAATAATCATAGTTAGCACTGCATAAACTGATATTCTTACTTGTGTTCAATTAGCCCATATAATTTCATATATTCGCGCACCACATAAACATTGTACATTAAACCCAAAACACAATATAACCAGATGCATTAACAGGAAATAAAGACACGGAATTTGTAGAATACTTCTCTTTATTGATATCTTCATATTATTATAGACTCTATCTACCATGTGCTCACAGCTGCGGACTTCCACCCTAGGCCTCTGCACACTCAGCTGCATAGCCTCTTCCTACACTAAGACCCGAGAACACTTAGACTTTTTTTCACTCTGTGACTCTCCAAAACTTGACTTCTGACTACTTAGAGCTTACTTACTTAGCTCTTTTTATACAATCCCATGGTCCACGGACCATGGGCACATATTTACAACCGACTTTACACTTTACAACATAAGGGTAGAAAACCTTTTATTACACATGACACGTTCGCGCTCCGCTACCACAAAATGCAGAGACTTTCCTCCTTTATTACAAAATTGACCAAAAGAATGGGCTTTTAGCCCCAAAACTATCCTTGGGGGGTCCCGTTCCCAACGGAAATCTATGCAATGAAATGCTCAAACATGACCAACACAAACCACTAAAAGAGAATATAAATCCTAAGAAAATAATGTTTGACTGACAGGTTAAGTATGTAAAGAATCATCCTACATGAAATTAAAGAAAGATTGAGCACCAAACTAATTAAGCTTAAGGCATGTCGACCACATGAAAAGAGGAATAGTGATCTTAAGAAAACAATGTAACATCAAAGAAATATTTCTTTTAAAGAGACATTTCATTTACAGAAGAATAAACTATATCGTACCCAAGGGACATTATCTACCTCTTTGTTATAGAATACTACATGCAACTAAAAAAAGGGGGGAAGAAGGAAGAAGAAGAAGAATTCTAAAAATCAAGAAGTGATCTAGATCCATTTTGTGTGAATTGATATCAAGATAAGACTAAGAGAGTAAGCAATCATTTCAAGGAAGAAAATCTCATCCCAAAGAGAATTGAGCACTCAAAATAATTTCCATATATAATATTAAGATTGAATACTCACAGTTAGGGTAACGCAAGGAAGAGTAATGACTATGTGGTAGGAATATAATTATGGCTATTGAGGATTCGACAAGAACGAAAATGGGAGTAGAAATGACATGAGAGAAAAATTCAGCTAATGAATATTACCAACCATATAATTAAATTATTGAATGGTGCATTACACTAAAATTATGGTTTTTTTTTTCCTAAATTAAGCCATGACAATTGGAGAGCGATGAGCATTTTGATGCAGGATTAATGTGACTACGGATAAATATTGAATTGGAATGATGTTGTTCAAAAATATTTATTATGCAATCTTTATTGAATAACACAACATATTAAGAATATTAAGTTATATGGGGTAGTCTTGGTTTATATACAACTTAGTGTTATCATGGGCAACATTATTTTCACAAGAGCAGAATTTACTACATCCAACAAATTTCCAATACATTAAAGCATTTAATAATGCGATGCAATAATTAAAGTGTTTGCCATTAGCGTTCATGTCAATAGTGTCTTTGGTAACAACGTTAATGTATATCATTTGGAGAAGTGTTAGTATTTACTTACTAGGAAGAGCTCTCTTGGTATCACACATGTATATACGATGTGTTATTTGTTTGTAATGCTACCCAGAACCCAAGCTTGAATGTTTCCTGAAACATTTCTGTGAATGTTGCATTTAACACTACCTATTATTTGAGCATTGGAAAATATCAACACAACCATAACATTGCAGCAATTATATGTATATATAATTGCATTAACATATTTATTTAATGTGGAGGTTCGAGTGAATATGAAATAATATAGAAACATCTATACTTACAATGCTCCTTGAAGATATATGGAGTCCAATCGATATATGGAGCATCCATATTAGAGAAATGTTCTTCCTAAGTAGAATTATTCTTCTTGGAGTAGTGTTAAAATTTATTATCATTGTCATTTTCATTGTACAGCTTTATCTTTTTGTGCAATAATAGTTCTTCTTGGAGCAACATTATTTCCTATCATACCTCGACATTAATATTATTGGGCAGAATTTATTAGGTATATAAAATGGTGGAGATGCAGAAACATGTAGTTAATATTGTATGTATGTTATACAAGAAAATTACCTCCTCATCAACTCAGAGGAGAAAGAAAGTTTGACTGAAAGATTGGCCAAGTTCACAACCCTATTTTCCAGGGTAACACACCCATGAACTAGCAAAGAGCTTTATAACACTCCTCAACCATGAATCAGGGGCGTTAGTCCCTAGGGTAACTCTCTGTGTTGCCTTATGGGTAGCGTTAGTCAGCTTTGGTGTGTTTCTAGAGGTCAAAGGAGCGGGTTGACTGAATAATGTCCCACTATTTACTCATATCTCAACGCATCAAGCAGGAAACATCCAGATTTAACCTGTTTGCGGATATTTCTATTCCTAACGGAGTCTAATGAAATTGGAAAGAGAAATAAAGCATGGAAACATCCAAACTTTTTCCAAAGGGAACTCATGAAAGAGTTGGCAAGGCTTAGCCTCTCAGTTTATATATTTGAGGCTTAGGGCATTGTGAAAGAGGTCGAATGAATTGAAAGGATTGCCTACTAATTGTCGAAGCTTTTCTTGAGAAATTGGTTCACCAAGAGGTTAAGAAGAGATAGAGAGAGAGGAGTTAGGGGAGTAAGGGAAGCTTGATGCAACTAATGGTTGTAATCACTCTTCTCATTAATATAGAACTACAGTTGTGTTATCCACCCCATGGAACTGATGTTATGATTCATTTACATGTTTATGCAATGCCATTCATTATGAGTAGCTTAGATATGTGTAGTTAGATATCCTTATTTATTCTTGTTTTGATTATCAAGGATATGTGATGTAGTATTACTTCTTGTCTTGTCTATGTGAACATATTAATCTAGGAGCTAACTAAGAGGTCTTTCGATTCGCTAAATTGGGTTCTCCAGCAACACTACACCAAGATCTGAGGTAAAACTCTTCCCTCCAACTTTGATTATCATTTCATTGATATGGATATGTACATGCCTCTTTGTGCTAGTTGCAGCTAATCTGATCTATCTGCCAAGGATCCCAGGAAGATCCTTGAGGGTATTTCCACCACAATCACCCGTGTATTAATCCCTATAGCAGAATTGGTGACTCCACTGGGGATTATACTCCCGGTTTTCTCCATCAAGTTCCCAGATCTCTCTTTCTTCTAGGCCCTCATGTACTTCTCGAATTCATTTCTGACCACTCGGGACTATTTTTCACCCTCCTCACTGTGCTCAGCTCTTGACTTGACCCCAAAAGACTAATTTTACAGCTTTTTTCTCCCTAACGCACCCCAACAATGTAACCAGATATTTATAACGCTCTGTTGTCTTGCAAGAAAATTGTTAGTGCAGTCACTAACTCTTTGTGCCCTCTTCTGAAGTTCCTTAGCCAACCAAATCTTGATAAACAACATGTTTTGTGAACTCCTGGGTTGGGGAAGCTACTTGTAGTCTGATCAAGTATCTGCAGTTGTGCATGTTTGTTTGGTTGCCTGTTTCCTGAGTATTTTTCTTCTTAAGGAAATAACTTAACTGCTTAAGTTTTTCAAGAAAAAGAAAATACAATTTTTTTTTACAGTTTTTCTGCTTAGTTGGTTAGATTATGCATTTATTTGGTTTTAAAGGTTGTTAGAGAGCATCGCATGTCTGTAAATCAGGCCTGTGTTTTACTGTATCGGATGCATGGTACATAGACGTATAAATGATCCTCTCTTGGTAGAAATAACTTATTCATTGAAGTGAAATTAAAAGCATTTTCTGCATGGTTTGTGTTAAAGTCCCATAAAAATTCATACATCAACACCCCTTCGGAAGACATTAACAAAGTACACTTAAAATTTATCTCGTAATAAAATCAATCAGCAACTCTTCTTATGAGTAAACACACATAGTCTAGGCTAGGATCTTGGGTTAGGCAATTGTGAGTTAAGTGCCCAAGATCGTAAATTGAGACTAGTGTCGTTAACGAGGGAAACTCATTCTCCACTCATACTATCTGGGACCACTCCAGTCAAAGAGGAGCTAAATGCGAGACAACATTGGAATGTGAAAGAAGGTAGCCCACCTTCGATTACATATCCTTTGGGTATTCTGTGTATCGGGGATCCCTTCAAGGATATCGGAGATGAGTCGGGGACTCAAGTATCCTTCCCACACAGCGTATTGTCTGCGACCATGTCCCCCCTAGTAGTGTCTATGATTTGAGGTGACCATAGTTGCCATCAGTTTTAGGGACGAACACAAGATGACTCGGGTGTGATGCCCTGGTACCTAAACATATGAACCTACTCTGTCTTCAATTTTTGGGAGGGTGCTCGTCTTCACAATAGTACTTGGCCCCTTAGTCTGAGGTTCATGTGAAGCTCAAGAGTAATTGTAACCGTACAGTTGGAAAACTCTCTCTTTTATCCATTGTCATACTGGGTTTCATCTCTAGCAAACACTGGTTATCAGACAAAGTCATACCCCTTGCTTGTTGATTGACTTTTTAGAGTCTTTTTTATTTTTTAGGTGCCATTTTGTTATTACTAAGAGTATAATCAAATATCACTATAAATTTTTTTGATAAAATATATCGGTCACCATGGCTACATATGGCCCTCGTCGTCAATCTAGGTGACAACAAGGTCTTCCTTTGGTAACTGTGGAGGATCCACTGAGCCTCGGTGAGTCAAATTACCCATCTTTAGGTAATCAGTCTCTAGTATCTAACACTGAATCAATCAACACATCCCAAGACTCAATACTGCCAGAAGATTTCTTTACTGAAGGTTTTGCTCCTCCTTATAATCCTCCTATCACTAATCCATTGGGACTGTTATTGATTCAAGTTGCACAAGTACCTATTATGTCTTCCACTATACCTACACCCACTATTCCGTCGACGACTAACGGGTCGTGGGATTTTGTGGACAATTTTGGTCCACCTCCACGTCCCCATTCGATAGTCAGTACTACACTGTTGACCATGACCCACACTATCCAAACTGTGCCAAGTCCGAGAAACTTAGTTACACCCAACATGAATGGAACCCATTATATACTGGTTTCTACTTCTAGAGCTTCAGAAAGTGCTCCAAATAGCACTATTAGTACGTGTCTGTTAAGAAAGCCTTTTGGTTGGAATCCTTTGTTTAGTAAAAACCCCCAGGTTCAAATACCTAGGGGCACCATTCCCAACATGCACATACCGGCAGGGGGCATTATGGTTCCCCCTCTGTTTATAGGACAAAATGGACAGTCATTGATTGACATGAATCCTCCATATGTCTGTCAGGTGTTGATGACCAAATATGTAGCTGGAAGGATCCCTCAACTCAGTCTCGCTCAAGCCATTTAGACACCCCATTCTCAACCTCAATTGAGTCAAGAGGGGAAATTATTGTCCCTGGGGGAATAAAACTTATATTCCCCACTCTAACAACCCATATGGACAACAAAAATATATGATTGTTCCTCAAGGAAACTATTATTCAGCGAATCCTATGTATAATTATGGGAACAACATGATGGGTAGATCGCAAGGACCCTAAAGTCATTCGTCATCACCCTGGTCAGAATCGAGGGCACTAAATTCTTTTCCTTTTTGGCAACACTCGACATCCCCAATTTGTACAAACTGACCAATGACCCCATCTACCATAACTTACATTGGCCTCTGATGCCGCACAAAATTCCTACCAACATCCCGAAGTTTGAAGGCAAACAAGGGGAGGATTTGGGTACACATATCACCACCTATCATCTATGGTGTGTCTCAAACTCCATGGTGGATGATAGTATTTGAATTCAGCGCTTCCCCCTCACCTTACTAGAAATGCTGCCAAGTGGTACATTGAGTTACCATGTGTGTCAGTTAATACCTTTGGCGCCTTGGCAATGGAATTTTTAAAGCACTTTCAGCTACCCATCCGCTATGAAACCAGGACAAAACTCCTTACTACTTTATGCCAAGACACCTCCACCCACATCTCCGATCACATTCATGAATGGAGACGTAGGTGAAGGATATTCAAAGCACCCCTCCAAATTATCTATTAGCAAATTGGTTTTGTAAATATCTTCTTCCCCAAATCACCAAGGACGTTGCCTTAGGTGGTGCGGTCACTAAATACCAATCCATTCGTCATGCCCAACACTTAGATTTGATTTATTCACAGTCTGGCACATTATATGACATAATCCCCAATGCCCCTAGAACTTCCAATGCTCTCGCTACTCAGCAACCTGGCGCGCACGCTGATGGTATTATCGACGCTACCTCTGGGTCTGCTGTAAAACAACTTAGCGTACACATTTCCCAGTTGCTTGTTGGTCCTGCTGCCTAATCGGCTGCTCTTCCTACCACTGCGATAAACTCTATGCAGTCTACACAAAAACCTAGTGGTAAGAATAAGAAGAATAAGAAAAATACCGATCCTTCTAAAGAGAATCCAACCAAGCAATCTAACTGAAAGCAAAAAGTTGATGCACAATATGACAATGGAAAGGATAAATCTGTCAAGTTCCCTTGCAAGATCTGTGAGGAATACCATATGACACATTGATGTCCACGCCTCGAAGAATGAACATATATCCTTGCTTAAAAGGACACTGGTCGGACCCCTGCGGTGCTCAATAACCCTTTCCCTGCTCAGCAGTAGCATCATCTTATTGTGAACCCACCTCAACCCCCACAAGCAGACAATGGTGGTTCAAATCATCCTTCAGCTGGTGAAGGACCATCCACCATTTACACCTTTGGAATGGTCAATCTTCAAACGTGACCCAAAACTTATGGAGCTCCAATCGTTAATGTCGAGGATGCTTCCCCGAGTTCAAAGCCACTGTTGCCCAACGATCTTCATATTGAAAGGTTGGTTGCTGATCTTGTGATTCGCCGCCCAAAAGAGGCACTTCATTGCACAACACATAATACATATGCACGTGCTTCAAAGAACTACAATATTGTAGAATATTTTACGCAAGCACCATTAGCTATGTCTGCACTCGAAATATTGAAAAATTTTCAAGCACAAAGGAGAGCTATGATTTCGGCTATTGGTGCAGTTGACCCTCAAGATTCCATGCTAGAAAAATTTGACATGGAGAAATGTAAACCTCCCCTTTCACACCAGTTTTCATTTAAGGTGAAAATTGTTTCAAAAGGATGAGGGGTGCATAGAACTGTCATCGATGAACGTGCTTCGACCTGTGTCATGTCTACTTCATGTTGGCTTGCCTTGGGTTTTACAACCCTCTTTTTGTCGTTGAATTCCCTTAAAGCTTTTGACGGCCACACTTTCATCCCAAAAGGTTACCTTTCCAGCTACCCCATCACTTTGGGTGGGAAAACGGTAATGGTGGACATTGAAGTTGTGGATCTAAAACTCGACTATAATCTTCTTTTGGGCTGCAGTTGGACTTACGCCATGAATTCCATCATGTCTAGATTTCGTATCATTCTATTTCCATTAGATGGAAGGATAGTCACGGTGGATAAGCTATCCTTTTGCACCCCAGATTACTCCCTGTTACCTAGCAGCACTGTACCTTTAATGGGTGGCATACATAACTCTTATGTCAGTATTGGTACCAATATTTTTGAAGGGTTCTTCCCTGATGGGTTGTTTTCCTCTCTCATCACCCATAGTTCCACAAACCGTTTCTATGGTCTCCACTATTCCTCATGACCCAACCGATCCCTAGATCCTCCCATCCCCTTCATACATTGACTCTTATGGAGAAAAAATGTCGTGGTCACCACTCGAATTGGCATATCAAGCCATCCAATCTGGATCCGATTCTCCAGTCACTTTGGTCACGACCAATGGTACCACCTCCTCTCCCACAACTACTCCTCCTAAAAATCTCCTCAATCAATTCCTACCTTTAGACAAAGCTATTCGAGATATCATGAATTTAGAGGAGCGACCTTGGGAAAGCTCCCACCATCGCGTTTCGATATATGATTTGGACACGACACCTACACAAATCATATCCTTTGAAGCACTTGAGTTTATTCCCTCGATTTATACAACTTTCCAAAATTTGGATTCAAAAGGGAACATGGACAATCTTTCAAAGGCACTGCTCATCGATATTTCAGTCAAGACAGGCATCATGGAAAACATACAGATTAGAGCCAATTGCACTCCTCAAGAAATTGCAAGCTTCACCTACCTTTTCAAGGCATTCTGTGATGTATTCACTTGGTCTTATGAGGAAATGCCCGACATAGATCCATCTATTGTCGACCATGACATCAAGGTTTATGACATTGCCAAGCCTATCCGCCAAAGACTTTGATTAATACGCCCCTGCAAAAATGCAGCCATCAATACTGAGGTGGAAAAATTGTTACATGTTGGTTTCATTTACCCCATTCCCTTAACGGAATGGGTTTCCAATATGGTTCCTGTAGATAAAAAATAGGGTACCATCCGCGTCTGTGTCAACTACTAGGATTTGAACACTGCGTTTTAGAAATATAATTATCCGACACCGTTCATTGACCAAATAATCAATGATTGGTCCGGTTACAAATACTTCTCATTTATGGATGGTTTCTCAGGTTATAACCAGATCTCCATAAAATAGGAAGACTAGCAAGAAAACACATTCATTTGCCCTTGGGGAATATTTGCATATAGAAAACTCCCACTCGATTTAAAGAATGTTGGAACAACATTTGAACAGGCCATGGACTATGAATTCCATGATATCAGACACATTGTTCAAGCTTACTTGGATGACCTTCCAACTCATTCCAAGAAGTGAACCCAACACCTAGTTCATCTACGACCATATTTTTTTAGGTGTAGGTTCTATAACATATGTCTGAATCCGCACAAATGTGGTTCCTTTGTTGAGTCTGGACTCCTACTTGGTTCAACGTCTCCAAACACGGGATTAACGTTGATCCCGATAAGGTAAAGGAAATTACTCAATTTCCCGAACCACAATCCATTTTTCAACTATAACATTTGCAAGGGAAAGAAAAATTCTTATGATGATCCATCGTAAACTATGCCAAGGTTACGAAAGGCTTTATGCACCTACTGAAGAAGGGAGTACCATACTTGTGGGATGATCAAGCCCAACAGTCTTTTAATGCCTTAAAAGAGGCACTTATATCTACCCCACTACTTAGTGCTCCCAACTATTCGTACGACTTTCTCCTCTATCTCGCTACCTCGCCATCCTCTATTGGAATGGTGCTAGTTCAAACTCATGATGATCTTGATGAGCATGTGATCTATTATCTCTCAAAAGACCTGGCTAGGTCCAAAATCCGATATTCACATGTGGAAAAATTGTCCTTGTTAGTTTTCTTTGTTTTCAATCGCTTCTGACACTATATATTGCTACGACAAACTACCATCATCACTTTGGATAATCCCATGAGACACATTTTGTCTCGTCAAGTCATCGGAGGAAAATATTCCAAATCGATTGTTATCCTCGAGAAATTTGATTTGGTTTTCCCACTACTGAGGAGAAAAAATCCTTCGTCTTCATAGAACTATTGTCGAATCTTCCCATTTTCGATCCAAATGAGATAGCCCATAATCCTCTCCCAGATGAATCTGTCTATCTGATCGACTCAACCGACCCTTGGTATGGTGACATTCTAGTCTACCTCCAAGAGCAACGATTCTGCCCTAAACTATCGTTAGGTGACCGTCATCGCATCCGCCACCAAGCTCAACACTATTTAGTGCTAAATGATGATTTATATTGCCATGGCATCGATACAACTCTTCGAAATTGCCTCACTTGTCAAGAGGTGGAACAAATTTTAAATTATTGCGACGTTGGGGCATGTGGCGGTATCTTTCTAGCATGTCTACTTCCTAGAAAATTTTACGCGCATGATACTACTGGCCAACTTTGTTCAAATATTGTATTAAGGTAATCCAATAGTCTCACCCTTCTCAAATATTTACAAAGAAAATGAATGCACCCCCGACACCCCTACACCCGGTTATCTCTATCAACCCCTTTGCCAAATGGGGTATCGACTTCGTCACATGCAACCCCACTTCCTTTGTTGGACACAACTACATTATTGTGGTTGTGGACTACTTTACAAAATGGGCTGAAGCCATTCCATTAGGGGATTTTTGAGGTCTAAAATGGGCCTCCTAAGAAAAACGTACAACCCTAATAGACTTTTTAAGAACCAATAGGATTCAAGATGGTGATGTCAACCATGGGGGATGATTCACCATTTTTGGAGTAAAAAAGTACAATGATTAAAAAATAATAAAATAATAAAAATACTTTTTAAACTCGTATTTTCAACTTATCTCCCTAAGTTTTTACTTAAATTTCGAGAAAGAGTACTCGTTGGATGCAAAATTTAATTTCTCATCCAAGAAGTACCCATGTTGCATACTTTCGATGAACCCTAGTACATGAAAAATGAGAAATACATGAAAAAATGTCATTACAATCACGTTTTTCCATGTATTTCTCATTTTTCATGTAGCAGGGTCCATCGAAAGTATGCAACATGGGTTCCCCTTGTATGAGGAATCATATTATGCATCCAATGAGTGTTTCCGCTCAAAATTTGAGTAAACCCATATGGAGATAAGTTGAAAATACGAGTTGAAAAAATAGTTTTGTCTTTTTTCCCTCTAAAATTTGATGATGTAATCTATTCTTATTTTATTATTTCCACTATTGTTCTTTAATTTACTTAGGAGACCCATTTTAGACCTCAAAAATCCCCTAATGCCACTTTCTGGTCCGATGGAGAAACTACGGCGTTATTCCTGTTCAATCAAGTAATCTGTAATTTTGTTGTGCCTTGCACGATCGTTACAGACCATGGTTCTCACTTTCAGAATCACATGATGTCTGACGTAACATCGTTGCTCAGTTTTCGTCAGGAACACCCTTCCTCCTCCTACCCCCAGGATAATGGTCAAGTGGAAGCTGTTAATGGCATCCTAAAAACGATGATCTACCGGTTAATAGGTAACCACAAAACCCACTGGCATCCTATGCTATATCCTGCATTATGGGCATATTGAACTTCATTCAAAACCGCTACAGGATTTACACCATTCCAAGTCACTTATGGCCTGGAAGTGGTACTATCTATTGAGTGCCAGATTCCTTCCCTAAAACTCGCTGTTGAATTCTTGCCCGACACCACTGTCGAAGAAGAGCGCTTGCTATATCTCAATCAACTAGACGAGACCCTTTGAGATGCCACACTAGCACTTGAAGCCCATAGGAGCTGGGTCAAAACCCAATATGACCAGAAATTCAAGCCGCGTTCTTACCAAGAGGGTGATCTTGTTTTACTCTATGACCAAAAACATGACCACTTAGGGGCAGGAACGCTTCAACCTTTATGGATCGGTCCATATGTCGTCACATTGGCAATCCAATCTTGTTATGTCATTATTTAAGGGTACGACTCTTGGAACGTCAATTTGATTTTATTACATATGAACACATTCCTCAAGAATTTAATGAATTTGCTGACTCATTAGAAAACTATGTAATAGATTGGCATCTGTCTCATTTATTATAGATACATGCATGAAAGTAAAGGTTTACACAGTTAAAAATTTACAAAAAACATTTACATCATAAAAACGCCAATATATATATATATATATATATATATATATATATATATATATATATATATATATATATATATATATATATATATATATATATCGAATCTAGTGTTTTACATCAAAAAATTCCAAAACTTGGGTGTTTTAAATACACAATGGCTCTACTAAGCCTTGCTATGACACCCACTAACTACACCATACTACTGCTCATGAAAACTCATAATAGCTCTAGATGACCTCCTAAGAGGAACCAGAACCACTCAGGAACACTGAATGTGTGTCGCTGCATATGGGCAGGAATATCCCTCATGGGAAGAGGAGGAACACCCATGCTCAGGGCTTTGAGGTTCCTCAGAACCTCGCAGAGACTCTACGCATCATCTCCATCTTCGGCAACTGCCACACCTGCACCAGCTCCAGGTAGCTGGTCGCCCCGCTTCGCATGAGAGGGCATGACTGCTGTGGTGAAGGTAAAATTCTAAGTGCAGACATAAACAAATCCTCTAGCCCGAGGGTGGGTCTAACCACAAACAAAAAATTCTATGGAATATTTCCTTATGCTAGAATCAATTAAGTGTGCATACCTCTTAGTATGATTATTCCACTTGATGATGGCCTTGCTTCCTCGTTCCAACTTTCTCTCATTTCCTTCTTCAAACTCCTAAAACAAGTAAACAACAACAAACAACAATCGTGATAATATACAAATTATATTCAACCTACTTAACAAGTCAATAAACATTAAGCCATAAACATGTGAGATGATATTTTATGTAGGAAAGCAATCAATAGTTGCATATTTATTATTTCGAGAAGAGATGACAACTAATGTCTTGACGTTTCTGTTCTCCTCCAACAAATATGGGTTCCCACACACTTCCGCTAGCATTCCATGGAAGCCCCCAACAAATGGTAGTCTTAAGGCTCTTCCCTGTTAGGTAAACTTGACTCAAGATAGAGTCAAAGTTGACTAGGTTAAACAGTGATGGTTTTGGGGCACATGGTATTGTGCACCTATAGTATTCTGCCTGTCATATTATATGTAATGGAGCTTATAAAAGGCTGGAAGGACTTCATTGTAATGCAAGACCTGGAGATGAGCGGTGAAGGCTCACTTGGTCAGATTGGCCAGGGTTTTGGCCAATGCTAATGAGATCTTGTTAGGTTGGGTTTTTCCCCGGATTTGGGGTTTTCCTGGATAAACATTTGTGTTTATATGTTTATGGTTGTTGCTGGTTATTTTTATATTTATTCCTCTCAATAATTATTTATGTTATGCAGTAAATTTCTTAACAACTGGTATCAGAGCCGGATATTGGCTTCAAGGGGATTCTTTGATGCCAGGGGTTTATAGTGCCTGATGAGATCAATGCATCCTTTTTACAGATATGGGTCTGAAAATAATGGTGGAACAATCGTACATAAAAGAACCTCGAGGAGAATGTGCGGAAGATAGTGTCGATCTGCCAGGGATCGCAATGCATTTGCAATATTTACCGGCTTGGAACATGCTAACGAATTGTTTGGGATTCATGCGGCTATTTATAGAAGGTCAGCACGGCTCTGATACCAGTTATTAAGAAATTTACCCGAGAACACAAATTAATTACGGAAAATTACTGAGAGAAACAAATATAAAAATAACCAGCAACAACCATAAACACATAAACACAAATGTTTATCCCGGAAAACCCCAAATCCGGGGAAAAACCAAACCTAATAAGATCTCATTAGCATTGGCGAAAACCCTGGCCAATTCGACCAAGTGAGCCTTCACCGCTCACCTCCAGGTCCTGCATTACAATGAAGTCCTTCCAGCCTTTTATAATCTCCATTACATATAATACCATGGGTAGAATATTATGGGTGCACAATGCCATGTGCCCCAAAACCATCACTGTTTAACCTGGTCAACTTTGACTCTATCCCGAGTCAAGTTTACCTAACAATTCCCCCCTTAAACTTGACTTGAGGTTTCTTGACTAACTCCAGCCAAACTTGCTAAGTGAGACAATCCCGCTCACTATATCTCTTACCCCCCTCAGTGTTTTTATCCGGGGTATTGTTAACCTGACATCCCCCTATCACCTAGGTCTAACCCAGACTTTACCAGTGATCACCAAGGGGTATAGATGCCTTACCAGGTCTTACAGTAGTATGCCCATTTACATGCAATAATTTTGGCTTCATTAATTTTTTTTTTTTGTTTATTGCTGCTGCGATTCTGATCCATCCTCTCTCAATATGATTTGCTCATTTTATCATCATCATCCCTGGAAAAATCGGTGCTCCTGCAGTCCACAGATCCAGTCTTGGCCACGATCCCATTCATATTGGCTCCTCAACCTGACTGCCTCCTGTTCAGTGTAATTCGGCCGAGAGTCACGTCTCCCTTGTGCATAACCTACTGGGAATCAACAACCCCGATACTGGAATTTGCAGGTCCGCACACACCTGCTTAGGGAATCCAGTCCCCAGGCGTGCACCAGGTCGTTCTGTATCATCTTCCAAACGCATTTCCATGCACCCCTCGAGAACACTGGCGCCATGATCTCCATGAACTCTGTCTTGTGGACATCCACGTCAGGCTTCCACTTCGTCAGCAGCCACGTCATACTGCTATTCAGATCTAGCGCTGGCTGCGATATCTGCAGCCCGTGCCTTTTCACGACCTTCAGATATTCTTCGGCGTCGAAATTGTCGACCCCCAGATCTTCATCCCCTCGGCCCACTCACTGAGACTCTCGTCGTAATGGAAAAGCATCATTGTTGGAAAATTTTAGCAACGGCTCGGTTAATCGCATATTTCATCTGCACGCCCACCGCGAAGGTGACCAGATACTTGGGCTTCCGTGGCAAGTCCTCGCTGGGTTTTCCCCACAGCCTGCGCAGATACAAATCCGTTTGCTGAGCAACTATTCCGGGAGGCTTGCTCGACATTCCCAAAATCTTGTACCATTATTTTCCAGACCCAGATCTGTAAAAAACTGCATTGATCTCATGAGGCACTATAAACCCCTAGCATCAAAGAATCCCTTTGAAACCAATATCTGGCTCTAATACCAATTGTTAGAAAATTATATATTACTGAGCAATGGAACACATAAAATATTGCAGAAATATAAACACAGAAAACGCATAAAACAAGAGAGACACAGATATATGTGGTTCACCCAGTTTGGGCTACGTCCACCCTGAACAGCCAGTCCTTCCTTTCTATTATCCAGCAAAATGAAGAGACACAACTTACAGCAAATCTGCTGTAATATCCTCAGTTTTCTCTCACAGTCTCACCTCTTTGTTTCTCACTCAAAGAATACACATCTATCTCACAGCCTCAAATACAATGCCCTCATACAAAGAGAGGGGTTGCCTTCTAGGGAAAAAAACCATAAACTAAACATAAGTTCTACCATTAGATCATCCGCCTAATGAATGGCCCAAATTGACTAGAAATTACTATACTTTTACAAGGCAATTTTACATTTGTTTTTAGCTTCGGGGGCGCTGCCCCCGAAACCCCCCGCCAGGGGGGGCTCCCAAAGGTCGCAGCCACCCCCCCCCCGGACCCCCCCTGCAATGAATATTTTACGGGCAGCGTTGCTGCCCCCATTTCGAACTGGGGTCCAATGTGGTGATACATTTGAATATAGAAGATAATCAGGCTCCACACCCAACAATCTCCCACTTGGAGACTGATTGTAGCAACTCCACCGCTACTCCATTTGCTCGAAAATGACTCCTCTTTGGACCTGGCTGTTTCTTATCTTCATCGTCATCTTCACACTATACCAAACTCACAATTCTCCCTTATTCACAAACTAGAGAGCTACAAATCTATCAATAACTTGTTGATTACTCTAAAATCAAAACCTCAACCAGAGCATAATTAGGACTAGCTTGTGCTTGGGAAGAAGAGAGGTTTATATAGTTTGGATGGAAGGGAGATGGTTCCTCTTCTCATGGGAGAAGGTCTTATCTCTTGATGTAGTTCCATCCTAATAGGGGAAAGGAGCCCAAATTGACCTCCTCAGCTCCATCCGACCTAACAATTTACTAGACTTTTGTTACGAAGCTTCTAGAGCTGGAAGCTTCGACTCATTTAAAAAAAATAAAAAAAAAGGACCGGCACGATTGGAAAAAGGATCAGTCACTCCGATCAGCGCTAGGGATAGTTTTAATCCCAACATATCGACGCGAGGAAGACACAGGTCATTAGCGTCGGTCTTGTAAACTGGGAAAAACAGAAGATTTTTGGGAAATGATGTGAAAGAGAATTTTTCTGCTCATGAAGACGGACATAATGGGAGTTTATTCATGATGGGAAAGCATGTGGGGTTCACTGTAGAGGTCCTCCAGGATCATGGAATGGGGAGGACAGGGACAGTGACAAAATGTTGTGTAACAAATGCCCCCTAAAGCGTGAAGGTCGAACTAGAGTGAGGGGTGAAATTCTTTATGAATCAGTGCAGGGAAACGGAGTCTACCTTCGGAAAACCTGCAAGAAAGTACATATACATATACATCAATGAAAACTCTGTCAAATGATACATTAATCGTTATATGGATGTAACCATCTAGAGAATGATCATGAAAAATGGATCCAGGCATGGTCGTAGCCATCCGATAAAGAGGATCATATCAAAACCAAGGTATGGTCGGAGCCAACCAAGAATGAGAAGGATCACATATGATAATTCATGGTATGGTCGCAACCATCCATCTGAAAGAGACATGTATATCAGCACAACCATGTCACACCACCTTGCAACAGGGACTTTTGTAATCGTGGTAAGTATTTCGAGGTAGCTCGATATACCACTTGGCTGCAACACTTGTGATAGTTCATTGGAAAAGCTAAAGACGAATGGAATCATCAAGAATTTGAGTAGAACTATAGGTGATATGTCATCACGTGGCCTTGTGGATCCTCTTTTTCTTTTCCTTCAAACTTTGGACAATCACTTGAGATCTTGGATGGGACCGAAGGCCAGTATGGCGAATGAACAATTGGATCATTCGTGAGTCGAGACACATCTAATAACTCCAATGTAGCCAAGAACTGAAACTGAGTATTGAAAGGCATCGGAGGTCGATAAGCAGGTCCAACAGGAGGAGCCCATCCCCGCTGGTAAGGGTTTTGACCCCATAGTGGAGGGTTTTTCCCCCATAGTGGAGGGTTTTGTCCATATGGCATTTGATTTTTCCCCCACTGTAGGTTACCTTGCCCGTAGGGAGGATTTTGAACTTGAAAGCCTTGGAACTATCTAGCCATAGGTTGCTGATAAGAAAAATATGGTTTAAAAGGCTGTTGAGCCCGTTGACCTTGGACATATGGATTTTTCACCTATTGTCCCTGGACGTATGGGTTGTGAACCTGGTGTCCCTGAACAAAATGATTTTGGACTTACTCCTACAAGACTTGACCATGCCCTTGGACTTGCAAGGGTTGACCCTGTTGATATGTATATAAGGGTTTTTATTGCCCAGGTTGGTCCTGCTGCTACAAGGGTTGACCTTGCGGCTACAAAGGTTGTCCCTGCGGCTGCAGAGGTTGGTCTTGCAAAGAGATAGGCTGCAAGGTTTGCTAAACATACTGCATTTAGGGTTGCATGGTTTGCTACAAATGCTGTGAGGGTTGCCCTTGCAGCTATTACAGTTGTCCTTACTATTGCATCATCTGCCCCCACGGCTGCATGGATGGCCCTTGCTGCAACAAAGGTTGTCCTTGCTACTGAAAGGGTACTTGAACAGTTCCCAAATTAAAACCTTGGAAATTTCTGAACTGTATTTGACCGTATCCATTGAGAATGGTGGGGGGACCAGGTTGAACATATTGTCCATGACGAAGGACATAAGGTGGATTGACCATTCCTTGGGAACCATATGGAACATAAGGAGTTTGGTACTGAACTTGAGCCTCATAAGGCTACTGATACTGGAAATTGCTTGACCTAGACAGACCAACGAGATTTTGGACTTGTTGGTACTGGACATTGCTTGATCCAACAAGACTAGTAGGGTTTTGAATGGCACCAGAAGAAGGCTGGTTCATCCCAACCATGTGACCTGGTGAGCCACTCACATTGGTTGTGCCTGACACCATGGAAACATTCGTATTTTTCTCCCCAGGCAGCAAAACTACCCGTGCACTTACTGGAGGGACTAAAGGACTGACAGAAACTTGCTTCGAGACCGTTGGTTGAACTGGATAGGTGACTTGGACAGACGAGACAAGTGGATTCAGAACGGTTGGTTGCATCGGGACTGAAGTAACTGCAGAAACCACTGTGTGTTGGGAGGTCGGGTTCTGTATGAATGTACCTGTGGTAGGCATAGCACCAGACGCCTAAACAAGGTTATGATAAAGCGACGAGGCACTAGGTGTACCTGAGATCAACTATGCTAAAGTCACATAATTAGGGGGAAAATGCTGATAAATACTGATGGGAATGCTTCCCGTCTAGGGGAATCCTTCAAGAAGAAACTGATCTTCTTCCTCTTCAACAGTGTGTTGAGTGGAAACCTTTGAGTGACCCAAAGAGGAGACTGGAATTTCACGTTTGGGTTCCATAGGTGAAAACAAGTGATGACGAATGACCGAAGATGATAGATGGGATAATTCCAAAGGAATACTCGGTTGATCGTACAAATTGTATGAATGCTGCGGTGATATCACAACAGGTTCGAGCAAAGGATTTAGGATATATAACCAGTCCAAGCTGACCTTCAGTAGTTGGTGAACTCTCAAGAGTCTGGACAGGATTGTCCAGAGATTCTGGGCCAAAATCAGAAGGTGACGCAGTATCCAAGGGAGGTGGAGGATGAGATGACAAAGTTTGAATGCTTAGAACAATTTTGAGTTCAACACCTTTGTGCTCAAGTGACTATGGTAATTCAGGAAAAGGCTCCTCAAACAATCTTTCAAACGGAGGAGAGGAAGAGGAACTAGGTGAACTAGATGGTTCAACCACGATGACTTCGTCTCAATTAATAGGAAAATAGAGGTAAGTTTCAAGGATTTAAAATGTACTTAAGGAACACTCACGATTTTTTCTAGAAAAGACTAACAGGATGTTCAAGATCATGGGAAATAATTTTTTAAGACGCATAAATAAAGTGGTTCTCTTTAATGGCTTAAGAGTCGAGAAAGAAGCAAAGATGACTCTATCACTTTCGATTGGAAACAAGCTCGAAAGGACAAGCGCTTGGATGACATTTTAAGTTTAATGAGTCAAAAATATCTAATGACTACTCAGGATGATCTAGGTAAAAAGGATTACTAGGTAACCGTGAACTACAGAATACCTCTCGGCAAACTGAGAAGTATGGGCAGGAAATCTCCCTGAATATTGTGTTTGGTGTATCATGTTTACAAGGTAGAAGACTCAGCTTCTTATAGTTAAAGGATTGTAGCCTACTGGGGTCTCCCTTTATATACACAATGATACAGGGAGCACAAGTCTATACTAGCACTGTCTAGTGCCGAAGATAACAACAATTGCTAGGTTTAAAGACGTCGGAACACATCTCGCGTCTCTAGCCTAGACATTCTAGATATGATCATTAGGTTTCAAATGCGTCTTAGGTTAATTGAGTTCATTTTAAAGTTTATCTTGAATTATGTCTCGGTTATCAGGCCTTAGCGATGTGACTCAAAAAGTCCTATATGCAGTTAAATGAGACAAGACTCTTTCAATTCGATGAATTGTCTACACTAGAGAGGGTAGAAAACAAAATCAAATGCAAACAACCAAGCAACTGAAAGCAAAATGATTTTTTCCACTACTTCACTTTTCAAAAATAAACTAGTGAAAAAACTCTTTCCAATTCCTATTTTCCTAGCAAGTGCACTTCAAACAGTCCTTTCAAAAGTAAAGAGAATTCTTAATCTTTTCAAATGAAAATGCAACTCGTGGTCTTCAATGATACTAACTAACCTAACATATCGATGCAGCAACTAGAGTTATGTACTTTTCATGAAATGACAAAATAGATTTTTCATAAAACACTTCAATGAAAAAGTTTTCGAGAAAATTGATCCTCAAGCAAATGAAAAAGCACAAAAAGAGAATCTCTTTCAAACTAATGATGCAATGAATCTACCAAAAACAAGACAAGAAATGTGATCTATGCCAGAAAAGAGACGTTTAAACAAGCAAACAAAACTTTTCAAACTTGTGTGATGGAGACCAAAGCAATAAGAGGATTATAAACAAAACGCAAGGAGTAAATTCACCAACAACTTGACTCACTGAGTTCACAATCAGCTGAATGGGTGACAACCTAGATGCCTTAGGGCCACGAACCATCTAAGGACCCAAGAAATCAAGTAAAAAGAAGGCAAGTCAACAAGCAAATAAACCAAGTCAAATGTAGCTTTCCAGTGACGAAGAATACAACCTAAACAAGCTACAAGGCAGAAATCAAGAGAGCAAGACACACTGGTCGAGATATGGGATGAACCCTAATCTTCACCTACAGGCATTGGCGCGACTACCGAACTGACAACAAGTGCTAGGAGGGGGTCGGTTTGACTATTTCCAAGTATATAGTGCTGATCGGTGTGACTGTCAGTGAAATAAGCACACTAGCCGAGAATACAAGGAAAAAATAAAAAAGGATTAAAGGCTGAGACCAGATTTGCTACAGTAAATTTCAAACCTAGAGCAGTAAACAAAGCAAAGATGACAAAACTAAAGGGAAATGGTGATACTAGAAAAGTTCACACAAAACCATGAAATTTCAAGCAAGCAAACAGAAGGATTGGTGTCCCCAGCGGAGTCGCCCATTTGTGGTGAAGGTAAAATTCTAAGTGTAGACATAAACAATTCCTCTAGCCCGAGAGCAGGTCTAGCCACAAACAAAGCATTCTATGGAAGATTTCCTTAGGCTAGAATCAATTAAGAGGGCCTACTTCTTAGTATGCTTATTCCGCTTGATGATGGCCTTGCTTTCTCTCTCCAGCTATCTCCTGTTTCCTTATTCGAACACCTGAAACAAGTAAACAAAAGCAAAAAACAACCATGATAATATACAAATTGTATTTAGCCTACTTAACAAGTCAATAAACATTAAGCCATAAACATGTGAGATGACATTTTATGTAGGAAATCAATCGATAGTTGCATATTTATTAGTTCAAGAAGAGATTACAATCGATGTCTTGACATTGTTGTTCTCCTCCTACAAATCTGGGTTCCCACACACTTCTGCTAGCATTCCATGGATGGCCCCAACAATGATAGTCTTAAGGCTCTTCCCCTTATTCTTCACACTAAACCAAACTCACAATTCTCCCTTATTCACAAACTAGAGAGCTACAAATCTATGAATAACTTGCTGATTACTCCAAAATCAAAACCTCAACGAGAGCATAATTAGGACTAGCTTGTGCTTGGGAAAAAGAGAGGTTTATATATCTTGGATGGAAGGGAGATGGTTCCTCTTCTCATGGGAGAAGGTCTTATCTCTTGAGGTAGTTCCATCCTAATAGGGGAAAGGAACCAAAATTGATCTACTCGGCACCATCCGACCAAACCATTTAGTAGACTTCTTTTATGAAGCTTCTAGAGCTAGAAGGTTCGGCTCCTTATTTAAAAAACTTTCCAAAAAGGACCGGAGTGACTAGAAAAAGGCTCAGTCACTCTGGTCGATGCTAGGGACAGTTGTAATCCTAGCATATCAGCGAGGAGGATAATTGTCATTAGCGTCGGTCTTGTAAACTAGGGAAAATAGAATATTTTTGGGAAATGATGCGAAAGGGAATTGTTCTGCTCATGAAGAGGGACACAATGGAAGTTTATTCATGATGGGAAAGCATGTGGGGTTCACTATAGAGGTCCTCCAGGATCATGGAACGGGGAGTACAGGACAGTGAAAAAATGTTGTGTAACACCTACAGGTCACACTGGTGCCACATCTATGTCAAGAAAATGCTTCATGTCAGTACTTGTTCATCCATAAAATAAAAAACATCACATAAACATTCAAAAGTAAAAAAATACTTTAAGTGGTCTACCAAAACCTTCTTACCTTGAGGCCCCCAATGAGTGGGAGGTGGCAGCATCAAATCTAGATCTCCTGTAAAGTCCATGCCTTCATAGGCATAGTCATCCATCATCAGAGTCTAGTTGCTAAGCCACTCAAAGAAGCCCTCTTTGAAGAAGTGTCAGATTGGTCCCCATCTAGTACGAGGATCCAGTGAAGCCCATCGCCCTTTCCTTGGATCCCTAGGATCAGCTTGACCCAAGCTCATCCATGGATCATCACAGAAAATTTCTCAAGTAAGAAGGGCACAATGAGAGTACCATACCCAAACTCCCTTTGGGTACGAGTCTTACAGGCTGTCAACTCTGCCTTCAATTGGCGAAGGACTGCCTCACACCAGTTGAACACTTGAGGCTGTAAGTAGTCAATAGAAAGTAACAGTTGAGACTTCGTCACTACATGAGGACTCTTGGACCCTGCTAAGCATATGATCATCCACAAAATGGCCCTCATGGGCCTTGTCCTGTTCCGCTCAATGGGGACCCTATTTCTTACTGAGCCACTACTAGGTCTGTAGTGATTTTGGACCAACTCGAGGGTTGTTCGTGGATCTATCATGTCCCTCGGTCAATTTCTCTTGTGCACCTCTACACAAAAACCTGTCTGAAAGTATATATCATCTCTATCGTGCAGGTTTTAACCCCGTACAGAAATTCCCTGCATATGAATTCTAAAACACAGAAAATAAAAAATGCAAGAGAATAACACATAAAACACATATACACAGAGATTTCCCCTGGATCCCAAAACCGGGACTACCAGCTTGATTTTTCATTATGTTCCTTTCAATGTTACAATACATATTTATACATGCTAAAGCATCCAATACCATGGACTGAAAACCATCGCGTCCAAAACCATGGACCGAAAAACCATAGGTAGGTTCGCCCAACCTAATATAGGGTCCAAAAAAATTATTCGTGGAAAGAATATAACACAACCCAACATTCTCCCAGTTTTTGTTTTCTTTCCACAGGGGGCCACAGGAGAGCTTAGTCATTTTTCCAACCCTGAAATGCCCATTGTTTCTCTACACCAAGAGAACTTCTCAGAACTCACAGATTTTGTTAATGCATCTGCAGTATTTTTCAAAGTGTCCACCTTTACCAGCAACACCTTTTTGTCTTCCATCATATCCCTCACAAAGTGATACTGAACATCAATGTACTTTGTATTTGAATGATATGTAGGGTTCTTTTCCAGGAAAATTGCACTTTGGATGTAACAGTATATCCTTATAGCTCCATGTACTAACCCCATACTTGAACACAATCTCTGCAACCAAACTTCTTCCTTGCTTGCATGAGTGGCTGCCATGTATTCTTCCTCTTTAGTTGATAGTGCCACTACAGATTGTTTCTTACTCTTCCAACTGACCGCACCTCCAAATAGGTTAAACACATACCCACTTGTTGATCTTCTCTGATCCAGATCTCCAACCCAGTCTACATCAACAAAGCCACGAATATCCAACACTTTGTCCAATCCTGGTCTTCCTTAGTAGCACAAACCATAATCACTAGTGCCACGCAAATACCTGAAAACCCGCTTCACTGCTGTCCAATGCTCCTTCCCTGGTTTTGACATAAACCTGCTCAATACTCCCACTGCATGTGCAATGTCTGGTCTAGTACAGACCATTGCATACATTAGGCTACCGACTGCACTTGCATATGGAACACGGGACATGTCCTCTTCCTCTTCTTATGTCTTGGAACACTGTTCAGCAGATAACTTTACACCTACAGGAATAGGAACCTTCACCGGTTTACTATCCTACATATTAAATCTCTGCAATATTGTCTCGACATACTTCCTCTGGTTGAAATAGAGCTTCCTCTTTGCCTGATCTCTTTTAATTTCCATGCCCAAAATATAGTTTGCAGCACCAAGATCTTTCATGTTGAATTTGGAGGACAATTGGGTCTTCAAATCCTGGATAATTTCTTTGTCATTTCCAACCAACAACATATCATCCACATACAAGACCAAATAAATAACACGGTCACCAATTAATTTAAAATAAACACAGTGATCTGCTTTGCTTCTGGTGAAGCCAAGTCCCCGTATAAATGTATCAAATTTCTGATACCACATCCTTGGTGATTGTTTTAACCCATACAGAGACTTCTTTAACTTGGATACCAGTTCTTTCTTACCCTTCACCGCAATGCCTTCAGGTTGCTTCATGTAGATCTCCTCTTCCAGATCCCCATGAAGAAATGTTGTCTTCACATCCATCTGTTCTACCTTAAAATAAAAAGTAGCAGCAACAGATAAAAATAATCTAATAGAAGTTACCTTGGCAATAGGAGAAAAAATATCACCAAAATCAATTCCTGGCACCTGGGAATAACCTTTTGCTACCAACCGAGCTTTGTATTTCTCCACCTTTCCTTTTGCATTTGTCTTCTTCTTGAACACCCATTTGCTGCCAATGGGTTTCCTTCCAGTCGGCAACTCCACCAGATCCCAAGGCTCATTTTTGTGTAAAGATGCCATTTCATCAACCATGGCCTCTTTCCAAAGTTTTCCATCCTATGAATCTACTGCTTCCTTCATAGTTATGGGATCATCATCAGTAATAGATAAAGAAAAATTTGAACAGAAAGCAAATGGACTATACCTTTCTGGCTGCCTTCTTTCTCGAACTGATCTTCTCACACACGGAGTTTGTGGCTCTTCATCTTTTGATTCCTCCTCTGCTGTAGAGTCTGATTCTTCCTCCTTTAGTTCAAACTATATCTTCTCAGTTTCCTTTGGTTGGACTTCATGTTTAATAACATCTTTCACCTCTGCGAACACCACATCTCGGTTGTACACAACCTTCCTTGTTGCTGGGTTCCAAAGCTTATAACCCTTTCAACCATCCTTATACCCAATAAAGATGCACTTTTCAGATTTACTATCCAACTTGGTTCATTTCTCCTTTGGAACATGTACATATGCATCACATCCAAATACCCTCAGATGTGATAGAGAGGGTTTCTTACCAGTCCATATCTCTTGTGGAGTCTTATCCTCCAACGCTGATGAAGGTGATCTGTTGACCAGGTAACATGTTGTCTCCACCGCCTTTGCCTAGAATTCCTGTCCTAACCTAACACCACTGAGCATGCTTCTTGCCCTCTCCATCAACGTCTTGTTCATTCTTTCTGCAACTCCATTTTGTTGAGGTGTATATGGAGTAGTCTTTTGCCATGCTATACCACACTTCTTACAGAATTCTTCTAATTCCTTACTGCAAAACTCTCCATCATTATTTGTCCTCCACACCTTTATCTTCTTCTCTGTCTGGTTTTCCACCAAAGCCTTAAATTCTTTAAACCTGTCAAAGACTTTAGATTTCTTCTTAAGGAAATATATCCATCTATTCCTTGAGAAGTCATCTATAAATGATACATAGTACACAAACTTACCCAATGATGGAACCTTCACAGGTCCAAACACATCACTGTGCACAAGCTCTAATATATGTTTCGCCCTCTTACCACTAGAGGGGAAACTCACCCGATTCTGCTTCCCATATACACAATTTTCACAGAAATCAAAATCCAGAGAGCTATTACTCGTACCTTCTACCATACCTTTACCATGAAGTATTCAAAGGCCCTTCTCTCCAATATGTCCAAGCCTTTGATGCCACAACATGGTCTTCTCTCCAGAGACCACTAGATTTTCTACTCCACTTTTAGGAACCATAGAACTATTGCACCCATCAACAATAGTTCTACCTTGCAGCTTGTATAGAGTTCCAGTCTGAACTCCCCACATTAATACCAGTGCTCCCCGAACCATCTTGCAGGTATCCTTCTCGAACACTGTTTTTACACCTGCATCATCTAGCTTGCTTACAGAAATCAGATTTCTGGCTAATGCAGGAATATGCAAAACACCCGGAAGTGTTCTATGTTGAAAAGTGTGCAACAAGAAATGCTTGTTGAGAATGCAACAAGATGATGGAGCTTAGTGGAAAGGAGTCGCCTTCACTAAGTGGGCCCGCAGGCAAATTACGGCACAAAGTCTATTTTTGGATCACAGCAGGAGTGATCAGAGTCTATTTTTAGACTGCTAGTCAAAAATAGAAAAGTCAAATATTATTGTCTCATAATAATATTTGGACTATAAACTTTATCTTATCCTCTTGGAGCACTTCAGTTTGAGCTACAGATGTGGAACATGCAGCTGTTAGAAGGAAATACGCTTTCTTTATGAGTCAGTTGAGCTATTGCATGCAGGACATCAGTTAGAACTCATGTGGTTGAGTTCTGTGGAGTTGGATGAGCAGTTAATGGAGTTGTGTTTAGTTTGATTTAGTTGAACTAGTTGTATTTATTCTAACTGATCAATAGACTAAGTGATGAGTTGTGTGAATTAGTTATTAATTAATTCACTAATTATTAACTCATAATGCAACTGAAGAATATATCAGTTAACTCAGTGCATGTACAGTTCAGTGGAGACAGGTGTTAGAGGTTGAGATTGCTATCAGTTGTGCATGAGATTGCGCACATGCATGGGATTGAGTTATGCCAATGATCTCTGCGTAGTGTGGGCCAATACCAAGTGAAATATAGCTTGTGCTCACGTGATTTACAGTGTGGGTGATTTTCACAAGGTAAATAGGAGTTTGGATAATCCATTCTCATTCATTCTCAGCAGGTATTGTGCAGTGGAGGCAGGCAAGCAATGGAGGAGATTTGGAGATTAGATCTAAGCTGTATTGTGTGTAACAGGTGGAGATAGTACTGAGTACTTGTGAGGAGTATTGTACTATGTCTGTTACATGTTCTTAATCAATATAATATACAGATAGTTGGGGTTTTTAGTGAGATGCTTTCCTCGGGAAAATACTGTGTTGATATGTGTGATTGATGCTTCTATGTGCGCATGTTATTGTTTATGCTTCTGTAAATTGATGATCAACGTAGAGGAGGTTATGTATTATGCATGTTTTCCGCAATAGTGTATAATCGTGTTATAGACATTTTTGTGCCTTTCAGCATTGAGCATGAAATGTCCATAATCTAAGGGATCCAAAGTCCCTAAACATGTTGTTCCTACCCCTAGAGGAACAAGGCCAACTAACCACAGCAATTCACAAAAGTTCTCCACCTAAAAACACTCAAAAACAAGCCAATTTTGGATCATGTCAACTGCTCCACTGAGCATCTGCGCAGAATGTCAACTGCTCCACTGTCCACCTGCGTTGAATGTCAACTCCAACAAAGGCTACCTGCGCTGAGCGTAATTGGACAAGTGGCAGGCTCATTCCTCAATGTGTCAATGCCCAGGAAGCTTCCAAAATGACACTTGCATCAAGGAATTCGACTGGTGATGAGTAAGAGGTTCCAAATCTCCAAGTGGAAGCAAGAACCTCCAAGTGGACTCAAGAACTGAGAGAGGGAGAGGACACTAGTCAGATCTCAAGTTGACTCATCCTCTCTCCAAACATCTATATATGGATCTCTCCTCCATGGGATCTGGAGGCTGGAATTTTATGATTGCAAAGAATTGTTGTTGGTTTTTGGCTGGAAACATTGGGTGCTTAATGCTTTGAAGGGAGCTGAAGAAGGAATTCCATTCTGCTGGGAAGGAGATGCTGGATTGGAGCCCTATGGGTTGTATCTCTTCCTGAACCCTGTTACTTATCAATAAAGCTATCTTGATTCTTTCCTATATGCTAGTGTATTTTGTATGATTGCATTAGTGTATTTGATTTACTTCTAATCCTGAATCATTTATGAATATGTACATTTGCCTTTGTATTGTGTTCTTCTCTTGTCACAGGTAGCTGTTCTCTTATGATCTCGTGGGATTCAAGTAGCTGTTCTCTTGAGCAAGCGAGGAGACAAGTAGCTGTGGACACACAAAGAAAAGAGGATCTAGATCGAGGGACAACCGGAAGACAACGGTAAGTCTGCCGATCTCCCCTCTTTCACATTTCATAAAGGAAGAAATCATAATAGCTGTATTCGTTTGTTGCTAAGGCGTTTTCACACCTTAGGTGGATAGGATCGTCCTGCATAGGCATTTTTCCCCACAACAAATTGGCGACTCCGCTGGGGAAAACTTGTTTATTCATTTCATTTGTGTTTGCGTCATTTGTTTACTTCATAGACTTGACAGCAACTATTGAACTGCATCTTTCCCGGATACAAAGTAAAATGTTGCTGCTTTGATCCAGTTGTTGGACTTGTCTATGATATGTTGCTGCTTGTGTTTCTGATTTGGCCTGAAACAGTTGATTTTTGAGCATTTTATGACCCAGAACCCAAGGGAAACAAGAGTTTCTCCTTTCAGCGCAGACACTGTGAAGGCAGTTTGCATTTCAACGCAGGTCCCGTGAAGGTTACCTGCGCTGAATGTCAAACTGACAGTGTTCGACTTGCGCTGAACCAATTTTGCTTTGTGCAGTTGGGGTTCTTTGTCCTCTGTTGCCCTGTTTTGATCTTTGTTTTTGCAGCCTTTAACCAGCATAGGTACCAGTCTAATAAGTCTTTTCTTTGCTTAGATTCCGCCTTTTTTTTGTACAAAAAGATTGTGAATGTTTTTATGTGTTTGTGGCGTCATTTACATTCTTCCTTTGCATGAGTAAAGTAGTCATCCTGTAGCCTTTGATTCAGATCTAATTGATTGTGGTCTTAGAAGAGAGTTCATTGGCTGTTTATAGATTGATTATAGATTTACTTTTGCTTAGTGGTTTGAATTTGTGTCTTTTAAGTGTCAAAACAAGTCTTTATTTCGAAAGTAGCAAAGTGATTGTAATCTCTTCTACCCTTGTTGTTTTCGAAAGAGTGAACTTGTTTGTATTGATCATTTTAAAAGCAAATTCAAAGTTGTGCAAAAGGCTTTCTTTGTAGGCATTTATACTAAGAAAGTGGAAAACAAACACCTGCATTGTGCATTTTTCATTTGATAGTTTGCATGTTGGATTTAGGGAAAGTGCATTAGAGTGTGCTGATTGCTCTTTGAGAAAAGATAGTGTTATTCTTTTCCCTTAGTAGCTAGGATTTTCAAAGTTGAAAGATAATAAAGCTTGCTTATCATCTTAGACTGCATTTAGGAATTTGTATCGTACATCTCGTGGTGAACCTTGAAAGGCAAACTTTAAAAAGATCAACCTAAAATAAACTGAATGAACCTAACAACGCTTTGTAACATAACGCACAACATAGAGGTCTAGTCCAGAGACGTGTTCCGGCATCGTTAAGCATAGTGACTGTCGATCTCAAAGAAGGTGGGTGATTCCTCCTGAGAGACGGTAACGCTAATACGGATTGTGCTCGCTCGTACCGTTGCGTATATATTGGGAGACCCCTATAGGCATATATCCTTTATCCTTAGGAAGCCGCGTCGGCCGCCTTACTGATCGCAATGCAGTGAACACAGCATTCACGAAGATCGACCACCCGTACCATAAAAAGTATTCTGTGGTTTTGCGAAAAGTTTGGCACACCCTCTGCCTAGATCTCCAGAGCAGTTCCTTTTGGCCTTTTTCAGACTCTATAACAAAAAAAGTCCATCCGAGCATTTGTCACTTCGGGCTCGTTAAAACATCGAAGGAGACTAGAGTCATCTTTAGCTTTTTCTCGACTCTTTAAAATTGAAAAAGCAAGTTGTGTCTAAAAGCGTCGTTAACAATTTATTTTAAATGGAACAATCACCCTTTAATCCTGCGTTGATCTTTAGGTTGAAAAGATGGAGCACACCAACCAAGGAGTTCCCTTGGGTGGAAATCCTAGTCCCTTCTCCTCTTGGGGAGATGTTGGTGCGCCCCACATGGCCACATTGTCACTTCCAGGACTGACAATTGGCCTACTAGTTTGGCTTTTTTCAACCAATGTCGTTCAGAATACCACGATTCCTGAACAGTCGAGTCAACAGTTAGATCAGACAAGAGTTGCCTCCCAGCCTTCAACTTCGTCTTCCTCCCCTCCTTCCTCTTCGCTTGACGCAACTGGTCGAATTAAAAACCAGATTCCTAAGGAGAAGAAGGAGAAGAAGAAGAAAGAGAAGAAGAAGAAGGAGCCTAAGGCGACTGGGGGCAAATAAGTGTCATCTAACAAAAATCCACACACCGCACTCGTAAGGCCTAAATTGCCATGCATCATATGCAGGGGAGACCACTTCCATAGAGATTGTCCCTGTATCCTGCGGATACTAAGAGACTGGTCCCCTCGTTTGCACAATTCAGTAGCATCGACCTCTGATAGCCATGTCGACTGCTCACCGTCAACTAGTGGGAGTGAAGCTCCAGGACAGAGCGGGAGAACTAAATTTCCCTGCAGACTGTATGAAGGCAATCACGCCATCCACCGTTGTCCCTTCTTAGATGAGGCAAAAAGAGTTCTGGAAGACCGCCCGATTTTACGAGCGCGTCTCCCTCCTGGATATCAAAGACTCCTGCCAAGTCCCTCACTAGTTGAGAATCCGGCTGAGCCACTTAGGTGGTCAGCCGAAGCACCTGTCATTGAAGATGAACCGTCTGGATC
This sequence comes from Pinus tabuliformis, assembly GCA_031772625.1. Taxonomy (NCBI): domain Eukaryota; kingdom Viridiplantae; phylum Streptophyta; class Pinopsida; order Pinales; family Pinaceae; genus Pinus; species Pinus tabuliformis. Next base: position 1,807,839,121 of record CM062818.1, read on the forward strand.
CATGCCTGATGAAAGTCAAAAGGTTGATACGGCAGTTGACCCGGTTTTTCCTTCAGAGGATCCATCTTCGAATGACACCATCACAGAGGAGAATCAAGATGACACCGTCCAAATTCTCTTCATCAGCACTGACTCTGATGATCAAGGGGGCAATGCCGCCATTCCTTTATCGCAGGAAGGAAGTTCATCAGAGCGCTATCCGGCCGTATATTCGGTCCCACCACCAAGCAACCTGGTTGTGTCCTTTGATTGGAACCAACTAGGCAGACCCCGGTTGCCGGCCAGTATACCATTCAGGATTATTTGTCAAATATACAGAATGGTAATGGCTGGCACTATCATTGATGAGGGGGCATCTGTGAGTATCCTTTCCTCTATTGCTTGGAGAGCGCTTGGTTCACCAGCACTCTTACCTAAGATGAGAAATCTATCAGGTTTTGATAAAGGAACCAGTCGACCTTTAGAGATCCTCCCCAATGTGCCTGTAACATTGAAAGGGAAGACCGTTCAAATGAACGTGATGGTTGTTCAAGGACCCTTGGATTATAACCTACTCCTTGGACGGGACTATATATATTGCATGGGAGCTATAGTCTCCTCACTCTTTAGAGTAATGTGTTTTCCGCATGAAGGAAGAATGGTCAAGCTCGTAGACCAACTTTCGTTTCCCGGATCACACATTGCAAATAGTCATGTACCATCCCTAAATGGTCTATACACGCAAGAAGTGTCTCAACCCATGGTCCGTCCTCCTGATGAGCGTGAGTAATCTAGGAGGAAATGACTGGAACCTAGGGGGCATGCGTCCTGGCCTGCTTCGGCAGGAAAACTTTGGGTATAGGGTAGGTTTCCGCGGGAGAATATGACTAGTCCGTACCCCGTCCATTATTTGGAAGAGGGGTTGTTCTAGAATAAGATTCTTTTGTCAAAGTTACGTGTTTGACAACAGTCATTCACCCTTGTCTATTTCGGTAGACATTGCCGAGGAAGTGTTTTGTTTGAAAGATTAACGAGACAATCTTTGGGTAACCTAAAAGAGGTAAGCCTCTCTCGATTAAAACAAATGTTTTGGCGGAGGGTAAGTAGAGGTAACCTTGAAACTCTGTTTTATACCTGGGGGCATGCAAACCTTTTGGAGTGCAAGCAAGGGGCGACTATTTATTTTTTAAATTTTTAGGTCCTCCCTTTAAACCTGTAGGTCTAACCCTTTAAACTCATAGGATTAGCCGTTTCCGAACTTGCATAAAGAAAGGAGAGGGAGCATACCTTTGGTAAGGTGCAAGCTCTATAAAAAATGGGATCTTTCATGAGACACTCTTATCTTATAACTGGGTAATCGAGCAGTTTTAGCATAAAGTTCATGCTCGTTAAAAAATAAACGCAAGATCCGAGCAGTTTTAACGCGGTCTTCATACTCGTTAAAAAATAAATATAAGCAGTGAGCAGAGTTTCCTCCAGTGTTTAAGCTCTTTTTTATCTAAAAAATGAACCTATCCCGGTAAATAACCACAGTGATCGTAAATTTATCAGCCGTTAAAGCCTTGGTCGTGTTTGCACCTGCCACCTCCACTTTTCATTTGGCCGATCGTTCACCTCCATATGATTGTTTACCCATTTTGAGGAACAGCTGCGAAGAGTGATTTCACCTAGCCATCCTTGTGACACTACCGTGATTGGAAAATTCCAACCTGTACCTGGAATCAGTTGCTACCCCTGTTTATCACTCGTTCCTCAAAAGACGAGTCTTCTTTAAGCTCTTTTCAATTGACTCGTAAAATATGAAAAGATTGCCGAGTTTTCGCCTTCCAGCTCGTTAAAGGACCGGAAGTGCTATCCCTCCTCTAGATTTTAATCTTTTTGGACCTGAGGGATTATTGCACAAAAAGATCGAGCGCTTGTTTTATTCGGCTCGTTAAAATTATCGAAAACTCATCCCTTCTGTATTGTTTTATACTTTTTCGGACTTAAGGGATTAGATGACGAAAAAGGAATTTTGGAGTTAACTTTATGTACCTTTTCAGACTCTCTAAAAATGAAAGGGACCGAGTTATCCGTGTCGTTAGACTCGTTAAAATTGTTAAATAGCGACAAACTTGTCTTTAGACAAGAACAAGTTTCACTATCGCTAAGCTCGTTAAAACATAGCGATGGGCTTGCCCGAAGGGCAGGTTATAGAACAAGCATATGTTATCCTCCTCAAGCTTGACAAAAATAAAGAGGTACTGGTCAACAATGACTGGGGAAAATCAAGAAAACTTTGATGGTAGCAGGTCGCTCTTGAACATGACACTTTTCCTCCGTACCACATTCGGGTTGGGTTGTTTCATTCACCGGTCACATCACCATGGTCTCGCCATACCATCCATATTTGGGGTAATGCTACCGATCCATCGTATAAGTGTCACCATATGTTCAAGAGAAGTCGTTCAGAAAGAGTCAACCGGGTCCCATCCACTGCCATACATTATCCTTCATCCATCCATGACCGCCACCTTGAATCATATGTCACAGATCGTTTTCACCTCCATTAAAATCATTAGCTCCGTTCCGTGTCACTGATGTGGGATTCATCAAGGCCCTCCTTTGACGGATCGCTTCTTGTCGACATCAGCTCATTATCCAAGAAATTGATCTAGGAACACCCCCTTCAGTACTTTGAAGCTTGCATGCCTTAATGGCAAGTTTCTCACTTCCGGCGACAGGTATACATCAATGACATTTGACCAGAAGATTTTGCGTGGTGTTCGACGACAAGTCCTTTATTCACGCCACGTGAATTGTACTGCAGTACCTTGAGGGTCATTATCATTATCGGTGATTCCTCTCGCGCTTGTTAACGGTTTACATCATTGACCGGTAATCAAGCGATGTCTTTCCATGTTCGACTTCAGCGCAATTCTCACATGGATCGACTTGTACTTTAGAGTGAAGATCGAACGAGTTTGAAGACCCCGGATCTAGTTTCATCCATCCGGGCTGCAATATATATTCAAGAAAAATAAAGACATTTGACATGTACATCATTGCAGCAGATCATCATCCTACTCAAAGGATGATAATTTCGCCAAAATTATCAGTCTACCATCAAACGATCGTATGTTCTATGTACAAAAATGAATTTATAAAGCTGAGCATGGGAATGCCCGCCTCAGCTAGATCATGAAAGCAGTATGAATCATAATGTATTGTATTTTATTACAGGTCTCCTCCCGGCAGATGGATGAACTTCGGACCCTCCTGGATAAAGCATTTCACCCGATAAACGGCCTCATACTTTAGGGGGCAACTGTTATAGACATTTTTGTGCCTTGCAGCATTGAGCATGAAATGTCCATAATCTAAGGGATCCAAAGTCCCTAAACATGTTGTTCCTACCCCTAGAGGAACAAGGCCAACTAACCACAGCAATTCACAGAAGTTCTCCACCTGAAAACACTCAAAAACAAGCCAATTCTGGATCATGTCAACTGCTCCACTGAGCATCTGCGCTGAATGTCAACTGCTCCATTGTCTACCTGCGTTGAATGTCAACTCCAACAAAGGCTACCTGCGCTGAGCGTAATTGGATAAGTGGCAGGCTCATTCCTCAATGTGTCAATGCCCAGGAAGCTTCCAAAATGACACTTGCATCAAGGAATTCGACTGGTGATGAGTAAGAGGTTCCAAATCTCCAAGTGGAAGCAAGAACCTCCAAGTGGACTCAAGAACTGAGAGAGGGAGAGGACACTAGTCAGATCTCAAGCTGACTCATCCTCTCTCCAAACATCTATATATGGATCTCTCCTCCATGGGATCTGGAGGCTGGAATTTTATGATTGCAAAGAATTGTTGTTGGTTTGTGGCTGGAAACATTGGGTGCTTAATGCTTTGAAGGGAGCTGAAGAAGGAATTCCATTCTGCTGGGAAGGAGATGCTGGATTGGAGCCCTATGGGTTGTATCTCTTCCTGAACCCTGCTACTTATCAATAAAGCTATCTTGATTCTTTCCTATATGCTGGTGTATTTTGTATGATTGCATTAGTGTATTTGATTTACTTCTAATCCTGAATCATTTATGAATATGTACATTTGCCTTTGTATTGTGTTCTTCTCTTGTCACAGGTAGCTGTTCTCTTGTGATCTCGTGGGATTCAAGTAGCTGTTCTCTTGAGCAAGCGAGGAGACAAGTAGCTGTGGACACACAAAGAAAAGAGGATCTAGATCGAGGGACAACCGGAAGACAATGGTAAGTCTGCCGATCTCCCCTCTTTCACATTTCATAAAGGAAGAAATCATAATAGCTGTATTCGTTTGTTGCTAAGGCACTGTCACACCTTAGGTGGATAGGATCGTCCTGCATAGGCATTTTTCCCCACAACAAATCGGGATAATCTCTGTTGAATAAGTGTCATATTATTCAAAATTTCTACATGGTATCAGAGTTGGTTGATTTGTAGAAAAAATTCTACAGGATATCAAAGCGAGGATTGATCATCAGATCTATTATTCAGAAAGTGTTTACATTTTATTTCTTCAGGCAGAGTCTGTAATTGGGCCAGGTAGCTTCTCGATTCATCCTTCTTTTGGAAGGTGAGATATCTGGTGAATGCCCATACAATCGATCTTTGTACGAGAAATACTTTGTTCTCACGAATTTTAGATCAGAAGCGGTTGAGTTTTGAGCTGGTGGAATGGCGCTCAAGGATTACATCAGAAACATCAAAGCTGAGAATGGAGACAGTATGCCCCAGTATCTCACAAAGTTCACCCAATGCCGGGATGAGCTGGGAAGTGTGAGGGTAACTGTTGAGGATGAGGATATGGTGAGTCTAGCACTCCTTAGCCTTCCTAATATTTGGCATAGCTACCAGGACTCGGTGAATGGAAGGGAGAAATTGCCAGGATGGGAGAGACTTTGGTCGGATCTTGTGCAAGAGGAGATTAGACGGGGCACCAGAGACAGTTCTTCATCCATGCATGATGAGGAGAACTATGCCTTAGCGAGTAAGGCGAAGAAGGGAAAGGAGAAGGGTTCTCTTTCCAAATCCAGTTCTTCCAATAATGGGAATAAGGTTGACAAGTTGAAGGTGAGATGCTTTCGTTGTCATGAGTTGGGCCATTATGCTACTAATTTCCCAAGGAAGAAGTCCAAGAAGGGATCCGGGGAAGGATCTGAAGGTGAGGCAGCCTCACTTGCTTCACAGTTTGAGTTGGATTTCACACTCTTCGCATGCATGGTTTCATCCATGGTGGGAAGTGGTTGGTTTCTTGACAGTGGAGCTTCTTTCCACATGACCGGTGACAAAATTTTGTTCAGTACTTTGGAGGAGAAAGATCTCCAGATACTCATAGGGATGGGTAATGATGAGAAGTATAGTGTCTCAGGTGTAGGCACGGTTATTTTTCAGAGGGAGCATGGAGCTTGCCTTACCTTGACCGATGTCAAGTATGTACCAGGACTGAAGAGAAACTTGGTGTCGATCGCGATGCTGGAAGACAGAGGCTATGATGTAGTCTTCAGTAAGGGAAAGGTTTTCCTTAGACACATCATCACTAGACAGGTGAAGCAGATTGGTTCACGGGTCAAGAACCTGTATGTTCTTGAGGTTAAATATGCATGCAAAGCCTTGAGCAGTGAGGCAACTGATGGAGACTTGGTGGTTGAGAGGGAGTGTTTATTACCTCTCAACATGCAGAGCCAGAAGAAGTCTCAGACGATTGTGGAGGAGCCACGAATGGTGTAGCAGCTTCAGGAGGTTGTGGAGCAGCCACAACAAGGGAAGCTGAGAGGAGATCGAGTAGAGACATCTACTCATGCAGAGACCTCTAGTGTGGGGAAACTTCGAGCCAGGTGGGCTGAGGGATCGCATGAAGCCATACCTCCAGGTAGGAGGTGGGGTGATGTGGATTGATCGTCCCAAGGAGGAGGGGTAGGATCCTTGAGGTACCCAACCTGTTGGATGAGACCTTGCTACGGGAGCCCCGATGTGGAGTAGCAGGAACTGACTGATTGGGTAGAGACAGATGCGGATGGAGTGGCAGAGAGAGCGACAGTGCAGGGAATCCCAGGACAGCGCATAGCATGCAGGCTGCAGCAATGCGAGAGTCACAAGTGTTTTGCACAGTGCTAGGTGGCACAGAGAGGTGTGCAATGGTGCGAGATGCATGGATATGTTGCAGTAGCGCAGATGTCAGAGAGGGAGCACTTGTCAGTAGCAGGTAGAGCTTCAGCATCAAAGTATGTTCCTAGCCCAACAGAGTGGTCAGTTGGGGGTGTTTTTGTTCCAAGTGTTGTTGGAGCAAGTGGACCGGGCAGATGTGTTGCATGCAGAACATTCCAGAGTTTCAGGATCGGGTTTGAGAGGAAGCCTTTCTTGTTGAGAGGGAGTGTTGAAAAGTGTGCAACAAGAAATGCTTGTTGAGAATGCAACAAGATGATGGAGCTTAGTGGAAAGGAGTCGCCTTAACTAAGTGGGCCCGCAGGAAAATTATGGCGCAAAGTCTATTTTTGGATCACAGCAGGAGTGATCATAGCAGGAGTGATCACAGCAAGAGTGATCACAACAGGATTGATCACAGCAGGAGTGATCACATCAAGAGTGATCACAACAGGATTGATCACAGCAGGAGTGATCACAGCAGGAGTGATCAGAGTCTATTTTTAGACTGCTAGTCAAAAATAGAAAAGTCAAATATTATTGTCTCATAATAATATTTGGACTATAAACTTTATCTTATCCTCTTGGAGCACTTCAATTTGAGCTACAGATCTGGAACATGCAGCTGTCAGAAGGAAATACGCTTTCTTTATGAGTCAGTTGAGCTATTGCATGCAGGACATCAGTTAGAACTCATGTGGTTGAGTTATGTGGAGTTGGATGAGCAATTAATGGAGTTGTGTTTAGTTTGATTTAGTTGAACTAGTCGTATTTAGTCTAACTGATCAATAGACTAAGTGATGAGTTGTGTGAATTAGTTATTAATTAATTCACTAATTATTAACTCATAATGCAACTAAAGAATACATCAGTTAACTCAGTGCATGTACAGTTCAATGGAGACAGGTGTTAGAGGTTGAGATTGCTATCAGTTGTGCATGAGATTGTGCACATGCATGGGATTGAGTTATGCCAACGATCTCTGAGTAGTGTGGGCCAATACCAAGTGAAATATAGCTTGTGCTCACGTGATTTACAGTGTGGGTGATTTTCACAAGGTAAATAGGAGTTTGGATAAGCCATTCTCATTCATTCTCAGCAGGTATTGTGCAGTGGAGGCAGGCAAGCAGCGGAGGAGATTTGGAGATCAGATCTGAGCTGTATTGTGTGTAATAGGTGGAGATAGTACTAAGTACTTGTGAGGAGTATTGTACTATGTTTGTTACATGTTCTCAATCAATATAATATACAGATAGTTGGGGTTTTTAGCGAGATGCTTTCCCTGGGAAAATATTGTGTTGATATGTGTGATTGATGCTTCTATGTGCGCATGTTATTGTTTTTGCTTCTATAAATTGATGATCAACGTAGTGGAGGTTATTTATTATGCATGTTTTCCACAATAGTGTATAACCGGGATAATCTCTGTTGAATAAGTGTCATATTATTCAAAATTTCTACATTCTAACCCTTCCACCTTGCAACTTCAACTTTACTTTTCCGTGACCAACAATTCTAGCCTTCCTATCATCCCCTAAGAAGACATCACCACCATCATATTTATCATACTCGCAGAACCACTCTCTATGGGAAATGAAGTGAAAGGACAAACCTGAGTCAATCAACCATGCCTCATGATCTACATGTGTACTTGAAGAAGCCAAGTACACATCCCCACCTTCATCTAAGGTGGTTTTCGCCTTTGTATAAGCAGCATCATCAGATCCCTTTCCTTTATTAGGAGCTTTATATTTACAGTCCCTTTTGTAGTGCCCTTCCTTTCCGCATTTCCAGCACACCACCTTTACAGGTTTTCCTAGAGATTTAGATCTCCCTCTAGATTTAGATCTCCCACTCGATGACTTATTTTTGTTTCTGTTCTAGGACCATCCTTGTATAGACAAGGCATCACCATTCTGGCTCTCTATATTTTTCCTTCTCATCTCCTCCATCAGCAAGGATGAGACTATTTCATCAAGTTGCAAGTCAGTTGCATTGCTACCTATTGCAATAACTAGAATATCCCACGAATCTGGTAGAGAACACAACAAGCTAATGCACTTATCTTCATCTGAAATTTTAATATCAACAGACGCTAACTGACTTACCACAGTATTAAATGCGTTCAGATGCTCTGTCACCGAGTCTCCATCTTTCATCCTCAGGTTATATAGCTTTTTCCGCAGGAACAGTTTATTCACCAGAGACTTAGATTGATACAAAGTCCCTAACTTGTCCCCCAAAGCCTTCGCCGTAGCTTCCCCTGATAAATTCAGCTATATTGAATCTGAGACACACAATCGTATTGTGCTCTTTACCTTCCAATCCGACTTATTCCATTCTTCATCGGACACTCCCGTTGGTTTAGTACCCGGATCTACCACGATCCACTGATCTTTATCCACCAACAGATCCTCCATCTTGAGTTTCCGCAACTCAAAACTCTGACCATTAAATTTCTTGATATGTATCTTTCCACTGCTCGCCATCTTCTTTCACCACCAGAATCGATCTCGTAGATCTCCCACTGAATAGGGTTTACCATAGGCCCGAGCGAAACCCCTCAGCAACAAAGGCGTCCCCTTGAAGCCAAAACAACTCTGATACCAAATGTAGGTTTTAACCCCATACAGAAATTACATGCATATGAATTCTAAAACACAGAAAATAAAAAATGCAAGAGAATAACACATAAAACACATATACATAGAGATTTTCCCCTAGATCCCAAAACCAGGACTACCAGCATGATTTTTCATTATGTTCCTTTCAATGTTACAATAGATCTTTATACATGCCGAAGCATCCAATACCATGGACCGAAAACCATCGCATCCAAAACCATGGACTGAAAAACCATGGGTAGGTTCGCGCAACCTAATATAGGGTCCAAAAAAATTATTCGTGGAAAGAATATAACACAACCCAACATATTGATTGAGAGCTCATGATCCCCAATCCAGAACATCCCTTGGTGTTCATCCCATCGTTGGATTATCCAACTCAGAAGTTCTTCCTGACCCTTCATCAGGTCAAGCCTTGCATACTTCATCAAGCCACATCTTCGCAAAGCAAGTATGCATGTTGGATCATTTAGCATCTGTAGTTCCTCACTATCATGAGCTCTTTCTCTCCACAGACTCATGATGATGGCTCCAAACCTGCACAAAACCACCCAAAAATCAGTCAAAATGATGGAGAAATCACAAAGAAATCATATGTTGGGGTTTGAAAATGCACCATGCTGCCTAGTGCCCCCCTTAGGGACCGTAGGGCATGATAACACACCTGTTCAGGTCGTGAAGGGTGTTTAACACTCCTCCAGACCTAGTGGGGAGCATTATGCACATAGAATTGACTAGGGCTTCCCCAAACTCAAAACTTTCACCCCTAGTGCAATTGAAAAAGGTAAAATAATGCAAGATATTGGTTGGCCATCTACTTGGAATAAACAGCACATCAAATGGTCACATGGATTTCTCGCAATCATCTGGGGAAGATATACTCCTACTTCACTCCAAAACACACTCACATAGCTCAAATGGTGAAAATGAAGGCTCCAAAACTTACATATAGTCACTCTGGAGGTATGACTCACTTTAGTTAGTTATTGAAATAGAATTTTTTCATTTCCTATGTTGTTTATAATATGCCATTTTGATATACTGTCAATATTACTCATGCTTTGATGAAGGTTTTTCAATGTTGAACTGCAGAAATGACCACGTTCGACTTATTATGAGTGCTTTCTTTTATGGGATCTTTTCTCGCTCTTGAATTGAGAAATCCCCGAGTTTTTCGTCACCTGGCCCGTAAAATGCCTACGAAGATGATATGAGCGCTTTCTTTTTTGGGATTCTTTCTTGCTCTTAAATTAAAAAAACGCCAAGTTTTTCCCTTCTTTGGGCTCACTAAATCTACGAAGAAGGCATGAGACATTCTTTTATCTCTTTTTCCTTGCTCATTAAACTGAAAAAGATACCTCAAGTTTTCTTCATTTGACTCATTAAAATTTGATCAAGATCCATTGAGTTTGTCTTTGTGTGACTCATTAAAATTTCATGAAGAATATTAGGTTTACTCTGTCCCCTCATACTCGTAAAAAATGAAGAAAATGTCTATTGAGCATAGGTTTATCACTTTATCTGGACTCAGTAGAATAATTTATGGAAAAGGAACTATGTCAGGTATACTATTAAAAATTTGTCACACCCGGTTAACAACTATGACAAAGGGACCCCCCTAAAGTTGCTCTTTACGATCTTTTCAGACTCTCTAAATATGAAAAGACCACCAATTTTACCCGTCTGGACTCGTTAAATTTAATCAGATGGGGAAAATTTGACAACACAATTGCTTTATGTATATATTTGGAAATATTTTTTGGCAACAGTCATTCCCTTGAACATTGCACCCCCTCAGCAAAACCTACTTTGTTGGCCTCTCAAATGAACCTTACGATCCTATGAGTTTAGCCTATATACTCCGATGTTCCTGCATCCCTGTATCCTAACACTCTTTGGTGTTCATGAGTCTAAGAGCTGCCTGGCTAAACCTTTGTGTCGTGCCTTCTATTGATCAAGGGATCCCTTTATCATTTGTTTCCTATATCAACTGTAAATCATATACTTTCATCATGTCCTCTATCAATTTGACCCCGTGCTCAAAATATTCTTTAAAAAATAATTATTCTTGTCCCGTTTCGTGTCAACCCATGTAGGACACATTATTGCCTACCTTTCAACATGTCTCTTCCTATCAGCTTCAACACTATATCTAGGAAGAAAATCCAAAGACATATTAGTGCCTTGGAACTTGGAGACATCATTGGTAGGTTACCTTGTGTTTGATCATGGGTTTTCATTATTGACTCCTAGTTGAATGATTCTATGAGTGTTCGACACAAAAACATTATTCACACTCGCTAGATTTTATTGTGCATCTTAGAGACCATCATCATTATCGGTGGCCCTCCTCACGTTTGTTAACTATTTTCATTATTGACTGGTAATCAGACGATTTTGTACATGTTCGACCTCAACGCTTTTATTCTCATTTGTCGAAATATGCCGTTAAGATGAAGTGGTGATCAAGACCTTAGGTAGAGGCTTACATCACTCAGCCTTGTTTCCTCTTCCAAGTTGCGTATATTAATTTTTGGAGATAGCTCGTCAGGATGATCCTATTATGACACAAGTTCCACATTGTGCTTATTGGTGGACATGATCGTCATATCTCTTTGCTAAGAAATCACTCTGACATAGCTACTGAGCGTGGGAATTCCTGACTCAGGACATGATTTTAGATTTCAATATATGTGGTTGTATCAAATTTTTGTAGTCCTGAAGCTCCGATCCTCTCTCTCTTTTTTATAACACGGAAATTCTAAAGTATTCCGGCCATCGTCTTCACCTTTGATCTCACACTGTAGGGAGCATCTATTATATAGGAAAATGACCTCCTCATCAGCTTAGAGGAGGAAGTTCACAGCCCTATTTTCTAGGGTAACACACCCCATGAACAAGCAAAGATCCTTTTAATGCTCCTCAACCATGAATCAGGGGCATTAGTCCTTAGTGTAACTTTCTACGTTGCCTTAGGGGAAGTGTTGGTCAGCTTAGGTGTGTTTCCGGAGGTCAAAGGAGCGGGTTGACTAAATAATATCCCACTATTTACTCATATGTTATCCCGAAAAGGAGGAAACATCTAGATTTGACCTATTTGAGGATATTGTTATTCCTAACAGAGTCTAATGAAATGGGAAAGAGCAATAAAACATGGAAACATCCCAACTTTTTCCAAATGGAACTCATGAAAGAGTTGGCAAGGTTTAGCCTCTCAGTCTATATATTTGAGGCTTGGAGCATTGTGAAAGGAGTCGAATGAATTGAAAGGATTCCCTATTGACTATCAAAGATTTTCTTGAGACATTGGTTCACCAAGAGGATAATAAGAGAGAGAGAGAGAGAGAGGGAGAGAGAGAAGATGGAGGAGTAAGGGAAGCTTGATGCAATTGATGGTTGTAATCACTCTTTCCTATCATTAATATAGAACTACATTTGTTTTGTTTACTCCATGGCGTTGATGTTATGATTCATTTACATGTTTACGCAATGTCATTCATTATGAGTAGCTTAGATATGTGTAGTTAGATATCCTTATGTATTCTTGTTTTGATTATCAAGGTTATATGTTGTAGTATTACTTCTTGTCTTGTCTATGTGCAGGTATTAATCTGGGAGGTAGTTGAGAGGTCTTCCACTTTGCTACATTGGTTTCACCAATAACATTGCACCAAGATCCGAGGTAAAACTCTTCCCTCTGGCTTTCATTATCATTTCATTGGTATGGATATGTACATGTCTCTTTGTGTGAGTTGCATCTAATTTGATCTGTCTGCCAAGGATCCTGGGAAGATCCTTGAGGGTATTTCCACCACAATCACCCATGCAATAATCCCTATAGAAATGTAGACATCATTTATATATGAAGAGAGAGTTTATTGAAATAATTGTAAAGCATATATATTCTTTGGAAAACACACAATGGAGCAACATTTATTGAAATAATTAGAGAGCATATATGCATTGAAGAGCACACAATGGAGCAACGTTATTCTCTTCATATATCTTTTCATTTCTAGTATTGATATATTAACTTTCCAGCATCTTCATTCCAACATTATATTGTTTCATTCCAACATCTCTCCTTAATATCATTGTTTCATTCCAGCTATATTAACTTTGCAGCAGCTTTATTCTCCTTAATACATGTATACATTGGCAACCACAACTTCTATTGGTATATTGCCAATGTTATTTGCAACTTGGGAGAGTTTTAATATATTTGTCATGTGAATGCTAAGTATAAAGCATTGGCACTATTGGTATAATCCATTCAATAAACCAACGTTATATATGAAAGATTATGCTAGTATTTGCATAGCGTCTGCAACATTTGCATAGGGTTTACAACATTTACACAACCTTTGGAGAATTTAACGATGAATGGAGAAGAGTTCATGGTTTTATGCCCTAATTTGGAGTCCATTATATTATTTTCAGTGCATTACATGTGAAGCAACACAATGTTTATTCCAAATGTAACGTTAATCCCTAGTGTATCGTCTATTCTATAATGCAGCTAGGTATAAAGTTATAATGCAACATTATTCTATAATGGAGACCGTATTGTTCACTGATTTAATGAATGTGTTGATTTTATGGAGATATATCCCAACAATTAGTTTATAATATATAATATGCGTTGTATGGAGAGCCCAACGATTGGTTTATAAGATGCATTGTGTGGAGAGCCCAACAATATGGTTTATAATATGAATTGTATGGAGAGCCTAACAAAATATTTTATGGGTTGTTAACATGGAGAACTAAACAATTGTATGGAGATGCAACTTATGAATGGAGTATCATATCATTATCATTATGGATGTTCGTATGGCAGTGTTATAGTTAAGTTGTTATGGCTTTATATTATTGGCCTTTATAACCATTGTATTAATTATGTATTGCCTTGCTAAAGTAACTATAATGCATGGATTTCAAATATGCTTTATATTTATATATATATATGATATTGGTGTTATATTATGGATTGGTTGTGTGTTATATTCAATGCAATGTGTTCTTCCAACAATGCATGGTAGCAACATTCATTCAGTGACTGGAGCAACTTTATATTACTTGATTGGAGCAGCCTCATATTATTATATTGGAGCAGTCTTATTATATTATTGGAGAGCACCCAGGAGAGATAATTATTTCTCATGCTTAATACTACATATTAAGTATATGGAGAGCCTTGGTAGATATATGGAGAGAGTTTATTATTGAGAGCCTTGGTAGATATATGGTCCTGCGGACAGTGTTGGAAATACGTCAAACAAGGGGATCTCCCCAATTTGAAGTCCCAACTAGACCTCACTCTATTTGGTGTAGGAGTCCCATCTCGTATAAAGACTCGGTTTCAATATACTTAGAGATCTGCCTTGGCTCTAGCTATTAGCACGGGAAAGTGATGCAATGGTGTCTTCGAAAAGCAAGGTAAGTGTTCCTGGTGAGTGTGCAACGCAACCGTGTCAAGGTTATCTTACTGCAAAAGGGGGAGAAAAGTGAGCCTCTATGTGAGATGCAATAGTACTACCTAGGCAGAGACACATGCGACCCAGGAAGGTCTATCCAACATCCAGTGGAATAGCCCACACCAGATGGGGCTGTCATTAAAACCAAAGTACAAGGGAATATTTTTCCACCATCTAGTGGAGTGGTCCACAATGGATTTGACAGTCATTATAACCAATAAGAGAGGAAGGTTTGTTTAGTATCCTACATATTATTCCACAAGGATGAGACAACAATGATAACCAATACAACACATTCCCAACAAGGTAAGCACTAAAACAACCGAAACAATTCAATTATATTAGTACATGTGAAACAAACATGAATTACAAATGTTGAAAGAATAGTCTTAAAAACATCCACAAGACATGCATGAAAACATACTGGCCTGAATAGGCTTCTATATTAAGAAAAGTTTCAAGACACATATTTACATCATACATCACTAGCCCCTGTAGTGAGACATTGGAGCCATTCCTCACTTCTCAAAGAACTGACTAAAAACTCTCTATGCTTCGTGGGAGGAGCCAAGGTGAAAATTCCTTTACTCATACAATGATGGGGTATATATAACCAAGGGTGATGCTTGCCCCTTGTGACTCTTCGACTACCCTCATGACTATTCAACTTCCTATGATTTTTCAACTGACATGACTCTTGATATTTATGTGTGTCTATTGGACTTCCACTTTACATTACATTCAATTTACAATAGACATGGCTCATAATAGTGATGTGGCCTCTTACAACTCATGACACAACTTGACATGAAATAGATTGATGAGGTGGCAATGTCAAGCTGTTTTTGTTGCTAAGTGATATATATGTTCTTGGATGCACTTTTGGTTCTCCTCCACATAGCTTGATGATGCGAGGTCTTAAGTGATCTTTGGTCTTGATAGGTTGTTGCATGCATGTGTTGGGCACCAAATCTGCCTATATTTTCCTTACTTTTCACCTATCATTTCATCCTTTTTGCACCAATGATATGCATTAATTGTGATAAACCTACAAGGTAAACCTCCCTTCTAACGTCTCTTGGAATATTTAATTGATGAAGTAAGGTCACAGGGTTTTGCCTATGCAAACTACTAAACTTTGCTATTTCCGCAGATTTTGGTGAACAGGTATCGCATTTACAACTCACAGCGGTAGTCCCACATTTACAGTAGTTGTTCGGCAATGCTGCAATAGCATAAACAACTCCCAACTCCTCACATGCTTATTTCGGATCTTTATTATTATCTCTCTCTCAACAATAAGTTGTTGTTATAACTGTTGTATATTTTTGGGCATTCGTTGCCAAATTTTGAGGAATATGTCTTTCCTATGTATTTGTATAAAATGGGTTTCGTTCCTGTGCAAACGGGTTAGCCGAGCAGAGACAAACATTGTAACAGTTCTTTATATATTAATTGAATGCGAGCAAGTTTGTTGTTCTCTTATTAGTTGCGAGTTAACGCAACCTTGATCAGAGAGCTGGGCTCGCTCTTCTGATCAGGTGCTTCTTATTTTCTTTATGTGTGTGTGTTTTTTCTATTGTGTGATAATTTCTTATTGTTGTTACAGGTCTTTATTTAATTGTTGTGGATGCCTTTTTAAGTTCTGCAATTTATTTCTAATCATTGTTACAGTGATGCTTTGATTCTTTAGCTGTGAATCCTTGGTTTATGTTAGATAGTAATCTTGCCCCTGCATATACCTTGCACATTACCTTGAAAAATGTACGCACCCGGATTGATAAATTAATGTGGAAAAGGGTGGAATAGTTTATTCACACTCGGACACGAACATTTTGGCATCGTTGCCGGGGAAGGCTAACAAGGTGCAAGGCATGATCTGCGTTGACCAAAGGATCAATCTCTTGTCTTAGGGAGGGAAGTGCTACCCTTCTCGAAGTCCCGAGCTTAGTATTTTGATTTTTGTTGCTTTTATCATTTTGGGCCCAGTCGCTTGTTTTGGTTAATTGTTATAAAATTTTCTGATTTGTTAAAACCCAATCTCTCGTCCCAGGGAGGGAATGGTCTTTTGACACCCTGCTCCAGGTCTTGAGCCTTAGATTTCCTTCCATGCATTTTCTTTTCTTTTCTGATCTCTCGTCTTGGGGAGGGAATGGTATTTTGACACCCTACTCCAGGTCCTGAGCCTTAGATTTCCTTTCAGTCGCTTTCTTTTCTTGTCTGTTAAAACCCAACATCTCGTCTTGGAGAGGGAATGGTACTTTGAAACCCTGCTCCAGGTCCTGAGCATAGTGATTTAATTTAGACGTCTCCCTCTTGCCAATTTGCATGAATAGAGATTCAAATAAAAGGGGCAGTGGAAAAGCCCCGAAGAAAGGAGGACATGATTTGGGAAGGAACACTTACATCCAACAAATCATCACAAGAGTTGAACCATAGGCATCTTCTTGTGATGTTGTGAGGGCAGGGACTCGAACGAAATCAGGGGGACAATCTGTTGAACAGCTAGTGCTATCTACAGTACCTCTTGTTGATTTAACACAACAAACCCTTCCAGCAGCAGAAGAAGTATGCAGCAGTGTACCTAATGAAGGAGTACTATTGCTGGTAATAAAGGAAGAAGAAGTTGCAAGCAGAATATCTGAGGAACCATCCCATTCCAGTAGGGAAGGAGAAGTTGAAAGGAAGGGGTCTAAGGAATTAAGCCATTGTGGCAAGGAGGAAGGAGATGTAAGGGTTTTCATATCACCACAGGATAGGGGGAGTGTTGTTAATGAAACTCAAACTTTCGTGAAAAGACCCCCTCCATCATTCCTAGTAGAACCTACTGAAATTCCCTGTGATTATGGGAGGATATTCATGGAACCCACAACCTCTACTATTGACTTCCCAATTGTGGATCTTGGGACTGGCGCACCAACGAAGCCCATTCCTTTGACAACTTTACCTAGCTTTCATGGGCTAACTTATGAAGACCCTGAAACGTTCCTTTTTGAATTTGATATTGTGTGTTAGGGATATTACTACATAATCGATGCACAAAAACTAAAAATCTTCCCTGCTACATTAAAAGGGATAGCCCTCCAACGATTTATGGGTCTAGGAGGAAAGACTATCTCCGCATGGGATGAGATGAAAACGTCTTTTCTGGAGAAGTATCAGGATCACTCCAAATCTCAGGATATTAAGGAAGAACTTTTTAAGTTCATGCAAAAAGAAGACAAGAATATGGAGGATTGTGTGGAATGTTTTAAGTATGTGCTACAAATATTAGGTCATTCTAACCTAGATAAGGACATTTTGAAAATTATCCTTCTTCAAGCTTTTTGAGAAGACTCTCTGGAACTATTAAACATAGTAGGAAAGGGAGCTATATCAAAAGAGGACTTCGATACCATCTATGAGCTGTGCATCCAGTGCTCGAGGGGAGTTGCAAGGAATAAACAAGGAATTCGGTCAATAGAAGTATCTGGTGGAGGTGTCATGAAAGAAAAAATTGGAAACCTACTGGATAACTTAAGGTCTGATATCTTGAGTACCTCGTCTACACAGATGGACGCACTGCAAGTAAAACAAAAAAAGATGAAATTGGAAAAGACTATGGCTATATTTTGCCTGAACTGCAAAAAGAAACATCCACCAAGAAAATGTCCATTGAACTCCATGGAAGAATGTGGAATCTGCGAGCTGAGTCATGCAACAAATTCATGCCCCTCCTTGCAAGGATTGAAGGTGATATTTCAAGGGATAGGCGAAGAGGTGGATCAACTATACTTCATGGGATCCAAAAAGCCATGGAAACCTCGGCCACCAACTGTAAATCAAGGTATGTTTTAGGATCCATCTCAGTATTTTAACAATTTTAATATGGGTCCTCAGTCCATGCCTATCCACCTATGTGGCCTCAATATCAGTTTCCACCCTAGCAACAGTGGGCTCCTCAAACTAGTTTGAATTCTTCATGGGCCCCAAACTAGCGTGGACCCTCTCCTCCTAGAAAATTTCCTCAATCAATACCACAACAGCAACTTCAGTTGCCCTCTAACATACCTCCTGGTAATCTACCTATTTGCCCTCAACTTCCTATCCAACCCAATCTGAATCCTAACAATAAAGGGGCTCAGCAAGCTGACACCCTCAACTTGCCTTCCTACAATATCTCTACCGCAGAACTTTATGAGATGATCTTGAGATCCGGGCAGGTAGTAGATGCTTAGAACTTATTATTGAACAAGTTGGTAGTGAGGTTAAAGAACTAGAAACAACTGAAGAGAAATCAAACCAAGCTAGTAACAATCAAACACCTCCTCAACTGCTAATTACTCAATAATACTGAGCTGACTCGCCCTATCCTAAAAGGTTGGCCTTGAGTAAACAAATCCCTCAAGCTGAGTTTGACTTGTTACGGGAGTTACAAAATCTGTTTGTTAATATTACCCTGTTACAATCTATGAGGGATGTACCTACATATGAAAAAACTCTTAGGGAATATTGTGCTAAAATGCCTAGAAATAAATCAAGGGACCCACTCACTATTCATGTGATGGGAAAGTTATCAGATTTTAGGCTGGGAAAGGCTATGCTTCTGAAAGATGGGGATCCGGGGAACCAAATTCTAATTGTACAAATTAATGGAGTGGAAATTCCGAATGTACTGGTAGATTTGGGTGCTGCTATAAATGTCATTACTGTTGAGGCCATGCATACATTGGGTCTTCGAAACCTAAAACATACACCTACTATGTTAGAATTAGCAGATAGATCTACAGTCAAATCGGTAGGAAAGTTAGAAGACATTACAATCTCAGTTGATTCATGGCATTATCTTGTGGATTTCCTAGTGCTGCAAACACAGTCCCCAACTGGTGGCCACCCCTTGATTCTAGGAAGACCGTGGTTGGCAACCGCAAATGCTTACATTGGGTGTCGTTATGGAAATATGGTTATCTCAAATGGGAAGGTTACTAAAAACCTTGTGTTATACCCTCCTATAGAACCTAGCCCGTCAGTGAAACCATCTTGTCGTAAGAAACCTCTACCAAAGGAAGACTCTGAATCTGAAGCTAAATAATTAAGACCCGTTCTTACCATTGGGTAGGCCCTTTAGCTGAAAATAGAAATGAAGGATGATACAATTACTACCTTCATTAGCGACCCCTGTTTTGTTTCAGATTCAAACCAGCGAATTCTAGAATCTGTCTTGAGCTGTGAAACGCAGGAAAGTATTGAAACAACAGATGGATTTGAAGAACTGCCTACAACTGTGTCCCATGACAACATTTCTGTAGAGATAGAGCTAGGAAAGACCCTGAATATCAACCAAAATTTTTCAAAATCCCATAAACAACAACTTCTAGGTGTTCTCCGAAATAAAAAAGAAGCCTTCACCTGGGACTATATAGAC
Organism: Pinus tabuliformis; assembly: GCA_031772625.1. Classification (NCBI taxonomy): domain Eukaryota; kingdom Viridiplantae; phylum Streptophyta; class Pinopsida; order Pinales; family Pinaceae; genus Pinus; species Pinus tabuliformis. The sequence goes on from CM062818.1 coordinate 1,807,858,763, forward strand.
ATGAAGGGGTTTCCTACCAATCTATGTACCCATCATATATACATCAAAGAGGATTGTCGTCCTGTGAGAGAGCCCCAGAGGAGAATGAACCTCACACTAAAAAACATTGTCAAGGAAGAACTTCAAAAGTTGTTGGATGTAGGATTTATTTACCCCATTTCGGATAGCCAATGGGTTTCTCCATTGGTGATTGTTCCCAAGAAAAATGGTAAATGGTGGATATGTGTAGATTACAGAGAATTAAATAAGGAAACATAGAAAGACCATTTCCCTTTACCGTTCATTAATCAAGTCTTGGATACTTTGGCTAGGAAGAAATTCTTCTCCTTCCTCGACGAGTTTAGTGGGTACAACCAGATCCAGATAGCTCCCAAGGATCAGGATAAAACCACTTTCACGTGCCCTTGGGGAACTTTCGCATATTGAGTCCTTCCATTTGGTCTCTGTAATGTGCCTGCAACATTCCAAAGGGAAATTTTAGGGATTTTCTCTGATCTGGTAGATGACAGTGTTGAAATCTATATGGATGATTTTACTCCATATGGGGACTCATTTGAAGAAGGGTTAGAAAATCTGGAAAAAATTATTGAAAGATGTAAATAGACACATGTCTCTTTGAGTACAATGAAGTGCCACATGATGATGGAGGAAGGCATAGTTCCGGGACATTTTCTTTCAGCTGCTGGAACTCGAATGGATCCAGCTAATGTAAAGGTAATATTTCACTTTCCAATACCCAAAACACCCACACAGGTACGCAACTTTATCGGTTGTGCTGGTTATTATAGGCACTTTATAGAAAATTTTGCTAAGATAACACATCCACTTTTTCAATTGCTGATAAAAGATGCAGATTTTGTGTGGATAGATGACTGTGATGTAGCCTTTGTGAAGATCAAGGAACTTGTCTGTAGAGCTTCAATCCTTCGAGGGTCGAACTACACATTACCATTTCATATCCATGCTGATGCCTCTCAGACAGCAGTTGGGGCAGTTTTGGGATAGCAAGTAGACAAGGTGCCATATGCAGTTTACTATGTTAGTAAGAACTTGGCTCTTGCCGAGTTAAACTACACAGTGATTGAAAAATAATTTCTTGCTGTCATCTATACCATCAACAAGTTCCAGCATTATATTACCAGGTATCCTACCTTTGTACACATTGATCATGCAGTAATCAGGTATCTGATGAATAAACCCATTACTCCTGGTCGTATTACAAGATGGTTGTTGTTACTTCAAGAATTTGACATCACCATAGTAGATAAACCAGGAAAGGATAACGTGGTTGTTGATTTTATGTCTAGACTAGATAATAATGCTGAAAGTACACCCATAGAAGATAGTTTTCCAGATGAACATATTTTTGCAATTTCTGCTAACACTCCATGGTATGCAGATATTGCTAACTATCTTGCTACAAGGAAGGTACCTCATCACTTGTCATATAGGGAACAACAGAGAATTATTCATCATAGTACCCGATATTCATGGATGGCAGGATACCTTTTTCACATAGGGGCTGATCAGCAGATTCGACGCTGCGTATATGAGGATGAAATTTATGAGATATTGAAGGCTACCCATGATGGCCCTTGTGGAGGGAATTTTGCAGATAAAAGAACAGGCCACAAGGTGTTGGAAAAGGGATATTATTGGCCTTCTATTTTTCAGGATGCTCGAGATTATGTTCGAAGATGCGACAGTGGTCAACGCACGGGGCAACCTGGAAAATTGGATGAAATGGTGTTGCAACCCTAGGTAGTCCTCGAGCCTTTTGAGAAGTGGGAAATTGACTTTCTTGGACCTTTTAACGCACCTTCTCATCAAAATGTTCACATTCAGGTCTGCACTGATTATGTGACTAAGTGGGTGGAAGCCAGAGTTGTTACGAAAGCAACAGAATAGGTGGTTTCAGATTTTCTTTTTGAAGATATTTTTGCTCAGTATGGTACTCCAAGGGAGATTGTTTCAGATGGAGGGGCACAGTTCACATCCCACATGATAGCAAAGCTTATGCAGAAATATGGAGTCAAACACAAGGTGACATCTCCATACCACCCCGAGGTGAATGGACATGTAGAAAGTACAAACAAGCTATTGGAAAATATATTGACAAAGACTATAGCAAGCCATCGTCAGGATTGGTCTTAGAAAATTCCTGAAGCTCTCTGGGCATACAAGAAAACATGGTAGAACACAATAGGGTTTTCACCATTTTAGTTAGTATATGATAAATCCCCCTTGTTTCCGATAAAATTTGAGATTAGCTTGCTGAGAATAGCTTTGGAAGTAGGATTGGACTTATCAGAGGCCCAGAAATACCAGCTGGAACAACTAAATGAGTTATATGAAATTCGTTCAATGGTTTTCTAGAAAACTACTACTATCCAACAACAGAGAATGAAATGACACCATAAATTTATCAAGAATAAGGTGTTTCTTAAAGGAGATCGGGCACTACTCTATGACTCCCATTTTAAAGATTTTAAAGGGAAGCTTCGCACTCGCTGGATGGGACCCTATGAAGTGGACTTGTGCTTCCTTCTTAGTGAATGGACACCATCTGAAATTATACCACCGTCCAACTTCTAGGGATTCCTTCATCAAACATCTCTCTGATAAATCTGGTTTGATGGTTGTTGGTGTAGAGAATGATTCCTCTGCATTCCCTTAAAAGATAAAAAAATTAAAAATTAAAATATATATATGTTGTTACTACTTACTTGTTTGTCTTTCTGCAAGAAGTACTATGGAAATGTGATGATGTGGAGCTGACAAAATTTTCCAAGTAATAGTTGATGTTGTTACTCCAGTGGTGTTGTTACTCCGCCATTGCTATTACTCCTAGAAAATTTTCTAAGTGTTGGATGTTGTTACTCCGCCGCTGCTATTACCTCGTCGGTGTTGTTACTCTGCCACTGTTGTTACTCCTATAAAATTTTCTAAGTGTCAGATGTTGCTACTCCATCACTACTGTTACTTCGCCAGTGTTGTTACTCCGCCACTACTGTTACTCTTGGAAAAGTTTCTAAGTGTCGGATGCCATTACTCTAGCCCTGCTATTAATCTGTTGCTTCTGTTACTCCATCAGTTACTTTGTCGTTACTCCACCACCAAGTAGGTTGCCAGGTACATCTCCATTGACTTTTATGGATTCAATTAAAATATTCCATCGATGAGACATTTATGTGCCATGGATGGCTACATTTAAGTTGGGGGGTGTTGTCATAAGTGAACGATAGCATATTTAAAAACCACATTAATGACATATCATATATCATTATTAAACCTTGTGTGAATGGTACACCCATAAATCCCGTCATTTCGTATAATCATTTCGATGCATTGGAATTTGAATTACGTACATTTGATAACCAATCAGTCTTTTCCAATTCATATGAATTAATTACCATAATAATTTCATTGCACTTACCATGATTCGCCATAATACTTTGTGTTTTTCAAAAAATCACCGACCGCTTTCACTGCCTTTGACCCCATGTTCCACCATGCTTGTTACCATTACTGTTGAACTGGTTGCTATTACTCTCTCCCCAACAGTCTATTGCGTCCAAGTGCTGTTATTATTTCTACAACAATGGGTGGGTTGGTTGTGCATCACGAGCCGGAGGATACCAGCCTGGTCCGTAACAATAGATAGGTGTGCAGATTTTTGTCAATATATCCTAGGACATCTAGTTTAACAGATTGCAGTGATTCGACAAATGGATTACAGTGGAATTCGAACTCAATTTGAATGAGAACTGCTCTCAGGTCAGAGGGATAGAAATCCCTGTCATAGAGGAAGTTATTGCAGAAGTCAGTGGATTGCCTTAGCAAGGATAGAGCTAGTTTTCATGAAGAACTTCCCTCCCAGAGTTCCCAGAATTATTTTTGTAGGCTGGTGAGAGCGTCGTTCAAAAATTCCAGGGGTATGACCGGAATTCTTTGCGCATCCGTGGGGTGATGTAGCAGGTTTTGTTATGAAATACATAACTTGCGAAGGACGGTTCACCACTATGTTCAAGTATCATTTCAGGGTGTTAGCTCGTCTTCAATTTCCATAGGAAGAAGTCTTTTCTTTGAACATGCCCTTCTTTTTGCTGAAAAGCCTCCAATTGATGGCACAGTCTGCTCAGTGTTTGCGACAGATTTTAGCAGTCATCACCAATCATGGGTTGGTTCGATTACTAGTCATGCATGCATTGACCTGATTTCAAATTCCTTGGGTGATATTTCAGGAACCAACAAAAGAGGAAGTAGCAGCTGCTATATTTGCTAGAGAAGAAGAGTTGGAGAGAATGGAGGAGGAACCAGCAGAGGAAGAATATATGGACCAAGAAGATCCTGAAGAGATGGAAATGGAAGAGGAAAAACCGGAGCAAGAAAAGGAGCTTGAAGTAAAAGAAATAGTCAGTGCTACAGCTGAGGTTGTAACACAAGAACTAGCCTCGACTGTGGAACCAATGGAAGAGGAAGAACCAGAGCAACAAAAGCTTGAAACGGAAGAGACAATTAGTGCTACAGCCAAGGCTGTTACACAAGAACGATCCTCGACTGTGGAACCAATGGAGGAAGAAATCATGGACACGATGGGTGGGATTGATACGGTGATACAAGAATCCACTTTCATTAATGTAGTGCAAAGGGAAACAATGCCAACATCGCTTGTTTAGGAAGCATCGGATATGGTTGGTGGTGGCACACAAGAACCGCCATCCACCCATCCGGTCCCAGAGAATATGGAAAGAATGAGCCCTGAGGTTGACACTGCCCCACAAGAACCAGTGTCAACCGCGGGACATGTGCTAACATAGGAAGGAGCCTCGGGCCAAAGCAAAATTGTGGTGGATGAAAGGAAGGAACTCGAGGTAACAGATAGGGCCGATATAGACTAGGAAGATAACATCTTCCATTCTCGTTTTTGTGCCACCATACCAAGAGGAGCGATAGTGTCTTGTTCTCGCTGACACTCAGAAAAAGAGGTTGTTGTCCCTCCCATTTTGAAGTTTGATGGTTCAGTAAAGGGTTCAGCCGCTGTTAGTTTGTTGGCTGCTGATTCTCAGCAATGCCATTCCGAAGAACAGATTGAGGAGGAAAACCTTGCAAGAGTACAGGAATAGCGAATGGATGAATAAGATGTTGTTCAAGCAACAGATGTCCCGGAGTCCAAAAGGGAGGAAGAAGCAAATGCTTCCAAGGAAGGGGAACTAGGTAAGGAAAGTCTAGTAGATGGATCGACAGATACTCCTCCAAGTAATCCACCACCTACTGGATCAACTCCAGGGATAGATGAATTAATTGTTAAGCAGGAATGGATATAAATGTGCGAGTAGAGGAGGTCGCCCCTTAAAAAGAGATATCAGCTATAGTTCATAGACATGATGCAGTTGAAAACAAATGTTCGAAGGCTAAGAAGACAGGTGCATCGACTTAAGTAGCAGGTAAGAAAATATAAATGGTGGGTTAAGAAGCCTAAGGTTACGGTAGTTGAAGAAGCAACACAGATAGATGATGTGCCTACAACCTCTCCTGCCAACCAAACGGATTTTATCGAACACTTGTTCGATAGTCGTGAATTCTCTTTAACAGCCGAGATTCAAACTTGGAAATCTACCTCAGCCCATTACCAGAATGAGGTGAAAAGGGTCTAAGAACAATCATCCCAGGCTATCTTTGAGTATATAGAATGGGTCGACATATTACAAATGAGGTATGCAAAGAAACAACTTAAAGCAGAAAGGTTGGAAGGACAATTGCTAGAATTGAAGACAGACAAAGAACATATGTTCAACTTTGCACAACAGGTAATGGCATGTCTCCCTCCTACTTCTAGCTATGCCTCATTTCTTCATGAGAATTTTCTTTTCTTTGTTTGGAGAGTATTAAGAAGGAGGTTAGTCACAAGATTGAAGATTCTGTACAGTTCCTCCGTATACTAAGAACCCATGACATGATAACCCAACATCTGATGTGTGAGCTTTATTTGCATGGATACTTCCTGGGCATGGACAAAGAGTTTGACCCAATACCATATGTGGGGGACATTCATTTAAGGTATCTTACCTCCTATACTATCAACTAGATAAAATGGAAGAAGGATTCTAATACATTTGAATTGAATCAAAACACAAAGTCTCTTATGATAAGAGGAGAGCACGAATAGTCCGTGACTATGTATAATAATCACACCACCTTTTTAGAGATTGAGGGAAATAAAGAACAAATGTTGAGGACACAGAAGTGGTGTATTGACCTTTGTGTCAAACAAATAGTCATGTTTCAAGATGAGGCCCTTGATAGTTGTCAGAAGAGGTGGATGATGTCACCTACAACTGTCCGGAATAGGGAACCTTTTGGGGCGCCAAATTTTGCAGGAGCACTAAGTTGGGTGCCGAGATATGTGGCATGCATCCAAACATGTGGGGTCCAGTTGATGGGACTCCAGTTCAGGTTCCCCATCATTTGGTTTCCAGCAGAGCACTACACCCCACCATACAATGTATGAAATGATTGGTGGAAAGATCTTCTTCTCACATGAGGATACAAGCCCCCAGGAATAGACATGGTAGATGAGTATGATCTCGCCCAACTCCACGCTAACAACAACCATTCTAACCCAGACCTGCAGAAGCAGCGAGCAACATGAGGGCATGCAGAAGACTAGTTGGGGGAAGATGTTGGGCACAAAATATGCCTACCTTTTACTTACATTTTCACCTATCCTTTCATCCTTTTTGCACCAATGATATGCATTAATTGTGATAAACCTACAAGGTAAACCTCCCTTCTAACGTCTCTTGGAATATTTAATTGATGAAGTAAGGTCACGAGGTTTTGCGTATGCGAACTACTAAACTTTACTATTTCCGCAAATTTCGGTGAACAGGTATCGCATTCACAGCTCGCAGCAACAGTCCCGCGTTTACAACAGCTGTTCGGCAATGCTGCAACCTCATAACCAACTCCCAACTGCTCACAGGCTTATTTCAGATATTTATTGTTCTCTCTCTCTCGGCTATAAGTTGTTGTTCTAATAGTTGTATATTTTTGGGCATTCGTTTCCAGATTTTGAGGAATATGTCTTTCCTATGTATTTGTATAAAAGGGGTTTCGTTCCTGTGCAATGGGGTTAGCCAGGAAGAGACAAACATTGTAACAATTCTTTATATATTAATTGAATGCGAGCAAGTTTGTTGTTCTCTTCTTAGCTGTGAGTTAATGCAACCCTAATCAGAGAGATGGGCCCTCTCTTCTGATCAGGTGTTGCATATTTTCTTTATGTGTGTTGTTTCTTCTATTGTGTGATAATTTCTTATTGCTGTTATAGCTCTTTATTTAATTGTTGTGCATGCCTTTTTCAGTTTTGCAATTTATTTCTAATTACTATTACAACGATGCTTTGATTCTTTACCTGTGAATCCTTGGTTTATGTTAGATAGTAATCTTTCCCCTGCATATACCTTGTGTGTTACCTTGAAAAATGTACGCACTTGGATTGATAAATTAATGTGGAAAAGGGTGGAATAGTTTTTTCACACTTGGACACCAACAATATGTGTTCCCTTTGCTTGTGCTCTATAAGATTCTTTGTCTGTATAGTGATAAGTGAGTCTTATAGCATGTTCTCTCCTCCTCCTTCTTCATCATCTCACCACGATCTAACAGTGTACCTGTTCCTGCAATTCACTCATGAGAGGATGACATCAAATCCAAAAACTTCATAGTCTAATTTGATGCATTGTTATCCATGGATTGAGCCCAGGATAGGTGATAGGCTGGGAAACAGGGCCCAGTAATTATGCATTGCACAATTCCATGTGACAAGGAGGGAGCGTGGTCACTGAGATTATGCAAAATATATCTCAGGCTTGGTTGAGGAACTCCTCAGCCTAGTCTTCACTGCCCATAAAAATTTCGTAGAGGCCACCAGGAGACAGGATTGTGCAGTTGAGACCATTAGTGGTTGCTGTAATATGGGAACCTGGGAGGTAGGTATGTGCATTTTTCAGAGGCAATAAAGAATTGGGCAGTAGAGGGGCCTGGAGGATAGATTTGCGCAACTTTTGAGATCATTGAGTCCCGGCTGAAGGAGGACACTGGGGAACACTTCTGCATAGTTTTAAGAGGCAAGGAAACCAAGTTATTTATGCATTGTAGGGTTGCAGAAGGAAATGGAAGAATCTTGATGACTGATCTTGCAAAATTCATAGTTCAAGTCAGGCTAGGAGAAGCTACTACACAATTTTATGGATGAAGGCAACTTGCTCAGCCATGGAACTACACACTGTAACTCCCCTGGGGAAAGTGATTATGCACTCCGTAGTTCTAGGAAGTAAGGTTGCATCACTGAGGGATGATATTGTGCAGTGTACAGTTCAGTTGGGTTCCTGTGAAAGTGAGTTTCCCGATCAAGAGGAGTTTTGGAATAATGGTTGTGTGTGGGAGAAAGGTGAACTTGTGAGGAACTTGAGATTGTGATAACGCACTTAACGTACTTCAAAGACATGACAACATAGACCATTGAAACAACAAGACAAGTCATTACCCTTTGTGAGACTGTATAGAACAAAAGGAGACAAGTGTGACACTTGGGATAGGCCTTAGGACGACCATGACGACACTTGTGCGATAATGCTTGAAACTTTGTGTATGAGTGTGACATGTGTTAATATGGCTAGGAAAAATTGTATACATAAATACCAACCTTTTAGATCACCAGAAAGGTTCGCAAATATAACATAACAACCAAACATGCCAAAAGACGACAATTGATCCAATAGGTGAAAGGGCACAAGACACTTAAAGGAAACACGTGGAATGAATTTCAGTGCTTACAACCATGCATGTCATTGAAGACATAATGATATGAAAATGATAATCGGTCCTTCATGCTACACTAAGAGGTGTATTTCAAAATATGAGCTTTGTTTTCCATACCTACCCTCCAAAGGTTTATGCATCAGGTGGAGTCTTCATGCGGTCCTAATATTGTATCATACGCTGGGTTTCTTCGTCTCCTTATATTTCTCCACGCATCCTTGAGAGTCATATTTCATTTCATCCTTATCAGTGGCCACTGAGAGACAAAATTACGCAATTTAAGCGGTCAGTGACATCTACCAGAAAAGGAAAGCTGGACTGGGAAGTTTTAGGATGCAAGATGGACTCGACAGCTGAGATTCTTGAGGGAAGAAACTACACAGTTTCTAGAGACAACGAGTTCCAACTAAGGGAAGGACACTGGAGTAAACTATTCCATAGTTTTGGATGCCAAGGGAGGCTGGGCTTTCCACGCATTTCATAGTTCCACTAAGCAAGGGACAAATCTTGAGGGATGCATATGCAAAGTGCAGAGTTTAGGAAAGATGGATCAGGCTAGCTCTCTAGGGAAACTCAAGAATTTGGTTAAGTGTGGGATAAGTGGAACTGATTTAAACAATGATAGAACTTGACTAAAATCACACACTTGAACACTTAGTGACACAACATAGATAATCCAGAACATATAAAAACATATTTCTCTTAATGTAACAACCTTTGTGGCAGCTTATGACAAGTGCGGCTCCAAGGATATAATTTGGGAGGATAAAGGCAACACTTGTGCAAGAGTGCGTGAAATGAGTGCAAAAAATGTCTATGTGATGATAACAACCCATGCTCACAAATATTTCTTCTTGAAGCAAAACAAATTTCCCTTTGTATGACAAGAAATAATCCCCATGCTCAAAGATGACACATACTATATAAAGATAAAATCATGAACGAATCTTGAGATTGAAGAGGGGATCTTGAGATCATCAACTTACCAATAAGTGACTAAGGAATGATCTATCATAGGATCCACAGTAGGCTCCGAAATTTAAGTGTAGGCCAAAATTTTGAAGGTTGTTGTAGCTGCTACAACACTTGGTGACACACTAGTTGAATACCAACTTCTCCGTCTTAGTTCCTTACCTGCATCCACAAATATATGAATGATTAAAATAGATAAAAAGTGATGTGCAACATAACATACAAAAAATTGAAAAACTAGCACAAGAAAAGGAATGTCTTGCATGTGGGCAGAAAGATGTTTCATAACCACTATTTTTACCCAATGTGTGCTTACCTTTTTTATGGGTACCTCTTTTCAACAAACCTTGGCTGCTTCTTGCAAATGTGTCCTCATCTACACTTAAATTCTTAGGAAGCATGAGGAAGGATTACAATTTTTCACCTGCAACGAAGCTTTCAAATTAAGATTGTTTCATTGGATTGTAGAATTCATGATGGCCATATTGAAAGCCTCGTGAGCTTTGAAAGGATGAATTATCGATTCGAGAGACGGGATCACAATGGGAATCTTGTATGGGAAAATGGATCGAATCATTCTCAATAGTCATTACAAGATAATGAGGACTTGTCATAACCATTAGTGAAGGCTAAAGTGCCTCACCTGCTTGACGGGAATTTGAAGAGAGAGATGTTAAACAATGAAGATCAGAGAGTGTGAAGAAACTATCAATAGATGTGTTGATGGGAAAATCATAAGCTAAATGAAAATCACCGAAGATAAATAATTGGTCATATGATATGATTAAAACATTATATTCCCAGTTTGGAATGAACAAAGAAAAATCCAGTTGAACACTCTTGTGAATGCTCTGAACAATCGAACCAAGTTCCTGGTGAGTCGGACATGACGGACTACCTTCTTGCAGCTGGTGAAAAATTGTACAAGCATCATAGTCATCAAAAGAGTTTATATGGGATGCTAGCACCACGAATACATGAGACCAACTAAGGCATCATGAATGGAGAATAACTTGAACCGTGTGACAACTTGTGCATTCATTATCACACTGGGATATTTCTGGTGTGATGAGATGATAGATTTGCAATACAAGTTTCGTAATAAGCTCGAGGAGCTAACCATTAAGGGGGAAATTTGATAAATGTGATTCTTGCGAGTAAAGATAGTCCTTGAGATTATCAACTCCACAATTCCATGATTTCATAAGAGATGGATGTTCCCAACCTGAGTTTGATGTGAGAGGTTTGCATGAAGATGAATGAATTGCAAGATATTCGTGAATTCGGTATAAGTGAAATTTTGAAAATTTGAGAGATGATACCCGGAATACCACAGATTTTTTACATGGGAATACACATCTAATTAAACCATGAAGATAGACATATTGTGCGGGAGAAACCAGATCTAATTTAGTTCAGGGGGCTTACTAGAGTTGCAAGATCCTGACATAATCGTCAACGAAAGTTGAAGTGCCTCGACTCTCTGATAGGTCTTGGAACTTTCCAGAATTGTAGAACAAAATTTTGAAGCTTGAACCAGATCATGCATGGTTTGAGGGTGGCTGTTGTTGCTAATTTCAAAACTACTCTCTGGATGGCAACCATCTTTGTCATAAGTTTCACCAGATTTTTTAGCTTCAACAACAATCAGATTACTCAATTGAAGAGGCCTTTCTGATTGTACATTCAAAGATAAATGAATTGGTGAGATCTCATGAGAAAGATGATTTTAGGAGTTGTCCTCATGCAAAAGGAGAGATGATGAGGGATGGGAAGAGTTCTCTGCGATTCGACTGTTTTCAACTTCATCATGGACAACCTCACCGCCTTGTGTCAATCGAGGAGATAGGTCATCGGATGAAGAAGAAAGAGAACATGGAGTATCTCCACCACATGTAGATTCTTTGTGAATGATATGACACAAGGAAAAGTGAGGTGAAGAGGAAGTTTTGATATGAACATCTTCTTTCACCGAATCTTATTCTACATCTAAATTAGAATCTTTATGAGAAGCCAAAAGATAATTTGATGTGCTTGGGCATCCGTCATGACATATGGAAGCATTAGAATGATTACTACCCAAGGATGGGGGTTGATTGAAAGAATTGATTTCACTAGATTTTCCACTAAGATTAGAAGAATGAGGATCGTTAAAGAATGGAAACTCATTGTTTTGTTGCAGACAATTTGAAACAGAAAGGAAAAAATTAAAATGTCCTCACCTTTCTTATCCTTTACCTGCGTGATGTGACTTCTTGTACCTGATCAAAATTTGATCCAATAGCTTGAGAATCGAGAGAATGTGAAAAAATAGCTCGTGAAGTAGATTAATCAAGTGAGTCAAGGTACAAAGAGTGAGGATGTGAAGAAGATAAATGATAACAAAAATCTGGCTGAGTCTTGAGATTAAAGTTATGAATGGTGATGTCCTCTTGCAGAATGGAGGAGAGAGTCTTCATGATAGGCCTTGGGAGCCATTCTAGAATTTTCTCCATTGAAGCGGGAGATGAATGAGAAGATGGATTGGAGATTTGGTTCACAAGTTCCCCAATTTCATGATCACCACAAGGAGGCACCCACATCAGGACTGGAAAAGGAGGATGAAAAGGAACAAAAGGGGTAGTAGGCTTCTCCTCTACAGTTTGAGGTGTCTCATGATCCAAAAGAGTTGAGGAAGAGGGGAAAACATGAGGTTCAGGCTCATCGTATAAGGAGACATGAACCAAGCATTCAAACTCTTGTCTCAAGAAATGCGAGTTCAAATATTTTTTATGAATTTCACAAAAGAGGTGAAGGAACTAATCAACAAAGTCCTCAACTGATTCATCAGGCTCCATTCTTAAACGAAAAATTCTTTCACAGACATCTTACTGGTTATACTTATCGAAAGCTTTATACATCATCCTACCAAGCTGGCCAAAAGAACAGATAGAAGCAATGGTTAATGTATGGCATCATTGTTTAACACCACCTTCAAATGTGAGGGTGAGTAATCTAGCCATGACATCTTCAGAACCTAATTTGTGACAAAGACAGAGATGGATAACTTGAAAGATATGTTCATGAAAATATGATTCACCCTCACCATCGAACTTAAGTTCGAACAGGTCGTGAATAACTTCCGCAAGGATGGAACAATTAAGCTCTTTAGAAAAACATACTAGGATTATGATTTCAGGAAGAGACATTTGAAAATAAGAGATTCAAACCAAAATCTATGGGCATGGCCTATCCTTTGGCGCTCCTTCTAGCACCATTTTGTTGACGATGTTGGAAATCCATCAACGAAGGGGATCTCCCCGATATGAAGTCCCAACTAGAGCTCACACCATTTGGTGTAGGAGTCCCATCTGGTATAAAGGCCCTATTACCATAGACTTAGAGATATACCTTGGCTATAGTTATCAACATGGATCAATGATGGAATGGCATCTCCGAATAGCAAGGTAAGCGTGCCTAGTGAGTGTGCAACGCAACTGTGTCAAGGTTCTCTTACTATAAAAGGGGGAGAAAAGTGAGCGTCTAAATGAGAGGTAATGATACCACCCAGGAAGAGACACATGCGAACCTAGAAGTTTTGTCCAACATCCTGCAGAATAGTCCATAGCAGACATGACAGCCGTTAAAAGCAAAGTATAAGGGAAGATCCATCCACCATCCAGCAAAGTAGTCCACAACAGATGTGACGGTCGTTATAACCAATAAGCAAGGAAGGTTTGTCTAGCATCCTGCGAAGTAGTCCACAAGGATGAGACAACAATGATAACCAATACAACACATTCCAAACAAGGTAAGCACTAAAAGAGCCGAAATAGTTTAAGTATATTAGTACATGTGAAACAAACATGAATTATAATTGTTGAAAGAATAATATTACAAACATCCAGAAGACATGCATGAAAATGTGTTGACCTGAAAAGGCTTCTGTATTAAGAAAAATTTCCAAGACACATATTTACATCATACATCACTAGACCCAATAGTGGGACATTGGAGCCACTCCTTGCTCCTCAAATAACTGACTGAAAACTATCTATGCTTCATGGGAGGAGGGAAGGTAAAAAGTCCTTTTCTCATACAATGAGGGGGTATATATAACCAAGGGTGATGCTTGCCCCTTGTGACTCTTTGACTACGCTCATGACTGTTCAACTTCCTATGACTTTTAAACTGACATGACTCTTCGTATTCATGTGTGTCCATTGGACTTCCACTTTACATTACATTTGATTTACAATAGAAATGGTTCATAATAGTGATGTGGCCTTTGAAAAATCATGACAAGACTTGACATGACACTATTGACATAAACTAACTTGCTGAGGTTGCAATGTCAAGCTGTTGCTGTTGCTAAGTGATAGATGTGTTCTTGGATGTGCTTTTTCTTCTCCTTCACATAATTTGATGATGCAGGGTCTTCAATGATATTTTATCTTGAGGGTTGGTTGCATGCATGTGTCTCCATTTCTTGTGCTTGATAAGATTATTTGTCCATCCAGTTGTAAGTGAGTCTTCAAGCATGCTCGCTCCTCCTTCTCCTTCTTCATAACCTTACCATGATCTAACAGTGTAGCTGTTCCTGCAGTTCACTCATGCTGGGATGACAACAAATCCAAAAATTCCCTAGTCTAAGATGATGCATTGTTATCCATGGACTAAACCCGAGACAGGTGAAAGACTAGGAAAGAGGGCCTACTAACTTCTCATTGTGCAGTTCCAAGTGATAGGGAGGGAGATTGGTCACTGAGATTGCACAGAGTGCAACTCAAGCTTGGTTGAGTAAATCGTGAGCACAGTCTTCACTGCCGAAAAAATTACGTAGAGGCCACTAGGAAACAAGATTTTGCATTTGAGACCATCAATGTCTACTATAATATGGGACCCAGGGAGTCAGCTCTGCACAGTTTTTAGAGGCAAGGCACGACTGGGCAACAGAGGGGCCTGGAGGATATATCTGCGCATTTTTTTAGATCAATGAGTCTCAATTGAGGAAGGACATTGGGGAACACTTATGTGCAATTTTAGGAGGTAAGGTAGGCCAGGTTCTATGCACATTGCGGGGTTCCAATAGGAAAGGGAAGAATATTGATGACTGATCTTGCGAAATGTGCAGTTCAGGTCAGGTTAGGAGAACCTACTACGTAATTCTAGGGATAAAGGTAGCTTGCTCAACTCTGGAATTGTGCAGTGAATCTCCCATGGGGGACTGTGACTGCGCACTATGCAGTTCTAGGAAGAAAATTTGCGTCACTGAGGGCTGAGACTAGACAATGCGTAGTTTAGTAGGGGTTCAATGAAAGTGAGTTACCTGGTCGGGAGGATTTTCAGAAAAATGGCTAAGTGTGGGAGAAAGGTGAAATTATGAGGAACTTAAGATTGTAATAACACACTTAGCATACTTTGACGACCTGATAACATACACCACCAAAACAACAAGATAAATAATTACCCTTTGTGAGACTATCTATAACAAAAGGTGACAAGTATGACACTTGGGAACAACCTTATGACGGCCATGACAACACTTGTGCGACAATGCTTAAAACTTTCTCTATGAGTGCGACAGGTGTTTATATGGCTACAAAAACTTGTATACACAAAGACCAACCTTTGAGGTCACCAGAAAGGTTCACAAACATGACATAACAACTAAACATGCCAAAAGTCCACAATTGATCCAACAAGCGAAAGAGAGCAAGACACTTATAGGAAACACATGGAATGACTTTCAGTGCTTGCAACCATACATGTCATTGAAGACATAATGATATGAAAATGATAAGTGGTACTTCCTACTACACTAAGAGGTGTATTTCAAAATATGATCTTTGTTTTACATAACTACCCTCGAAAGGGTTATGCATCAGGTGGAGTCTTCATGTGGTCCCAATCTTCCATCATACACTAGGTTACTTGGTCTACTTATCTTTCTAATTAGGTCCTTGAGAGTCATCTATAATTTCATCCTTCTCTATGACCATTGAGAGACACAATTACGCAGTTTAAGCAGTCAGTCACTGCTACGAGAAAAGGCCCTGGGAGGACACCTTTGTGCAATTTCAGGATGCAAACCAGACTAGGCAGTTGAGATGCTTGAGGGACAAAACTGCGCAGTTTCTAGAGACAGTGGGTTCCGACATAGGGAAGGACATTAGAGGAAACTACTGTGTAGTTTTGGATGCCAAGGGAGGCCAGGCTTTCTACGCATTATGCAGTTCCAACAGGGAAGAGAAAAATCTTGAGGGTTGCAGATGCGAAGTGCATAGTTCAGGAAATTTAGATGAGGCTACACTAATAGGGGAACTCTAGAATTTAGTTAAGTGTGGGATCAATGGAACTGATGCAAACAGTTATATAACTTGACTATGATCACACACTTGAACACTTAGTGACACAACATAGCCCATCCATAACATATGAAAACATACTTCGCTTAATGCAACAACCTCTATGGCAGCTTACGACAAGTGTGGATTTGAGGATAGAATTTGGGAGGATAAAGTCAACACTTGTGCAAAAGTGCATGAAATGAGTGCGAAAAATGTCTATCTGATGAGAAAAACCCATGCTCATAAATATTTCCTCTTGAAGAAAAACAAACTTCCCTTTGCATGACTAGAAATAATCCCCATGCCCAATGATGACACATACTATATAAAGATAAAAGCATGAATGACTCTTAATATTGAAGAGGGGAGCTTGAGACCTTCAACTTACCAATAAGTGACTAAGGAATGATCGATCACAGGATCCAAAGTAGGCTTCGAAATTTAAGTGTAGGCCAAAATTTTAGAGGGTGTTGCAGCTGCTACAATAGGTCCATAATATTGTAAGTGTTAGTACATGAAAGAAGTGGCACATATTGTTGAGAGGATTAGCACATGAAAGCAATGGGACATATTATTATTGTTTTGATCATTGTATATTGGAATACATTCATTGGAGTATCCTATATTGGAGCAACATTTATAAACAACTTATTCAGTTGGAGCAACCTTGGAGAAGCGTATATTGGAGCAACCTTGAATATTGATACATTGGGAAGCCTTGGAGATTAATACATTAAGAAACATTGGAAATTGATACATTGGCAGTGTTTTTAATACATTCTTATTCATACTTTTATGAATTAGGGTTTTGTGCCCTAACATGCTTCTTCCCTAATATTTCAATTGTGCAAAGATCATTATGGAGCAGCCTTCATCATGGAGACACAATCATTCCTGGAGATTTATATCATGGAGAGCATGTTAATATAGAGAGTGTTTATATTCAAATCATGAAGGAAACTTTCTTCTCAATTGGAATATGTGGATGGAACATGGGTTGCTGGTATTTTCATGGAAATCCCATCTATGATGCCTTTATGGCTGAAGATTAAGATTTGGTGTTTCTTGCATAGCCAAGGAATATGGAGACTTTTCATCTGCAGTTTTCACTCTTACTGAACATCTAAAATCTACAAGAGGACATATCTTCATAACCTCAATATGTTTGGACAACAACATACATGTTTTTGGGAGTAGCCTAATTTTTCATCATTTTAAAGGAGGACCTCAAGCCCTAAATCATGAGGAGCTCATTCTTTTTCTCAGAAACATAATGATGGAGGTTCCAACACATGTTAAATTGGATGGTTTCTTACTACAAAATGGTACTCCAAAGTTGGATTAGAGTTGAAAATGATTTTTTTGAACTTTCTATCCAATTGCTAGAAAGTGGATTCTATAAGCCCACGGGGGTTTGGATTGACGGTGAATGGGTGTGTTGTTAAGGCACCCCTTGCGATAGGTCACCGGTTCAAATCTCCCGTGGGTACGTAGGTTAGTCTTAATATAGAAAAAAAAAATAAAGTGGATTCTATAAGGATATTCATAAACCAATATCAGGTAAAGTTTGCATGAATTTAAAGAAGAATTTAAAGTCTTTCTTTGGGATAATAAATGCTACAATTTTGAAGCCAGGTATTTTCTCATGGAGGATCAAAATATTCTTTAGACAACCTTAATGAATTTGAGTTTCATTACAAACCAACCCCTTTCCATTGATGTCAAAGGGGGAGGTAAGCAGAAGTAAGAAGAAATGATTCTCAAGAAAAAAAAGGGGAGGAACATAGCAATTTCCATCAATGCAAAAGGGGGATATTGATGGAATTGTTTTCATTGATGGTAAAGGAGAAGAAACAAAGTAAAGAAGCAGTAAGGCAAGGATCAACAAAGAAGCAACATAAAGAATGTTGCAAAGGAGCAACAATAATGTGTGTATATGAATTTGAGATGGAAATTGATTGATATATAAATTATTTTTGTGTTTGATGGTTTGGGCACATTTTATAAGTAATATTAATGTTGAGGAGGTACCAGGAAAGACATTGGTACATGCTAATGTGCGAGGCTAATGTGTCTTTTCATATGGCATTGGAGACATGTTATGTGTAAGGTTGATTTGAAGACTAGTTTGGTTGAGTTGAATTATTGTGATGCAAAGCAAAGGAAAGACTCCATGACAAAAAAGGAAAGACAAAGACCTGATGCAAGGAAAAGGAAAGACTCCATGAGAGCAAAGGCAAGAAAAAGACATGATGCAAGGCAAGGCAATATCCAAGGAAAAGGGAAAGACATGAAAACATATTGTGATGCAGGGCTATTTGAATATGAATGCAAGGATATATTATTGCATTCTATTTAATTATTTTATTGACACAAATAATATGAATGCATGACATTTGGATATGATGAAATTCCTTTTATGTATTTTAAAATTCAAGAGTTTAAACAGTTTTGTAATTGAAGAAACACCTTTGGAATGAAAAGGGACAAGTCTTGTCATTTCAGATTCATCTAATTAGAATAATAACAAGCATCAAAGTTCATTTATAAAGCTTGAGGGATGGAGAGTTAGCGAATTGGAGAATGTGTGAGAATTGATTTAGGTATTATGCATTATTTAGCTGGCACATATGAAGCTCATGTGAAAAAGATTTGAAGGGAATAAGAGGTAGAAATGAAGATGGAGATATGCAGAATTTATGACCAGTTAAACCAACACATTTTTGTTTCTTGTTTATATCAGGGGATTGTAGTCTCCTTTCAAGTTGTTGCTTGATAAATATCCAGATGGAGCTTGTTGAGGTAGGAGCCTCTTGTGGGTTGTATCCTGCAAAAAACATATGGGAGTTGGAGCTTCCTTGCATGTTGTAGCTTGTACAAAAATTGAGGTAGCAAACTCTTCTAGGTTGGAGCTTATAGAAAATCAGATGTAATAAGGAGTAGGAGCTTGCCTTTGCAGCATAACAATAATAAAATCATGTTTTTCTCCTTTTATGGGTTTCAACTTATATCTGGTGTCAATGTGTCTTGTTATTATATGTTAATGTGATGTTTTGGTTTTCTTATTACTTGTTGTTCACATATTCAATTTTCTAGTCATTATTTGTTAAGTTGTGCATGTAATGTTTGAGTTAATGAGTTTAGTGAAAATAATTTTAATGTCCATGAATGGACTAAACTTATTCACCCACCCCTCTCTGTTTATTCAATTTTTCGTCAATTGGTATCAGATCGTAGGTCACGAGTTTGATACACACCTGACTCAATTTGTGGGGGAGATTTTTGGACATTGGATAAACCAATGCTCCTCATGTGTTTTGCGACATGGAATAACCGCCTCTTGTAGATCCTTATTTCTAGAAATTTGATCATTGATTAACACCCGCGAGTTTTTGTTTAACGAAAATCGTGATTCCCAACACAGAATTACATAGAGTTGTTGTTAGAGCGAAACGTTTTCCTTATTATGACATGATTCCATGGGTTATTTGACATCTCAATTTTCCTACCTGCACTATAATAGAATACAACAAAATTTTTATAGCCTCTTGGAAACTGCAAATACCTTCAATAATTTACAAGCTTAGTCCTCCCATATTTTTATTAAACACTCAGTTTCTGGATAATGTTAAGAACACAGTATTCAAGAAGTCTGAAGTGAATTATGATAAAGTTGTCAAACATTGGTTACCAGAAGATAGAGAAGGGTTCAAACTTAAGTCATCAAAAGAATATTATGTTTCCATTTTGGAAAGACCCATTAGGCTCATCATCAAAGTGTTGTCCCATTTATATGAAGAGAAAGACTCTGAGCATTGAAAATTGCAATGAATGGATTTAATACACAACCTACTCAATTATTCAAAGTGTTTGAATTGGGATGGTATACTTTCTCAGAATTTAACAAATGCCCTTAAGTTTTCCATTTTGTCTGCTTCAGGGTATGATCAGATGTTTTGCATGTCAGCCTATATCATGGAGATTATAATTTCTTTTGTTCAGTTTCCTTTGATAAAATGGAATTACCCACTTGATTAGCAAGTTCTTATTCAAAATTATGATCCTACTTTATGGGAAAGTAGCTTCAAATTTAATTTTTATGACATTTGTAATTGTGTTATGATCCCTTTCCATGAGATTCCATTTGGAGAAACCATCCTAGGGTTAGTAAAAGCATTAAAGAGGCATTAGAAGAAATAGGAGGCTTATTTGTGGAAGAATTGTTCACATATATTAGAGTCTATGGAAGTGAAATCGACCCTCATCTTCTTCCTAGATATATTCCAGAGATGATTGTTGTAAGAGAGGTAGCCAATCAAACTGCCTTGAATGTTCAAGCTTAGAAAATGAGCAAACTTCAGAAGAAAATCTGGTCAAACTTCCTAATTAGATTTGGAAAAAATTTCCTCAAGGACTGAAGACATGAATTTAAGGAGGCTAAAGAAATTCAAGATGTTTGGTTTTATTCATTATCCATTTATGATTATGATCCTAGAGGAATCATTAATGAACATTATAATTTTATCGCCTACATCAAAACCTTCACACACCATAATCCTCCTTTTGATGAGATTTTCATTAACACTGATAATTTTAAGCAAGCTTGTGAAAAAGGACAACTCTTGAGTAGGAAGGATAGAACTAAGCTGTAATATTTTAGAATAAATATTTATGACGACTTTGCTAAATGAAAGAGTATTCATACTAATATTCAAATTAAACAAATAAAATCTCTTGAGATTCTGAAATACAATTTCAATCACATTATTTCAAACCTTATTTCCTCTTCTGAAAAAATAGAAGAATCCCAAGTTGAAAATGTTCCTAATGTTTCTTTTATAGCTCTAGAGACAAGCACAACCAAAGAAAACACTATTAAAAAATAGAGGGAGATAATGAGAAAGGCCAACAAGGTCAAAGGATCACAAAAGTCAAAGATCAGAAACAACAGAAACTAGAGAAAGAACAGGTAACAGAAAAATAGAGTTCCTTTGCCAAGAGTATCATTATTATTCATGGTCTAGATGACACCACTCAGGCAGATACAAAGTCCAAGAAAATTGATGAGCAAGTCAAATATATGCAGATTGATACAAATAAAGATGAGAAAATTACTAGCACCCCTCACTCAACATTGACCGATTTCTCTAGCAGAGAAAAAGAGTTTCTTGAGCAACAAGAGAAAACTACTGAAATTTATATTCCACAGACTTCTCATGACACTTCCATGACTCTTATTTCTACCAAAATTCCTCTCGATTATTTTTTATTTAAACCTATCATTGACGTTGAAACTGTTCCTGAAAGTGTTCCATCCTTGACTGAGTATTACTTTAATGCTCAAACTAAGTCAGTTGTGAGAAGAACTAAGAAAATAAAGTTTGAAAGTTTTGAAACCATTTCAGAATTTAGTTGGAAAGAAACAGGAAATGTTGATGAAAAATCTGAAGAATCCTCATAGGCTCTAGGAGCCTTTGTCAATTATAACCAGCACCATGTTGACAAAACTTCCACGGCCTACAAGAACATTCTACAAAAGATCAAACATCTGGAAAGTGAAATAGAAAAAAGTAAAGTATTCAGTGAAGAAAGTTGGCAAAACCATTCCGCATCGCTTCTAGGTGGGTTTTCCATTGAAAGAGAAAAATTATAGAATCAATTCCAAAATGAATTAAATGAATTGATACTAAAACAATCCACAAATATCGAACAAATCCAAAAGGCACATGAACACGGGAATATAATATTGAAGGAAGAATCTGACAACAACATTGAAACCATGACCAAAGAAATGAAGGAAGAAATTGAAACTCTTAAGTCTCAATCAAGTCAAAGTCATGAAAAAGAAAATAGTCTGAAGTTTTTAAGGTACAAACAATACAAGTTAGCCAAATATTGAGGAAATACCAGGCTAAGTTTTATAAACAAATGGATAAAATTTGCAGATTTTATCAAGATAATTTGGATCTTGAAGAGAGAATTGAATCTTTAGTCAAAGAAGACAAGTACATTAAAGAAAAATTTACATCAATTCTTGAATGGGAAACACAACTTCAACTTGAGAACATTTTCAAAGTCTCTAAAATGGATAAAAGACTAATGTATGCTTCTTTGAATCAATGACAGTTTGAGGCCAAAGAAATCAAAGAATGCATCAAAAGGACCAACGAACATTGTCTGTAAGTATTAGATATGGGTATATATTTTATATAAGAATTCAATTTATCATGATAGAAACAATTAAAAGAAGCAAAACCTGGGTCAATGAAACATCCTCTCAAAGCCAATGCCACAAATGCCCTGAAAGTCATAGACATCCTGAAAACTTGGAATCGAGAAAATTTTCAGAGCTTTTTCTAGTTTCCCTTTGAGCAAATCAAACTAATTTCCAAATTTAGAATCAAATATATAAAAAAAGGAGTTGTTCAAAATTTGATATCAATGTGCCAAGTAAATATCAATCAATTTCATCCTATCCACTTCTCAACAATTTCTCAACTGTACTCAGATTGGGCTAACTATATCCATATAAATGCACCACATTTGATCAACATGGACAAACAAGTCTCCGATGAGGAGGGGGAAGCTTGAACGAACTCACAAATTTCCTTGAAGAAAATCCATTACCTAAGGATTAAATTTTTAGAGCACATTTTTTTTTCAGACAAATTTTGTCGATTTTCTAATTTAAGACAACTAAACAAAATTTTATTATTTTCATTAGTATTTATATGACCTCTTGTAGATTTTTAGTTGTAGTTTCAACAAGTTATGTGATACGCTAAAACACAAGACAAGAATATACTCTACTCTTCAGCGGAAACCAAAATTGATCGATGAAAACAATAAGAAGAAAAGGAAGAATATCAATCACACATAACACAATATTTCTCTAGGGAAAGCAACTGCTAAAATCCCTGACTATATATGTAGCATTAACCAGAAGTTTTGAGAAGAAAATACAATGCTCGTTCAACCCCGAACAATTCCTGCACTAGTACAATCTATCTCTCTGCTTCCTAAGCTGACTCTAGACAACACTTGGCCAATCTACTAACCTTCCAATCCCCTAATTCCTTGTGAAATTTCTAAGAGAATAAGCCTGTATTTAATTGGAAAATCCACTCTACATAACTGCGCAATCCAAACATAGGTCCTCAACTGATTGCATGCACCATCTGTAAAATTCAGAAAATTATACAATTGATAGTACACTGTCCTTGAACTCTAATCTCAATTGGGTCTTCCTCTGAACTGACATGCATGAGTTATTTATGAGTGAATATTTAGTTAACTGGTGTGGTACTGGTGATGCACTCGTGCACTGATCCACTACTAGACCTCTACTAGTTCCTCCAACAGTTAGAACTAGTTTAACTAACTATAACTCAGTTATACTGAGTTATCTAATTACAACTCAAAACAACTCAACCTGGGCCCCAAAAATTTAGGGATCACACTACATGACTCTATATAGACTTCCAAATCGAATTTCCTAAGCCAACTAGGACAACTTAACTTAGTTAACTGTTACAAGTTGCTATGAGAATAGAATTTCGATTTAATTCTTAATTTAATTCAAGGACAAATTAAATTGGAATTTCTAGATGTTATTTTTAACATTTCTTGTTGATATTTTCAACACTCCCTCTCAACAACAAAGGAATTCAACTCTATCCTGATATGGTACCTTTGGAATGTTCTATATGCAACTATTGTCATTGTTTCTATTGTTACTACAACATCTACAACAAAAAAGCATCCAACTCGAATGAGTATGATGCATCTATCACCAAAGTCTCTAATTGCAACTAGCTCTGCCCCTATAGACTGAAAACTTTGCACTTCTATTGAATCTCCCTCTGTTCCATCTACACTACTATCAACTCTACTTTTAACTCCCCAGTATATGACTGCTACGAGCATTTGCCTCTCTCACTCTGATATCTGACTGTATCAATCACCACTGATCCATCTTGATACTATGTATTATGGGCTCTCGTAGCAAGATAATGATCCATGAGACAAACCATCTGAATGGACCCTATCCAAATTTCTACATGCTTGGGACTATTACTTCACATCACCCCACCTCTCACCTGGAGTTATGGTTGCATTGTTGGGTTGTGTTATATTCTTTCCATGACTAGCCAACGTAGTTAACTGGGGGTTAGAGGGGGGGAGGTCACAGGAGGTTTGAGGTGTATTCATAACTCCACTTTATGGGGTCCGGGGCAGTGCCCCGGAAAATTTTGGTTTTGGACCCTATGTTAGGTTGAGCGGACCCACCTATGGTTTTGTGCATGACTTTCGCACATGTTTTTTGGACGCGATGGTTTTTGGTCCATGGTTTTGGACGCGATGGTTTTCAGTCCATGGTATTGGATTCTTCGGCATGTATAAATATGCATTGTAACATTGAAAGGAACATAATGAAAAATCAAGCTGGTAGTCCCGGTTTTGGGATCCAAGGGAAAATCTCTATTTATATGTGTTTTATGTGTTATTCTCTCGCATTGTTTATTTTCTATGTTTTAGAATTCGTATGCAGGGAATTTCTGTAAGAGGTTAAAACCTACATTGGTATCAGAGTTGTTTTGGCTTCAAGGGGACGCCTTTGTTGCTGAGGGGTTTCGCTCGGGCCTGTGGTAGACCCTGTTCAGTGGGAGATCTGCGAGATCGATTCTGGTGGTGAAAGAAGATGGCGAGCAGTGGAAAGATAGAGATCGAGAAATTTAATGGTCAGAGTTTTGAGTTGTGGAAACTCAAGATGGAGGATCTGTTGGTGGATAAAGATCAGTGGATCGCGGTAGATCTAGGTACTAAACCAATAGGAGTGTCCGATGAAGAATGGAAGAAGTTGGATCGGAAGGCAAAGAGAATAATATGATTTTGTGTCTCAGATTTAGTATTGTTGAATGTATTAGGGGAAGCTACAGCGAAGGCTTTGTGGGACAAGTTAGGGAACTTGTACCAATCTAAATATTTGGTGAATAAATTGTTCTTGTGGAAAAAGTTGTATAACCTAAGGATGAAAGATGGAGACTCAGTGACAGAGCATCTGAATGCATTTAATATTGTGGTAAGTCAGTTAGCATCTGTTGATATTAAAATTTCAGATGAAGATAAGTGCATTAGTTTTTTGTGTTCTCTACCAGATTTATGGGATAGTCTGGCTATTACAATAGGTAGCAATGCAACTGCCTTGCAGTTTGATGAAATAGTCTCAGCCTTGCTAACAGAGGAGATGAGACGGAAAAATATGGAGAACCAGAATGGTGATGCCTTGTCTGTACGAGGAAGGTCCCAAAACAGAAACAAAAATAAGTCATCGAGTGGGAGATCTAAATCTAGAGGGAGATCTAAATCTCCAGGAAAACCTATAAAGGTGGTGTGCTGGAAATTCGAAAAGGAAGGCCACTTCAAAAGGGACTATAAATCTAAAGCTCCTGACAAAGGAAAGGGATCTGATGAGGCTCCTTCTGCAGAGGCGAAAACCACCTTAGATGAAGGTGGGGATGTGTATTTGGCTTCTTCAAGTACACATGTAGATCATGAGGCATGGTTGATTGACTCAGGTGCATCCTTTCACTTCACTCCCCATAGAGAGTGGTTCTGCGAGTGTGAGAAATATGATGGTGGTGATGTCTTCTTGGGGGATGACAGGAAGGCTAGAATCGTTGGTCATGGAAAAGTAAAGTTGAAGCTGCAAGGTGGAAGGGTTAGAACAATTCCGGGTGTTCTGCATATTCCTACATTGGCAAGAAATCTTATTTCTGTAAGCAAGTTGGATGATGTAGGTGTAAAAACAGTGTTCGAGAAGGATACCTGCAAGATGGTTCGGGGAGCACTAGCATTGATGCGGGGAGTTCAGATTGGAACTCTGTACAAGATACAAGGTAGCATGGTTGTTGATGGGTGCAATAGTTTTGCGGTTCCTGAAAGTGGAGCAAAAAATATAGTGGTCTCTAGAGAGAAGACCATGCTATGGAATCAAAGGCTTGGACATATTGGAGAGAAGGGCCTTTGAATATTTTATGGTAAAGGTATGGTAGAAGGTATGAGTAATAGCTCTTTGGATTTTGATTTCTGTGAAAATTGTGTATATGGGAAGCAGAATCGGGTGAGTTTCCCCTCTGGTGGTAAGAGGGCGAAACAGATATTAGAGCTTGTGCACAGTGATGTGTTTGGACCTGTGAAGGTTCCATCATTGGGTAAGTCTATGTACTATGTATCATTTATAGATGACTTCTCAATGAATACATGGATATATTTCCTTAAGAAGAAATCTAAAGTCTTTGACAGGTTTAAAGAATTTAAGGCTCTCGTGGAAAACCAAACAGAGAAGAAGATAAAGGTGCTAAGGACAGATAAAGGTGAAGAGTTTTGCAGCAAGGAATTTGAAGAATTCTGTAAGAAGTGTGGTATAGCACGACAAAAGACTACTCCATATACACCTCAGCAAAATGGAGTTGCAGAAAGAATGAATAAGACGTTGATGGAAAGGGCAAGAAGCATGCTCAGTGGTGCTGGGTTAGGATAGAAATTTTGGGTAGAGGTAGTGGATACTGCATGTTACTTGGTCAACAAGTCACCTTCATCAGCGTTGGAGGATAAGACTCCACAAGAGGTATGGACTGGTAAGAAACCCTCTCTTTCACATCTGAGGGTATTTGGATGTGATGCATATGTACATGTTCCAAAGGAGAAACGAACCAAGTTGGATAGTAAATCTGAAAAGTGCATCATTATTGGATATAAGGATGGTTTAAAGGGTTATAAGCTTTGGAACCCAGTAACAAGGAAGGTTGTGTACAACCGAGATGTGGTGTTCAGAGAGGTAAACGATGTTATTAAACATGAAGTCCAACCAAAGGAACTTGAGAAGATAGAGTTTGAGCTTAAGGAGGAAGAATCAGACTTTACAGTAGAGGAGGAATAAGAAGATGAAGAGCCACAAACTCCAGGTGTGAGAAGATCAATTCGAGAAAGAAGGCAGCCAGAAAGGTATAGTCCATTTGCTTTCTGTTCAAATTTTACTTTATCTATTACTGACGATGATCCCAAAACTGTGAAGGAAGCAGTGGATTTAGAGGATGGAAAACTCTGGAAAGAGGCCATGGTTGATGAAATGGCATATTTGCACAAAAATGAGGCTTGGGATTTGGTGGAGTTGCCGACTAGAAGGAAACCCATTGGAAGCAAATGGGTTTTCAAGAAGAAGACAAATGCAGAAGGAATGGTGGAGAAATACAAAGCTCGGTTGGTAGAAAGAGGTTATTCCCAGGTGCCGGGAATTGATTTTGGTGATATTTTTTCTCCTGTTACCAAGGGAACTTCTATTAGATTACTTTTATCTCTTGCTGTTGCTTTTGATTTTGAGGTAGAACAGATGGATGTAAAGACAACATTTCTTCACAAGGATCTGGAAGAGGAAATCTACATGAAGCAACCTGAAGGCTTTGCAGTGAAGGGTAAGAAAGAACTGGTATGTAAGTTAAAGAAGTCTCTGTATGGGTTAAAACAGTCACCAAGGATGTGGTATTAGAAATTTGATACATTTATATGGGGACTTGGCTTCACCAGAAGCAAAGTAGATCTTTGTGTGTATTTTAAATTAATTAGTGACCGTGTTATTTATCTGGTCTTGTATGTGGATGATATGTTGCTGGTTGGAAATGACAAAGAAATTATCCAGGATTTGAAGACCCAATTGTCCTCCAAATTCAACATGAAAGATCTTGGTGCTGCAAACTATATTTTGGGCATGGAAATTAAAAGAGATCAGGCAAAGAGGAAGCTCTGGTTAAACCAAAGGAAGTATGTCGAGACAATACTGCAGAGGTTTAATATGCAGGATAGTAAACCAGTGAAGGTTCCTATTCCTGTAGGTGTGAGGTTATCTGCTGAACAGTGTCCCAAGACACAAGAAGAGGAAGAGGACATGTCCCGTGTTCCATATGCAAGTGCAGTCAGTAGCTTGATGTATGCAATGGTCTGTACTAGACCAGACATTGCACATGCAGTAGGAGTATTGAGCAGGTTTATGTAAAAACCAAGGAAGGAGCACTGGACAGCAGTGAAGTGGGTTTTCAGGTATTTGCTTGGCACTAGTGATTATGGTATGTGCTACCAAGGAAGATCAGGATTGGATAGAATGTTGGATATTCATGGCTTTGTTTATGCAGACTGGGCTGGAGATCTAGATCAGAGAAGATCTACAAGTGGGTATGTGTTTAACCTATTTGGAGGTGCAGTTAGTTGGATGAGTAAGAAACAATCTATAGTGGCACTATCAACTACAGAGGCAGAATACATGGCAGCCACTCATGCAAGCAAGGAAGCAGTTTGGTTGCAGAGATTGTGTTCAAGTATGGGGTTAGTACAGGGAGCTATAAGGATAGACTGTGACAGGAAAAGTGCAATTTTCTTGGCAAAGAACCCCACCTATCATTCAAAGACAAAGCACATTGATGTTCAGTATCACTTTTTGAGGGATATGATAGAAGACAAAAAGGTGTTTCTAGTAAAGGTGGACACTTTGAAGAATACTGCAGATGCATTGACAAAATATGTGAGCTCTGAGAAGTTCTCTTGGTGTAGAGACACAATGGGTGTTTCAGGGCTAGATAAATGACTAAGCTCTCTTGTGGCCCCCTGTGGAAAGAAAACAACTAGTGGGAGAATGTTGGGTTGTGTTATATTCTTTCCACGACTAGCCCACGTAATTAACTGGGGGTTAGAGGGGGGGATGTCACAGGGGGTTTGAGGTGTACCCGTAACCTCACTTTATTGGGTTCGGGGTAGCGCCCCAGAAAATTTTGGTTTTGGACCCTATGTTAGGTTGGGCGGACCCACCTATGGTTTTGTGCATGATTTTCGCACATGTTTTTTGGACGCGATGGTTTTTGGTCCATGGTTTTGGATGCGATGGTTTTTGGTCCATGATTTTGGACGCGATGGTTTTTGGTCCATAGTATTGGATGCTTCGGCATGTATAAATTTGTATTGTAACATTGAAAGGAACATAATGAAAAATCAAGCTGGTAATCTTGGTTTTGGGATCCAAGGGAAAATCTCAGTGTATATGTGTTTTATGTGTTATTCTCTTGCATTGTTTATTTTCTATGTTTTAGAATTCGTATGCAGGTAATTTCAGTACGGGGTTAAAACCTACATGCATGTGCTCCCTCTTCCCACTTGAATCAAAATTTCCCCTACTGGAGGTCTCTGCTAGAGTGGATGCCTACACTTTGTGTACTCTTTGCTTCTCCAATTGTGGTTGCTCCACAAATTTCTGAGTCTGCTTATGATGCTTCTTCTTCTCTTCTAGAGTGGACCTCTCCACTCGGTCTCATCTCTACTTCTCTAAATGTGGTTGCTCCACAACTTTCTGAGACTACTTCTGAGGCTTCTACTAGGGATTCATGTTGAGAGGTAATTCATTCTCCCTCTCAACCACCAACTCTTTAACCTTTTCCTTGCTCCTCAAGGCTTTGCATACATCTGGTACCTAAAGAGCATATAGGTTCTTGACTCACACACTGTTCTGTTTCACTTATTCCATGATGATGTGTCTAAGGAAAACATTTCGCTTACTAAAAAGCACATTATAGACGTGGTCTTCCAATACTGCAACAAAAACACGATTCTTCTTTAGTCCTGGAACATACATCACATCTATGATTCTAAGAGGGGACCCAAGCTACATCTAAAAGGTAATTTTACTGATCCTGGTAGCATTCTACCTCTATTCATCTTCAAACTCTATGTTCTTCTTGAGGTATTTCTCCTCAAAATCATTCAAGAGGTCTCTATTCCCCATCATATGGAACGAGGCACCGCTATCGAGATACCACATGTGTCCCATTACAACTTTGGCCATGCATGCAATGAGAGTGCAATCAAGTTCGAATTGTGAAGCTAGAGCTTCAACTGTTGCTGCAAATGTAGGCTCCTTCTCGCTTGCTTTCTTTTGTGTGAAATTCATGGCATAGTGCCCTCATGACAGTGAAAACACTTAACTTTTGATAAGTCCTTCTTCTTGCTACCCACCTCACCTTGGGAATTCTTTCCCTTGGATTTCTTTTCTTTTCTCACTAATGCAAAGTCCTCTTCCAGTTCTTTGGAAGAGGTCCCATCTCTGGTGTTCCTCTGAATCTCTTCCCGTACCAAACCCGACCACAGTAATTCCCAATCTGGTAGCTTCTCCCTCGCATTAACAAAATCCTAGTAACTGTACCTACTCTTAGGAAGTCCTAGAAGAGATAGGATCACAATATCATCTTCGAAAACATTAATCTTGATACTTCCAAGCTCATCCCGACAATGGGTGAACCACATCAAGTAATCCAGAAGTGAGTCGCCCTTTTCCATCTTGATCTTTCTGAGTTTTTCCTTCAGTTCCAACTTCATATGGTCATTGTTATTCTTAGACAGGTCCGTCAATTCCTTCCACATTTCATATGGAGTATCCTTACCATGGAGACTCAAGACAATGTGATCTCGAACTCCTTCCATGATAATGCTTCTCACTTTTTCCACACACTTTCTCCATTCAGCCAGCTCTTTAGCATCCGATGTTGGAGGCTTAGGAGTGTTATGATCTATGAATTCCTCGAGACCATTGTCTTCCAGCACTACCTCCATCTTGTCCTTCCAAGCTTTGTAATTCTAGTTTCCCTCCAGGGCATACTCAAGTCTCAAACCCTAGAAATTTGTTAGTTTCAGTCAGTTTTGCCTATCACCAATGGTCAAATATGCTCTTACAAGGTTTTGTTAGGGGTCTCAAAGTTAAATTTTATCATTTCACTAGGTTTTCAAAATAAAATTTGGTCACTCGCTATTGTGTCTAGGTCTATTGCTGCTCCTTTCCAATTTTCATGTGCTGATCACTTCCATCGCAAACTTGGATGTGCCATCATTGAAAAATCACCATTATCATCTCATTCATATCACCATGGTCTTCATTCAACTCAGTGTCGCCATTAAGTCATTAGGGTTAGAGTCATTCAAATTGTCATGTTATTCATAATATTGGCAAATGGAGTAGTGATAGGGTTCTACTCAAAAGGTTTTGTTCCAAGTGTAATTGATTCAAAATGATGTAATAAGTTCAATGTTTCAAAACTACATTTGAAAGTTCCAAAATTACATAGTTCATTCCAAAGCAAAGTGAAAATATATGGTGGGCCACCCTACCATTATAAAATTGAGTTCCACAAGTTATAAAGACCTTTTCATTGCACCTCTCTCTCTTATATTCATTGCTAAAGATCTCTCATTCACCAACAAGACATTTCCTCACCATTTTTAGAGGCAGAAGCACTCTCAAGGGAAATCCAAACTGTCTCACTGCGTTTTCTCAAGATTTCGCTACACTTTTCAAATTTCGTTGCATTTTCTCAAGATTTCTTTGTTCTTTCTCTCTACAAGCCCTAACACCTATTTTGAACGGTTTTCAATAGCATTTTAAGTCTTCCAATGCTTCCTGAAAGTAATTTATAGTCTCTCCACCTTTCCATAAGTTTATTTCCCTTGTTTTCATATTGAAAAATCTTTATAACTTCCTATGCTACGTTTTCATTGTTTCCCTAGTTGGACTGTGTTTTAATTATCCAGAAGAGATCCTATACCCATTTCCCCTATTCCACTTCCTAAAGGTCCCTAACACCCCTTCCCATCTCCTTAAATTTTCCTACCCCCTTTCCCCTTTCCCTAAACCCTCCATCCTATCCCCTCATTCAAATCTCTTATTTTCCTAATTAGGGTTTTACTTGCACACAGTCAAAATGGAGGAGGAGGAGAAATCCTATAACAAAGGAGGTCAAATATTGAGATATGAACCATTAAACATCGAGGATATGATGTCTTCCCCACTGTCCAAGCAGTGCTTTTAGAATGCAGAGTGTTTAGGGTTTTGTCAGCTAGTTAAAAGAGTCAAATACCATGACAAATTGACTAGTTTGTTTTCCACTCATTTGAGGAGAGATAAGGTCACTATTGCAGGTGTTAATTTCGCTATCTCAACTAAAATCATAGCAGCAGCCACATGGATACCCAACAATGGTTAAAAATGGTTTAAGAACTTAGATTTGGGTTTGCAAAACTATCGACCTTTCATCAAAGGCCACTACAGACACAACATTAAAAAGGTTTTTCCTTTTGCACAGCTCCGTGAAAAATTTTCTCCAATGATGAGGGTTGTAATGAAATGCTTTACATGTGAAGGCATATTCTCAAGATTGTACAAATACCATGTCAGATTTCTCATGCATTTCACAGGGGTAAATCCACTAAACCTAGCCTACTATCTCTACAAAAGTTTGACTAAGATGGCAGAGAAGGTGTAGCATAGACAGAGTGACCATGAAAAAAGCCTTTTTCACCATACCCTCATCAAGATTATTGTATTGCATCAGCTTACTCAAAAGAACATCACTTGGGAAACATTCATTCAGTCAAATGTTCTATTGTCTTCTATTAGTCCATCTGCAAGCTCGAGTGCATCATTAGCACCACGTAAGCATGTGAAGAGTATCTCAACTACCAGACCTACAATTGAGAGGATACCTAGGCTTAAAGTGACTCAGACACATCAAAAAGAAAGGGGGCTTATGTTTACTCCACATATTGTGTAAGGGACCAAGCTTACATCAACATCAACAACAAAGCATGGATTACAATCACAGCATGAAGCACCATTGCAAGATGAGGAAACATTTCATCTTGACACTGACATGGTTGACTTGAAGGTTAATGAGTAGCATAAGACAATGGAGAATTTAATCATGGAGAAATATGTTGAGAGAGAAAATATCAACGACAATTTATCAAAGGAAAACTTCCTGGTTTCATTCCTAGAGCAGGAGAATCAGCAATTGAAGGTAAAGCAACTACTTTTGGAAAAGTATGAGGGTGATGTTGGGAAAGAGGATATAAATGGAAAAGTAGTGATGGATGCAAAGGATTTAGATGAACATCAAGAGAAGGTGACAAGGAAAATTCCAAGGACCAGAGACCTCAAAAGAGCACTTCAACAATAAGGAGAGAAGATGACTTCAGTTGACCTAATTGCAATAGAAATCAATGAGAATAGAGAATTTTGGATTGAGAAGGTGAATTTTCATTTGGAGAATCTTCTCAAGAGGGCTAATAGAAACAATATGGTGCAAATACACATGGCTTGTCATTATTACACAAGGAATCAGGTTGCAAGGAATCTTCTCAAGAGGGCTAATAGAGACAATATGGTGCAAAGACACATGGCTTGTCATTATTGCTGATGCATCCCTCATAGCATATCATATCACTTGAGGACCTCATAAACCAATTTTGAAGAATTTTTTAGAAATTTTGGCTTTTTATGTATTTTTGCACTTTTTGACACAGTCATGGAGATAAAAACGCAGCGTGCTCCAAGTTGTGCTTTTGTTAAGGAGCTCGAAATCAGTTTTTGTTAACATATTTGGATTTGGAATGGTTTAAACATCACATTTGGCCTGCGGGGAACATAATTTTAATAGGTTTTGACAGGTGAAAATGCCCAAAACCCACCTTTTTGCCACCTTGTTGAAGACCACGCTGCATTTTCTAGAGTACCTGTGGGAGAATGTAATTTTGAGGGGCTAGAAGTGACCTTTTTCAGCTCATAAAGAGTCCATCATGTAGTAGACATCATCAAATTTCCAATGGGCCATCAATATCAGAATTTGGATTTCAAGAAGGCCTTAAAAAACCAATTTTCCCAAATTCTCTATGTTTTCTCTAGGCTTGCTGCGTGTTTAGCTTATTTCGTTGTGTTTTTTCCTATGATAGCTTTCCTTCAGTATTTTCAAGTGGCTTTGACTTTTGATGTTACCATCATGTAATTATTGTTAAAATTCTTGTTAATATGTTTTTAATGTAAATTTAGGATTCATTAATGAGAGTAGTTTGAGTCAAATTTTAAATGGAGGAGTTGTTTTAACCTCCCTAGTCTTTAGGGTTTTGGTTGAAACACCTCATGTATCAGTTCCTATACATGGATTCAACGCCTAAGAGAAGGGACATGTTTCTTTGGTCTATATGTATCATTTTCTCATTCATAGAAGAGGTTGGACATCAGAGGAGAGAAGACTTGTAGCTTGTATTTGGACATTTTATTCAGGAAATCAAAGGATGCAGTTGCATCGATTATCTAGGAATTTAGTTTTTGTGGGAATATCATTTTGTGTAATTTTCTTCATTTCTTAATGAATTCATGTGCTTGTTCTCATTAAGACATTTTTCTTCTTCCGAACACTACACTACATTGAAAAACCCTAAAGCCATCACAAAATTATTGCTACATTTCTCCTCTATATATTTATTGTTGTAACCCTTTGAGCCTTTGAACTAGCTACCTGGTTTTCATCCCTTGTTCAAGATCAAAGCCTAAGCTTTCAAAACCCTACTTGAGCCTAACATCTCTAGCCTAAAATCCTTTCCCATTCGAGTCATTATTAGTTGTGAATTCATAAAGAGATCCCTCTCTAGTTTAGGAGGGCTAAATGCTGAATTGCAAGTGGTTTGAGGTTACCTCATTTGGTCTCCCTTCTCAGCTTTGGGATATTGTGGAGGATAAAATTTTGGCACCGTTTTCAGGGAAACAATTGATATATTATTCCTGGGATTAGTTCTAAGAGTGCATTCAAGACTAGTTTTGTGGGTGACAGATTCTAGTATTCAAAGAAGGTTGATTTGAAAAATCACATCAAGTTCAAGGTGTAAAACATTGGATCCTAAAAGACACACGATGTTAAACCTTGACCTAAATCCACCTCTAATTGTTGATGATCCAGAGAAACTACTAAGAAAACTCAAAACCCCTCTTCCTAAAAGTGGAACTTGAAAATTGGTAAGGACTACTTCTTTACCTGATCATTTGTTTACTATTGAAGACCCTTATTTTTATATTCAATTCAAGCTATCTCTTTTTCAATCAAAGTCTGAATATTTTCTTTCAGAAGTATTTTTTGACCCTATAAATTTTGATTCCTACTTGCCTACTTTGACATATTTGTTTTCTATACCTTTTGCTAAATCTATGTTTTCTAAACTCGATCACAAGGTCTAGTCCAAATTTGATAAGCTCCAAAGCCTAGCTGACCAACTTCAAATCACCAAGGAAAAGGCCTATATCCAATATCAGCTTGAAATTTTGTCTGCTGCTACATCCTCTACCATACCTCCAAATACATCAGTTACCACATCTGTTATTGTTAATCCACCACTACCTCATTTGACATCATCATCTCAATCAAAAAAATCCATTGTAGTTCCCATACAACTTCCTTCAGTAGTCATGGCAAGGTTTTCTCCTTTAGTATTGCTTGGTCAACTTGTAGCTCTACCTCAAAACCATGGCCAAAGACTTCCTATTTTTGATGGCAGTCCCGAAATCACAGTGCAACAGCATGTTGACAAATTGGTGGATTTCACCGATCTAGAAGAGGTTGACGACGAAGATGCCAAAATGAGAATCATAGCACAAACATTTTCTAGGGATGTTAAGAAGTGGTTTCGTAGTTTCGAAGCTAATCCCATCAATAGCTCTCAGTGTCTTATAGAGTTGTTCTTACCACGGTGGCAAGAGAAGAGGAATCCATTACAAATTTTGGCGGAGTAAAATTGCATGAAAAGAAATCTGAATGAGACAGTGCAGGAGGCATGACAGAATGCAATCCTCTTACTACTCCAATGGAAAAAAACTTAAAGCTCACATCCATTGAAGGAAAAGAAGTTGAGGATGCAACAAAGTATAGACAGCTTGTAGGAAGTCTCAACTACTTAACTACTACTAGACTAGACATTTCGTTTACTGTTGGAATCCTCTCCAGGTTTATGCAAAAGGCTTGTGAGGGACATTAGTCTGCTACAAAAAGAGTTCTAAGGTACTTGAAGGGAACTCAAGACTTTGGAATCAAGTGTACATAGGTGGACAACTTCAGCTTTATTGGATACTATGATTCAGACTTTGATGGAGACAAAGAAACCTAGGTATCTACTTTAGGTTATGCTATGAGTCTTGGATCAGGAGCTGTCTCCTGGAGATCACGCAAACAATCAGTTCCAGCAGATTCCACAACAGAAGTAGAATATGTGGCAGCAGCTGAGGCAACAAAAGAAATTGTGTGGCTCAGGAAAATTCTTGAAGATTTGCAGGTAAAACAAGAACAATCGACTCCACTCATGATTAACAATACCTCGGCAATAAAGTTGGCCAAGAACCCAAAGTTCCATGATCGAACGAAGCACATCAATACTAAATATCATCTGATTCGACATCATGTTGAGGCCAAAACAATCCATCTCCGCCATTGTTCCACTAATGAGAAAATTGCAGACATCTTCACCAAAGTGCTTGGAAGAGAAAAGCTTGAACGATTCAGAACGATGCTTGGACTCACCAACATCCCTTCAGATTAAGGGGGGGAATGTTGACACCTAATCATCGGGATTGGGTGAATAAGTGTAACTGATGTAAATAAATAATAAGAAATATGAATAGTCACCGGGAGATGAAGTGAATAGTCTCTCCCTCATGTATATACTAAAGACCAATTTGAATGAATATGAATAAGTTGATTTCGAGGAGTTAATTCCTGGTCTGAAAATTTGAAGTATTTTGGGTGGATTAAAATACATTTTTGTAGACATTTTATTTTAAGCTAAGGAGCTATTGTACTCAAGATTGGACTGGTTTTGCTGGATATGAAATAAAGCTGAGGAAATTTCACTGGATTCTTGTGCATAGTTGGAACAAATAAGTATTATCTCTTCGTGTTTAAATATTGTTTTCTCTTCATGTTATGAATATTCATATGTGTCTCTTATAAAATCTGTAAAGTAAACAAGGAATAATATCTCAGAATTAGCTTAAATGCTCTTTGTTTTAACTGTTTACTTTTTATATGTTTTCTACTAAACTATCTTGGTCTGGGAATTCTTGATTGCTCCCTTACTTCTGTAGTTTCCCCCCCTTTGGTCCATAGTAAAGGATTCTTCATTGCCCTTTGCTACTAGGCATCCTTCCTTTCTTCATCTTAATCTCGGTTAAGGATTCTTCATTGTCCTTTGCACTAGTTAGGACTACCTCATCCATTTGAACCTGCAGATTTGCTTTTGTTGTGCTAGCCTACCCTCTGAACTCTTACTTTAGTGATTGATCAGATCCAGTTAAGCCACTCTTTGATTGACTCCATAGCCCAATGGCCTGAATACTTGTTCTGCCCATCTATTTTCTTTATTCCACCACCCAATAAAAATAAAACATCATGAGCACTAATAAATAGTCTGAAAACCTACCCAAAACAAAGATAAATCATAAAGAGAGAGCCCTTTCTGGACTTAGGTTGGCTAGAACTCGAGTCTAAAATATTAGGTTTATGGTTACCTCAAAAATTTCTTTCTTTAACCTTGAGAAAATTCTGAGTGATAATAGCATTCACTCCACTTCATCCGCCACATCATACATCTTCTGCTCTTCATCCCATTAAACTTCACCATGTCAGTTTTCCTTTACGCTACAATGCTCCTGTTCCATTGCTTGTCTCATGGTCATTGAAACTATGTTTTTCCTATACACTGCATTGATTTAAGACATGGTTTCTGAACCCATGAGAACATATTTTCAGAAACTGAAAGAGGTTTCTTCTGCCAATATCCTTATTAACAAAAACCACTCCCATTTTTGTAACATCTCTTATGGTTAGGGATATTTTAAAGAAACTTTGAAGGCATATGTTCCCGATTTTTTCCTGTTTAGTCATATTTTTGTAGAACATATTATGGACAATAAAAGATGATTCTTGAAAAACTGAGGGAGGTTTGTGTTCCTAAGTGGCTAACATAAAATAAGCTACTTAAGATTTTATGCAGCTATAAGATAATCAGAGATACAAGTACATATTCACAACTTATTTTTCGGACTCTGTAGTTGCCTTTTTAGACATGTTTGTGAAGAACGTCTTGTGAACAGCTGGAGCCGAATTTTTGGAAATTGAGAGAGGCTTATCTCAATAACATATTCATGTACAATAACCTCTCTCCATTTTTATAGAACGATCTCGGATTGAGATATATAAAGGAATGACATGACCATATTCTGCAGGATTTAGGGTGGAAAATGTTTGAAGACAGTTAGGCCACCTCATCAAATATGAGTTGTAAGCCAATTCCAATTTCTCTTCTTTAGCAACGGAAATCCTCAAGGAAATTACCTTAACTCTTCAAATAGTTTTAGTTACCTTTATTTGTGTTCTATTTTTGTTATATAGTTTTCAGATATTTGTAACAGCTCTTGATATTTGTATCAAGGTATTTTGTAATAAATTATATAAATACTTCATCAATTGAAGTAATAGGTGTGGGCTTTTCATGCCAAAACTCTTAACTCTGTAATAAAGCTTCTATTGTAGTTTTCCTAATGAAAGCTTTACAGCTCTAGTTTTGACAAAATTTTGTGCTTCGAGTTTGTTTTTATAGTTTTTCATATCTTATTTCTACACATGATAAAAGTATTTATAGGAAGGTTTGAAAAATCATTATCTTTAGAAAGAGATTTGTTTATTGGACTGTTTGTTCATCATAACTCCTCTTTAACTGGCTTTTGTTTTGTGCTTTCTGACAACCGTTAAAATAGATTAGCTTATTGGTCTATCTGTCCGAAATAGCTCCTCTTAGAATTGGTTTCAGTTTGGCCTTCTTGAATACTCTGAATATGTTTTGTTAGGTTGTAGAAGTCTTCTACATGCACCCAAATTTCCCTAGTTGTTAAGTAGTTAGTCTGGCTACTCAATTATTAGGAATTTCCTTACATTCTTCTACCAAATTCTTATACAAATCAAGTCGTTCAGTCAGGTTGGAAGCTGACACTTTCAAAGGGAACCCTGTGAGAGATCCTTTAAATCATAAATAAGAATTGTCATTAATCATCTACCACCCCCATTAAAACCATAAATCTTGCCATTGTGCTTCAAAGGTTGTTTTTCAATGATAGGTGAACATCGTTAAACAAAGCCTCGTAACACTGAGGGAGCCCCCTCTGGTTTAAGGGCTAGCTTGAGCCTAAAGGCTGGTTGAGTTGGTTTCCTGGCATAGTTTTTGTAGCCAAGGACTGCCTATGGGAAATAGGTACAACATTTGGCGCCATTGCCGGGGAGGAACGTAAAAGTATTTCTCTGGGGAATGATAAAGTTTAGATCTATTTCTTATTGGTGAACAAGGAATAGGCATTTGTATTGGTTGCATTATTTTCACCTGGCAACTTCACTTTGTCGGATGGAGATTCCACTAGATTACCGATCCCACTCTTGTTTTGAAATTTCAGCTGCCTTTACTGCTATGCGAGGTTTGTTGATACTTGCAGTAAGAATTATATGTATCTTCGTCTCATCCTTGATCAGAAACCTAAAATTTCTACAGACGATGTAGCTTCTAAAGGATACATGTGACTATAGGTTTTCCATTGGAGTTTATGTTCATATTGTATAGGTGTTGGAAACGTGGTTTGTCAATAAATCCACTCCGCACTTGGTTACATTGGAAAGTAGATTACACCTAACAGTGTAAAATTTTCCAGTTCAGTTAAATAGAGGTGTGGGATTAATTAACTACTTTCAGATTCAGGGTGTAGTAGATCTACAATTGTTTCAGTTATATTTTAAGATTGTAGTATTGAGTTTCGTTTGGTTGAGTGCAATGACTTCCAAGGGATTAACTGATTAACTCCATAGCCCATGAATTAGGCACTCTTGTGCTTATTTCCACTTACAGTGTTGGTTGTTTCACTTCAACAATTTTCATTTTTCATTTTTCAGTATGAAAGAGTATCCGGATTAGTGTTGGCATATGGTTTCATTTCACAGATACAGGTTGGAGTGTGCACTAGCAGGCTATTCAAATGACAAGGTTGACCCAAGAGAGTTGATTATGGCAGATGATGGTTGATGATCAAGTTTACAGTTTTAATCCATGCCCACACTAAAGGCAATTGGTCTGCTTATTCTCTGCATCCCACAGGGGGAAGCAGTCCCCACTGGAGCCGATGTTGGAAGATATTTTAACACACTGAAATTTTTAAAATTTCAGTGTGAAATTGCCATTCCTTCTAAGTTAAATACTGAGGGCATATATTAATTTTATGCTTTCGGATGATTTATTTATATAATTTTAATTTTTAAATAAATTATCTTTAATAAAATATATTAGTTTATATTTTTATTTAAGAGATTATTTAAAACATTCAAATTATGTTTAGAGTGGGAAAAGGCTTAGTTACCTGCCCCACCAAATCTCGTTCCATTTAATTACTGGGACACATAGCTGTCCCTCCTCCTTCAAAATCATTACCCCACCACCATTTCCACTCATTTGTTAAACACCCATCACCTCACCTTTCATTGTTAAAATTGGCAACTAGGGCCAAAATTCATGTGGGTCATCTTATTCATGGCTGATAATATTTTTATCAGATTCCTCTCGTTGAGAGGTGTAGGATTGATATAAAGATCATCTGATTCTGATAAGTATTCATGGAGAAAGGAATTTATTTTGATTATGGAATTATTATCAAGCCGACCTACAACTCATGTAGGCATAGAAGCTCAATAGTCACATCTATTCAAACACCAACGTTGTGTATAAATATAGGAGGACTTTTCCTCATTTGGACTCACTCATCTCATCACATCTCTCTCTCTCTACTGCGCAGAAAAGAGTCTCTTCTCTACTGCGCAGAAAAGGGTCTCTCTCTCACACATGTGAAGCCGGAAGCTGTTGAACCTGAAGCTGCAACTGCAGATCCAAAGTTTGACCAGTGTTGACCATCAGATCTCCTCCTTAGAACTGCGTTGTAGGTCCATCTGGATCTCCTCTGAAAGCCACAACTTTTGGTGGTGGAATCAAGTCAATCCGACGGACGGTTTGCAAGATATCGACTGCCCTAGTTTGAAGGAAGTTACTGAAACTGAAACTGCAACTGCAGAAGTAAAGTTTGACCTGTGTGGACTAGAATATCTCCTCATCTAAACAGCACTATAGGTTCATCTGAACCTCCTCTGGAAGCCACAACTTTTGGTGGTGGAATCATGCCAATCCAACGGTCGGTTTGTGAGATATCTTCTGCCCTATTTGATGATGAAGCCACTAATGCAGATGCTGCTGATCGATATAAATTAGATTTATTGTACTATTTCTCTCTGCTGAATTATTGAATATAAAAGAAGATTTGATCAAAGGGTTTCCCCACACATTGTGGGGTTTGTCCCTGGCTAGCCACCACATCTTGTGTCTCTTGTCTTGGCTTGTTTTCTGTTTATCGTTGAATGTTCTATCTACACTTTACTTTATGTACATGTGATTGCTAATCTGTGGAATATAATATGAAAAAGAAGTAAACTGTTATAAGCATAGAACATACCATAAATTTACATGGTATCAGAGCTGAGTTGAAGACAAAGCTCGAGCAAGAGAAAGAGCAATCACCGAAGAGAAGATTGGCGAGGCTATCCTAAAAGAACTATGGGGTCCTAAACACTCTGCCAAAGACAAGCTTCGTAAGAAAGCTGACTATCACAGATGGAAGATGTCTATCGATCTAACCCTAGAAGATCAAGGAGTGTTGGACCATGTAAGAGGCAATATTGTTGAGCCTCCATCAAATGCATCAGCTGCTGCATGGAACAAATGGAAGAACAGAGAAGTTAAAGCGAAGAAGATCATCCGGGACTCTATCGAAAAGCACTTGGTGGCCTACTTCTCTGAACTGGACACCTCCAAGGAAATCTACGATAGACTGGTGAGTTTATTTAAATTTAATGATGCAAATCAAGTTTTGTTTCTTAGAAATAAGCTGAGGGAAATCAAGAAGGGTAAAGATGAGAGTATGCAAGCATACTTCTTAAGAATCACCAAGATCAAGAACGATCTCCTATCTATTAGGGAGGCTATTACTGACAGGGAAATGGCACTCACGACTCTTAGAGGATTACCATCCGAATGGTACATGTTCAGGACTACACTTTTGAACAATAATGTAATTCCTGGTTTCGAGGAATTAATGGCTAGATGCATTCAAGAAGAATCAAGGGTAGAAGAGCAAGAAATGCCCATGCCTAAAGGTCCTCCTGCTGCCTTTTATTCTCATGCTAAGAAAAGAAATAATTCTGGGACTAAATAAAAAAGAAAGGTTGGACCTAAGGGTGGAAGAAAATGACGATGTTACATCTGCAATAAAGCAGGTCACTATGCAAGGGAGTGCCCTAATAGAAAGGACTCACACCGGGATGATGATCAAAATCCCTCTGATGGTAATCAAAGGAATGACAAATTCAATATCAAAGGTAAGAGGAGAGCTGGGAATCGAGGAAGAGGACAACCATTCAAGAAGGCTAGAAATTCCAGGATGTATTAAATGCTCCTGACCTCAAAAAGAACCTGGTAACCTTTAGTGATGACAAGGTACGTATATGGAAAGATAATGTTAAAGATGCCTTTACTCTTGGTTTTCGTGTTGATTCATTATATCAGGTCGATGGAAGTCCGCTAGGTGTCATGTCTTATGAAACATCTCTTCAGTCTGAACTTTGGCATCGGAGGTTTGCCCCCCTTCATTACAAAGCTCTACCCGGTGTAAGACAAATGGTGATAGGGATGCCCGAATTCCAAGTAGAGAAAGAAGGTGTATGTCCAAGATGTGCCGAAG
The DNA here is from genome assembly GCA_031772625.1 of Pinus tabuliformis. Taxonomy (NCBI): domain Eukaryota; kingdom Viridiplantae; phylum Streptophyta; class Pinopsida; order Pinales; family Pinaceae; genus Pinus; species Pinus tabuliformis. Next base: position 1,807,901,615 of record CM062818.1, read on the forward strand.
GAAAGCTCAAAAGGGGACCATTCCCCTCAAGCCAATGCAAGACTTCCGATATATAACAGTTGGTTCACTCAGGCATATCTGAGGCTGGCATTAAGAGGGAGACAACTACACCACATACACCTGAGCATAATGGTGTGGTGGAAAGGAAGAACCGTACGATTGGGAACCTGTCCAGAGACTTCTGAAGTTTCTATGGGTAGATGATGTATCAATGCCTGATGTAGAAGAACCCATGGATCCAATTGATCCTCATCCACATGAGCCTTCCTCTTCTAGGAAGAGGCCTTCATGGCTTAGGGGGATACTTGATGATGCTGAAGGACATGCTACACCCTGAGGAACCTTCTGTCAAAGTAAGAAACCTAACAGGTATCAGGGATACCTAACCATCATGAGCATGATCATACAAAATGAGCCTTCATCATTCTCAGATGTCATCAAGCATGAAATATGGAGGGATTTTATGACCAAAGAACATGAGTCTATTATGAAGAATGATGTCTGGGAAGTAGTTCCCAGACCCCTGGATGAGAAAATTTTCACTTCTAAATGGCTTTACAAGATAAATCATGCAGCAGATGGAACTACGGAAAAGTATAAGGCTCGTTTTGTTGCTTGTGGTTTCTCCCTGAAGGAAGGTATAGACTATGATGTGATATTTTCACCTGTTGCCAGATATACGACCATCCGCTTGATCATAGCCCTTGTGGCTTCACAAGGATGGAACCTACATCAAATGGATGTCAAGACTATGCGGCTCGATCAAAGAAGAGGTCTATGTGGAGCAACCCGAAGGATTTGAGATTTATGATTGAAAATATCATGTATGCAGGTTGAAGAAGGCTCTCTATGGGCTGAAGCAAGCACCCCGAGCATGGTATGAGAGGATCGATAGCTACTTGATGAAGCTAGGATTCACTAGGAGTGAAGCCGATCCTAACCTTTACTTTAAGGTTGAAAATGACAAGCCTCTCATACTGGTGTTGTATGTGGATGACCTCTTTCTAATAGGTGCAGACCCTCTCATTCACAAAGGTAAGAGGGAGTTGGCTTCTGAATTTGAAATGAAGGACCAAGGACCGATGCACTATTTCCTAGGACTTGAAGTGTGGCAGAAGCCAAGGGAAATTTTCCTATCTCAAGGAAAATATGTGGTGAAGATTCTGAAAAGATTTGGGATGGTGGACTGCAATCCTATGACTACCTCGAGGATCTTAACTTTTAGAAGTTATATGGTAGTGATGTCGGACCAGATTTGAGAAATTCCTCTGAGTTTCAAAAAAATCACGTTGATGTTCTTGGTGAACCTTCGTTCGAACATATGTTTTGCAGTTAGCATTGTGAAATCATATTTGGTTGAGCCTCACTAGATTGGTGCCAAGAATCTTCTGAGATGTCTTTAGGACACAATCTCTCATGGATTGAGATACAGTACCGGAAATATGAAACTGCATGTTTATTCGAATGCTGATTAGGTAGGTAGTGTGGAGGATCACTAGAGCACTTTTTAGTGTTGTTTCTCTTTGGATTATGCTTCAATATAATGGATGAGTAGGAAGCAAAAGTCGGTTTCCATAAGCACTATCAAGACTAGATACATATCTACGAGTATGATCTCGTATGAAGCTGCTTGGTTGGGGAAGCTCTTCAGTGAGTTGTTTGAACACATACCACTGTGATTCTCTGTAACAACCAGAGGTGGGATTTAATTATTGAGGAATCCCGTATTCATCGATTGCTCCAGCAGATAGACATCATCTGGGATATGGTAAGTCGATGAGCAAGGAGGCTCCATCGCATTAAGATGATGTACAGGTCGATACACCTTGTCAAAGCCCCGAGGAAAGATCTAATCTGTGATTTTCCCAAACAACTTGGAGTCGTCAAGAAACGCTTGTACAAGGGTCCTGCATGTTACATACATTGAGCTCTGGGAGCTCTGAGGGCTTGCGTTTCTTACTGGAGCAACATACGACCACAGGGTGACTCACCCTCCCCTGGTGGTGCGCACTGGAACAAGATGATTCACTCTCTTGTGAGACAAGATGATTCGCTCTCTTGTGGAACAGGATGATTTGCTCTCCTGTGTAGCAGGATTGATGTGTTCTCCTGTGAGGCCTGGATTGATGTGTTCTCCATGGCGACTATAGAAGGATTGATGTGTTCTCCTGTGAGGCCTGCGTTGATATGTTCTCCATGGCTATTGTAGCAGGATTGATGTGTTCTCCATGGCGATTTTAGTAGGATTGTTGTGTTCTCCTGTGAGGCCTAGATTGATGTGTTCTCCATGGCGATTGTAGAAGGATTGATGTGTTCTCCTATGAGGACAGGATTGATTAGTTCTCATGTCGAGGCATCCTACCCATGCAGTCTGGGACTCATGGGAAGTACCTCTCATCTGATCAATGAGCAGGCAAATGAAGTTAGGGACCATAGTAGTACCGATGGACGCATCGTTGTATCTACCGTACTCCCTACGCTAAGATGACCTCCATTGATCTGGGATCAATGATACTGGTCTGGGACCAGTGGTAGGAGTTGTACCATACTATGACACTGACTTCAGGTCAATTGAGACTAGTCTGGGATCAGTGGTACATACTCTGAGACTGACTTTGTGCCAGTGCAGTACTGGTCTGGGACCAGTGAGAGTGGTACATACTATGACGCTGACTTTGGGTCGGTTGAGACTGGTCTGGGACCAGTGGTACACTCTCTGAGACTGCAATAATGGTCTGGGACCAGTGGTAGGAGTGGTACTTACTATGAAGCTGACTTTAGGTCAGTTGAGACTAGTTTGGGACCAATGGTATGCACTCTGAGACTGCCTTTGAGTTAGTGGAGGATGATACTGGTCTGGGACCAGTGGAGTTGTACTCACTATGAAGTTGACTTCAGGTTGGTTGAGACTGGTCTGGGACCAGTGGTACATACTCTGAGACTGACTTTGAGTCAGTATGATACATCCTCGATCATTTCTTTTTCTTCATAATTCGGACAAAAGCAGAGCAGGACAGAATAATGCAAGAGCATAGCAGAACAGAGCAGAACAGTACAAATTAGTATAGTGCAGAACAAGGCAAAGCAGAACAGGAAGAATAGAGCAGAGTAGGGCAAGGGTCAAGCTGTACAGGGCAGTGCATTTGATGGATGAATAGTAACGACTGATAGACAGATTGCAGATGAAGTTCTCCCTAGTTGAGAGGGAGTGTTAAAATTCGCAACTAGGGCCAAACTTCATGTGGGTCATCTTATTCATGGCTGAAATATTTTTATTAGATTCCTCTCATCGAGAGGTGTAGGATTGATATAAAGATCATCTCATTCCGATAAGTATTCATGGAGAAATGAATTTATTTTGATTATGGAATTATTATCAAGCCGACCTACAACTCTTGTAGGCTTAGAAGCCCAACAATCGCATCTATTCAAACACCAACGTTTTGTATAAATATAGGAGGACTTTTCCTCATTTGGACTCACTCATCTCATCAAATCTCTCTGTCTTTATTGTGCAGAAAAGAGTCTCTTCTCTACTGCGCAGAAAAGGGTCTCTCTCTCACACATGTGAAGCCGGAAGCTGTTGAACCTGAAGCTGCAACTGCAGATCCAAAGTTTGACCAGTGTTAACCATTAGATCTCCTCCTTAGAATTGTGCTGTAGGTCCATCTGGATCTCCTCTGAAAGCTAAAAATTCTGGTGGTGGAATCAAGTCAATCCGACAGATGGTTTGCAATATATCCACTGCCCTAGTTTGAAGGAAGCTGCTGAAACTGAAGCTGCAACTGCAGAAGTAAAGTTTGACCTATGTGGACTAGAAGATCTCCTCATCTAAACTACACTGTAGGTTCATCTAAACCTCCTCTGGAAGCCGCAACTTTTGGTGGTGGAATCATGCTGATCCGACGGTCAGTTTGTGAGATATCGTCTGCCCTAGTTTGATGATGAAGCCACTAATGTTGATGTTGCTGATCTAGGGTTTGCTACTGTTGATATAAATCAGATTTATTGTACTATTTCTCTCTACTAAATTATTGAAGATAAAAGAAGATTTGATCAAATGGTTTCCCCACACATTGTGGGGTTTGTCCCTGGCTAGCCGCCACATCTTGTGTCTCTTGTCTTGGCTTGTTTTCTGTCGATCATTTAATGTTCTATCTACACTTTACTTTATGTACATGTGATTGCTAATCTGTGGAATATAATATGAAAAAGAAGTAAATTGTTATAAGCATAGAACATACATAACTTAACATTCATCCTACACACCCTTCCATCATCTAATGGCCCACGACCCTTTTTGGCCCTCATTCGCCGTATGAACTTTATTGGTGAGGGGGACTGGGGTCTAAAATAGGCATTTTTCTATACTACCCACTTAAAGAACCTTTTCCACATTTTATTGTTTTGGTACTTCAAATCCCGAAACCATTTACTGCCTTGACTTACTCCCGAACGTGGTTTACATCTATTCCATTATCGTCGCTCCTACGTCATCACCCATCTCTGCTCTCCTATCCATTGCATTCATTCCACTTCCTCCAACATATCATCCATCTGCTGCCCCTCATCCCATAAAAATTCACCATCTCAGTTGCCCTTTACGCCACAATGCTCCCGTTCCATTTTCTGTATGATGGTCATTGAAACTATGTTTTTCCTATACATCGCATTGATTTAAAACATGGTTTCCGAACCCACGAGAATGTATTTTTAGAAACAGAAAGAGGTTTTTATGCCAATATCCTTATTAACAAAAACCTCTCCCATTTTTGTAACCTCTCTTATGGTTAGGGATATTTTAAAGAAACTTTGAAAACATATGTTGCTGAATTTTTCCTATTTATTCATATTTCTACAAAACAGATTATGGCCAATAAAAGATGATACTTGAGAAACTGAAAGAGGTTTGTGTTCCTAAGAGGCTAAATCAAAATAACCTACTTCAGATTTTACACAGCTATTAGATAATCAGAGATACAAGTACATCTTCACAACCTATTTTTGGGACTATGTAAATGCCTTTTTAGACATCTCTATGCAGAATGTCTTGTGAACAGATGGAGCCAAATTTCGGGAAACTGAGCGAGGTTTATCTCAAGAACATATTCAAATACAATAACCTCTCTCCATTATTACAGAAATATCTCAGATTGAGATATACAAAGGAATGATGGGACCCTATTTTGCAGGATTTCGGGAGGAAAATGCTTAAAGACAGTTAGGCCACCTCATCAAATTTGAGTTGTAAACCAATTTGAATTGCTCTTCTTTAGCAACAAAAATCCTCAAGGAAAGTACCATAACTCTTCAAATAGTTTTAATTACCTTTATTTGTGTTCTATTTTTGTTATACAATTTTTAGATGTTTGTAATAGTTCTTGATATTTGTATCAAGATATTTTGCAATAAATTGTATAAATACTTTATCAATTGAAGTAATAGGTGTGGGCTTTTGATGCCAAAACTCTTAACTCTGTAATAAAGCTTCTATTGTAGTTTTCCTAATGAAAGCCTTACCACTCTAGTTTTGACAGAATTTTGTGCTTCGAGTATGTTTTTCCAATTTTTCATATCTTATTTCTACACATGATAAAAGTATTTATAGGAAGGTATGAAAAATCATTATCTTTAGAAAGAGATTTATTTATTGGACTGTTTGTTCATAATAACTCCTCTTTAACTGGCTTTTGCTTTGTGCTTTCTAACATCCATTAAAAGAGCTTAGCTTATTGGACTATCTGTACAAAATAGCTCCTCTTAGAATTGGTTTCAGTTTGGCCTTCTTGAATACTCTAAATATGTTTTGTTGGGCTATAGAAGTCTTCTACACGCATCCAAATTTCGCTAGTTGTTAAGTATTCAATCTAGCTACTCAATTATTAGGAATCTCCTTACATTCTTCTACCAAATTCTTATACAAATCAAGTCATTCTGTGAGGCTGGAAGCTGACACTTTCAAAGGGAACCCTATGAGAGAGCCTTAAAATCATAAATAGGAATTGTCATTAATCATCTACCAGCCCCATTAAAACCATAAATCTGGCTATTGTGCTTCAAAGGCTACTATTCAGTTATAGGTGAACATCATTAAATAAAGCCTCGTAACACTGAGGGAGCCCTCTCTGGTACAAGGGCCAACTTGAGCCTAAAGGCTGGTTGAGTTGGTTTCCTGGCATAGTTTTTGCAGCTGAGGACTGCCTACGAGAAACAGGTACAACATTTGGTGTTGTTTCCAGTGAGAAAAGTAAAAATATTTCTCCAAGAAATGATAAAGTTTAGATCTATTTCTTGCCGGTGAACAAGGAATAGGAATTTGTATTGGTTGCATTATTTTCACCTCACGACTCCACTTTGTCCGATGGTGATTCCACTCGATTACCGATCCCACTCTTGTTTTGAAATTTCAGCTGCCTTTACTACTATGCGAGGTTTGTTGATACTTGCAGTAAGAAGTATATGTATCTCCCTCTCAGCCTTGATCAGAAACCTAAAATGTCTACAGAGGATGCAGCTTCTAAAGGATACATGTGAGTATAGGTTTTCCATTGGAGTTTATGTTCATATTGTATATATTCTTCAGATTTTCAGGTGTTGGCAACGTGGTTTGTCAATAAATCCACTCCGCACTTGGTTACATTGGAAAGAATATTACACCTAACAGTGTAAAGTTTTTCAGTTCAGTTAAATAGAGGTGTGGGATTAATTAACTACTTTCAGATTCAGGGTGCAGTAGATCTACAATTGTTTGAGTTATATTTCAAGATTGTAGTATTAAGTTTGGTTTGGTTGAGTGCAATGACTTCCAAGGGATTAACTGATTAACTCCATAGCCCATGAATTAGGCACTATTGTGCTTATTTCCACTTACAGTGTTGGTTGTTTCACTTCAGCAATTTTCATTTTTCATTTTTCAGTATGAAAGAGTATTTGGATTAGTGCTGGCATATGGTTTCATTTCGCAGTTGCAGGTTGCAGTGTTCACTAGCATGCTATTCAAATGACATGGTTGATCCAAGAGAGTTGATTATGGTAGATGGTGGTTGATGATCAAGTTTAAAGTATGACTCCATGCCCACACTAAAGGCAACTGCTTTGCTTGTTCTCTACATCCCATAGGGGGAAGCAGTCCCCATTGGAGCCGATGTTGTAACATATTTTGACACACTGAAAATTTTAAATTTTCATTGTGAAATTGCCATTTCTTCTAAGTTAAATACTGAGGGCATATATTAATTTTATGCCTTCCGATGATTTATTTATATAATTTTAATTTTTAAATAAATTATTTTAATAAAATATAATAGCTTATATTTTTATTAAAGATATTATTTAAAACATTAAAATTATTTTTAGAGTGGGCCAAGCCTTAGTTGCCTTGCCCACCAAAGCTCACTCCATTTAATGACCGGGACCCACAGTTGTCTCTCCTCCTTTGAAATCATGACCCCACCACCATTTCCGATCATGTGTTAAACACCCATCACCTGACCTCTCATCCCGCACACCCTTCCATCATGTGATGGCCCACGACCCTTTTCGGCCCTCATTCACTATTCGAACTTTATCGGCGAGGGTGGGGGGGTTTGAGATAGGCAGTTGTCTATACCGCCGACTTAAACAACCTTTTCCATATTTTAGTGTTTTAAGACTTAAAATCCTGAAACCATTTACCGCCTTGACTTACTCCTTAACATGGTTTACATCTATTCCATTACCAGCGCTCCTACGTCATCGTCCACCTCCACTCTTCTATCCGTTGCATTCATTCCACTTCATTCGCCACATCATCCATCTGCTACCCTTCATCCCATAAAACTTCACCATGTCAGTTTCCCTTTGCGCCACAATGCTTCTGTTCCATTGCATGTCTCATGGTCATTGAAACTATGTTTTTCCTATACATCGCATTGATTTTAAACATGGTTTCCGAACCCATGAGAACGCATTTTCAGAAACTGAAAGAGGTTTTTTCTACAAATATCCTTATTAATGAAAACAAATCCCATTTTTGTAAAAACTCTTATGGTTAAGGATATTTTAAAGAAACTTTGAAGACATCTATTCCCGAAGTTTTCCTGTTTAGTCATATTTTTACAGAATAGATTATGGCCAATAAAAGATGATTCTTGAGAAACTGAAGGAGGTTTTTGTTCCTAAGAGGCTAAAGTGAAATAAACTACTTCATACTTTACACAGCTATTAGATAATTAGAGATACAAGTACATCTTCACAGCCTATTTTTCAGACTATGTAAATGTCTTCTTAGACATCTTTGTGCAGAACGTCTTGTGAACAGCTGGAGCCGAATTTTGGAAAACTGAGCAAGGTTTATCTCAAGAATATATTCATCTACAATGACCTCTCTATGTTTTTACAGAACTATCTCGGATTGAGCTATACAATGGAATGATAGGACCATATTCTGCAGGATTTCGGGAGGAAAATGCTCAAAGATAGTTAGGCCACCTCATCAAATATGAGTTGTAAACCAATTCAAATTGCTCTTCTTTAGCAACATAAATCCTAAAGGAAAGTAACATAATTCTTCAAATAGTTTTAGTTACCTTTATTTGTGTTCTATTTTTGTTATACAGTTTTCAAATATTTGTAATAGCTCTTGATATTTGTATCAAGATATTTTGTAATAAATTGTATAAATACTTCATCAATTGAAGTAATAGGTGTGGGATTTGGATGCCAAAACTCTTAACTCTATAATAAAGCTTCTATTATAGTTTTCCTAATGAAAGCCTTATGGCTCTAGTTTTGATAAAATTTTGTGCTTCAAGTATGTTTTTCCAGTTTTTCATATCTTATTTCCACACATGATAAAAGTATTTATAGGAAGGTTTGCAAAATAATTATCTTTAGAAAGGGATTTGTTTATTGGATTGTTTATTTATTATAATTCCTCTTTAACTGGCTTTTGTTTTGTGCTTCATGACAGCCATTAAAATAGATTAGCTTATTGGACTACTGTCTGAAATAGCTCCTCTTAGAATTGGTTTCAGTTTGGCCTTCTTGAATACTCTGAATATGTTTTGTTAGGTTGTAGAAGTCTTCTACACGCATCCAAACTTCCCTAGTTGTTAACTAGTCAATTTGGCTACTCAATTATTAGGAATCTCCTTACATTCTTTTGCCAAATTCTTATACAAATCAAGTCGTTCTGTCAGGCTGGAAGCTGACACTTTCAAAGGGAACCCTATGAGAGAGCCTTTAAATCATAAATAGGAATTGTCATTAATCGTCTACCACCCCCATTAAAACCATAAATCTGGCCATTGTGCTTCAAAGGTTGTTGTTCAGTGACAGGTAAACAGTGTTAAACAAATCATCATAACACTAAGGGAGCCCCCTCTGGTTCAAGGGCGAGCTTGAGCCTAAAGGTTGGTTGAGTTGGTTTCCTGGCGTAGTTTTTGCAGCCAAGGACTGCCTACGAGAAATAGGTACAACAAAATGGTTATCATTCAGAGGCCAAGGTTGTCCCCAACCTTGTTCACACAATTGACAACCTTCGCGAAGTTCACGACCGATTTCCACAATGTTTCAATTAGGGTGTGGAAGGACCCAAAACACATATGGCACAAGTTGCCCTATTTGGTATCTGAGATGGACGTGTAGGAGATCATGGGGAGTTGGCCAGCAGAGTGGCGCGAACCCACGAAACTTGGTGTGGGTACAAGTAAAGGTGTAGAAAGTTTTGTTGCGCAGTCGACCACTGCGCAGAAGTGAAAAGAAGTCGCTCAAAAGGTCGCGTGAGCTCTGGCTGAGCAGAAGAAGAAGGAGGTTGCTTCTAAGGAAACTGCAAAGAAGGAACGCACTTAGAAAGAGCGCGCTGCAACATAACATGCTAAGAAAGAACGCCCATACATAGAGGAAGTTGAAGGATTGGCTTCACAACACACAGATGGGTAGGAACTTTTAGGGATGGAAGGAGGTGGTGGAGAGGAGTAGAGCACTCCCTTCACCTTGAAGAGGCGTGGAAAGGAGAAGATTGTTGGGCAACGAAAAAAGCATAAGTCAGATAAGCAGATGCACATCAACTTGATGGTCCTTATAGAAGGGGATCTCGATGAGATCGGTGATAAGGTCCGCGATACCATAACAAAGTTGTTGCAATAGTTCGAGCAATAGTATATGCAGACACTAGGGAGTGTCCAAAAGGATCTGCATGAGCTGCAGATCTAGACTAGAAGAATTCAAGTGAGCATTGGGCAAGAGAACAGGGTGTAAGCGAGCCTCACACAAGGAAACAGAGTAGTAGTAGAATTGGAACAGACCCTAGACCTCAGAGTGATACCTTTACGAGAAGGATCTGTTCATGTGGAGTCCAAGGAGGACCATGTTGTGTTAGATATAGTGAAGGACATGGGCATTAACTTGGTCATGTTATCACTTAAGACCCTCCATGTGTTGCATCAGGGGGTTTCAGATGAGTTAAGGATCAGAGAGCAGCATGCCCTCATGGTCATAAGTGAGTTTAAGGTCAATAATGAGCAGATGTTCACTGAGAAATTTCAGGCATTGAAGGAAAAGGAGGAGCTGCAGACATGAAGTCAGAGCCTCGTTACAGTAATAGAACATGCCTCCAAATCAGTGTTAAAATTGAACATCCCAAAGGATGCAGCAGCTATAGAAAAAGTAAGGAAATTGGTTGTTGCAGTATGTGCATCAAAGGACGAGATTGGTAGGGTTACCTTTTATTTTCCAATCAATATATCAGAGCTATAGCTGAAATTGCATCCAACTACTCCGCCAGAGGTTCGGGAGCAATGCAGAGTAGCGAGCAAAGAGAATATGAACACATTGGATATCACACTCATAAACTATGAAATGTTGTTTGACCAAGCCATGGAGTTGTGGACGAACTTGCAGGAGGACCTGAACTTGTAGAAGATGAACACATATGTCAAGGAGATACAATGCCAATATGATGAAGCTCGAGCGACTACGTACACTTTGGCGCAAGCGCAATGCCTCACGAAGTTACAGGAAGGAAAGCAGCTGCAAGCACAGACGGAAGAATTACAAAGGAAAGAGGCCCTTCTAAAGGCCAGATTACAATAGTGGATAGAGGAAGCCTATCAGCTTACTCTATCACTTCAGTAAAAGATAAAGGTGCTACAACATACATAGAGGACAATGCGGCTAGCAATGGAAGGCCTGACAACAGAGAAGTTGATAGAAGAAGTGCAGCAAGTCGCGGCACAGAGCGCTACTAAAGTTTCCGTATTACAGGTCGAGCTTGGTGGTCTTTGTAGCAAGATCGAGGCATCAGCTGGGTGACTCAAGGGTGAGTCATGATATTTTTGTTGGGGGCCTGTTGGGTTAGGGTCCCTAGGGTCAGTTCTTGGGTTATTTAACCCAAATTTTTGTATAAGTTTTTGTAAAAGATATAAAGTCTCCGCGAAATGTGGATGCAGAGCACGCATGTAGATATGAGTCAAAGGGGTTTTAGCCCCTTGTTTGGGTAAGTAAAGAGGTCGACTTTAAGACTCACCAATGGTCTATGGACCATGGTATTGTGTTGAAGAAATATATATATAGTTGAGTCATAGCGAGTCTAGAGGGGGGAGTTGAGTAACTTGAAGTTTAGAAAAAAATTGGCAAGTGCTAAGGTAGGAAGGCTCTGCTTCCTGTACTTAGGCAAAAGGGGAAGGCTCCTGTAACGAAGCGTGCAGGAGGCCTTGGTAAGTCCACAGTTGAGTGCACAAGGTGAAAGAGTCTATAATCGAAACGTTGAAGATGAATAAAGGCTTATTTTGAAGAATTATCTTGCCATTTGAGCATTATTGTTGATTTTGTTTATGTTATGATCTACCGCTTTATATTATGTTTTCTATGAAATAATGAATAAATGTTGCACGAAACTACTGAATCCATCTTATTTGTGCATGACTTAAGGTATTATCCATTTTCGCAAAGATAAGGGTTATTTCTATTATGATTTATGATGAATTATATAGATATGCGTGGAGGTAGCTAGGGTTAATAATTAATACGTGAAAGAGGATAATGTTAGGTCCCTATAATACTAGTGATTCCCCCATTACTATTGTCATTGTATCCGTTATTGTTATTGTTGTACCCCTTTTGTCCCAAATTGTTATTATTGTGCCCCATAGAATCCCACTATTATTATTTTTGTGCCTTTATATTATTATTGTTAGGTCAGCTTTGGTTATATTGTGACCCCTTATACTCTTATATATAGAAAGGAGGTTTTTTCATTTGAATCATCAAAGAATTGTTCATTTCTGTAATGTAAAAGATGTTTCTCCCTTGAAGAGGCTTATTTCTAAGGCATTGATCTATCTTTTCTATCTTTTTGTGAGCTGGTTTTATAACATTTGATATCAGAGCTTTGGATTCTAGGGTTTCACTACTCCAAATAGGTCATCGTGGAATGTTCGCTATAAATTTTTCACTACAAATTTTAAGAAGCTAAAAAAAACCCATTTGCGAAGGAATTGGTCTGGACTACGGGCCTGAATTTCAGGTTTTGTATCGCTATATTTTCGGAGATATAATCTAAGGAAGTTAGGGTGTTTGCAGACCCCTGAATTACATTCCAAACAGGTGACCTTGGGAAAATCGTCATAACTTTTGCTCTGAGCATCAGATTGAATTTCCGTAAGAAGTTACAAAAAGAGGACGGATTGTAGTATTTTTGGGTGTCATTTTTAGAACCTAAGTCTGAAACAGTGACTCGAGGAATGTCGTACAAGTTCGCTCTACTGAACCAGTCTATACTGAGGTCATCATGGGATATTTGGCATAACTCTTCATTTGAGAATCCAATATTGATCAAACTTGTGGGGGTAGAAGGATTACTTAGAGCATTACCTCGGAAAGGAATTTCAGACCTTGGAGATCCAAAATTACATAGATACATCATATTCAATATCGAGCTCCTGCAAAGTGAAAAAAGGTGTGTATTTTTTTTTTTTTTTGCATAAGCTTGGTTTAAAAAATTACTTTGAAGGAATTCAAAGGGCATAGTGAAGCATTATTATCGGTAATTGATGCCCCGGAGAAACAAAATGGAAAAACCTAGTAAGCAACCTGAAAGCTCTAGCATGACTCATGAAGAAGAGGAAGAAATGCAACATGATATATCAAAATTACGAGACCAAGTGCAACAAATTTCACTCGCACTAAAAGTAACAAAAGCTAAGATGGATGGTGTGGAAGCTAAGATGGATGATTTAAAGAAAGGCATGAAAGATTTGAAGACAGATTTGACAAAGTTTCTACAAGAAATGCTTACTAATGGCAAAAGGGTAGTAAAGGAAACTAATGATGAGAACAAAATAAATGTTAATCATGATTTCATATACTCTAACATTGGATTGAAGAACCACCATGTTCCAAAGATCGATATAAGGAAGTCTGATGGCAAGGATCCCAAAATATGGATACTACAAATGGAGCAACTTTTCGATCTCCATAATGTGCAAAACACACAAAAGGTATGCATTTCAACTTTATATTTGGAACCAAATCAGTTTGTATGGTATCGATGGCTTTGCTCTCGTAAACAAATTGTCACTTGGGCTATTTTTACGGATGAAATGATAGCACATTATGAGGATACAAAAAACAACACTTTTTTTAGCCAATTTATGTGTTCATAGGGACTTTAAAAGATAACATCCAACATGAGGTTCGCCTTTGGAAACCCGATTCATTGGAGAAGGCATTCAGGTTGACAAGAAAAATAGAAAGCAAAATTATGGCAACAAGGAAGCCTACCACTCACAATCATAAACATGGAAGTGTTGTTGCCCCTAGCCATCCATAACCTACAAGGTTGACACCACAAAAATTGGACGAAAAAAGAGAAAAAGGTCTTTGTTACAGTTGTGATAGCAAATACACTAAAGGTCATAAGCGTGCCGAGAAGAAATTATTTTACATAGATTGTGAAGAGGAGGAAGAAAAGGAAAAAGAAACATCAAAATAAGAGGATATACACCAGGAAAAAAACCTAGAAAAAGAAGAAATGAATCTGACCATATCTTGTAATGCATTGGCTAGAATTACCACTCCCCAAACTATCAAGATAGAAGGGAATATCAAGAAGAAAATGGTAATAGTGTTGATTGATTCAGGAAGTACCCATAATTTTATTCATTGTAAGATAGCCAAGGAATTGAATTGCTTCCTATATCTAGCACCAGAGCGTCAAGTGATGGTTGCAACTGGAGGAACAATAAATTGCTCAGGAAAGTGCCATAATATCAAGCTATCCATGTGAGAATATGTATTGAATAGCCCAATGATTAATGGGTGATGTTGATGTTGTACTAGGAGTCCAATGGCTACAATCCTTGGGTACAATAGCTTTTAATTTTCAAGAACTTTTCATGAAATTTTCTTCAGAAGAAAAGGAAGTTGAATTAGGGGGTATTGTAGGGAAATCGAGAAAGATAATCAGCTCTAGTGGAATGAAAAAGCTTCTAAAGAAAGAACAACGAGGCATAATTGCAAAATTATGTTCACTAGAGGTTCCCACATCAAAATCATCCATTTCTCCAGATCTCCAAAAAGCCTTGGACAATTATTCCAAGGTATTTGAGACTCCCAAAGGCCTCCCACCTATTCATGATCATGATCATGCTATTAATTTGATTCCAGGAAGTGTTCTTCCAAACATCAGGCCTTACAGATATCCCTATGTCCAAAAGAGCGAAATTGAACGTATGGTTGCAGAAATGCTAGAGGCTGGTATAATTCAACCTAGTCAAAGTTATTTCTCTGCTTCAGTAGTATTGGTTCACAAGAAGGATGGATCATGGCGCATGTGTCCAAATTATAGGGAGCTCAACAAGCTCACTATTAAAGATAAATTTCCCATTCCTGTCATTGATGAATTATTGGATGAATTGCATGGATCAATTTACTTCACCAAGTTGGATCTTCGTTCAGGATATCATCAAATCAGAATGAAGACTGAAGACATTCCAAAAACAACATTTAAAACTCATGAGGGTTATTATGAATTTTTGGCCATCCCTTTTGGCCTTACTAATGCACCTTCTACATTTCAAGGTTTGATGAATTCCATTTTCAAAACCTTCCTTAGAAAATTTGTGTTAGTATTTTTTTATGATATACTAATCTACATCAAGTCTTGGAAGGATCATGTCCAACATGTTGACATGGTGCTCAAACTATTGGAGGAGAAACAATTATATGCAAAAATATCCAAATGTTTCTTTGGAGTACAAGAGGTGGTATATCTGGGTCATGTTGTATCTCATGAAGGTGTTAAGGTAGATCCTAGAAAAATTAAAACCATTAAGGAATGGAAAATCCCCACATCCATAAAGAATCTACAAGGATTTCATGGGTTGATAGGGTATTATTGCAAGTTTGTTAAGAATTATGGGAGAATAGCAGAACCTCTAACAACATTATTGAATAAAGATGCATTTTCATGGACTCCATAAGCAACAAAGGCCTTTGAACATCTCAAAGAGGCAATGTGCCAAGCACCAATCTTAGCTACACCGGACTTCACAAAAACCTTTATTGTGGAAAGTCATGCCTCAGGAAATGGAATTGGTGTTGTTTTAATGCAAGAAGAAAGACCCATTGCTTTCGAAAGTTGTCCAATCAAAGGAAAGTATTTACACAAAGCTATTTATGAGAAGGAAATGTTGGAAATGCTACATGCACTTAAGAAATGGTGACCCTACCTAATGGGAAGACACTACAAAGATGTTGGGTTATGACTTTGAAATCATCTACAAAAAAGGGAAGCAAAATGTTGTGGCAGATGCACTCTCAAGAAAGGATGAGGATGTAGAAGCATTTCTTTGCTCCATTTCTATTATCTAGCCAGATTGGATAAATGAAGCAAGGGATGAATGGAAGAATGATGAGGAAGTATGGGCACTCATTCAAAAGATACAACAAGATCCCAGTACATCTGATACATTTAGTTGGAAAAATGATTCATTATGGTAGAAGGATCAGTTATACCTATGTAAGAATTCCCAACTCAAACAAAATATTCATATGGAATTGCACACCTCTCCCTTAGGACGGCACTTAGGATTTATAAAAACATACCACAGGGTTAAGAAGGATTTTTTTTGGGATGGCCTTAAATCAGATATTCAAAAGTTTGTGGCAGAATGTTTGGTTTTCCAACAAAATAAAGTTGAAATAATTAAGACCCCAAGACTATTACAACCTTTATCCATTCCAAGCCAATGTTGGGAAGAGGTTTCAATGGATTTTATCATAGGTTTACCCAAGTCTGAAGGAAAGAGTGTTATCATGGTGGTAGTTGACAAACTTACCAAGTATGCACACTTTTGTGCATTATCTCATCCATTTAAAGTGATTACAGTTTCTACTGCATTTATGGAAATAATTCAAAAGCTACATGGAAACCCAAAGATTATTGTAAGCGACAGAGATCCCATTTTCACTGGAAATTTTTGGACAAAATTATTTTCTTGTCTTGTTACTCAGTTAGCTCATAGCTCATCTTATCATCCTCAATCTTATGGGAAAACTAAGATAGTAAACAAATGTTTGTAAGGATATCTTCGTTGCTTTGTATCTGACAAACATACACAATGGTTCAAATGGTTGCCTCTGGTTGAATGGTGGTATAACACTTCCTTCCATACTGCAACAAAAATGACCCCATTTATGGTACTTTATGGATATCATCCACCATCCATCACATCATATTTAAGATAAAATTGTAAGGTTCAAGCAATGAAAGATCACATCGAGCATCAGCAACAATTTCTGCAACTCTTAAAGGATAACCTCACCTTGGCGTAGAATAGAATGAAACAACAGGGAGATCAACATTGCAGCGAAAAAAGTTTTGATGTAGGTGATTGGGTATTGCTATGGCTACAACCATATAAACATATATCCCTCAAGCAAGCTAAGAAGGATAATAAATTATCACCAAAGTATTATGGTCCGTACAAGGTGTTGCAAAAGATAGGTACTATGGCATACAAATTGGAGCTTCCTGCAGCCTCTCGAGTGCACCCGATTTTCCATGTTTCATGTTTAAAGAAGGTTATAGGTGACAAGCTTCCTGCTCAAACAATATTGCCAGAACTTGATGAGGAAGGAAAAATCATATTGGAACTTGAAGCAGTCAAAGAAACAAAAACTCGACAGCTACGAAATCAATCAATTTCAGAGTATATCATCAAGTGGAAGAACTTACCCGTTGAAGATTCCACATGGGAGGATGAGAATTTTTTATAGAAGCATCCAGAACTACTCAAGCATTGAGGACAACACTTTTTTGAAGGAGATGGGCATGTTAGGTCCTTATAATACTAGTAATTCCCCTATTACTATCGTAATTGTATCCCTTATTGTTATTTATGTGCCCCTATTGTCCCCATATTGTTATTGGTGTGCCCCATAGAATCCCGCTATTGTTATTTTTGTGCCTTTATATTATTATTCTTAGGTCGACTTTGGTTATATTGTGACCCCTTAGACTCCTATATATAGAAAGGAGGTTTTTTCATTTGAATCATCAAAGAATTGTTCATTTGTGTAATGTAAAGGAGGTTTCCCCCTCGAAGAGGCTTATTTCTAAGGCCTTGATCTATCTTGTTGTGAGCTGGTTTCATAACAGACAATTTGCCTATTTAGTGTCCGCAAAGAATGATCATAGATTTTCACAAAGGTCTAGAAGCCCTTTTACTCGAGTTACTCTATCAAACCATAAAAGACTACCAATTTGTGCGAAGACATATTTGAGCTATAAAATCTTAAGACCGCTTATCACACTATCTCTAGATGCATAAACCTAGTTCTAACATCCCCCAATATTGCTTCAAGTGAGACTGCAGCCTGCGCTATGCAGGTTGCTGCCGAAAAGGCCAGAAGTTAGGGTTTTATTGGTTGGCGAAAAAAGCTCTGAACCTGGATCAGGCCCCCTTAAGCCAACAATTCCTAAGCAAAAATGAAATAAATTAGGTAGAAGAAGTCGAAAATGTATATCTTTGGGTTATTCTTATACTTCCAAAGCATACAAGTTGTATGATGAAGAAAATAATATTTTAATCCTTTCCAGAGGTTATTTTTCTTGGATAAGGTAAAGATAATTCCACTGTTGATAGGAAACTTACTCATTAGGAGAAATTTGCATCCAAAAAATTCTATTTTGAATCTGATAATGATGTTCCACACATTGAAGGGAGGGCTACCTTTCCGGATGAGTTTGTGGTTCTTCCATATTTGAATCATGAGAATTGTATTACTAGAGAAAATTTGGTTGATAGTAATGTTTCAATAGGACCAGAAATTGCTCTTGAATAGCCTATTATTGAGCCTATTTTTCAAGATGAGCAACCATTAAAACCACTTCAACAACCTTTATGAAGATCTACACGTGCTTGTAAAGTTCCAAGAAAGTATAATGATTTCGAAACAAGAAACTATTCTAAATATGATTCAGGTAATGTTTCTCGGGATTGTCAACTCAATCATTTTAAAATTAGCAAACCCAGTTGTTTTGAAGAAGATACTAATTTTGATGATCCAACAAAGTACAAGCAACTTGTCAGAAGTTTGAATTTTCTAACTAATAATCGACCTGGCATAACTTTAGCTATATGGATACTTTCTAGATTCATACATCAGCCATGTGAAGGTCATTGTAATGTGGTAAAAAGAGTGCTCACATATTTGCAAGGCACTTGAACATATGGCATCAAATATTCCAAAGTTTCATATTTCCACACTCACTATTCAGATTCTAATTTTGATGGAGATAAGGAAAATGGAGTCTATACTTCTGGTTATTTAATGATTCTTGGAATCAATAGCCATCAGTTGGACACCATGCAAGAAATTTGTTCTTGTTGATTCTACCACCGAAGCCGAATATGTCGCAATAGCTCAAGCTACAAAAAAAATCATTTGGCTTCAAAAAATACTTGAAGATTTGCAGGAGAAGAAAAAGGCTTCTGATGAGACCTAGTATTTCATCAAGAGTGTTGCAACTCCCAAGGGCTTCTCAACTCTATTTATCAACTTGGGGTTCGTACAAACTTTGAGGTGAGGAATTCTACTCATGACACCCTCAACTAGGATATTTGATCAATAGTGCTACAAGACCATTATTTCTACTTCATTAGAAGGAAACTAACTAATGAAGGTGAAATTCAGAAGCTAGCTCTAATGATAAAAGAAAAAATTATTTTTAAACCTCAACTTGTAAATGCTATTGAATCAATTCATGAAAAGACAAGAGCTACACTACTTGCAAGAATGGAACTACATTATCTTGCAATCAACCATCTAGCTACCAAATGTACTTGCAGATAAGAAACTAACCTACCAAATCATAACTCAATATTTCATGCATCATCTATATAGTTCACACTTGCATATAAATCAATGTTCTATTTGTGCTAAATCTGTGATAAAGAGACTAATGTTATTCTATTTTGCAGTGAAGGAAAATGATGGTTGGAATGGCCTAGGTGCTTCCCTTGATCATGGAGTCACAACTGGGGGTCAACCTACTTCTAAAATAAGTCAAAATTGCATCACAGGTCAAAACATATGGTGAAACAGGTTGCTACAGGTATGTTACAGGAGGCTGCTACAAGTGCCCTATATTGCTACATGAAGGCCTATAATGCTACAGGAAGGATGTCGAGAAGGTTTAAGAGGTAGGAATGATGAGTTCAAGGGATGGTAAAGTGGATGCAGATTGTGGTAGATAGATAAAATGTTGAAAAAAACCCTATCTAAGCTCAAAACCTTAGGAAGGTCTGTTTTGAACTAGGAGAGCTGCTCACAGTGACCTAAGGGAATAATCTCAAGAACATAATTTGGGATTCATCAAAGAGGGTGAAGAAGTCCAAGATGGAGATGGTGAAAGGTCCCTTGCCTATAGATCAGAACAACCCTACAACATCATATGTGCATACCCTTTTATCATTGACAAAATGAAGCAACTAATTGTGGAAAAGATGAGTTGAATTTAAATGACGTCTAATCTATGCTGAAAACTCTGATATAGTCAATAAATCAACTCCAAAGCTACAACAAGCATATGAAAAACAAGATGACCAACATAGAACTTCCTCCAAGAAATCATAAACATAAGTTTTTTGGACTATGATTGTAGATTCTTCCATTCATGCTCCCATGAGAGAGATGAGATAGAGGTTGAAATCACAAGATTTTTGAGAGGTTATGTTCTAATGAAATGCAGAAAACTAATAAGCATCCTAAGATAAAAAGAAATACCAATACATAAGAGGGACCTAATCCAATGGGGTTGGGCCCAAACCAAAAAGCCTCAACCCTCTGGAACTAACTCAGTGATTAACCAATAAGATAATTCTCATTATCATTGCATCAATGTCAAATACATCACGTAATGAGTAAAAAATAACAATATCAAGTGCTTAAGTTCGATATCTTCCTAACTGAAAACAATTTTGTGGCCTCACCTCCTCTTTCTTTCCTGGGAACTCTTCAATTGTGATAGGCACCTTTGTGGGAGTTTGTGGCCTCCCTTGCTTGATCCTGGTGCTTTTACTAGTTTTAAAGTATAGGGGGGCTTGCTTTTGTCTTTTCCTTTTAAGTTTTATTGGGGTGCTCAAGATAGCTAAAGTTGTTGCTACCTCTTTTTCTGTGGTTCCTAGAGACAAACTTGCTTGCTTTGGGGATATTTCTATTTTTCTGGGCTCAGAAGTCTTCTCAGGACTTTATTTTCCCTATTTAGCCCCCTCTTCCTCTTCATCTTGTTCTTTTCCTACCTCTACCTCTAGTTCTTCCACTGTCCTCTCTGCATATCTTTCTCATTCCTCTTCTTCTAACCCTACTTCTTCCTCCTCTCTTTTCCTTGCCCCTTCCTCTTCTTCCTTTGTTTTTCCCTCTCTTCCTCCAACACTAGAGGTTGGGGTCTCACCTTGTGTGAGGGTCTGTGTGTCAATGAAGGCTTCTCTATCCATGTCTATGAATTTGGAACAAAGGAAAAGGATTCTCAATTTTTTCAAGGCATCCACCACTATCAGTTTAATGAAGCCATGGTGGCCTAGGTGTTGGTGTTTTCCCTCTCTCACTTTTTGACTCATGTCCCTGATGGACTGTAGGAGGAAGTATGGCACACTAAGTCTTTGAGCCAGAGGCAATTATTCCTGAAATATGAGTTCATGAAGTAATCTAGCCTGGTAGGCATAGACCACACTCATCCTTCTCTCATAGGAGATGTATTTTAGTATATGGTAGGCCACCACATCCTAGGGATAAGGTAGGATTTCCCTCCTAACTCCATTCTTGAACTTGACATGCTTTTCATTGGCAGTGAAGAAGTTATTTTTAGCAATGGCATGAGTGGCTTTGTCATCTCTGCCCCATTTGATCCCTAGAGGCAAGGTTGTCACTCTGCTAATTATTTTAGGGCTGATTGAGATAGCTAACCCCCTCACCACAGTGGTGGCACTGTCTTCTGTTTGTGAGTTCCAGACCTTGGAAAATGCAAAGGAAATGTTATCATAACATCCTTTTAACAACTTGAATAACCCTAGACACTGGTGTCTTCTACAAGTGTATATCATAGGAGAGTGTATAAAAATTCTTTTGGTATCTGAGGGTTCCCTTTTGTTAAATCCTCCCCCCATTTCTTCTCTATGTTTTTAGCTAAGTGAAGGAGAGATAATTCTTTTAATAGCTCTAGTGTATAATTCAGTGACAACAGTGAGCTAAGATTCCTTGTTGATGATAATTTCCTACATTCCCTTTACTCTACAACCCAAAAATATCTTTCAATTTCACAATTAGACTGCTACTTCCTGTAAAATTTGAAGTGCACTTTGCATACAATCTTATGGATGGATGAAGGATATGGTGGCACTTACTTTTTATCAAGTGGTCTAGGATGAAGGTAATAATTTGGAGACCAATTTGACCTTCTATAGTGTTCCTTCACCCTTTCAGTCTTCCTGTAGTAGTCTCTCGACCCTCCTGTAGTACTTGCAGTCTTTCCTGTAGCAATGGCAGAACAAGGTTCAAAACTCCTCGATGGAACCCCAAGCTCATCCTCTCCTTAACTATTTTTGAAATGAGTGATTATGCAAATGAATTCGAGCCCCAACACATAATATGCCATTTTTTGTTTAGGCTTGGAGTGTTGTGGTAACTTGGCAATCACACAAGGTTTCCTCTTTTGGACCATTGTCCCCATTCAGAGTAATTATTCCCTATTTCCTTGTAATAAACACCCACTATCTGTGATCCCAACGGGACTGATGTGGCACCTCCAAGTTGCATGAGTGCTTACTATCAATTTTAGTTTACTAGTTGAGGGTGGTCAAGTTAACTGACCACCTTCAGCTTATTAAAACATCTCCTCTCGACATTTACACATTTTCATTATTCACACATAGGGAGGAGGTGAGAGTTTTCCATACCTGTTCCTACCTCATGATCGAATTGATATAGGGATTTTCATTCTGGAGCTGGACCACATTATTGGCATCAAGGGAGTTGACTTGTTGTGTTTCTTTCCTGTGTATTTCTTCATTTCTCCTCATGATATTTGACTATTGTGTTTGTTGTGTGTGTAGGTACCTTGTTGATGTCTAAGCTGATACTATTAGTGGAGAGTCTTGCTAGGAGTGATATGACTACTGCAAAGTGGCCTCATAAGTTTCCATCACCCCCTACTGATGAGAAAAAAACAAGATTATTGTTTTTTGTGATGTGTGCACTGTAGAAATTCCGACTGTAGATCAACAAATTATGCAATATACTAAAGCAAAATACAAGATCTACTTGTACAACAAACTTTGCGGAAGCTTAATCAATTTGAGCTAGATCAATTAGAACACATATAACAGAGAATGAGAAATCAATCACACATGAACACAGAATAATACTCTGGGGAAAGCCTTAGCTAAAAACCCTGATCTCTATATTATCATACAAGTGGAAAATAGTCCGGGTTACAAAAGGAATCAGCTCACAAGCTATCCCTCTCTCTCTGCAATCCCTCTGCTGCTCATAGACAGTCAAAGGCCTCTCTCAAACCTTCTCCTCTACCCTCCAAGACTCCTATTTCTTTGTGCAATTTTCCTTGTGGTCCATTGTAGCCACTTGTGTGAATTGGCCTCTTCACACACTCACTAACCTTTGATCCAATTGTGCAATCTTGAAGGAGATGAATCCTTCTCCATGGATGAGTTTCCTTTATAGGAAAAATCCATCCAACTGATAGTACACTGTCCCTCCTCTGATCTCAACTGGGTCTCTATCTGAACTGACATGCATGAGTTATTTATGAGAGAATACTCAGTTATCTGAAGTGCAGCAGTTACATGCATGCAAGCATTAACTAACTGAACTTACATTAATTCAACAAACTGTTTGAATTAATCTAACTGGACTTGACTCAGTTAACTGAGCCAACTAATTACAACTAATCCTTATCTCTTTAATTGATGGATAAATTCCTTAATTAATCGAGAAATTGTTCCATGTCCCCACATAGACTTCAAGTTTGATTTTCCTTAACTAATTAACTCAAGATGAATTAATTAATTATTTTACAAACTGCTGCTAATATCAAATTCGAATTTTACTTCTCAATTTTAGTCCAAGGACTGACTAAAATTGGAATCTATCTCGAACTGCTAAAAATAACAATGCTATTTTTAGCACTTCCATTTTTCATTCCCTGTTGCTCAATTCAGCACTAGTACCTGAATTGCTATTCATAGCAGTGCTATTTTTAACACTTCTATTTTTAGAATTTCTTGTTGCAATTTTCAACAGTCCCTCTCAACAAGAAAGGCATTCAACTCGAACTCAATCCTGTACCTTTGGAATGTTCTGCATGCAACACTTCTCCCAAGTGTGGATGCTCTAGCAACTCTAGAAACAAAAAAAAACTCTCAACTAACCTCTCTGTTGGGCTAGAAAGATACTCTGATGTTGAAGCTCTACCTGCTGCTAACAAATTCTCCCTCTCTGACCCTTGAGCTACTGTAATACTCTATGCATCTCGCACCGTTGCACACCTCTCTATGCCATCCTGCACTGGTGCAACACTCCTGTGCCTCTTGCATTGTTGCAACCTACTAGCTCTACACTGTCTTGGGACTCCTGCACTGTAGCTCTCTCTGCTACTCCATCTACATCTGTCTCTACCCACTCAGCTAGCCCTACTACTCCTCATCGAGGCTTCTGTAGCAAAGTCAAATCAAAGAGGTTGGGTACCTCAAGGATCCTGCCCCTATTCCAGCCTTCTTGGGACGATCACTCCACATCGCCCCACCTCCTACCTGGAGGTATGGATGCATGTGACCCCTATGCCCACCTGGGTCGAAATTTCCCCTACTGGAAGTCTCTACATGAGTGGATGCCTCCTCTATCTCCTCTCGACTTCCCCAGTTGTAGCTGCTCCACAACCTCCTAAAGTTGCTTCACCAATCGCGGCTCCTCCAAAATCGTTTGAGACTTCTCCTGTGGCTGCATGTTGAGAGGTAATGTACTCTCCCTCTCAACCAACAAGTCTCCATCAACTGCCTTGCTCCTCAAGGCTTTGCATGCATCTTGAACCTCAAGAGCATACTGGTTCTAGACTCATGAACCGATTTGCTTCACCTGTCTCGTAATGATGTATCTAAGGAAAACATTACCCTTACTGAATACTACATCATAGCCTCTGTCTTCCAGCATCACAATCGACACCAAGTTTTTCTTCAATCCCGTTACATACTTGACATCGGTCAAGGTAATGCGAGCTCCATGATCCCTCTAAAAAACAACATTTCCTACAGCTGAGACACTATACTTTTCATCATTACCCATCGCTATGAGTATCTAGAGATCTTTCTCCTCTAAAGTACTGAACAAACTCTTGTCACTGATCATGTGGAAAGAAGCTCCACTATTAAGAAACCAACCACTTCCCACCATGGATGAAACCATGCATGCGAACAGTGTGAAATCCAACTCGAACTGTGAGGCTAGTGCCTCACCTTCTGATCTTTCCACGGATCCCTTCTTGGATTTCCTCAGTGGACAATTTGTAGCAAAATGGCCCACCTCATGACAATGAAAGCATCGTACTTTTGATTTGTCAAACTTCTTCCCACCATGGGAAGAATTTGAATTGGAATGAGAATCCTTCTCCTTCCCTTTCTTTGCCTTACTCACTAAGGCACAATTTTCTTCATCCTCCTTGGACGAAGAACATTCATCTCTGGTGCTTCTTCTTATCTCCTCCTGCATCATATCCGACCAAAGTCATTCCCAATATAGCAATTTTTCTCTTCCATTAACTGAGTCTTGGTAGCTATGCTAGCTCTTAGGAAGACCAAGGAGTGCAAGACTCACCATGTCATCATCTGCAGTTATGATCCCTACACTTCCAAGCTCATCCCTACAAGTGGTGAGCTTGTTCAGGTATGTAGATATCGTGTTGCCCTTTTCACACTTGATCTTATGAAGCTTGTCTTTCAACGCCAGCTTATCCTGATCATTATTGTTCTAATATAGATCTTTCAATGTTTTCCACAGTGAAAATGGTGTCTCCTTCCCATGGAGGCTTGAGACAATGTGGTCTCGAACTCCCTCCATGAGGATTCTCCTTGCTCTAGCCACACATTTCTTCCATTCCACTAGTTGAGTAGCAGCAGTCAACTTGGGGACTTCTTGATCAATGAAGTCCTTTAGACCGTTATCCTCTAATACTGCCTCCATGCAATCCTTCCAGGCTATATAATTCGAGCTGCCATCAAGGGCATACTCGAGTCTTAAACCACTGAACGCCATAGGTGAAATAGAGATGTGATAAGAACTCGATTTTTATATTCAGGAACCAAACTTCAAACTTCTCCTTCTTGTATATTGTTCTTCGCCTTGATCACCTTTTCTCTGATACCATGTAGAAATTCCCACTGTATATCAACAAATTATGCAATATACTAAAGCAAAATACAAGATCTACTTCTACAACAAACTTTGCGGAAGCTTAATCAATTTGAGCTAGATCAATCAGAACACATATAACAGAGAATGAGAAATCAATCACACATGAACACAGAAGAATACTCTAGGGAAAGCCTTAGCTAAAAACCCCAATCTCTGTATTATCATACAAGTGGAAAATATCTGGATTACAAAAAGAATCAACTCACAAGCTATCCTGCTCTCTCTGCAATCCCTCTGCTACTCATAAACAGTCAAAGGCCTCTCTCAAACCTTCTCCTCTGCCCTCCAAGCCTCCTATTTCTTTTCGCAATTTTCCTTGGGGTCCAGTGCAGCCACTTGTGTGAATTGGCCTCTTCACACACTCACTAACCTCTGATCCAACTGCACAATCTTGAAGGAGATGAATCCTTCTCCATGGATGAGTTTCCTTTATAGGAAAAATCCATCCAACTAATAGTACATTGTCCCTCCTTTGATCTCAACTGGGTCTCTGTCTAAACTGACATGCATGAGTTATTTATGATAGAATACTCAGTTATTATTTGTTGACATTTAAGTCTACTTGGGCATCCATTCTCAAAGTATTATACTCAATTTAAATAGAAAGCAGAACTTTATTTCCATAAACTAGATCATATGGAGTGAACCCAGTAGTTTTCTTCCAAGTGGCCTCCACTAATATGTCTACCCAATATCTCCTCTTACTTCTCACAACCTTGGTGAGGATTCTCTCCAATTCCCTATTTGTAACCTCTACTTTCCCATTTTCCTGATCAGTAGATGTTATGTGTTTTATATGATGTCACCTTAGAAGATTCTCGATCAGATGTGATGTGAATTGAGCTCCCTGATCGGTGAATATATCCCTAGGGTACCTAAATTTGTAGAATATATTTTCCCTTAAGAACTCAGCCACTTTCTCCTTTGTTTCTGCCTTGACAATCTTTGTCTCAACCCACTTTGTCAAGTAATCAATGCACACAATGATTTACTTTTCTTGCCCTAATGGTGGATCAATTGGCCCAATGAAATCCATGCCCCAATTCTCAAATGGCTCCAAGGCCACCTGAGGTTCTAGAGGCATCTCATCCCTGGGTGTGGGTTTTCCCATCCTCTCAGACTGATCACATCTGATGTTATACATTCTTTCATCTTGGTGGAGAGTGGGCCAATAATAGCCAACTTGTAGAGCTTTGAAAGTTGTTCTCTTGGAAGCAAAAGGACCTCCACATGGCCCATCATGGTAGGCTATGAGGATTTCAAAGACTTCCTCCTCCCTGACACATCTCCTTAAGATCTAATCTGGTCCCATCTTTAAGAGATTTCCCCCAATCCAAGTGAAAGGGGTACTTTTCCTTACAATTCTACTCTTCTCCCTAGATGACATATTTGGAGGAAATCTTGTAGCAATTAGGTATTTGGCTATGTCAGTAAACCATGGAGAGAGTACTGATATAGAAAATATTTTCTCATCTAGAAGTTGATAATCAACCATCCCTTCATCACTTGCAGGCAAAGAAAGTCTAGACAAAAATCTCTAGTTACATTTTCTTTTCTTGGCTTGTCAATGATAGTTAAATCAAAATGCTCTAATAATAGCAACCATCTAATGATTCTAGCATTCACATCAGGATTTTTCATCAGATATGTAATAGCTACATGGTCAGTGTGCACAATTTTTTTTTATCCAGTGATGTAGTGTCAAATTTTTTTTAAGGAGTGTACAATAGCTAAGAATTCTTTCTCAGTTACAGTGTAGTTCAATTCAACCTTAGACATATTTTTACTAATGAAATAAATGGAATAGGGTAACTTATCATCTATTTGTCCCAAGGCTTCCCCCCAGCTTTTTTAGATGCATCAACATGGATATGGAAAGGCAAAGCCCAATTTGGGCCGCTAAGTATGGGTGCAATTCTTAATTTCTCTTTGAAAATCTTAAGGGCCTCGTGGTAGTTATTTTTCTAACAAAATTCTGAGTCCTTGGCCAACACTCCAAACAATGGTGAAACCACTTTACTAAATTCTTTTATGAACCTCCTATAATATATAGATAATCCCAAGAAACTCCTAACATCCCTCTAATTTTGAGGAGTAGGAACCCTTTTGATGATGGATATCTTGTTTGGGTCCACTTGTATTCCCTCCCAAGATATTGAATGGCCAAGAATAGTCACTACATTCCTTAAAAATTCAAATTTCTCACGACTAAGTGAGAGGTTAATTTCAATCCATTTCCTCAAGACTTTTCCTAGGTTAGAGAGATCCTTCAGGAAGTCACATTCATAGGGAGTGAAATCATCCATGTAGATCTCCACAGAGTCATGGACAAGCTCATCAAATATGCTCAGAACTTCCCTTTAAAAAGTGACAGGAGCATTGCATAGATCGAAACGGAGGACCCTATAAGAAAATGAGTTGGCTCGGAAGAGTCATCAGGGAAAAGACCCCCGATTCAGGCACGGAAAGCCAACAATGGTTCGCTATAGTCTAGGACATCACTGGCAT
Source organism: Pinus tabuliformis (assembly GCA_031772625.1). Taxonomy (NCBI): domain Eukaryota; kingdom Viridiplantae; phylum Streptophyta; class Pinopsida; order Pinales; family Pinaceae; genus Pinus; species Pinus tabuliformis. The sequence goes on from CM062818.1 coordinate 1,807,930,088, forward strand.
TTTCACCTCACCTCGAAGGGCAAGGAGTCTCACCTGAAGCACACCGCGACCAAAATGGGAGAAGGGCTCAGCAAGGAGTTGAGTGTATATTAGATGAACACAGGAGGTGACACACATATGCATCCATAATACATGAAACATAGATAATGATACCCTAAACTCATACACATGGATTCATCATAAACACCACAAAACTAACAACATTCTAGTATCGATCTAGAAATCACCATCTTCATGCAACAACGAGACTATTTAAAATTTTAATAAGCCCATAGAACATGATGTGCAATGTGTTATGAGTCTTAACAACCATCAACTCTGATTACATTAGATCAACAGGACAGAGTACATTATAATTCAGCGACTTGCCATAAACAGTACATAAAATACCCGGCTCAGTAGCTCGGGTCAGATTGGCTCCGCAACCCAGTTCCTAGGCTCTCTGCTCTTCTTACTCCTGCTCCTACCTCCACGTACTTCCTTGGAAACCAAATCCTTTTGCGTCTGGTGATGAGCCTAGGTATTGCAGCAAGAATGTTGCAACTCCCAGGGCTACCAGCTTTATTTATCAACCCGAGGTTTGTACAAACTTGGAAGTGACTGTGCAATATACACAAGTAGGAGTGAGGGTATTGCCTATTGTCACTGCTCATCTGGCAAGAGACCCCAGGGTTTCCAAGTTAGACTTCTATAGGGTCAGAAGAAGATTGATTCTGATGGAAGGGAAACATATCTATTCTAAAGGGGAGCTACTCTACTACAGCAATGAAGAAAGCAACATGCAGGCCTAACTTACACCAAACCCTAGCTAACCAATTAAACAACTGTGCTAAGCAGAATTAGAAATTAACACTAACCTACTGATGCTATCTAAAAAGCATCAAAATAGGCTAAGGGGTAAACAATGAAATTGGGCTAAGTGTGTGTCTAAGCGAAAGAAATGATCGGAGGTCAAAAATGATGGAAAGAGGACGTGAAGGGGCAACAGCCCATGAAGAGCGTTGGATCAGGCGGGTGAAAGGAAAACGAACTAACGAGATCTGACAGTAGGAGGGTACGTAGGCAAATGAGCAGACATGGTGGACTAATAGGGTGGATGGCTGGGATTATATGGCGGAGGCAATTGGTAAATGAATGACAGAGATCGCAGGAAAAAAGGAACGTGCAGAAATGGGATCGGGTGAAGCGACAACCATCAGATCTAGAAGGCCAGATCGACAGTAGAGGTTGGAGCACGAAAAGTGATCGGGTGATGTGATGACAAGCGGATTTGGAGGGCGGTAGGTGGTATCTCACGTGCCCTCAAAGCTGTGAATTTTTTTGTATAATTTTGTGTGATTAACCTCCCCGGTTGACACATAGCACGAGGAAACTGCCCATATCGCGCGCTCTCAACCCAATAAAGGTCGGACAGAAATCCACGAGATATGGCACAATGACCGTCGGATCTGTCAAGAAGATCTATGGTGGAGATTGATCGAGCTGGTTGGTGAGCGGGTACACGACAGCCATCAGATCTGGTAGGGCAGATCAACGATCGGGATTTAAAAGGCGAAAAGTAAAATGTGAAAAATGGCTTGGGCAGTGATTGGTTGGTTTTGCATGGAAAAGACGATCAACGGTTAAATCGTTTGAACGTGAATCAACCACTTCTGCAAAGGTGTTTTAGGTTGAAGGGGAACGGCTTGGAAAGGGGAGTGATGGATGAATGACAGGAGGAGGGAGCGAACGAGTTGATGACCATTAAAGGGGCTGAGTGATAATGAACTCAGTAACTGCGTTTAAACGACAAAAATCCATGAAAACCAAACCCTGTGTTTTTGAGGTTGTTGCAAGGTTTCTTCCTCGCACCATGGTCCCAGAGGGAGGAGGTGAGGCCGAGACACCTGTGAGTGATCTTGTGGATCTTTTTCCTTTCCAACCTATTGATTAAATACAAACATGAATGGAACAAGTTGTAACCCAACTACTCTATTCTACCCTATTGTAATGGACTGCAACTATTCAAGCAAATGATCAGGAAATAGAAAACTACTTAAGTGCATGAATAGGAAAGTTGTGAATCTATGTTGAACGACTAAAATGAGCATGCATTTACTGAACCAAATGAACAATCAAGCCATGCATAACATGCTACTGCTGGAATGGAAATGAACTGCTTAAGTAAATGAACATAAAACATGAATCTAAGCTAAAATAGCAATACAGTGAAGAGGGGCTTTGGCTGCTAGGGTTGGGCCCTAACCCAAGAGCTTCAGCCCTCTAAGTTAACAAAGTGTTGGCTCAAATCAAAACTCATATTCATTATCAAAGAACTGTATTACATCAAACTGTTACAAGTCTGCACTTGACTATCTATGAATGACTGGCTAACTTGTCCAACTCACTGACTAGCTAACTGTGTAAAAAAGTTGAGGTCCTGAGGCTCTTTATTTATACATCTAAAGTATCAACGACTTCCCTCAAAATTAGGGAGGTACAAATCCAAAAATAATTGTAACTTGGCCTTTCACTTTCACTAGCTCGGCTGCCTTCTAGTAGGGAGGCTGCTTGTACTTCCACTTGCTTGGTTGTCCCGTAGTACTCCTGATTTGGCTGTGTGTACTTTCAGCCAATAGAGGGATATTCGAATGGATGGGCAGTAAATGAGGAGGATTTACCTCTTGTAGTTATTCTCCCTTGTCCCATCTGAGTTTTTACCAAGGTCTTTTACCATAACTCCTTGCTTTTAACTTGTATCCCTTCATTTCTTTTGCTTTTATCCTTTATTCCTGCATTACATGCACATTAGACCACAAAGCAAAATATCCAACTCTAACTCAACCCATAAGCAAAATATAATCAAAAGTATGCAATAAGTTGTGAGAATAGTTGGTTTGACTAAGCTAAGAGGTGAATTAAGGCCAATTAAGGCCCATATAATTACTCAATGACGCGACTCATTATCACCCCCCTACTGAAAGTGTTGCTCATCCTCTGAGCAACTTAGTGGCTCTGGTAGCCTCTCTGACATATCCTGCTTCTATTGTGGTCTTTTCTTCTTGTTTATAGAATCCTTCTTTCCTTTCTACTTCTACCCATTGATATTCTCTGATCTTCAAGCTATGTGGCAGTGTTTCATCTCTTTTAGAAGGCATGTATATTAGCAGTTCTTTTCAGCCTAATCATATCCTCAAAATGTGTACTTGCTTGCCCTTGGGCATCAAGATACCTAAGTGTTAGCTAAGGATCATTTGTAATTATGTTTTGGGTGCTGATTAAGGCCATGGGGTTTTGATTTTTCAACTACTTCTCTGTCCTTGAAGCCACTTAGCTATTTTTGTTTCTTGTTGTTCTTGATTTTTTTCTTTTTGTTTCAATGCCTTCTTTCTCTCTGTTTTTTTGATTTTCTTCTTTTTGTTGTTCTGTCTCATCTTCATCACTTTCTTGCTTTGTTTCTTCTACTATTTCTGCATCATCCTCCTTGTATTCTTTTTCATTATGTCCCTCTGTATTAGTTTTTTCTTTGTCCATCTCATCCCCATCTAGCTTTGTATCTTCTCTTTCTTGTTTTGTCTTCTCCTTACTGACAGTAGGACTAACATCGTAGATGAAGGTTTGATGTCATCCTTTGCTAGTAAGTCATTGAAGACTGTCCATGTTATAGGGATCTTGAGGTTTTGGGGGGCATATCCTTTTTAGAGGAAACTGGCCACCTTTTTACTTGCAAACCAACTACCTCTTAACCTTTACAACCTTTGATCAAATGATGTAGATGAGTGAGTGAGTAGGATAGTTATTTGTGGCCTTAATGCCACACTGCAGTTGTCAAGGATCAGAGGTGTTGCTAATGGTCATTCTTCTTCGTCCTCTACTGTCTACTGATGCTTTCGTGACTGCAGATCTGATGATGTGAAATGAATGAACAAAGGGAGTAGGAGTGTGTGTGAAGGCAAGGGATGATTGGTAATGGATGAGGTGATGCTGTGGAAAACACACTCTTCTCCTGAATTGAAGCAATGAAGTGAAAAAAAATGGAACTGATGGAAGGGTGCAGGGTAAGGAGTAGAGGTGATGAATACTTGTGAGGTAGGGTTCCCTTTTGACCTTCTCTTTTCTCCCTGATTTCATCCACCTGCAAAACAATTACCTTTTTTCCTTTTTTTTCTTTTATTACTATATTCTTTTGAAAAACACCAAGGCTACCTCAGAGAGGTTTTCACCGTAGGTATCTGCCCTGGGTGCCTCAGGGAAGTTTTTCACCTAGGGATATTCTTTTTCTTTCCTTTTTTTCTCATCCTTGGGCCGCTTCATGAAGGTTTTCAACCCAAAGATGGGACTCAGGCACCTCATGGAAGTTTTCACCTGAATCCTTATTCTATTCTTTTCAGTGACCTGATGAGGGAGGAGCCGAAAATTGCTCCACCATCATCACTGTCTTATTGATGTTGTCAATGAACTCTTGTTTAGATGAAGGTCTCTTGTACATTTTCAATCTGTGTCCATTAACCAGTAATGGAATGGCATCTTCATATATAGTTCAGATCTGCACTGAACCATTGTCATGGCATCTTTCCACGGCATATGGTCTGAGCCATCTTGTTCATAGATTTCCCTTGAAGTCTTTGTACCTTGAATCATATAATAATGCCCAGTATCCTTCTTGAAATAGCTTCTCCTTGATATGTTTTTCATGCCAGATCTTCCACTGGAGCTGAACTATCTTTGTATGAAGGAGGACCTGCATTCTGAATTCATCTAGGCCATTCAAATGGAACGACCTTTCTTTTTGTGCATGACTGAGATATAAATCTAGTTGGGCTACCATCCTCAATGTTTCATATTCAAATTCAATGGACAACAAAGCCTTTTTTCCATAGAAAAGCTCATAGGGTGCAAACCTAGTGGTGGTCTTCCATGTTGTATTGTAGGCTCGGGTGGCCTCAACTAGTCTCTCATCCCAGTCTTTTCTGCTGCTGTTCACTACCTTGGTTAGGATGTTCTCCAATGCTCTGTTGGTCACCTCCACTTGCCCATTGGCTTGTGGATGATAAGGAGTGGAGGTCTTATGTTCTATTGTGTGATACTTGAGCAGTTCTTTGATCATGCTGGAGGTGAACTGGTTGCCTTGGTATATGACTAGTTCTCTAGGGTACCCAAATTTGTAGAATATGTTCTTCCTTAGGAACTCAACCACAATTTCTTCTATTTTTGCCTTTATTTCTTTGGTTTCTGCCCACTTAGTCAGATAATCAGTGCACACAATGATGTGTTGTTTTTTATTTGAAGGAAGGTTGATAGGCCCAATGAAGTCTATGTCCTAGTTGTCAAATGGCTCGAAAGTCACTTGAGGCTGTAGGGTCATTTCATCCCTTGGAGTTAGTTTTCCCATCTCTTGGCACTGATCACACTGACTAACATATTTCTTCACATCCTGATTAAGAGTAGGCCAATAATAGCCTGCTTGAAGCACCTTGAATGTTGTCCTTTTTGCCGCAAAGTGACCTCGACAAGGTGCATCATGACAGGTCAAAAGGATGTCTAAGACCTCCTCTTCCCTTACACATCTTCTCAAGATTTGATCTGGACTGAGTTTGAATAGATTTCCCCCTATCTAGGTGAAGCAGGAACTTTTCCTGATTATCTTTCTCCTCTCTTTGGAGGGTGGGTTTGGTGGAAAATGTGCTGACACTAGATAGTTTGCTATGTCATCAAACCATGGGGAGAGCACTGAAATAGCAAACAAATGCTCATCGGGGAATTGATCATCCACCATTCCTTCTTCACCTGCAGGCAGATTCATTCTAGACAGAAAGTCAGCAACAAAATTTTCTTTACCAGGCCTATCAACAATAGCTAAATCAAACTGCTGCAACAGAAGTAACCATCTTATGATTCTAGCATTTACATCTGGTTTTTTCATTAAATACTTAATTGCAGCATGATTAGTATGCACAAATTTCTGATAGCCTATAATGTAATGCCTAAACTTGTTCAATGAATGCACAATAGCTAAGAGTTCTTTTTCTGTCACAGTATAGTTTAGCTCGAACTTTTACAAGTTTTTACTGGTAAAATAGATGGCATAAAGCAATTTCTCTTCTACATGTCCTAGGGATGCTCCTATGGCTTTATGTGAGGCATCAACATGAGTGTGAAAAGGGAGGGCCCAGTTTGGGCCTCTAAGGATTGGTGCATTGGCTACCCTACCCTTTAGAATGTCCAAGGCCTCTTGACAACTTTTTGACCATATAAATTCAGAATCTTTGGCCAATAATCCAAACAAAGTAGAGGTAGCTTGTTGAAGACTTTTATGAATCTTTTGTAATATCTAGCTAGCCCTAAGAAACTCCTAACATCCCTTAGCCTTTGTCGAGGTGGGACCCTTTGAATGATTGCTACTTTGTTTGGGTCCACCCGCAGTCCTTGTTGAGATATTGAGTGACCTAGCACAGTCACTTCAATCATTATGAATTCACATTTTTCTAGACTGAGAGATAGGTTCATCTCAATGCATTTGCGCAATACTTTGCCTAGATTGGTCAGGGCCTCTTGGAAACCATAGCCATAAGATGTAAAATCACCCATATAGATCTCCATAGTGTCATGAACTAATTTAGAAAAGGTACTTAGGACTACTCTCTAGAAAGTGGCAGGGGAATTGCAAAGGCCGAAAGGAAGGACCCTATAGGCAAAGGTACCCCAAGGATAGGTGAAAGTGGTCTTATCCTGGTATTCTAGGAAAATTTGGATTTGGTTATACCCAATGAATCCATCTAGGAAAGAGAAGAACTTCTTCCCTGCCAGGCCATCTAGCACTTGGTCAATGAGGGGTAGGGGAAAATGATCCTTCTTGGTGGCCTTGTTCATCTCCCTATAATTGACACAAATCCTCCACTTCCAATTTTTCTTAGGAACTAGCACTAAAGGAGAGACCCACTCACTGTTAGAGATAGGGTAAATGAACCCTGCATCTAACAGTTTCTGCAGTTCTTATTTAACCATGTCTTTAAGGGATGGGATCATCCTCCTTTGTGGTTGCCTAACTAGTTTGCAACCTTCCTTGATGTATATGTGGTGAGGACACACCGAGCGGTGTACTCCCTTCATTTCCTTGTAGCTCCAAGGGAAGGCTTCTAGGTTTTCTTTTAACATATTGCACAGTTGTTCCTCCTTTGAGGTAGAGAGAGATGGATTAACCTTCAAGGTTCTTTCTCGGCCAAATTCTATGGTTTTGACTCAGGTTGGGTTGGAATCGGCCAAGCATAAGTTCAATGGATGACTATTCAGTGTTTCTTTTACTTTTTCTTCTACGGGTAATGAACTGGAAATTGGACTTTGGAGTAGGTGTTCAATTACATCATCCTCATCCTATTGTCCTCCTCCTATGATAGCTTCCAAAGTATACAGTTCAGCATAATAAAGCTCATCTTCTTCCTCCTCCTCCAACCATAAGGGTAAATCATGTTCTAGGGAGGGTTGAGCAGTAGGGTATAAGACTAATTATTTAGACATATGCCCATTCTTGATGGTCATATTCCCAGATCTGTAGCTAATGTAGGCGTCAATTGTGGCCAACCATGGGTTCCAAAGGATGAGAGGGTAACCAGTAAGCTCAACTTTGGGCTGGAGAACTAGGAAATCTGCAAGGTATTCCCTGGAATCAATGGAGACCATCACATCCTCCACAATTCCCTCAGGGGTGACATTGGAACAGTCTGCAAGTTGTAGCACTATTGTGGTTTTCCTTAATGACCCTTGGAGGTTAAGCTTGAGCATGGTGTCCTTGTTCATCACATTAATGGCAGCCCCAAGATCAATCAAAGTGTGGGGGACAATGGTGCCATTGATGTGGACATCAACTACAGGGCTTCCAGGGTCTAAGTATTTTGGACATATTGTCTGCCCTAGCATTAAGTCAGATAACTTCCCAATGACATTAATGGTAGGGGCATCCCTTTTTCTTGTTCCTGGATGCTTAAAGCACTTCTCCTTAATCAATTTATTGTAAATAGGCACATATTTGATTGCATAGAGAAGGGGAATATTGACACATAGGTTTTCCAATTCTCCCAGAAGTTTAGTTTCCTCTGGGATAGGCTGGTGTGGTTGTGCTAATCTTTCAGGAAAGGGTGGATTTTCTTTAAGGTTTCTTTCCTCTCTTTTTTCCTCAACCTCCTTATGTGGGGAGGGATGTTGGTGATCTGGGAGAATTCTCCCAGATCTCAGGTTGATCTCCTGAATTTCAATAGCATAAGCTGGGTATGATGTCTCTCCATCGTATGTCTGTTGGGCCTACCTATTGTTTGGGTTTGGATTTGGGTGGGTAGGCATCTGGGGTTGCCAAGGTGGAGCAGAATGCAGGAGTTACAGTTGGGTAGGTGATGGAGGAAATAGAGCTGTAACATTGTTGAATTGGAGCCTCCACCCCTGGTGTGGGGTATTCCACTAATGTTGTGGCTAATTGTAGGGTTGAAATGACTAGTTGGCTGGCTAGGAATGGTATTGACATGCATAGTGTTGGCATTATGACACTGATTTAGAGCTATGGCATAGATTTTGTCCTTGATGGAAACTCTCTCTGGTGACAGATCTCAGTTCTAGATCTCAGTTAAAGCTTTCAGAATGAAGAAAAAGACATATATGCAGGTTCACCTAGACAAAGGCACGTATACACGCGGGTTAGACGTTACAAAGGCGTGTATGCGTATACACGCACTTTCACACAAGGAAAAGCGCGTATATGTTGGAGAATTTACTTTTGGTCCATGGTAGTTAGTCCTTGGTATTTGAACCTATGGTTTTGGACCATGGTATCTCGTCAAAAGTGTTGATCCCAAGCATTGGGTCCATGGTATTATTTTATTATGGTTTTGGACCGTGGTATTGTGAAAGGCATAAGACTATAAAAGAGGAAGGAGATCATTTGGCAAAGAATCATCTGAATTATTTTGAATATCTAATAAGTGTTAGATCTGAAATATTGGTGATTGGGGTTATGGTGCAGATCTGGATCTGAATGGAGGAACCTTAGCGCACAAAGAAGGATAAGTTCTATTGATGGGTCATAATCTTTAAGCTTGAATGATAGTATCTTTGTATGATCTTGATCTGTTATATGTGGCACATTCTTGATCTATAAATCTGGTAATCTGGGTTAAATAATGTCTGAATGTTTGAAAAGAATGAATTATCCTTTATAGATCTATACTCAGGTTCAGTGAAGCGAAGGAGCATATACACGTTGTTTTGGTAAGGGAGAGAAGCGTATACGCAGGTTGGCTTTGACACAAAAGCGTATACACGGAGGTTTCTGAACAATGAAGTAGCGTACATCTCTTAATTTATGTTCTAGCTGCTTCTGTTTAGTGCTGCAATGTTCTGGGTTCAGAATTAGTGTATGGTTACAGTTACTGTGTTCTGGGTACAGCTGTCAGAGAAGTGTTTATTTTTTATTCAATTTTGATTGGTGAAAATGTGATTGATTGAAGCATAAATTCTTGATTGATGTTGATGGATCCAGTTTGAAAATTTATGAAACGTGGTCCCTGGAAGAAAGAGAAGGTTGTAGCCTTCTGTAGGCCAGCACCTACGTACTAGTATCTTGGCTAGTGCAAGAGCTAAGGAGGTTGTAGCTCCCTTCCAGGAGAAGCTGGAGAACGAGAGAGGGTTGTAGCTCTCTGCAGGTTGTAGCCTGCATACTGGTAAAGGACTGCACCAGTACATTGTAAAAAGAAGTTTCTAATTAAAAGAAGATAGAAACGAATTGCAGCAGGTGGTTTTCACCCACATTGGGTTTCCACCTTATATCTTGTGTTCTTGTATGTGATTGTCTTCTGCTCTGTTTTACTATTTCTGGTTACTGGTTATTTAATTCTGATACACATATTAACAATCAACATCTGAAAGATAAAGTAAATTATAAGTTTGCATTGTATATGCGAGTTTCCTTCTACATAGTTGCGTATATACGCGGGTTTAATTAATTGAAGTAGCGTATATTATCTGGATTTAAAAAAGGGAATATTTGACTTGATAATATTGATTCACCCCCCCCCTCTCAGTATTATTTCCAACAATTGGTATCAGAGCGGTTCCTTCTGAAGAAGCTTGATCGCTTGAAGGAAGATCCATCATCATGAGCAACTACGAGAGAGAAGCATCTATCAGGCCACCAATTTTTGACGGGACAAACTTCGTATATTGGAAGGTAAGAGTTATTGCCTATCTTCAATCTCTTGGTACAGAAGTCTGGGATATCATAGATACAGGGTACACTTTTCCATCAGCAACTCCTACAGATCCGGCTGAGAAGAAGAAATATGAAACAAATGCAAAGGCTGTCAATACTCTATTAGGATGTCTATCTCAATCAGAATTCGTGAAGGTTATGCAGTATAAATCCACAAAAGAAATATGGGACAATATTTTTCTGAGCTATGAAGGAGATGAACAGGTAAAACGAGCAAAACTTCAAACCCTCAGAATTCAGTATGAAAATCTCAGAATGCACAATGATGAAAGTGTGGCTAACTATTTCCTTCATGTAGATGAGATTGTTAATTGTATGAAAAAATTGGGTGAAGAAATAAAAGAGGTTGTTTTGGTTGAAAAGGTTCTAAGATCTTTATCCCCTAGGTTTGAATCTAAAGTTTCTGCAATAGAATAAAAAGAGAATCTACGAAACCTTACCATGTCACAGCTACACGGAATTCTGACTGCTTATGAAATGAGGAAAGGAGGACCACCAGACAGGAGAGAAGTTGCCTTCAAGGCTTCGGGCAAAGGAGATTACTATGAGTCAGGAAACGTGTCAGAAGAAGAAGAAGAATCAAATTTTGTCAAAAACCTTCAACGGGGTGCTGGACGATTCCGAGGTAAGTTACCTTTCAAATGATTTGCTTGTGGAAGAGTCGGTCACTATGCTGCCAAATTTCCTCATAAGGATAAGATTGACAAGGGGAAGGAACCTGATAGATGGAACAAGAAACAGAATGCAAATAAGAAAAGCTATTACACTCATGAAGATAGTGATGGACTTTCAAATAGTGACGAAGATGAACGAGGTAATAATTATAAACTTTTAAATGGCTTTTGAAGATGATGATTACATGGATGCTATAGATGAAGAAGGTCTTTATGAAGAGATTTCTAAACTCAAAATTTGTTTAGAAGAGAAAAATGTGATTATTGATTCTCTGCAATGTAAACTCGCTGAAAGGGAAAAACGTCATGAAAAATTGGAATGTGAAATTGTTGGTCTTAGAAAAGAGATTGAGAAAATAAAAGCTCTTAATCTTAAATTTGTTAAAGGATCTGAAACTCTGGATGAAATTATCAATGTGCAACGTTCTCCACTAATCAAGACAGGTCTGGCATCTCAAGCATCCACCTCCAAAAGTTATCTTGATGCAGCAAGGAGGAGCGAGCAAAGGCCTAATAGAAATCATCAGGTAAATCAGGGACAGTTTACCTCAAGAATGAACAAAGACTATCAAGAAAACCGGGGGAAATCTACCTTAATGACAAACAGAAGCCACAACCAGCCACAGGTAAAATCTTCCCAATTTGCCTCAAGAATGGATGTCAGTAGAAACTACAATTGGTTGGTTGATAGATTTGATAATTGCAGGAGTTTCTTCAATGGCCAATGTTTCTCCTGCCATAACTTTGGTCACAAAGCAGCTCAATGTGTTTCCTATAAGACAATCATGACTAGAGAAGCTCAAAAAAAAAGAAGTATGACTGGAATCTCGAAAAGGACCTATAACAACTTTTCCGCCCTTGAAAGTGAAATTGAATGTTCTATTTGTAATAACTTCAGTCATGAAGATTCTGAATGCAGGAGCAGGTTTCGGAAGACAACTCAGAAGGAGCAAACCTCAAATGCCAGAACATGGAGAATGAAGGAACCGCAACCAGAAAGATGTGGGATAGCTTTATATGTAGAAGGATAGGAAAATCAATGGTACATCGACAGTGGATGTTCGAAGCATATGACAGGTGATAAAGAAAAACTTCAATCATATAGTGCTTTAGAAAAGGGAAAGAAAGTTTCTTTTGGAAATGATACGCCTGCAATCATAAAAGGAAAAGGCACTGTTCAGTTGAAAGAAAAAGTCAAGGCTAGAAATGTTTTGTATGTTGATGGTTTGAATCATAATCTAATGAGTGTCATTCAGATGTGCAATCAAGGAACTGAGGTAATATTTCGATCAAATGGATGTAGTGTTCGTGATCTTGATATAGGAAAAACAGTGATCAAAGGCATAAGAACTCCAAATAATTTATACACATTTGAAGAAGGACAACAACAATGCTATTTGAGTAAGAATGATGAACACTGGTTATGGCACCGGAAGTTGGGGCATCTAAGCTTTTCACAGATAAGTAAAGCATGCAAATACCATGCAATTCGTGGTCTTCCAGACATCAGAATTCCAGAAAATACAATATGCAAATCATGTCAGTTTGGTAAGCAAACCAGAACTAACTTCCTTGAGAAGGAAGGATCAGCTAGCAGGCCTCTTGAACTAGTCCATACAGATGTATGTGGCCCATATAGGGAAAGGTCACCTCGAGGAGAAGAATACTTTATATTATTCATTGATGACTTCTACAGGATGGTTTGGATAGGACTTATGAAGCACAAATACGAAGCCTTCAAAAAATTCAAATCTTTCAAAGCCTTGGTTGAAAACGAATTAGATCACAAAATTAAGTGCCTCAGGCCTGATAGAGGTGGGGAGTTTACCTCAAATGAATTTTTATATTTTTGTGAAGAACATGGAATAAGAAGGGAATTCTCTATAGCTAGGACTCCTCAGAAGAATGGAGTAGTGGAAAGGATCAACAGAACAGTTCAATAAATGGCTCGTGCTATGCTTGATGAGTCTAGAACTCCCGCAACCTTCTGGGGTGAAGCTGCATTTGTTGCGGTTGTTATTCTCAACAAAACAAATGTCTGGGTGAACAACACTCAAACTCCTCATGAGCTCTGGTATGGTGAGACTCCTTCGGTAAAACATTTCAAAATCTTTGGAAGCAAATGCTATATTAAGAATAATGATGAACATCTTGGCAAGTTTGAACCTAGAGCAGATGAAGGCATTCTCCTTGGTTATTCTCCTCACAGCAAAGCATATAAGTGTTACAACAAAAGACTTGGAAGAATAGTTGACAGCATTGATGTAGTGGTTGATGAAGAAGGAAACATTCCTCGGCAAGTAAATTATGAAAATATTGAAGAGGATGAAGACTATCCTTCAAATCAGACTGATGATGAAGAAGAACCTCAAGAGGCACCAGAGGAACAGATAAGGATAGAAGAGAAGACTCCATCTAGGTACGTTCAGAAGAATCATCCAGAATCTCAAATTTTGGGGCAGAAAGAGGCAAGTATACAAACAAGAAGAACAATTGCAGAAGCCTCAAGCTATTTGGCATTGCTCTCCTCCACTGAACCACAAAATGTAAAAGAGGCATGCAAAGATGAATGCTGGGTCAAGGCAATGGATGAAGAACTTGAGCAGATCAAAAAGAATAACACTTGGGAGTTGGTTCCTAGACCAAAAGATAAGAATGTCATAGGGACAAAATGGATCTTTAAAAACAAGATGAATGAAAATGGGGAAGTGATTAGAAACAAGGCTAGACTTGTTTGTAAAGGGTATGCTCAACAAGAAGTAATAGACTTTGAAGAAACTTTTGCTCTCGTTGCTAGACTTGAGGCCATCCGAATGTTCCTTGCTCTCTCAAGCTTTCAAAAGTTCAAAGTATTTCAAATGGACGTGAAATCAGCCTTTCTGAATGGAGACTTAGAAGAAGAAGCGTACATTGAGCAACCAGATGGTTTCATTCTTGGGAATGATCCAAATCTCGTATGCAGACTAAAAAAGGCTCTCTATGGTCTTAAACAGGCTCCAAGGGCTTGGTACTACCATTTGGACAAATATCTTCATCAACAAGGTTTTTCAAAAGGATCAGCAGATAGCAATCTTTATATAAAAATTGAAAATGACAAATTGCTAATACTTGTTGTGTATGTAGATGATATTATCTTTGGCAGCAATGAAGAATCTATGAGTCAAAGCTTTGCCTTGGTGATGCAGAAAGAATTCGAAATGTCTTTGCTTGGAGAAATGACATATTTTCTTGGATTGCAAATCCAAAAAAATGAAGGCGGTATCTTTTTGTCTCAAACCAAGTACCTCAAGCATATTTTGAAGAAGTATGGCATGGAAGATTCAAAACCAGTATGTACTCCTATGGTTACAGGATGCAGCCTCAGTGCAAATGATGAATCAGTAGTAGTGCATCAACCAACCTATAGATCCATGATTGGAAGTCTACTTTATTTGACAGGTACCCGACCAGACACCATGCATGCAGTGGGAATAGTTGGAAGATTTCAAGCAAATCCTAAGGAGACTCATCTTCAGGCAGTTAAGAGAATATTCAAGTACCTTCAAGGAACTCAAAACTATGGCTTATGGTATCCTAGAGATACAGATCTCACACTTCATGCTTATACATATGCAGATTGGGCTGGAAGCATGGATGACAGGAAGAGCACAAGTGGTGGTGCATTCTTTATGGGCTCCAGATTAGTATCTTGGTTCAGCAAGAAACAGAGTTCGATTGCTTTATCTACAGCTGAAGCGGAATATGTGGTTGCTGCATCTTGCTGCACTCAACTCATTTGCATGATGCAGACCTTGCAGGATTTTCAAATCACTTGCACACCACCTATCTCCATCTTATGTGATAATACAAGTGCAATCAGCATTTCAAAGAACCCAATCATGCATTCAAAGACCAAGCACATACCGATCAAGTATCACTTTCTCCGGGAACAAGTGTTGGAACAAAAGGTCAAATTGGAGTATGTTCCTTCTAAGGAACAAGTTGCTGATATTCTCACCAAACCACTGCCCAGGGAAACTTTTGAATACCTCATACAGAAGCTGGGAGTAGTTAATGTATCATATTGTTGTTAAAACTTTTCTGTTTCAGAGAAAAATGGGTGTACGCGAGTTTCCTGAGGACGATTCACGTACATACGCCGGTTTGTGCAGAGAAAATCGTGTATATGGAGGTTTGATGGATATCAGTAGGGACAGGCTTTGGTTGAAGATATTCTGATATAGGTCTGACAGAGACCATCCGGCACAGGTTCAGGGGGCGCAGATAAACTTCTAATGATGCATTGTTGGCATTATCTTAGAAGCTTTTGGTTCTAGTTCACAACTGTTGTTGGTTTCAGGTGGAACAAAGGCAGAGGGAGAACAGAAGGAAATCTTGGTTGCTGATCTGAATGGTGATTGACAAATGTTGCAGATATCAGTCATTGGTGAATTTCATAAGTCTTGCTCTAGTTATTTCATCTCTATGTCATGTATCTCTTTTAAGGTGTCAAGGTCATGTAACGGCCTATTTTGGTTTCCCCACTATGCCTGGGATGAAGATGTAATGTACCTGGTTGTCATATATAAATTTCTGATGTATCCCCACTTGGTTGGGTGATGGATGAATGTATTGAGTCTTTTGGTGATAGGAAGGTCTTTTATGATGTATAAGTCATGGTTCTTCTTGAAGAACATCTTTTTGCAGATCTTGCCTACAGTCAGGGGGAGCATGGTCAGCACAGCAAGGTAGATATTTCAGCATGTGCTCGGGGGGAGCACAACCCTTTGCCCTTGATGACAAAGGGGGAGAATGACTTTGAGGATCTTGGGGTTGCCATCAAGTCCAAAGGGGGAGATTTTTGGCATTATGACACTGATTTAGAGCTATGGCACAGATGTTGTCCTTGATGGCAACTCTCTCTGGTGACAGATCTTAGTTCCAGATCTCAGTTCAGGCTTTCAGAATGAAGAAAAAGACATATACGCAGGTTCACCTAGACAAAGGCATGTATACACGCAGGTTAGACGTTACAAAGGCGCGTATGCATATACACGCACTTTCACACAAGGAAAAGCGCATATATGTTTGAGAATTTACTTTTGGTCCATGGTAGTTAGTCCTTGGTATTTCAACCTATGGTTTTGGACCATGGTATCTTGTCAGAAGTGTTGATCCCAAGCATTGGGTCCATGGTATTGTTTTATTATGGTTTTGGACCGTGGTATTGTGAAAGGCCTAAGACTATAAAAGAGGAAGGAGATCATTTGGCAAAGAATCATCTGAATTATTTTAAATATCTAATAAGTGCTAGATTTAAAATATTGGTGATTGGGGTTATGGTGCAGATCTGGATCTGAATGAAGGAGGAACCTTAGCGCACAAAGAAGGATAAGTTCTATTGATGGGTCATAATCTTTAGGCTTGAATGATAGTATCTTTGTATGATCTTGATCTGTTATATGTGGTGCATGCTTGATCTATAAATCTGGTAATCTGGGTTAACTAATGTCTGAATGTTTGAAAAGAATGAATTATCCTTTATAGATCTATACGCAGGTTCAGTGAAGTGAAGGAGCGTATACATGTTGTTTTGGTAAGGGAGAGAAGCGTATACGTAGGTTGGCTTTGACACAGAAGCATATACACGCAGGTTTCTGAACAGTGAAGTAGTGTACATCTTTTGATTTATGTTCTAGCTGCTTCTGTTTAGTGTTGCAGTGTTCTGGGTTCAGAATTAGTGTATGGTTACAGTTACTGTGTTCTGGGTACAGCTGTCAGAGAAGTGTTTATTTTTTATTCAGTTTTGATTGGTGAAAAGGTGATTGATTGAAGCATAAATTCTTGATTGATGTTCATGGATCCAGTCTGAAAATTTATGAAACGTGGTCCCTGGAAGAAAGAGAAGGTTGTTGCCTTCTGTAGGCCAGCACCTATGTACTAGTATCTTGGCTAGTGCAAGAGCTAAGGGGGTTGTAGCTCCCTTCCAGGAGAAGCTGGAGAACGAGAGAGGGTTGTAGCTCTCTGCAAGTTGCAGCCTACGTACTGGTAAAGGACTGCACCAGTACATTGTAAAAAGAAGTTTCTAATTAAAAGAAGATAGAGACGAATTGCAGCGGATGGTTTTCACCCACATTGGGTTTCCACCTTATATCTTGTGTTCTTGTGTGTGATTGTCTTCTGCTCTGTTTTACTGTTTCTGGTTACTGGTTATTTAATTTTGATACACAGATTAACAATCAACATCTGAAAGATAAAGTAAATTATAAGTTTGCATTGTATATGCGGGTTTCCTTCTACATAGTTGCGTATATACGTGGGTTTAATTAACTGAAGTAGCGTATATTATCTGGATTTGAAAAAGGGAATATTTGACTTGATAATACTGATTCACCCCCCCTCTTAGTATTATTTCCAACACATAGGACCAAGGAGGGGGTGTAAACCAAGAAGTATGAGCAGGGGGTCCCCAAGAAGGTGTATCTGTGTTTTGGTTGGGTTTGTAATATGCATTGGATGATCCTTTCATACCTTGCTGGAATGGTCTAGGCCTAGGATATCTCCTTCGGTTAATGTTGAAAAGCTGCTCATTGACTCTTTCGACTCCCTAATATACATCTTTGGGTCCAGGTAAGGAAGGGCACTTGTCTGTGGAGTGGTTTTCTTCACAGACTGAGCAAATCTCAATATAGTTTAATGGCCATTCTTTCCTAGGATGCCTTCTGGTGCACCTAGGACAGGAGATGATCAGGGCTCTCTCTGCTTCCTCTTGCTTCCTTCTAAAGTTCATGGTATCCAATTGCAAGGCAAGGGTCTACAACATATCACTTTTGAAGTCCTCCAGCATGTATCCAATTTCACCCTTGATGGATGAGTTGGAAGATGAGGTACTGGCCATAGGTTGACTACTTCTACCCTTGTTTCTGGTTGCCCTAGAATGGTTTCTAAAAATAGTCTTGATTTCCTCATAGGGTAGTTGGTAGATATCTCCTACTGCTAACATATGTAAGGTTTCTAAGATATCCTCCCTCACTCCTCTAAGCAATACCAACCTCAGTGACTCAGGGTCAAGTGTGCACCTGGCCCTTTTGTAGCTGAGCTGGAATCTCTCTTCATAGTCTTCTAGGGATTCATCATGGCCTATGGTCATCCTAAAAATATCATCCTTAGTGTCCTTTGACCTACAGTAGTCCCTATATTTGTTGTTGAAGGCCTGCTGCATCTGAGCCCAAGTTGTTATACTATCTCCAGGTAAACCCATGAACCAGCACAATGTTGCCTCCTTGAGGGTAGATGGAAACAATTTCAACTTCTGCTCATCATCTGTGTAGTTATAAGTTCAGCAGAAAACAACAAACTTGAATAGGAAAGTGTTAGGGTCCTCTATGGTCAAACCATGGAAATGAGGTAGAGTAGAGGGGATGATGTTCTTCATTTTAGTGTCCCCGTTGGTTTCCCTAATGGGGAAGGCACCCTCAATTCTCTACCTATTTCCTCTATCATTTAGGTGTTCATCCATTGGTTCAGTGGGAATAGGCTCTTCTTCTTCTTCTTCCCTTATAGGTTCCTCAAATATATCAGGTTGCTCACCTAACGGTTCTTCCAAACCATAGTCACCGAAGAGGAGAGAAGGTTGGCTGTTGGATGTGGTGGGGGTGTTTGGCAAGAATTTTCCTGAAGTATCCCTAATCCTACGAGGCATGAAAGGAAATGTTTTTGGGTTTTTGTGAGATTTTTCTTTAAAGCTGGAAAGTAATGGCAGAAAGAAAATTTCTGACTAAATGAAAAACAACTAACAGAATGGAAGCTAATTGCAAAATGAAATTGTTGAATTGAAATTGTTGAATGGAAGACTACTGACATAAAGGGAACTACTTAATGAATTGAAATTCTAATTGCAGAAAAGGAAACTAGATTAACTTGCAGAATGGAAGGGAAAGTAGATAAATGACAAAATGAAAGAAGGAAACTGGATTACTTTTGCAGAAACAAACTAATGGAAGAAAGTTGGAAACTAAAAAAGTAGAAGAAAAAGTAATCACTACTACTCTAACACCTCCCCAACAACGACGCCAAAAAGTGATGAGCCTATGTATTGTAGCAAGAATGTTGCAACTCCCAAGGCTACCAGCTTTACTTATCAACCAGAGGTTCGTACAAAATTGGAGGTGACTGTGCTATATACACAAGTAGGAGTGAGGGTACTGCTAGATGTCACTACTCATTTGGCAAGAGACCCTAGGGGTTCGAATCTAGACTTCTATAGGGTCATAAGAAGATTGATTCTGATGGAAGGGAAACATATCTATTCTAAAGGAGAGCTACTCTATTGCAGCAATGAAGAAAGCAACATGCAGGCCTAACTTACACCAAACCCTAGCTAACCAATTAAACAACCGTGCTAAGCAAAATCAAAAATTAACACTAACCTACTGCTGCTATCTAAAAAGCATCAAAATAGGCTAAGGGGTAAACAATGAAATTGGGCTAAGTCTGTGTCTAACTGGAAGAAATGATCGGAGGTCAAAAATGATGGAAAGAGGATGTGAAGAGGCAACATCCCATGAAGACCATTGGATCAGGCAGGTGAAAGCAAAACGAACAGACGAGATCAGACAGTAGGAGGGTATGTAGGTAAATGAGCAAATATGGTGAACTAACAGGGTGGATTACTGGGATTATATCACGGAGGTGATTGGCAGATGAACAGCAAAGATCGTCGGCAAAAAGGAACATGCGGAAATGGGATCGGGTGAAGCGACAACTGCCATATCTAATAGGGAAGATCGACGGTAGAGGTTGGAGCGCAAAAAGTGATAAGGTGATGTGATGGAAAGCGGTTTTGGAGGGCGGTAGGTGGTATCTTGTGCGCCCTCAAAGCAGTAAATGGTTGTGTAGAATTTTGCGCGATTAGACTCCCCGATCGACACGTATCACGAGGAAACCGCCCATATCGTGTGCTCTCATCCCAATAAAGGTCGGATAGATATCCATGCGATATGGTGCGATGATTGTTGGATCTGTCAAGGCAAATCTACAGTGGAGATTGATCGAGTTGGTTGGTGATTGTTGTGGGGAAAAATGCCTATTTAGGACGATCCTATCCACCTAAGGTGTGACAGTGCCTTAGCAACAAATGAATACAGCTATTATGATTCTTTCCTTTATGAAATATGAAAGAGGGGAGATTGGCAGACTTACCGTTGTCTTCCAGTTGTCCCTCGATCTAGATCCCCTTCTCTTTGTGTGTCCACAGCTACTTGCCTCCTCGCTTGATCAAGAGAACAGCTACTTGAATCCCGCGAGATCACAAGAGAATAGCTACCTGTGACAAGAGAACAGCTACTTGTAACAAGAGAGGAACACAATATAAAGGCAAATATACATATTCATAAATGATTCAGGATTAGAAGTAAATCAAATATACTAATGCAATCATACAAAATACACCAGCATATAGGGAAGAATCAAAATAGCTTTATTGAAAGTAACAGGATTCAGGAAGAGATACAACCCATAGGGCTCCAACCCAGCATCTCCTTCCCAGTAGAATGGAATTCCTTCTTCAGCTCCTTTCAAAGCATAATACACCCAATGTTTCTAGCCACAAACCAACAGCAATTATTTGCAAATACCAAATTCCAGCCTCCCTAGACCTCATGAGAGAGATCTATATATAGGAGTTTTGGAGAGAGGATGAGTCAGCTTGATGCTGGTATGAAGCTGACTAGTGCCCTCTCCCACTTCGGTTCTTGAGTCCACTTGGAGGTTCTTGCTTCCACTTGGAGATTTGGAACCTCTTACTCATCACCAGTCGAATTCCCTGATCCAAGTGTCATTTTGGAAGCTTCCTGGGCATTGACACCTTGAGGAATGACTCTGCCACTTGTCCAAACTCGCTCAGCACAGGTAGCCTTCTTTGCAGTTGACATTCAACGCAGGTAGACAGTGGAGCAGTTGACATTCAGCGCAGATGCTCAGTGGAGCAGTTGACATGATCCAGAATTGCCTTGTTTTTTAGTGTTTTCAGGTGGAGAACTTTTGTGAATTGCTGTGGTTATTTGGCCTTGTTCCTCTAGGGGTAGGAACAACATGTTTAGGGACTTTGGATCCCTTGATTATTGACATTTCATGCTCAGTGATGCAAGGCACAAAAATGTATATAAGAGTTGCCCCCTAAAGTATGAGGCCGTTTATCGGGTGAAATGCTTTATCCAGGAGGGTCCGAAGTTCATCCATCTGCTGGGAGGAGACCTGTAATAAAATACAATACAATACATTATGATTCATACTGCTTTCATGATCTAGTTGAGGCGGGCATTCCCATGCTCAGCTTTATAAATTCATTTTTGTACATAGAACAGATGATCGTCTGATGGTAGACTGATAATTTTGGCGAAATTATCATCCTTTGAATAGGATGATCATCTGCTGCAATGATGTACATGTCAAATGTCTTTATTTTTCCTGAATATATATCGCAGCCCGGATGGATGAAACTAGATCCGGGGTCTTCAAACTCGTTCAATCCTCACTCTAAGTACAAGTCGATCCATGTGAGAATTGCGCTGAAGTCGAACATGGAAAGACATCGCTTGATTACCGGTCAATGATGTAAACCGTTAACAAGCGCGAGAGGAATCACCGATAATGATAATGACCCTCAAGGTACTGCAGTACAATTCACATGGTGTGAATAAAGGACTTGGCGTCGAACACCACGCAAAATCTTCTGGTCGAAGGTCATTGATGTATACCTGTCGCCGGAAGTGAGAAACTTGCCATTGAGGCATGCAAGCTTCAAAGTACTGAAAGGGTTGTTCCTAGATCAACTCCTTGGATAATGATCTGATGTCGACAAGGAGCAATCCGTCAAAGGAGGGCCTTAATGAATCCCACATCAGTGACACGGAACGGAGCTAATGATTTTAATGGAGGCGAAAACAATTTGTGACATATGATTCAGGGTGGCAGTCATGAATGGATGAAGGATAATGTATGGCAGTGGATGGGACCCGGTTGACTCTTTCTGAATGACTTCTCTTGAACATATGGCGACACTGATGCGATGGATTGGTAGCATTACCCCAAATATGGATGGTATGGCGAGACCATGGTGATGTGACCGGTGAATGAAACAACCCAACCCGAATGTGGTACGGAGGAAAAGTGTCATGTTCAAGAGCGACCTGCTACCATCAAAGTTTTCTTGATTTTTCCCAATTTTTCCCCAGTCATTGCTGACCAGTACCTCTTTATTTTTGTCAAGCTTGAGGAGGATAACATATGCTTGTTCTATAACCTGCCCTTCGGGCAAGCCCATCGCTATGTTTTAACAAGCCTAGCGATAGGGAAACTCGTTCTCGTCTAAAGACAAGTTTGTCGCTATTTAATCATTTTAACGAGTCTAACGACAAGGATAACTCGGTCCTTTTCATTTTTAGAGAGTCTGAAAAGGTACATAAAGTCAACTCCAAAATTCCTTTTTCGTCATCTAATCCCTTAAGTCCGAAAAAGTATAAAACAATACAGAAGGGATGAGTTTTCGATAACTTTAACGAGCCGAATAAAACAAGCGCTTGACCTTTTTGTGCAATAATCCCTCAGGTCCAAAAAGATTAAAATCTAGAGGAGGGATAGCTCTTCATGTCCTTTTAACGAGCTGGAAGGCCAAAACTCGGCAATCTTTTCATATTTTACGAGTCAGTTGAAAAGAGCTTAAAGAAGACTCGTCTTTTGAGGAACGAGTGATAAACAGGGATAGCAACTGATTCCAGGTACAGGTTGGAATTTTCCAATCACGGCAGTGTCACAAGGATGGCTAGGTGAAATCACTCTTCGCAGTTGTTCCTCAAAATGGGTAAACAATCATATGGAGGTAAACGATCGGCCAAATGAACGGTGGAGGTGACGGTGCACAAACACGACCAAGGCTTTTTATGGTTGATCAGGTTACATTCTTAATGGTTATTTACCGGGATGGGTTCATTTTTTAACGAGCTTGAATGCGCCAAAACACTGCTCAATCTTATGTTTATTTTTTAACGAGCATGAACTATGTGCTAAAACTGCTCGGATCTCGCTTTTCTATTTTTTAACGAGCATAAATTCCGCGGTAAAACTGCTCGATCTTATGTTTATTTTTTAACGAGCATGAACTATGTGCTAAAACTACTCGATTACCCAGTCATAAGATAAGAGTGTCTCATGAAAGATTCCATTTTTTATAGAGCTTGCGCCTTACCAAAGCTATGCTCACTCATCCTTTCTTTATGCAAGTTCGGAAACGGCTAACCTAAAAAACAGATAAATAACCGCTCTTTCCTTGCACTCCAAAAGGTTTGCATGCCCCCAGGTATAAAATATGATTTCAAGGTTACCCCTCAATTTGCAGATAAAACATTTGTTTTACCGGGAGAGGCCTACCTCTTTCAGGTTACCCAAAGATTGTCCTGTTATTTTTTCAACAAAACACTTCCTCGGCAATGTCTACCGAAATAGACAAGGCTGAATGACCTTTGTCAAACGCGTAACTTTGACAAAAGAATCTTATTCTAGAACAACCCCTCTTCCATCCACGGATGGGGTACGGACTAGTCATATTCTCCCGCGGAAACCTACCCTATACCCAAAGTTTCCCTGCCGAAGCAGGCCAGGATGCATGCCCCCTGGGTTCCAGTCATATCCTCCCAGATTACTCGCGCTCATCAGGAGGACGGACCGTTGGTTGAGACACTTCTTGCATGAATAGACCATTTAGGGATGGCACATGACTATTTGCAATGTGTGATCCGGGAAACGAAAGTTGGTCCACGAGCTAACCATTCTTCCTTCATGCGGAAAACACATTACTCTAAAGAGTGAGGAGACTACAGCTCCCATGCAATATATATAGTCTCGTCCAAGGAGTAGGTTATAATCCAAGGGTCCTTGAACGACCATCACGTTCATTTGAATGGTCTTCCCTTTCAATGTTATAGGCACATTGGGGAGGATCCCTAAAGGTCGACTGGTTCCTTTATCAAAACCTGATAGATTTCTCATCTCAGGTAAGAGTGCTGGCGAACCAAGCGCTCTCCAAGCAATAGAGGAAAGGATACTCACAGATGCCCCCTCATCAATGATAGTGCCAGCCATTACCATTCTGTATATTTGACAAATAATTCTGAATGGCACACTGGCTGGCAACCAGGGTCTGCCTAGTTGGTTCCAATCAAAGGATACAACCAGGTTGCTTGGTGGTGGGACCGAATATACGGCCGGATAGCGCTCTGATGAACTTCCTTCCTGCGATAAAGGAATGGTGGCATTTCCCCCTTGATCATTAGAGTCAGTGCTGATGAAGAGAATCTGGACGTTGTCGTCTTGATTCTCCTCTGTGACAGTGTCATTCGAAGATGGAGCCTCTGAAGGCAAAACCGGGTCAACTGCTGTATCAACCTTTTGACTTTCGTCAGGCATGGATCCAAATGGTTCTTCTTCAATGATAGGTGCCTCGGCTGACCATCTAAGTGGCTCAGCCAGATTTTCAACTAGTGAGGGACTTGGCAGGAGCCTTTGGTATCCAGGAGGAAGATTCGCTCGTAAAATCGGGCGATCTTCCAGAACTCTTTTTGCCTCGTCTAAGAAGGGACAACGGTGGATGGCGTGATCACCTTCACACAGTCTGCAGGGAAATTTAACTTTCCCATTATGTCCTGGAGCTTCACTCCCACTAGTTGACGGTGAGCAGTCGACATGGCTATCAGAGGTCGATGCTCCCGAATTGTGCAAACGGGGGGACCAGTCTCTTAGTATCCCTGGGATACAGGGACAATCTCTATGGAAGTGGTCTCCCCTGCATATGATGCATGGCGATTTAGGCCTTACAAGTGCGGTGTGTGGATTTTTGTTAGATGACATTTGTTTGCCCCCAGTCGCCTTAGGCTCCTTCTTCTTCTTTTCTTTCTTCTTCTTCTCCTTCTTCTCCTTAAGAACCTGATTTTTTGATCGACCAGTTCCGTCAAGCGAAGAGGAAGGAGGGGAGGAAGATGAAGTGGAAGGCTGGGAGGCAACTCTCGTCTGATCTAACTGTTGACTCGACTGTTCAGGAGTGGTGGTATTCTGAACGACATTGGTCAAAAAGAGCCAAACTGGTAGGCCAATTGTCAGTCCTGGAAGCGACAATGTGGCCATGTGGGGCGCACCAACATCTCCCCAAGAGGAGAAGGGACTAGGATTTCCACCCAAGGGAACTCCTTGGTTGGTGTGCTCCATCTTTTCAACCTAAAGATCAACGCAGGATTAAAGGGTGATTGTTCCGTTTAAAATAAATTGTTAAAGACGCTTTTTAGACACAACTTGCTTTTTCAGTTTTAAAGAGTCGAGAAAAAGCTAAAGATGACTCTAGTCTCCTTCGATGTTTTAACGAGCCCGGAGTGACAAATGCTCGGATGGACTTTTTCTGTTATAGAGTCTGAAAAAGGCCAAAAGAAACTGCTCTGGAGATCTAGGCAGAGGGTGTGCCAAACTTTTCGCAAAACCACAGAATACGTTTTACGGTACGGGTGGTCGATCTTCGTGAATGATGTGTTCACTGCATTGCGATCAGTAGGGTGGCCGACACGGCTTCCTAAGGATAAAAGATGTATGCCTATAGGGGTCTCCCAATATATACGCGACGGTACGTGGGAGCACAAATCCGTATTAGCGCCACCGACTCTCAGGAGGAATCACCCACCTTCTTCGAGATCGACAGTCACTATGTTTAACGACGCCGGAACACGTCTCTAGCCTAGACCTCTATGTTGTGCGTTATGTTACAAAGCGTTGTTAGGTTCATTCAGTTTATTTTAGGTTGATCTTTTTTAAAGTTTGCCTTTCAAGGTTCACCACGAGATGTATGATACAAATTCCTAAATGCAGTCTAAGATGATAAGCAAGCTTTACAATCTTTCAACTTTGAAAATCCTAGCTACTAAGGGAAAAGAGAGCGACTATCTTTTCTCAAAGAGCAATCAGCACACTCTAATGCACTTTCCCTAAATCTAACATGCAAACTTATCAAATGCAAAATGCACAATGCAGGTGTTTGTTTTCACTTTCTTAGTATAAATGCCTACAAAGAAAGCTTTTTGCACAACTTTGAATTTGCTTTTACAATGATCAAAATAAACAAGTTCACTTTCTTCGAAATCAACAAGGGTAGAAGAGATTACAATCACTTTGCGATTTTTGAAATAAAGACTCATTTTTGATACTTTGAAAAGAACAAACTCAAACCAATAAGCAAAAGTAAAACTATGATCAATCTGAACAAACAGCCAATGAACTCTCTTCTAAGATCAATCTCAATCAGATCTGAATCAAAGGCTACAGAAAGACTACTTTACTCATGCAAAGGAAGACTGTAAATGACGCCACAAACACATAAAAACATTCACAATCTTTTTGTACAAAAATGGGGCGGAATTCAGGCAAAGAAAAGGGTTATCAGACCAACACCTATACTTGGTTAAAGGCTGCAAAAACAGAGATCAAAACAGGGCAAAAAGTACAAAGAACCCCGGCTGCACAAGGCCACACTGGTTCAGCGCAGGTACAACACTGTCAGTTTGACATTCAGCACAGGCAGCCCCTTCGGGACCTGCGTTGAAATGAAGACTGGCTTCACAGTGCCTGCAATGAAGAGAGAAACTCTCGTTTCTCCTGGTTTTTGGGTCACAAAATGCTCAAAAATACACTGTTTTAGGCCAAATCAGAAACACAAGCAAGGTATAAACAGAGGGATGCTTTGATAGGGTACTAAAGACTATCACAAGGATCAATCAAATCATTTGTGGATCTAGTTTAGATCATAGACAAGTCCAACATACTGGATCAAAGCAGCAACTTTTTACTTTGCAGTTCAAAGTTGCTGTCAAGTCTATGAAGTAAACAAATGACGGAAACACAAACGAAATGAATAAACAATTTCTTCACCAGTGGAGTCGCCAATTTGTTGTGGGGAAAAATGCCTATTTAGGACGATCCTATCCACCTAAGGTGTGACAGCGCCTTAGCAACAAACGAATACAGCTATTATGATTCTTTCCTTTATGAAATATGAAAGAGGGGAGATTGGCAGACTTACCGTTGTCTTCCGGTTGTCCCTCGATCTAGATCCCCTTCTCTTTGTGTGTCCACAGCTACTTGCCTCCTCGCTTGATCAAGAGAACAGCTACTTGAATCCCGCGAGATCACAAGAGAACAACTACCTGTGACAAGAGAACAGCTACTTGCAACAAGAGAGGAACACAATACAAAGGCAAATATACATATTCATAAATGATTCAGGATTAGAAGTAAATCAAATATACTAATGCAATCATACAAAATACACCAGCATATAGGGAAGAATCAAAATAGCTTTATTGAAAGTAACAGGATTCAGGAAGAGATACAACCCATAGGGCTCCAACCCAGCATCTCCTTCCCAGCAGAATGGAATTCCTTCTTCAGCTCCTTTCAAAGCATAATACACCCAATGTTTCTAGCCACAAACCAACAGCAATTCTTTGCAAATACCAAATTCCAGCCTCCCTAGACATCATGAGAGAGATCTATATATAAGAGTTTTGGAGAGAGGATGAGTCAGCTTGATGCTGGTATGAAGCTGACTAGTGTCCTCTCCCACTTCGGTTCTTGAGTCCACTTGGAGGTTCTTGCTTCCACTTGGAGATTTGGAACCTCTTACTCATCACCAGTCGAATTCCCTGATCCAAGTGTCATTTTGGAAGCTTCCTGAGCATTGACACCTTGAGGAATGACTCTGCCACTTGTCCAAACTCGCTTAGCGCAGGTAGCCTTCTTTGCAGTTGACATTCAACATAGGTAGAGAGTGGAGCAGTTGAAATTTAGCGCAGATGCTCAGTGGAGCAGTTGACATGATCCAGAATTGCCTTGTTTTTGAGTGTTTTCAGGTGGAGAACTTTTGTGAATTGTTGTGGTTATTTGGCCTTGTTCCTCTAGGGGTAGGAACAACATGTTTAGGGACTTTGGATCCCTTGATTATTGACATTTCATGCTTAGTGATGCAAGGCACAAAAATGTCTATAACAGTGAGCGGGTGCACGACAACCATTGGATCTGGTAGGGCAGATCGATGGTCAAGATTTAAAAGGCAAAAAGTCAAATGTGAAAAATGGATTGGGAAACGATTGGTTGGTTTTGCATGGGAAAGGCGATCAACGATTAAATCGTTTGAACGTGAATCAAATGCTTCTGCGCAGGCATTTTAGGCTGAAGGGGAATGACATGGAAAGGGGAGTAAGGGCCGAATGAGAGGAGGAGGGAGTGAACGAGCTGATGACCATTAAAGGGGCAAAGTGATAATGAACTCAGTAACTACGTTTAAATGAAAAAACTCCATGAAAACCAAACCTTGTGTTTTTGGGGTTGCTGCAGGGTTTCTTCCTCACAACATGGTCCCAAAGGGAGGAGGTGAGGTCGAGACACCTGCGAGCAACCTTGTGGATATTTTTCCTTGCCAACCTATTGATTAAATACAAACATGAATAGAACAAGTTGTAACCCAACTACTTTGTTCTACCCTGCTGTAATGGACTGCAACTATTCAAGCAAATGAACAGGAAACAGAAAACTACTTAAGTGCATGAACAGGAAAGCCGTGAATCTATGTTGAACCACTAAAATGAACATGCATCTACTTAACCAAATGAACAATCAAGCCATGCATAACATGCTACTACTGGAATGGAAATGAACTGCTTAAGTAAATGAACATAAAATAGGAATCTAAGCTAAAATAACAATACAGTGAAGAGGAGCTTTGGCTGCTAGGGTCGGGCCCTAACCCAAGAGCTTCAGCCCTCTGAGTTAACTCAGTGCTGGCTCAAATTGAAACTCATCTTCATTATCAAAGAATTGTATTACATCAAACTATTACAAGTCTGCAATTGACTATGTGTGAATGACTGGCTAACTTGTCCAACTAACTGATTGGATAACTGTGTCAAAAAACTGAGGTCCTAAGCCTATTTATTTATACTTCTAAAGTCTCAATGACTTCCCTCAAAATTAAGGAGGTACAGCTCCCAACTTAATGCTAAATTGTCCTTTCACTTCCACTAGCTCGACTACCTTCTAGTAGGGAGGCTACTTGTACTTCCACTTGCTTGGTTGTCCCTTAGTACTCCTGATTTGGCTGTGTGTACTTTTAACTAATGGAGGGATATTCGAATAAATAGGTAGTAAATGAGGAGGATTTACCTCCTGTAGTTCTTCTCCCTTGTCCCATCTGAGTTTTCACCAAGGTATTTTACCATATGTCCTTGCTTTTACCTTTTATCCCTGCATTTCCTTTGCTTTTATCCTTTATTCCTACATTACATGCACATTAGACCACAAAGAAAAATATCCAACTCTAACTCAACCCATAAGCAAAATATAATCAAAATTATGTAATAAGTTGTGAGAATAGTTGGTTTGACTAAGCTAAGAGGTGAATTAAGGCCAATTAAGGCCCGTGTAATTACTCAATGATGAGACTCATCATCCGGCAGGTTCAATCTCAGTAGTAACGCTAACAACCACAGCAATAAACAACCCACTCACCACCAACAACAACCCCTTCCTTCCTGCTCTTCCTCTTTTTATATTCTTCCCGACTACTTGGACTGCTAGTTCTCGCTCGACTGCTTACTCCCTTGGCTGCCTCTGCACTTTCCTATCTCCTCGGCTACCTTTACCTTCTGCTACCACCTTGCCATCACCTTTCCGCAACTGCTCATTCCACTGCCCAATCATTGCTACCATTTGTCCATTCCCGCCCTATGGTTGGTCAAATTTGGTCAAAACTCTTCAAAATTAACGAAGGCTCCAATAGGCCCCAACCATAATTTCTTAACGCGTCCCTGATTCAAGTCATTTCAACCTATGGTGGCTCTGTTGTTGTTTCCATGGGTTCTATGGGTGGCGGTTGTGTTTCTATCGGCGTTGTTTCCACTGTCTGTTGTGTCGGCACCTCTGTTGTTGTGATAATTTCTTGTAGAGTAGGCATCTCTTACGTCTCAATCCTAGCTTGTGGCATGGCATTTGTTTTTGTGGCCCTTTCTTGACCTTGTGGCTCCTCCGTTCCAAATGAAGGCTCGAACTCTGGGACTGTTTTTGTCGTCTACTACTTGAACGCATTGTATCACTAGATAGCCAAGTCCCAGTTTGCGAGGATTGTGTCTGCGCTTTGTGTGAATGCCTCGGCTGATTGTGACATTAAGGTTGTCGGCCGTTGGATCTACAGGTTGTCCAATTGTTGGCTGCTTGAGTTGCATGCCTCCTTTAACAGCAGGACTTGCATCCGAACCAGGGGCCGCAAGTCTTAGATTACTCTTTTCATCCTTGCTGACTCCTCCTCAATTGCATCAACCTAGGCCTGGAGGATATCGAATTGTTCACTTATTTGTTGGAGCTGAGCAGGGTCTGTGCACGCCCTTGTGCTGGAAAATAGAGATTGAATTTTCTCTCGCAACGGGTAGACCTAGTGATTCTTCAGAGCTAGAATTCCTAACCAGTCGTGGACCTTGCCCATTAAGGCATATCCATCGGTGAGGGCATCGGCTAGTGCTTGTTTCTTTGTCTCGAGCTCTCGTACCTTGCTTTCAACCAAGCATGCATAGATTTCTACAGGATCTGGCAGTGCAGACCTAACGGTCTCTAGCTTCCTCTTCATTTCTGCATTTGTGGTTGCTAGGCGTATGCACGTCATCTATATATGATTGCAGCATTCAATAAAGGAGCAGGCAGACATGTCCACTGATGCTTCTGTGTTGGCTTCGGTGATGGTTGGCCACATGGATTGGAACCTCTAGGTAAGCTGATCCACTTGTGCTTGCAATCCTGTATTTTCCTCTTGCAGGCGATCTCGTTCTTCCGTTACTGCGAGCAATTGCATCTTTTGCTTCTCATGTTCCTTAGCCAATTTCTCATGCAGGCTCTCGACCTTGTGGGCTGCTTGCTGAATAAAAGAAAATAATTTGGCTGATGACCAGTGATTGAGTGTATCAACCCTCATTGTGTCTAGTTCTGGGAATTGTTTTTGTAAGGGTAGGCTACTTGCAATGGACTTATTGGAAAGTGAGGCGGGTGAATGTTCTTGCTGGGATGGTTGCTGTGATGGTGGGGTGAACTGTGGTGTGGCTGGCGTGATACTAGGGATTAGGGGGACTGTGATCTTTATAGGGATTGTGGGTAGGTACGGGCTAGTCCTCTCACCCTGCCAATTGGTATCCAGACATCTTCTAGCTAGTGGGTCCAACCCCAGCATCGGTGTTTTACTCTCGGTGGGTGGCATCCCTAAGGTCAAGGTGGCACCTTCTTTCCAACCAGCTGACTGAACTTCTGCTTCCACAGATATTCGCCAGTGGTCGAAGGGGAAGAGCTCGGACACAGTTGCGGAGGTGGAGGATGTTTGCAGGGATGACTCCTGCCATAGTTGTATTGCAGTAGCTATAGTGGTGGGGATTTCCTCAACTATAGCAGTTGCCAGAATTGGGTGTTCGACCTCAATAGCGAGATTGAAGACTAGGGTTGGGGTGTTAACTTTCGGCTTTTTGGCAGCCGACTTTTTGACTTGGGGGGTGCGGATAACTCGCTTCTTTTGTGGCTTGGGTACTAGAATTGGGGAGTGAGCTTGGGCTACACCCGTGGGAGGTGTCATTGACAGGGGTGGCGTTACAATGGGGAACGACATGGTTGAACCTTGAAAATGTTTAGCATAGTCACCCTCACCTAGCTCGAAGCTTGTGAGTGTCCTTCTTACTTTAAACATTTTTTCCTCAATTTGGAGAAGAATTGGTTGGAGTACTTCATTTGCCACCGTTCTACTGCTACTTTCTGCCCTGTCTCCCTCTCAGTTCTGTGGCATCAGAGCTCCGAACAGGTACCTAGGATTCCCTTCTGTGATTTCGCAAGCCACTCCCAGCCAAGATTCTACTTCTCTGTGCAAGGCCTCCTCTGTCAGGCTAAACCTCTATGGCCTTAATTTGAATGTGGTGGGGTTGACACACCATGGTCTGAGATAAGTATGCGTGTGCAAGGCCCCAAACCAGAGGTCACTAGAGAACTCATCCAAGAGAGTCCTGGGTATTCTCTCTGTGGATTGAATGGCGTCCACCCTCTGTGAGTACCAGCTCTTGAAGGTCGTTTCATTGATCACTTTTGTATTGGGATCCCTCGAAATCCTCCTTGGTTCATATCTGAGTGTAATTGGCTAGTATGCGCTAATATTTTTCATCTGCCTCCCTGGTGGTGGCCTCCACTTCCACATTTCCAACGTCATTACCAAGTACCCGAACACAAAACCTGTTATGAAACCAGCTCACAAAAATATAGAAAAGATAGATCAACGCCTTAGAATTCAGCCTCTTTGAGGGGGCAACCTCCTTTACATTACATAAATGAACAATTCTTGGATGATACAAATGACAAGACCTCCTTTCTATACATAGGAGTCTAAGGGGTCATAATATAATCAGAGCCGACATAACTATAATAATGTAAGGGCACAATAATAACAATAGTGGGCTTCTATGGGGCACAATAATAACAATAGTGAGCTTCTATGGGGCACAATAATAACAATATGAGGACTACATGGGCACAACAATATAATAAGGGGGTTGTACAATAACAATAAGGGGTTACACTAGTAGTATAGGGACCTAACATGCCCCTCTCCTTCAAAAAGCGTTTTCCTCAACGCTTGAGTAGTTCTTGATGCTTATGTATAAATTCTTGTCCTCCCATGTGGAATCTTAAATGGGTAAGTTATTCCACTTGATTAGATACTCTAAAATTGATCTATTTCATAGTTGTCGATTTCTCGGTTCTGTGACTGCTTCAGGTTCCAATATGATTTTTCCTTCTTTGTCAAGTTCTCGCAATACTATTTGAATTGGGATCTTCTGCAACTTTTGAACGAGTTCCCACTCCTTTGGGCATATGGATATCTATAAGGCCTCATGTTTGGAGGAACACTTCCTAGAATCAAATGAATAGCATGATCATGATCATGAATAGGTGGGAGGCCTTTGGGAGTCTCAAATACCTTGGAATGATTGTCCAAAACGTTTTGAATATCTGGAGAAATACATGATTTCAATGTGGGATTCTCTAGTGAACATAATTGTGCAATTATGCCTTGTTTTTCTTTATTTAGAATCTTTTTCATGCTGTTAGAGTTGATTATCTTCCCAGTTTCCCTTCGATACCCCTCAATTCAACTTCCTTTCCTTCCCAAAAAAAGTTCAAGAAAAGTTCTTGAAAATTAATAGCTATCGTACCCAAAGATTGTATCCGTTGGGCTCCTAGTAAAACATGAGCACCACCCATTGGAATTGAAAGCATTGGGCTATTCAATACATATTCTCCCATGGATAGCTTGATATTATGGCACTTTCCAGAGCAATTTATGGTTCCTCCACTTGCAACCATCACTTGACACTCTAGTGCTAGATATAGGAAGCAATTCAATTCCTTGGCTATCTTACAATGAATAAAATTATGGGCACTGCCCAAATCAATCAACACTATTACCTTTTTCTTCTTCATATGTCCTTCTATCTTGATAGTTTGAGGAGTGGTAATTTCTTCCAATGCATTACAAGACATGGTCGATTCATTTCTTGATGCTCGATTTGATATTTCACTTCTTTAACATTTTTCTTCTTGATATGTCCTTCTATATTGATAGTTAGAGGAGTGGTAATTCCGGCCAATGCATTACAAGATATGGTTGGATCCATTTCTTCTTTCTCGATGTGATCTTTCACTTCTTGAACCATTTTCTTCTTGATATGTCCTTCTATCTTGAGAGTTTAAGGAGTGGTAATTCTTTCCAATTCTTTACAAGATATGGTCGAATTCATTTCTTCTTTATCTGGGGTGGGTTCCTAGTGTATATCCTCTTCTTTTGATGTTTCTTGATCCTTTTTTTCCTCCTCTTCATAATCTATGTAAAATAATTTCTTCTCAACACACTTATGACCTTTAGTGTATTTGCTATCACAATTGTAACAAACCCCTTTTTCTCCTTTTTCTTCCAATTGTTGTGGTGTAAACCTTGTAGGTTATGGAAGGCTAGGAGAAAAAACACTTCCATAATTATAGTTGTGAGTGGTGGGATTCCTTGTTTCCATAATTTCGCTTTCAATTTTTCTTGCCATCCTGAATGCCTTCTCCAATGAATCAGGTTCCCAAAGACGAACCTCGTGTTGAATGTTATCCTTTAAAGTCCCTATGAAGACATCAACCATTTTCTTCTCTAGAATATAATTTACTCTTATATTCAATTTTTTGAATTCCTCAATGTGCTCTTCCATTGAACCCTTTTGTTTGAGATTTATCAATTGGCTAAAGAAGGTGTTTCTCTTTGTATCCTCATAATGTGCTATCATTTCCTCCGTGAAAATTGACCACGTGACAAGTGGTTTATGGGAACAAATCCCTTTATACCATAAAAATTGATTCGGTTCTAAATAATTAGATGCAACACGTACCTTTTGTAACAGTGGTACACCATGTAGATCAGAATATTTCTCCATCTATAATATCCAATTTACCGAATCCTTGCCATCAAACTTCCTCATCTCGCTTTTTCTTGATTTTAGGAGCTCAATCTTGAAACAACTATAACTATGTACTTTCAGATCTTTAACTTCTGAAATTTCAATCTGTAATAGCCCTCTGAGTCCTCTTTCTAACTCCGCAATTCTTATCACAATTGGATTCCTTAAGAAATATTTATATCCAATCTCCCACGATGATCGAATTATAGACTAGTTCAGTAGAGTGAAATTGTACGATGTGCCACGTGTCACTGTTTCAACCTTAGATTCTAAAAATTATAGCCAAACAAAACATAGTCCGTCCTATTTCTGTAACGTTTTACGAAATTTCAATCTGATGCTCAGAGAGAAAGTTATAACGATTTTCCTCAGGTCACCTATTTGCGATGTAATTGGGGAGTCTGCATAAACCCTAAATTCCTCAAATCATATATCCGAAAATATAGTGAGACAAGATATGAAATTCGGACCCAAGATTCAGACCGATTTCTTGTCAAGTGGGTTTTCTTTTTAGGTTTTGAATCTTTGTATCGAAACAATTATAGCGAAAATTCCACGATGACCTGTTTTAGATGAAATTCTAGAGCTTGCACAAACTCCAACTTCCTCAGATCATATATCCTAAAATATAGCGAGACAAGATCTAAAATTCGAACAGAAAGTTCAGCGAGATTTCTTCTCAAATGGGTTTTTATTTTAGCTTTTGCATCACATAAAAGTAGTTATAGCAAAAAAGGCACGATGACCTATTTTGAATAGTGAAACCCTAGAATCCAAAGCTCTGATACCAAATGTTATGAAACCAGCTCACAAAAATATAGAAAAGATAGATCAACGCCTTATAATTCAGCCTCTTCGAGGGGGCAACCTCCTTTACATTACATAAATGAAAAATTCTTGGATGATACAAATGACAAGACCTCCTTTCTATATATAGGAGTCTAAGGGGTCACAATATAATCAAAGCCGACATAAAAATAATAATGTAAGGGCACAATAATAACAATAGTGGGCTTCTATGGGGCACAATAATAACGATATGAGGACTATATGACCACAATAATATAATAAGGGGGTTGTACTAATAACAGTAAGGGGTTACACTAGTAGTATAGGGACCTAACAAAACTAGTGCTCCGCTAGTAGACATATTCACACACCTCAAAAAGTTCATTGAGTAAGAAGGCTTCCCAGTTGAGTATCTCACCATGGCAGCAGTGTTCTGCTATCGACACTATGTCCAGGGTGCACTCATTTCTCGTGAAGTGCCTCATTGTCTTGCCTGCAATAAGGTAGCAGGTGAACCGGATGTTATCTTTGTTGATTCTGTCTAGCTTCGCGCCTTCCCCCCCTCTCCATCCCATAGCAGGTGTAGATGTTGTCTTCTATTTGTTTCTTCCCTCGCTTGGCCCCAGCCTGGAATGTTGTGCTGACTACATTCCCCATGTCTGCCAACCCAGTCAATCGGTAGATATCTTCAGCATGTATCGGGTACTCCCTGTCCAACCATAGTGAACCTCCATGCATCCTGCTTGCCAATAGCTTGGTGCACTGCATAGCGGCAAACTGGGTGCCGAACACAGGAAAACTTCGTAGGTTGAATAGTGTGGAATTCTATAGCCCTCTGAAGTCATCTCTGGTTATGGAGGCCCTAGTGCCATCCTTCCTTTGGAATTCTTCCACGTATACCTCCCTTTTCATTGCTAGAAATTGAAACTCGTCTCTGAAGTCGTTGTCGATAAGATTCGACCGGTCATACTTCCCATATAGGTCATCCAGGACTTTAATTCTTGCATCTAGAGTGGTTTTTGGGACTTATATGATTCTCTTTACCATTGTCCCCCTTCTGCTGTAAACAATTTGCACTGGTGGTCTCCTGTTTCTCCTGTCCTGCTCCTATTCTTCCGAGTGCCCCTTGAATCCTTCTGGTGTTTGAAATTCTAGCTTTCCCTGAATTCTCCTAAGATTTATGTAGCTTATTCTAACACAACATCCCCTGACTGACGAGACTTTAATCAACTTAATTACTCTGGCGACCTTTCCATATATTGTAGCTCTTTTTTGCCGCCGTCAACCGACTGGTACGTGCCAACTATGACATGGGTTTGGAAGGTACAGAATGGGCTGCATGGCGTCTTTATTCTACCATGATGGGCTTATTTATTAACTAATTCTATGCTTAACGGGAAATATTTTGCAACCCTACCTTGACAGTTGTGGTATTGATTACTTAATCAGGAAATAACTACTGGTACGGCGGATGGGACGGGTACGTGTGCGGCCATCAATTTTGGAAAAAAGTTCGAACGTACGTGTATTCTGCTAATGGGGGTTGACACATATGGCCACTATTCTTGCCAATTAGGCCTACTAACCCTACTGACACTAACCCCCTCACCCCCCGCGCGACCACAAATGGGTTGTGGTATCCCACTACTGGCCGAAACCTTATTATTTAGATTTTTTTCTTATTTTTTTTCACTTGCGGAAGGGTTTCAGGTGTGCGTCATTCACCCATCCTAGAAATAGGACTCCATCTAGTTGCGCAAGTCTTACCGCACCCAATTCTTTTATTTTTGAAATTATGAACGGGCCTAACTAGTGCATCTGTAGTTTTCCTGGGAACTTGAGGAACTTGATGTCGTAGAGGAGTACTTGGTCGCCGACTTCAAAGGATTTCTTCTTGATGTGCCTATCATGCCAAGCCTTTTGTCTTCGTTGCTCTACAGATTGATGGAACTCCGCCAGGAACCGGGTTTCATCGAGCTCCAATAGCTCACTCAGTTGGTCCCTCAAGGCACTGCTATCGGTCATTCCTATAGCCTCTCAAATCAACATGCTGGGAAGTATGAACTCAGCTGGCACCACTGCCTCCCTGTCGTAGACGGGATAGAATGGAGTTTTTTTGTGGAGTCTTTTAACTATTGTCCTATATGCCCAAAGTGTCGCTGAAATTCTTTCATCCTAGTCATATCAGTTGGCCAATACGATTTTGGTTAGCCCTTTTTCCAGTATCTTGTTGAATGCCTCTAGTGCACCATTTGCTTGTGGATGGTAAGGACTACTTTTGTGATGTTGTACCATAAAAGTTGTTAATAGAACCACAATTGTCTCGTTCAAAAAATGTATGCCCTGGTCACTTGTGAGGCTCCTCAGGCATTCGAACCTTGAAATGATATTTTCAAAAATGAATCTCGTGTTTGTTTTTGTTGTGCAGTCTTTTACTGGTGCGAACTATGCCCATCTTAATAGGTATTTTGTAGCCGTGATTATGTATCGGGCTCGTGAGTGTCTTTCTGGTGGGGATATTGTACCAATGAAATCTACTGCCCACTTATCGAATATCTGCATCGTGTGGACCGGGTGTAGTGGTAGCTCGTCTCGTCGGGAAGGCCTTCTAACTCTTTGACACACATCGCATTCCTTGGCGAATGCCTTTGAATCCTTATGTACAATGGGCCACCGCAATCCTGCTTGTAGTATGTTCCTTGCAATAGCCTTACCCCCTACATGACCTCCCACGACCCTCGCATGGCACTCCCATAGGAGGACTTCTCTTTCGTGTTGTAGGACACAATGTCTAAGTATCTGGTCTAAGGCCATTTTGTAAAGGTGTCCTACTATGAGTTGGTAATCTTCTGCTCTGACCACTAAGTGCATTTTTTGCATTGTTGTGTATCCCTGTGGGTAACTGCCTGTTGTGAGAAAAGTAGCAATTTCCTCCAGGTGGTTGGGTATGGCTTCTATCATAAATAAATTGGCATCAGGTAATCAATCGTCTATTGCTCCATAATTCTCCCCTATTTCTAGGCGAGAAAGGTGATCAGGGCCTACATTCAGTCTGCCCAGTTTAACAACCACTTCAAATGTGAACTCTTGAAATAGTAATAGCCTCCTGCATATTCTTCCTTCCAGTACCAGTTTGTTTACCAAGTACTTTAGTGCAGAATGGTCTGTGAAAAATTTGAATGGCGCCCCTAGCAGATAGTGTCTAAACTTTTGTAGAGAGTAGTCCATTGCTAGAGCTTCTCGTTCTGTTGTTGTGTAGTTTTTTTCCACCATGGAGATCTTTCTACTTGCGTAGTATACTGGATGATCCATCTTCTCTCTTGGTTGTGTTAGGAATGCTTCTAGTGCTATTCCAAACGCATCAATATGAACATGGAAAATTTTGTTCCAGTCGAGGTACACCAATATGGGGGCACTTACTAACCTTTCTTTCAATTTGTCCAGTGCTGCTTGACAGTCAGTTGTCTAGATGAACTCTTCCATCTTCCTTAGAAATTTCTCCATTAGGACTGTTATGGTTGCATTTTTTCTAATGAACCTTCTGTAGTACCCTGTATGCCATATACTAGCTCTTAATTGCTTCACGTTGTAGGGTGGTTCCATGTGGATGATTTCTTCTATTTTGGCAGGGTCCACACAGACTCCGTCCTTGCAAACAATATGGCCCAGTAGAGTTCCAAATGGAACTATGAAAATACATTTTTTCAAATTTAACGAGATCTGTAACTGCCTGCATCTTTCAAACATTACTCTCAATAGACTGGTATGCTTCTTCAACAAGT
Source organism: Pinus tabuliformis (assembly GCA_031772625.1). NCBI lineage: Eukaryota > Viridiplantae > Streptophyta > Pinopsida > Pinales > Pinaceae > Pinus > Pinus tabuliformis. The sequence goes on from CM062818.1 coordinate 1,807,969,143, forward strand.
TGTATACTGTCCAATCGTCCATGTAGACTTCTAGGAACTTATGGATGTAATCTAGGAATGTTGTTATTACAATTATCGAGAAAACTGTTGGTGCATTCTTTAATCCGAATGGCATTACATTGTATGCGTACGACCCCCACTCCATCGTGAATGTTGTTTTTCTTTTATATTCTTCGACAATTCAGACCTAATGGTAGCCTGAGAAGCCATGTGTGAATGAGTATGCCTAGAACTTCATCACTGAAAGGCGTGGGGAACGGGTCGTGCACGCATGCATTGTTCAGGCTTCTGTAGTCGACACATACTCTAATATTGTTCTCATCTTTCTTATTCTGAATAACTATAGGGCTTATCCAGTCAGCTTCATTGACCAGAAAAATGATTCCTGCATCCAACATTTTGTCGATCTCCCTTTTGAATTTTTCTTTAACCCTTGGGTTCAGCCGGTATGGTCTGTGCTTCACTATTCGGACACCTGTCTTCAGAACAATTTTCATCTCTCCCAGGTTACCTTTGATCCCCTTGAGTTTGGCTACCGAAGTTGGGGACAGGTCCTGGTATTCTTTTAATAGATCAAAAATTTATTTAGTGGTCTATTCGTCCCAATAGTCTCCCACTGATGCTATCTTGGGTTTATCTTCCATTCCTAGATTCTATTTTATCATCTTCACTGGTAGGAGATGGGCGCCTTCTATCGAGGGATTCTCCTGAATCCCCCTCTCTCCCTCTATTTCTTCAAAGGCTAGGTGTCTGAGCCCTTCCAATCTGTCTTCTTCTGGTTCTGCATCAATTTTGTCGCAGGTCACAAAGTTTGGTGATTCCATATCATACAAGCACTACAGAAAGTTTTCTTCATGCTCCCCTTCAACTAGAATTTCCGGGGTGAACAAAATCCCTTTCATTGCTTGAAGTACTTCTGTCATTTGTGCTTCACTTCTTTTGAATGAAAAATCGCTAATGAACTATGCTTCCAAGGCATCCCAAGAAGTTGTTTGTCGTCGTAGTTCCTCCTAGATATACCAAGCCTGGGGGATGGCACTGAGGGTGTGTATAAAGGCATGCACCCACAGGTCCTTTGGCAGCCCCCGGATTTCCCAGTTGGTCATGCACTCCTTGATGTGCTCCTCGGGACTCGAATTCCCCGTGTATTCTTTTCCATCTTGTGGCCAACCTTTTTCCTTGCTAAACCTCTCGCTCATTGCTTGCCTGGAATACTTCCAATCTTCTAATACTTGGAAATGTGCTTTCCACCACCTTGACGGTGTTGCCATGAGCGCAACGTCCACTAGGGGAATTATCTGGTCTTTCGTTACATCCTTGTCCATCCTGTCCAGGATCTGATCTATCGGTTCAAGGCCACAGTACTTCAGGATGTCACCCTTTCCTATGTCTCCCCAACTTACTCGGCTTATCATTGCACATCGTCGGGTTGTCAATTCGTATCCACCTTGCTGCTATGCATCCCGCGTAGCTTCTGAACCAACTTTTGAACTTTGTATGCTCATCCAGCTAACTTATCCTCCGTCTATAGGATTTATGTAGTCTTCCCTCTTTCCTGCTGTGAGTGTATGCAACTGACCTAACATCCCTGGTTCTTCCTGTTGGCATTATGATTCAAGTGTTGTCCTTGATGGCAACTCACTCAGAGGTTGGTACAGATACTCAGAGGTTGGTACAGGTGATGGCAACTTAATCAGAGGACAGATTTGAGTATAGCAGGCCAAGACAGTTCATACACGCAGGTTCGTTAAGCCCAAGTCGCGTGTACACGCAGGTTGGCTTCAATAAAAGAGCGTGTATGTGAAAACGTACCTTTGGTCCATGGCGGTTAGTCCTTGGAAGTTGTGCCTATGGTTTTGGACCATGGCGTCTCGACGGACGTGTTGATCCCTAGTTTTGAAGTTGATGGTATTGTGTTACTATGGTTTTGGACCGTGGTATTGTAAAGGGCCTAAGGCTATATAAGGAGAAGATCATTAGGCAAATGAATGTAGGCAAGGTGCAAGAGTGTGTGTGAGTGATGAAGATCTGAGGAAGTGTGAGATCCAAGTGCTGGTTATGGGTTGGTGATCTGAACCAAGGTTTCACTCATGTGGAGGATGATGAATGATGGAACGAGATCTCAAGGCTTGGAATGATTATCTTCATATGGTTTGACTGTGGATAGATCAGATCTACTGACGCATGTTTATTATTATGATCTGGGTATGTTTTGATGTCTGATATAGCTGCAGAGTGATAAGTTAGAATTTGCAGATCTGTACGCGGGTTGGCTTTGGTAAAAGAGCGTATACACGCAGGTTGGGTTCATCCAAGTAGCGTATACAATGTGAAGTATGATATTTGAAGATGAAGTTGGATCTGGTTGTTGTTATGTTGTCTGGTTGTTGTTGACAGGGTTACAGTGATTCAGAATTGGGTGTTTCAGTGATTGATGATGCAGGTTGTTCTACAATGGTGATTGTTTCATGGATCCAGTATGAAAATGTATGAAATGTGGTCCCGGGAAGATCGTAGGCCGGCACCTACATACTGGTAAACATATCAGCCAGTACAAGAGCCAAGGGGGGTTGTAGCTCCCTTCCAGGAGCAGCTGGAAAACGAGTGAAGGTTGTAGCCTTCTGTAGGGTTGGCACCTACGTACTAGTAAATGGATCGGCTAGTACAAGAGCTATGAGGGTTGTAGCCCTCTGCAGGTTGCAGCCTGCGTGCTGGTAAATGACTGCACCAATGCATTGTAAAAGAAGTTTCTTATTAAAGAAGAAAGAGACGAATTGCAGCAGGTGGTTTTCACCCACATTGGGTTTCCACCTTATATCATGGTGTTTATGTGTGTGGCTCTTGTGTGATGTTCTGTTCTGTTATTCTGCACCTGTTTACTGTTAATATGCTTAATAATGATCTGATGCATTTACTGAAGATTAAGCTAACTGAATAATAAGATCTCTGGATATACGCGAGTTTCATTAGACACAGTAGCGTGTACACGCGGGTTCACTTAATTGAAGTAGCGTATATGATTCTGAGCATGAAATTGAAAAAGTTTGATTGATCTGATAATACTGATTCACCCCCCCCCCCCCCCTCTCAGTATTATTTCCAACAATTGGTATCAGAGCCGGTCCTTCAGAGAAGCTTGATCGCTTGAAGGAGATTCGTAGAACAATGGGGAAGAAAGCACGTCAGAAGAAGAAGGCAGCTCAAAGGAACAATGACAACCTGCCGTTGAATTCAGATCCTGAATCACCTCAGAATGAAGATGGACAAACAAATGAAGCATCTGATCAAACCATAGATCAGCAAGATCTACCTAGCAAAAAGGAGAATGCCCTCAAAGAAGAAATCATCAAATTAGAAGATCTGTTGGAATGTGCCTCCAGAACTCGACAAATGCTGCTAGCACTGAATAAAGAGCAAGAAAACGAGATCCTCAAACTAAGGCATCAGTTGGATGAAGGAAGGAAAGCTGAAGAGACCTTGAAGAAGCAATGTCTAGACAAAGAAGAACAACATCAAGTTGAGGTAAATATCTTGAAAAGTAAATTAGAAGAAAAGGATAAACTATTACGATTTCAAGATAGTACTAAGATCTTGGATGATATTCTTAGTAGTCAAAGGTCCCCTGCTATCAGAACTGGTCTTGGTTTTCATGAGTCTATTGAAGGTGAATCTGGTTCACAAAGTAAGACAAGAATCTCTAATGCAAAATCTGAAAGGCTCTACAAGGAGATGAAAGGACAATCTCATCAACAATCAAGGAAAGAGACTCCTCAAAGAAAATCTTTTACTCCTCCCATGAATAATGTTGAATATTATGTATGTCATAATCTTGGACATGTTGCAGCCATATGTAGAAGAAGAAGGTTTCAAGACCATCATGCAGAAAGATCATCACATTCAAGGTACTTTAATGGATATTGCTTTTCTTGCAATATGTTTGGCCACAAAGCTGCTGATTGCTATAGGAGGAATATGAAACATGTAAGATGCTATGCATGTAAAAAGTTTGGACATAGAGCAAAGGATTGCAGGAACAAAGCTCATGATAAGAAGAAATCATCAACATACCTCAAGATATGGAAGAAGAAGGAAGTTCAGTCAGAAAGATGCGGCACAGCACAGGGTACTCAGCACAGCACAGACATAAGAGACTCAGGGGGAGCTGAAGGCATAGAACTTCAGTGTTCTAATTCTCATACGCAAGTTTCATGAAGCAAATCCGCGTATATACGCGAGTTTCACACTGCAAAGTCGCGTATATGTCAGTTTGTGAAAAAGCAGTGGGGACAGACTCAGAAAAAGGGGTCTGATATGATCCAGTCCAATATATGCTCTATTGGTTAACAGTTACAGTCTGCTGAGGATGTTTGGAAATGTTTTGATACTTGTAAGATGTTAGAAGTGTTTAATCCTAACTTGATGATGATGAGATCTTGATGCTTATTACTGATGTATGCATGATCAGATCTAACTACAGATGGCACAGGCTCAGGGGGAGCATAATACTTCAAATAATGCATTGTTGGCATTATGGTTAGAAGTTGTTGATAAAGTCTATGAAGCTAAATGATACATCTTGTTGTTTGATCAAAGGAATGGCATTGCAGGCTGATGGTACAGATCATATATGATGAATGATAGTCATGGTATTGAATGAATTGCTGGTCCTAGAACTTGCATCTACTCAGGGGAGCATGGATGGATTGATACAACTTGGAGCCCATTCAGAAACTTCAGCATGTATCTCTGTTGTGATATCTCTTTTATGGTGTCAAGGTCATGTAACGGCCTATGTTGGTTTCCCCACTATGCCTGGGATGAATGATGTAATGTTCATGTCTTATCATGAGTAAACTCTTAATGTATCTCCACATGGTTAGGTGGATGAGTCAATATTGGTATATCCCCACTAGTTTGGGTGATGAATGTATGTATTGAGTCTTTTGGTGATAGGAAGGTCTTCTATGGTGTATAAGTCTTTGTTCTTCTTGAAGAACATCTTTTGCAGATCTTGCCTACAGTCAAAGGGAGCATGAACAGCACAATTCAGCAAGAGTAGGATGGATAGATTGGTACACTTTGGCATACACAAAGGGGGAGCACATTTGGAGATTGCAGCAGGTACTCAGGGGGAGTATGGACAGCAGAAGGTATACCAAAGAAGAGAATATCTTGGTCCGCCCTTTGCCCTTGATGTCAAAGGGGGAGAGTGACTTGGTGTGGTGGTTGCCATCAAGTCCAAAGGGGGAGATTGTTGGCATTATGATTCAAGTGTTGTCCTTGATGGCAACTCACTCAGAGGTTGGTACAGATACTCAGAGGTTGGTACAGGTGATGGCAACTTAATCAGAGGACAGATTTGAGTATAGCAAGCCAAGACAGTTCATACACGCAGGTTCGTTAAGCCCAAGTCGCGTGTACACGCAGGTTGGCTTCAATAAAAGAGTGTGTATGTGAAAACGTACCTTTGGTCCATGGCAGTTAGTCCTTGGAAGTTGTGCCTATGGTTTTGGACCATGGCGTCTCGACGGACGTGTTGATCCCTAGTTTTGAAGTTGATGGTATTGTGTTACTATGGTTTTGGACCGTGGTATTGTAAAGGGCCTAAGGCTATATAAGGAGAAGATCATTAGGCAAATGAATGTAGGCAAGGTGCAAGAGTGTGTGTGAGTGATGAAGATCTGAGGAAGTGTGAGATCCAAGTGCTGGTTATGGGTTGGTGATCTGAACCAAGGTTTCACTCATGTGGAGGATGATGAATGATGGAACGAGATCTCAAGGCTTGGAATGATTATCTTCATATGGTTTGACTGTGGATAGATCAGATCTACTGACGCATGTTTATTATTATGATCTGGGTATGTTTTGATGTCTGATATAGCTGCAGAGTTATAAGTTAGAATTTGCAGATCTGTACGCGGGTTGGCTTTGGTAAAAGAGCGTATACACGCAGGTTGGGTTCATCCAAGTAGCGTATACAATGTGAAGTATGATATTTGAAGATGAAGTTGGATCTGGTTGTTGTTATGTTGTCTGGTTGTTGTTGACAGGGTTACAGTGATTCAGAATTGGGTGTTTCAGTGATTGATGATGCAGGTTGTTCTACAATGGTGATTGTTTCATGGATCCAGTATGAAAATGTATGAAACGTGGTCCCAGGAAGATCGTAGGCCGGCACCTACGTACTGGTAAACATATCAGCCAGTACAAGAGCCAAGGGGGGTTGTAGCTCCCTTCCAGGAGCAGCTGGAAAACGAGTGAAGGTTGTAGACTTCTGTAGGGTTGGCACCTACGTACTAGTAAATGGATCGGCTAGTACAAGAGCTATGAGGGTTGTAGCCCTCTGCAGGTTGCAGCCTGCGTGCTGGTAAATGACTGCACCAGTGCATTGTAAAAGAAGTTTCTTATTAAAGAAGAAAGAGACGAATTGCAGCAGGTGGTTTTCACCCACATTGGGTTTCCACCTTATATCATGGTGTTTATGTGTGTGGCTCTTGTGTGATGTTCTGTTCTGTTATTCTGCACCTGTTTACTGTTAATATGCTTAATAATGATCTGATGCATTTACTGAAGATTAAGCTAACTGAATAATAAGATCTCTGGATATACGCGAGTTTCATTAGACACAGTAGCGTGTACACGCGGGTTCACTTAATTGAAGTAGCGTATATGATTCTGAGCATGAAATTGAAAAAGTTTGATTGATCTGATAATACTGATTCACCCCCCCCCCCCCTCTCAGTATTATTTCCAACAATTGGTATCAGAGCCGGTCCTTCAGAGAAGCTTGATCGCTTGAAGGAGATTCGTAGAACAATGGGGAAGAAAGCACGTCAGAAGAAGAAGGCAGCTCAAAGGAACAATGACAACCTGCCGTTGAATTCAGATCCTGAATCACCTCAGAATGAAGATGGACAAACAAATGAAGCATCAGATCAAACCATAGATCAGCAAGATCTACCTAGCAAAAAGGAGAATGCCCTCAAAGAAGAAATCATCAAATTAGAAGATCTGTTGGAATGTGCCTCCAGAACTCGACAAATGCTGCTAGCACTGAATAAAGAGCAAGAAAACGAGATCCTCAAACTAAGGCATCAGTTGGATGAAGGAAGGAAAGCTGAAGAGACCTTGAAGAAGCAATGTCTAGACAAAGAAGAACAACATCAAGTTGAGGTAAATATCTTGAAAAGTAAATTAGAAGAAAAGGATAAACTATTACGATTTCAAGATAGTACTAAGATCTTGGATGATATTCTTAGTAGTCAAAGGTCCCCTGCTATCAGAACTGGTCTTGGTTTTCATGAGTCTATTGAAGGTGAATCTGGTTCACAAAGTAAGACAAGAATCTCTAATGCAAAATATGAAAGGCTCTACAAGGAGATGAAAGGACAATCTCATCAACAATCAAGGAAAGAGACTCCTCAAAGAAAATCTTTTACTCCTCCCATGAATAATGTTGAATATTATGTATGTCATAATCTTGGACATGTTGCAGCCATATGTAGAAGAAGAAGGTTTCAAGACCATCATGCAGAAAGATCATCACATTCAAGGTACTTTAATGGATATTGCTTTTCTTGCAATATGTTTGGCCACAAAGCTGCTGATTGCTATAGGAGGAATATGAAACATGTAAGATGCTATGCATGTAAAAAGTTTGGACATAGAGCAAAGGATTGCAGGAACAAAGCTCATGATAAGAAGAAATCATCAACATACCTCAAGATATGGAAGAAGAAGGAAGTTCAGTCAGAAAGATGCGGCACAGCACAGGGTACTCAGCACAGCACAGACATAAGAGACTCAGGGGAGCTGAAGGCATAGAACTTCAGTGTTCTAATTCTCATACGCAAGTTTCATGAAGCAAATCCGCATATATACGCGAGTTTCACACTGCAAAGTCGCGTATATGTCAGTTTGTGAAAAAGCAGTGGGGACAGACTCAGAAAAAGGGGTCTGATATGATCCAGTCCAATATATGCTCTATTGGTTAACAGTTACAGTCTGCTGAGGATGTTTGGAAATGTTTTGATACTTGTAAGATGTTAGAAGTGTTTAATCCTAACTTGATGATGATGAGATCTTGATGCTTATTACTGATGTATGCATGATCAGATCTAACTACAGATGGCACAGGCTCAGGGGAGCATAATACTTCAAATAATGCATTGTTGGCATTATGGTTAGAAGTTGTTGATAAAGTCTATGAAGCTAAATGATACATCTTGTTGTTTGATCAAAGGAATGGCATTGCAGGCTGATGGTACAGATCATATATGATGAATGATAGTCATGGTATTGAATGAATTGCTGGTCCTAGAACTTGCATCTACTCAGGGGGAGCATGGATGGATTGATACAACTTGGAGCCCATTCAGAAACTTCAGCATGTATCTCTGTTGTGATATCTCTTTTATGGTGTCAAGGTCATGTAACGGCCTATGTTGGTTTCCCCACTATGCCTGGGATGAATGATGTAATGTTCATGTCTTATCATGAGTAAACTCTTAATGTATCTCCACATGGTTAGGTGGATGAGTCAATATTGGTATATCCCCACTAGTTTGGGTGATGAATGTATGTATTGAGTCTTTTGGTGATAGGAAGGTCTTCTATGGTGTATAAGTCTTTGTTCTTCTTGAAGAACATCTTTTGCAGATCTTGCCTACAGTCAAAGGGAGCATGAACAGCACAATTCAGCAAGAGTAGGATGGATAGATTGGTACACTTTGGCATACACAAAGGGGGAGCACATTTGGAGATTGCAGCAGGTACTCAGGGGGAGTATGGACAGCAGAAGGTATACCAAAGAAGAGAATATCTTGGTCCGCCCTTTGCCCTTGATGTCAAAGGGGGAGAGTGACTTGGTGTGGTGGTTGCCATCAAGTCCAAAGGGGGAGATTGTTGGCATTATGATTCAAGTGTTGTCCTTGATGGCAACTCACTCAGAGGTTGGTACAGATACTCAGAGGTTGGTACAGGTGATGGCAACTTAATCAGAGGACAGATTTGAGTATAGCAGGCCAAGACAGTTAATACACGCAGGTTCGTTAAGCCCAAGTCGCGTGTACACGCAGGTTGGCTTCAATAAAAGAGCGTGTATGTGAAAACGTACCTTTGGTCCATGGCGGTTAGTCCTTGGAAGTTGTGCCTATGGTTTTGGACCATGGCGTCTCGACGGACGTGTTGATCCCTAGTTTTGAAGTTGATGGTATTGTGTTACTATGGTTTTGGACCGTGGTATTGTAAAGGGCCTAAGGCTATATAAGGAGAAGATCATTAGGCAAATGAATGTAGGCAAGGTGCAAGAGTGTGTGTGAGTGATGAAGATCTGAGGAAGTGTGAGATCCAAGTGCTGGTTATGGGTTGGTGATCTGAACCAAGGTTTCACTCATGTGGAGGATGATGAATGATGGAACGAGATCTCAAGGCTTGGAATGATTATCTTCATATGGTTTGACTGTGGATAGATCAGATCTACTGACGCATGTTTATTATTATGATCTGGGTATGTTTTGATGTCTGATATAGCTGCAGAGTTATAAGTTAGAATTTGCAGATCTGTACGCGGGTTGGCTTTGGTAAAAGAGCGTATACACGCAGGTTGGGTTCATCCAAGTAGCGTATACAATGTGAAGTATGATATTTGAAGATGAAGTTGGATCTGGTTGTTGTTATGTTGTCTGGTTGTTGTTGACAGGGTTACAGTGATTCAGAATTGGGTGTTTCAGTGATTGATGATGCAGGTTGTTCTACAATGGTGATTGTTTCATGGATCCAGTATGAAAATGTATGAAACGTGGTCCCGGGAAGATCGTAGGCCGGCACCTACGTACTGGTAAACATATCAGCCAGTACAAGAGCCAAGGGGGGTTGTAGCTCCCTTCCAGGAGCAGCTGGAAAACGAGTGAAGGTTGTAGCCTTCTGTAGGGTTGGCACCTACGTACTAGTAAATGGATCGGCTAGTACAAGAGCTATGAGGGTTGTAGCCCTCTGCAGGTTGCAGCCTGCGTGCTGGTAAATGACTGCACCAGTGCATTGTAAAAGAAGTTTCTTATTAAAGAAGAAAGAGACGAATTGCAGCAGGTGGTTTTCACCCACATTGGGTTTCCACCTTATATCATGGTGTTTATGTGTGTGGCTCTTGTGTGATGTTCTGTTCTGTTATTCTGCACCTGTTTACTGTTAATATGCTTAATAATGATCTGATGCATTTACTGAAGATTAAGCTAACTGAATAATAAGATCTCTGGATATACGCGAGTTTCATTAGACACAGTAGCGTGTACACGCGGGTTCACTTAATTGAAGTAGCGTATATGATTCTGAGCATGAAATTGAAAAAGTTTGATTGATCTGATAATACTGATTCACCCCCCCCCCCCCTCTCAGTATTATTTCCAACAATTGGTATCAGAGCCGGTCCTTCAGAGAAGCTTGATCGCTTGAAGGAGATTCGTAGAACAATGGGGAAGAAAGCACGTCAGAAGAAGAAGGCAGCTCAAAGGAACAATGACAACCTGCCGTTGAATTCAGATCCTGAATCACCTCAGAATGAAGATGGACAAACAAATGAAGCATCAGATCAAACCATAGATCAGCAAGATCTACCTAGCAAAAAGGAGAATGCCCTCAAAGAAGAAATCATCAAATTAGAAGATCTGTTGGAATGTGCCTCCAGAACTCGACAAATGCTGCTAGCACTGAATAAAGAGCAAGAAAACGAGATCCTCAAACTAAGGCATCAGTTGGATGAAGGAAGGAAAGCTGAAGAGACCTTGAAGAAGAAATGTCTAGACAAAGAAGAACAACATCAAGTTGAGGTAAATATCTTGAAAAGTAAATTAGAAGAAAAGGATAAACTATTACGATTTCAAGATAGTACTAAGATCTTGGATGATATTCTTAGTAGTCAAAGGTCCCCTGCTATCAGAACTGGTCTTGGTTTTCATGAGTCTATTGAAGGTGAATCTGGTTCACAAAGTAAGACAAGAATCTCTAATGCAAAATCTGAAAGGCTCTACAAGGAGATGAAAGGACAATCTCATCAACAATCAAGGAAAGAGACTCCTCAAAGAAAATCTTTTACTCCTCCCATGAATAATGTTGAATATTATGTATGTCATAATCTTGGACATGTTGCAGCCATATGTAGAAGAAGAAGGTTTCAAGACCATCATGCAGAAAGATCATCACATTCAAGGTACTTTAATGGATATTGCTTTTCTTGCAATATGTTTGGCCACAAAGCTGCTGATTGCTATAGGAGGAATATGAAACATGTAAGATGCTATGCATGTAAAAAGTTTGGACATAGAGCAAAGGATTGCAGGAACAAAGCTCATGATAAGAAGAAATCATCAACATACCTCAAGATATGGAAGAAGAAGGAAGTTCAGTCAGAAAGATGCGGCACAGCACAGGGTACTCAGCACAGCACAGACATAAGAGACTCAGGGGGAGCTGAAGGCATAGAACTTCAGTGTTCTAATTCTCATACGCAAGTTTCATGAAGCAAATCCGCGTATATACGCGAGTTTCACACTGCAAAGTCGCGTATATGTCAGTTTGTGAAAAAGCAGTGGGGACAGACTCAGAAAAAGGGGTCTGATATGATCCAGTCCAATATATGCTCTATTGGTTAACAGTTACAGTCTGCTGAGGATGTTTGGAAATGTTTTGATACTTGTAAGATGTTAGAAGTGTTTAATCCTAACTTGATGATGATGAGATCTTGATGCTTATTACTGATGTATGCATGATCAGATCTAACTACAGATGGCACAGGCTCAGGGGGAGCATAATACTTCAAATAATGCATTGTTGGCATTATGGTTAGAAGTTGTTGATAAAGTCTATGAAGCTAAATGATACATCTTGTTGTTTGATCAAAGGAATGGCATTGCAGGCTGATGGTACAGATCATATATGATGAATGATAGTCATGGTATTGAATGAATTGCTGGTCCTAGAACTTGCATCTACTCAGGGGGAGCATGGATGGATTGATACAACTTGGAGCCCATTCAGAAACTTCAGCATGTATCTCTGTTGTGATATCTCTTTTATGGTGTCAAGGTCATGTAACGGCCTATGTTGGTTTCCCCACTATGCCTGGGATGAATGATGTAATGTTCATGTCTTATCATGAGTAAACTCTTAATGTATCTCCACATGGTTAGGTGGATGAGTCAATATTGGTATATCCCCACTAGTTTGGGTGATGAATGTATGTATTGAGTCTTTTGGTGATAGGAAGGTCTTCTATGGTGTATAAGTCTTTGTTCTTCTTGAAGAACATCTTTTGCAGATCTTGCCTACAGTCAAAGGGAGCATGAACAGCACAATTCAGCAAGAGTAGGATGGATAGATTGGTACACTTTGGCATACACAAAGGGGGAGCACATTTGGAGATTGCAGCAGGTACTCAGGGGGAGTATGGACAGCAGAAGGTATACCAAAGAAGAGAATATCTTGGTTCGCCCTTTGCCCTTGATGTCAAAGGGGGAGAGTGACTTGGTGTGGTGGTTGCCATCAAGTCCAAAGGGGGAGATTGTTGGCATTATGATTCAAGTGTTGTCCTTGATGGCAACTCACTCAGAGGTTGGTACAGATACTCAGAGGTTGGTACAGGTGATGGCAACTTAATCAGAGGACAGATCTGAGTATAGCAGGCCAAGACAGTTCATACACGCAGGTTCGTTAAGCCCAAGTCGCGTGTACACGCAGGTTGGCTTCAATAAAAGAGCGTGTATGTGAAAACGTACCTTTGGTCCATGGCGGTTAGTCCTTGGAAGTTGTGCCTATGGTTTTGGACCATGGCGTCTCGACGGACGTGTTGATCCCTAGTTTTGAAGTTGATGGTATTGTGTTACTATGGTTTTGGACCGTGGTATTGTAAAGGGCCTAAGGCTATATAAGGAGAAGATCATTAGGCAAATGAATGTAGGCAAGGTGCAAGAGTGTGTGTGAGTGATGAAGATCTGAGGAAGTGTGAGATCCAAGTGCTGGTTATGGGTTGGTGATCTGAACCAAGGTTTCACTCATGTGGAGGATGATGAATGATGGAACGAGATCTCAAGGCTTGGAATGATTATCTTCATATGGTTTGACTGTGGATAGATCAGATCTACTGACGCATGTTTATTATTATGATCTGGGTATGTTTTGATGTCTGATATAGCTGCAGAGTTATAAGTTAGAATTTGCAGATCTGTACGCGGGTTGGCTTTGGTAAAAGAGCGTATACACGCAGGTTGGGTTCATCCAAGTAGCGTATACAATGTGAAGTATGATATTTGAAGATGAAGTTGGATCTGGTTGTTGTTATGTTGTCTGGTTGTATTTGACAGGGTTATAGTGATTCAGAATTGGGTGTTTCAGTGATTGATGATGCAGGTTGTTCTACAATGGTGATTGTTTCATGGATCCAGTATGAAAATGTATGAAACGTGGTCCCGGGAAGATCGTAGACCGGCACCTACGTACTGGTAAACATATCAGCCAGTACAAGAGCCAAGGGGGGTTGTAGCTCCCTTCCAGGAGCAGCTGGAAAACGAGTGAAGGTTGTAGCCTTCTGTAGGGTTGGCACCTACGTACTAGTAAATGGATCGGCTAGTACAAGAGCTATGAGGGTTGTAGCCCTCTGCAGGTTGCAGCCTGCGTGCTGGTAAATGACTGCACCAGTGCATTGTAAAAGAAGTTTCTTATTAAAGAAGAAAGAGACGAATTGCAGCAGGTGGTTTTCACCCACATTGGGTTTCCACCTTATATCATGGTGTTTATGTGTGTGGCTCTTGTGTGATGTTCTGTTCTGTTATTCTGCACCTGTTTACTGTTAATATGCTTAATAATGATCTGATGCATTTACTGAAGATTAAGCTAACTGAATAATAAGATCTCTGGATATACGCGAGTTTCATTAGACACAGTAGCGTGTACACGCGGGTTCACTTAATTGAAGTAGCGTATATGATTCTGAGCATGAAATTGAAAAAGTTTGATTGATCTGATAATACTGATTCACCCCCCCCCCCCCTCTCAGTATTATTTCCAACACTTCCCTGTCATCTGTTGGCTCTGTATACCTGGGTCCTTTGTAAGGTTGCAGCGGCTGAATCACCTTCAGTCCTTCTACTTCGAAGATCATCAGTTCCTTATTCAAATCTATGACGACATAGTTTTTGTATGCCCAGTCAATCCCTAGGAGTGATGGTACGGGTCTTTATCCCTCATAATGTCTATTAATTCGAACTCAGTGTGTGTTTTTACTCCTGCTAAATCAATGTCTACATTTTCCAATCTTTTGATGGGAAATATACAATATTGATTTTCCATTCTCAACTAAATTGGCGAATACTTCAGTTGTGGCTTCTCCATTGCCTCTGAGGTCTTCCGAGGTAGGATGTTTACGTCTGACCCTAGATATAGCATGGTGTCCCTTATCTAGAATCTTGCCACCTGCACATTGATTTGGAATTCCTTGCCACTTATCTTCTTAGTCCACCGCACTCTCTTGGAAGCTTTCTCTTACCAGGCTTCACATGGTTGTCCCACATCCTCTCGTTCTACAGATACCGCAGCTTTTAAGATTTTCCACAATTCCCTTAGCATGGTCTCATCTTCAACAATTTTTAAGAATAGTTTAAACCATTCCCCAATGGGTTGGGTAGGGTTGGGCCCATAGACTTGCACACCTCGAGTGTTCCTCTCTTCAGTCATCCCCTTGAACAATTTGGTTGCTTCTTGGTAATACTGCTTTTGGCGCTCAGGCTGATACACCTTTGGTGGTGACACTGATTTGATGATCGATGGGGGGCCCTCGGCATAGCTATCTTCCCCTATCTTCTTCCCTCCTCAGGTGACTATATTAATATTTTTTGCGGGGAAACCCTCGTCGGTCTGAGGCTCAGCATTCACCAGGTTGGCCCCCCGCTTTCTGGTTCTCTCTTCCCATTTCACAATGAGCTCTGGGCAGTCTTCCGTCGCATGGGTATTAATTCTACATTGTGAACACCATGGTATTCTTGGGAGTGGGCACTCCCTTGTGACATGTCCTTCTTGATCGCAATTGTAGCATCTTAAGGGTCCTATGCCCCCCGATCTTCCTCCGTGTCCATTTCCTCCTCGCCCCCCTTGACTCACTTCATTGACTCTGAACGTGGATCTATCTAGCCTTTTTGCCAGAGCATCCAACACCTGACATTGATCGGTGTGATGAGTAGTCGATGCACAGAACTCACAGTAGTTGTTATTGGGGACATTAGAGTACTTTTGCAGAATTGGACACATCCACGGTAGGTGTCCATACGTTCTACAAATTTCACAAAAATCTGAGTTATTCCTTCCTGGGAAGGGTCCTTGCACTCCAATTGCCACAACCCCTACGATTGGAGTGGTTCCAAATGACCCCGCCACCCCTCCTGTTTGGTTAAGACCCTGCAATCATGGGCATTCCATCACAATGCATCCCTCCACCAGGAAATGGGTGCACCAAACATTAGGCTTGGTCGGTAGTACGGGCTGGAGATCCCTCAACTTCTTGGTCAGGTTCACAATCTAGCTTTCCAAGCCCGTGATTGTTGGATCATATAGACTTGTGCCTCCCCAATATTCATGCGGATATCCTACCATTGCTTCTATGCGAGATGCTTGCTCTAATGCATCTTGCAGGGTTTCTATCTTCTATTGGGTCAGTGGTGTTATGGTCAAGGGAAAGAGTGCCTTGATGAACCAGTCCCACTGGTGGTTCGGGTCCAAGGTGTAACTTAGCTTGGCGATGGCATCCTTAAACCTTTACATGAGCTCCCAAGCAGTCTCACCCTCCCTCTGCTTAATTTCCCACAACTCCGATAGCCCTTGCTAATCAATCTGCAATACCTTGAATTCTTGCACAAATCCCATCTTAATATCATCTATGGTTGGGTTTTGGTTCTTCTCTACCCACTTTATGAACCAGTGTAGGGCCCGTTCCCTTAGCATGGTCTAGAATTCCACCGCCCAAACATTATCCGGAGTCTAACGAGCTCTCTATATGGCTTTGCAGAGGTACCAGTGTTGCTCCACATCCTCATTCCCTTTACCTGCAAACTTCGGGTATCTAGTAAATGATCCCGCCATACTACTCTGAGTAATGACTAATAGCACAAAACAGTTGGTTCCCGGATATAGTGACCCCTGTAGTCCCAAGTTACTGCCATAGTTGGTTTTGGTATTACTCCCAGTATTGAGACCAGTTTTATATTTTTCCCGCACACTGTATACTTGTGCTGCTTTGGCTAAGTTAAGAATGAATTCTTCTGGTTTGTGATAAGGTACTAGGGGAAGGTTGGGGAAAACGCCACTTGTGTTTTGGGGTTGGGGCTACTGAACTTTGGTGGATGTTAGTTCCTCGTCGAATAACTTCCTCATTCCATCACCCATATTGTCATCATCTTCATGCCAGCATGGGTGCTGATCTTGCGGTTCTTCTTCTGCAACCTTCAGGGAGGATTCCCCATATGCTCCCGATTGCAATCCCACACCCGCAAAATTCCAAGATAGTCCTCCTCTAGTTCCCTGTTGCGATCCTATTTCTGCAAACTGCAGGGAATGTCCTTCCTCCTCTTCCCGATTCCAACATCCCTTCGTCCCATCTTTGGGTTGCCTAGCATCATCTTCCCCCTCCATCTCAGCTCAGGGTTTTCCCATCGCCACTCCTATTGGGCGAGACCCTCTCCTTCTTTTCCCTAGGGCCTGAGCTGCTCTTTCCTGCCACTTGTTCGCTAGTAGCACCCTTCTCTGTGCTCTAACATCCCTTGCTCTCTTTAATCCTTCTGCATCCATCCCCCACAGCATCCCTATCCCCTTGTGGGCAACATTTTCCCCTTTAGTTCCTTCCCCCGATACTGGGGTTTTACGCTTCCATCCTGGCAGTGGGTAGAGATAGCAGTCCCTCTTCTACCAAAAGCATCTTAATCCATGTTGGGATTTCCCCTATCAACTCCCCCCTTAGCTCAGAGTTGAACACCACCTCTGCCTTTGAGTAGGACTGATAGATTTCTGTAGCAAACTCAACTACGTATCCTTCCACCGTAGTTCTCACCCATAAATCAACTGCTCTCATCCGCTCATTATCCAGCTCCTGTAATAGTGCAATCTCGAATGGAGTCCAACTATGGTGGGCTCTTTCTAATCCACTTGAAATGATTTGCCTCCTTAGTTCCGTCAACCAATGGTCCTCAGGGAACTTGCACCAGAAGATTTCATACAGGTCCTCTAATCTATCAGCGTCCAAAATCTCCTGACGCACCTTACCGAACAATTGATTCCTATGGGCAACTCTTTTTGCCACAAGTTGGTCTACTTTGTGGTTCCACCAGCTTCTAATCTCTCTCTTAAACACCCTAGACACAATATTTTGAACCAGTTCTCCTAACTTCAGGTCCTGGAAACGAAACCATTTGTTGGCTCGGAAGAGTCATCAGGGAAAATACCCCGGGTTCAGGCACAGAAGGCCAACAATGGTCCATTGTAGTCTAGGACAACACTGGCATTTTCACCTCACCTCGAAGGGCAATGAGTCTCACCTGAAGCATGCCACGACCAAAAGGGGAGAAGGGCTCAGCAAGGAGTCGAGGGGATATCAGTTGAACATAGGCAGTCACACACATATGTGTCCATAATACACGAAACAACGATAATGATACCCTAAACTCATACACATGGATTCATCATAAACACCACATAACTAACAACATTCTAGTATCGATCTAGCAATCACCATCTTCATGCAACAAGGAGACTATTTAAAATTTTAATAAGCCCATAGAACATGATGCACAATGTGTTATGTCTTAACAACCATCAACTCTAATTACATTAGATTAACATGACATAGTACATTATAATTCGTCGACTTTCCATAAATAGTACATAAAATACACGGCTCAGTAGCTCGGGTCAGATCGGCTCCGCAACCCAGTTCCTCGGCTCTCTGATCTTCTTACTCCTGCTCCTACCTCCACGTACTTCCTTGGCAACCAAATCCTTCTGCATTTGGCAGGTTCAATCTCAGTAGTAACGCTAACAACCACAACAACAACCAACCCACTCACCACCAACAACAACCCCTTCCTTCATGCTCTTCCTCTTTTTATATTCTTCCTGGCTGCCTGGACTACCAGTTCTCACTCGGTTGCTTGCTCCCTTGGCTGCCTCTGCGCCTTCCCGTCTCCTCGGCTGCCTTTGCCTTCCGCTTCCACCTTGCCATCACCTTTCCACAACTCCTCATTCCGCCGCCCAACTGTTGCTGCCATTTGTCCTTTCCCGCCCTACGGTTGGTCAAAACCGGTCAAAACTCTTCAAAATTAACGAAGGCTCCAACAAAAGGTACCCTAAGGAAATGAGAATGTATTTTTTTCTTGAACCTCAGGGATGATCTGGATCTGATTGTAACCACTAAATTCATCTAGGAAATAGAATAACTTATTCCCTGTAAGAACATCTAAAACTTGATCAATGAAAGGCAAAGGGAAATGGTATTTCTTGGTGTCTTTATTCAATTCTCTGTAATCCACATAGATCCTCCACTTCCAATTCTTCTTTGGGACCAAAACTAGAGGGGACACCCACTCACTATCTAAGATGGGGTATATGAACCCTGCATCCAACAACTTTTGCAATTCTTCCTTTACTATGTCCTTGAGGGTTGTGTTCATTCTTCTCTAAGGTTGGTGCACAGGTTTTCATCCCTCTTTAATGTAGATGTTATGAGTAAAAATCAAGGCATACACCCCCTTCATTTTTGTATAGTTCCAAGCAAAGGCGTCAAAGTGTTCTCTCAACATCTTGCACATCTTCCCTTCTTGGTTGGATGAGAGAGAGGGGTTAATCTTCAAGGTTCTATATGGACCAAATTCTACAACTTTGACATGGGCAGGACTTGGGCCAACTAAGCATAATTCAGTCTAAGGACTACTCTTAGACTCTTTCACAAGCTCATCAAGAGGCATTGTATTAGGGGGTTGGTTCTAGAGGATCTGGTCAATAAGATCATCTTCATCAGGTCGCACCCCTCCTATAACAACATCTATGGGACATATTGGATGGGATGTTGTATGATACAATTCATCCTACTCCTTCTCTTCTAGCCACAATGGTAAGTCATGCTTAATGGATGGATGAGCAGGAGGGTACAATACTAATTGTTTGGAAAAATGCCCATTCTTAATGTTCGTGTTTTTGGACCTGTAACTAATGTAAGAATCAACAGTGGTTAACCATGGCCTTCCCAATATGAGAGGAAAACCGTTGAATTTGGTTTTGGGTTGGAGAACCAAGAAGTTAGCAGGATACTCCCATGAGTCAATGGATACCATTACATCCTCAACAACTCCCTCTCGAGCCACTGTGGATCTATCTGCAAGTTACAACATCATAACAGTCTTTCTTATGGCTCTTTAGAGGATTATTTTCAGCATGGTTTCTTTAGTCATCACATTGATGATAGCCCCAAGATCAATCAGGGTACGACGGAAAATAATGCCATCAATGTGTACATCTACCACTGGACTTGAAGGGTCTAAATATTTTGGAAAAAACACTCTCCCCAACCTCAAATCAGATAATTTATCAATAACAATGATGGTGGGGGTGTCTCATTTTCTTCTCCCAGGGTGTTTGAAACATTTCTCCTTAATAATCTTATTATAGATGGGAACATCCTTAATAGCTTGGAGGAGGGGTATTTTAACACCCAAATTATTTGATTCTCCGAAAATTTCAATCTCTTCTGGGGTGTGAGGGTTAGGATGGATCAATCTCTTAGGAAAAGGAGATGGATTTACTTTTGGGTTACTCTCTTCCTTTTCCTCTTCAGGTTCTTCAGGTGGAGATGGAAGTTAGTTATCTGGAAGCACTCTTCCAGACCTAAGGTTGATTTCTTGCATCTCCACAACATAGGTAGGGTAAGATGTCTCAACATTGTAGATCTGTTGTGCTTGCTTTTATTCGAGTTCAAATTGGGTTTATCAGGCATCTAAGGTTGCTTGGGTGGAGCATGATGAGTGAGTTTTGGTTGAGGTGGAGGTGGAGGTAGTAAAGCAGTAGGCTAGTTGAGTTGAGGCCTCCACCCTTGTGATGGGTTATTCCGTGGAGGACATTGAGAAGCATATGGATGAAATGTTTGATTGACATGTTGGGCAGGATATTGAGGAGCATACGAAAAAGAAGGAGGTGTGGACCATGATGGATGAGTGGAAGAGTACCAGGGTGGCAAGGGTTCATCCTAGTTGGGATGGTAATAAAAGTAACATCTCCCTTGCATGCCCTATTGGTATGGAGAAGTTCCTTGAGGCCTCCTTTGGCTTATAAAGCAGAGTTTCTCATCCCCTAATTCTGCCCCTTGGTATACAAATTTTAAACTAGGAAAAGGATAACATTTATTTGTGGCACAATTTTCCTCACAGATTGAGCATACCTCTATGAAATTTAATGGGCATTCATTTTTGGGGTGCCTTCTAGTGCATTTAGGGCAAAAAATAGCTAGGGATATCTCTTATTACTCATTTCTCCTCTTGATCTACATGGTATCCATTTGAAAAGAAAAGGTATGCAACGTTTCACTTTTAAAGGTCTCAAACATGTTTCCAATATCATTCTTGATCAAATTTGTGGAAGGAGAGGAACTGACCAAGCCTTGACTAACTCTGTGTTTCTTCCTAGCAGCCCTAGAGTGAATTTTGAACACTATTTTGATGTCATCATAGGATAACTAATAGATGTCTCCCCCATACATCATGTTGAGGGTTTCCAAAATGTCCTCCTTGATCCCTCAGAGAAGCACTAGCTTGAGTGATTCATGATAAAGGGTGTGTTTGGCCCTCCTATAATAGAGTTGAAATCTCTCCTCATTTTCCTCTATGGATTGATCAGGTCCAAGAGTCATTCTAGATATTTATTCCTTAATTTCTTTGGACCTACAGTAGTCCATGTACTTTTTATTAAAGGCTTTCTACATTTGATCCTAGGTAGTGATGTTATCAGTAGACAGACCCAAAAACCAGTGCAAGGCTGGATCCTTAAGGTTATATGGGAATAAATTCATCTTCTGGTCATCATAGCCATAGTCATAGGTCCTACAGACAATAACAAATTCATACATAAAAGTATCAGGATCCTCAGAGATTAAGCCATGGAAGTGTGGAAGGGCAGTAGGGATTATATTCTTCATTGTGGCCTCTCCATTAGTCTCTCTGATAGGGAAACCTCATTGTTCCAATTTTCAGCCATGGTTTGGATAGGTGAAATGGGTTCTTCTTTGTCCCCAATAGGTTCTTCAAATATCTCAGGTTGCTCACCTAAAGGGTCTTCTAACTCCCCCGTAGTCAGAGGGGGAAGCTCACAGTCACATAAGAAGAGTGAAGGTTGATTGTTTGAGGATGTGGGGGTGTTTGGTAGGAATTTTACTTGATTATATTTATTACTACGAGGCATGAAAGAAATTTTTTCTTATTTTATGTGATTTTTAAAAAACTGAATGCAAAAAAGAAAATAATGTTGAAGCATTAATAACATCTACTTAAACACATCCCTGGAAACGATACCAAAAAGTGGTGAGCCCTGGTATTGCACCAAGAATGTTGCAACTCCTAAGGGCTCCTGAACTCTATTTATCAACCCATGGAGCATACAAAATTTGAGGTGGAAGTGCTATATAAACAGTACATGAGATTATACCCATGCCACACTCGAGTAAGAAATTTGATCAGTAGTGCTCCAATACCATTCTTTCTACTGAATTAGAAGGAAAATAACTAATGAAGGTGCAATTCAGAAGCTAGCTCTAATGATAAAAAGGAAAATGCTTTTAAACCTCAACTTGTAAATTTTATTAACTTGTAAATGTTATTAAATCAATTCATGAAAATATAAGAGCTACACTACTTGTAGGAACGAAACTAAATTATCTTGCAATCAACCATTTAGCTACCAAATCTACTTGCAGATAGGAAAATAACCTACCAAATCATAAATCAATATTCCATGCATCATCTATCTAGTTCACACTTGCATATAAATCAATGTTCTATTTGTGCTAAATTTTTGATAAAGAGACTAATGCTATTCTATTTTGTAGTGAAGGAAAATGATGGTTGGAATGGCCTAGGTGCTTCCCTTGATCATGGAGTCACAGTTGGGGGTCAACCTACTTCTAAAATAAGTAGGTTTAGGGTTACATCATAATATCATAAATTCATATCGATTACATCCTTGGAAAATAAAGTGCACTTGATATCTGAGATGAAGCATATGCAAAATTGGAGCAGGAATTCATGAAATTATGTCTGCTGGCTTTGAACAAATATTATGTTCAAGAATATTGTTGGTCTCCTCATTCATACTACTTAATTCCCTGCAGTCCATTGTTACAAGATACATAGATATTATTAAACAGTGTAGCAACTCCCATAATGAAATAAAAGATATTAGTGTCGTCTTAAAAAAATGGAAATGTGCAAAATACACTAGTTATATAAAAGAACTTCACAAAAATATGGACATGAAAATTATATGTCTCGTAGAGCCATAAATAATCTTGCACAGTACATCCTACAGACTAAAGGAAAAATGGGGTCCCAAATTCCTTGCCATTTCCAAAAGAATTCATGACAATAAATGCTTGAGTAACATTTAAGAGGGAAAAACCACAAGAGCACTGTGGCTGAGGAGAATAGAATGAGGGAAAGGTCAGCCAATTACCTGCAATAAGTTCATGGGTTATAATAAATATCAACAAGGTGAGTGGTTGCACAAATCAAGATTATAGTGACAGTTGAAGCAGTGGGATCTAATGGTGGAAAAAATTTCAATCGTCTAACATTGGATCTGACGATGCACAAGAGTACATAGTGGCAACTAGGGGATTTTTTCCCATAGGGAACGTCTTACTGCGTAATTATCTTCAAAAAAATTAAAAAAAATTCTCTCAATACTTGTCTTTAAGCAAATTATAAAATTTATTTATTCCAAACTCTAATTTTCCTTAATTATAAATCCATGTTTTAGTTTATTTTACCAAGAAAATAAATATAATAATATACTAATAACTTTCTATAAAATATTTTAACTTTGTTTTTTCGATTTTGAAATTCTAAGAAATGATAACTTGTATATTGCTTTGATTTTAAATATACCATAATTTTATTCTTAATCATTTTATAATTTTTTTTATGTAAAATTTTTCAAATGAAGATAAATCAAATTATAATTAATAAATAAATAAAACAACAACAAACTAAATTAAACTAAATTTTATAATATTATTATTTAAAAATAATTCATAGGCACATTTAAATTTAAATTTAGATTACTCAAATTCAAATTATTAAATAATGTTTTAAAATTTATGATTTCCTTGTGTTTTTATTATTTTTAAAACACATATTAAAAACCTAAGTCAGAGTAAAAATTTCTATATATATACTTCACACTTATGTAGACTAGGACAAGACTTAGTGCAATCACATTTTAGAGATTTATAACCATAGATACCATTGCATCCATTACAACTATATTAATTATAACTTACAACTAATTATCATTACACTCATTTCTTTTCTGGAACAAGTGAATATATATATATATATATATATATATATATATATATATATATATATATATATATATATATATATATATATATATATATATAGATATATGACTGAGAAAATTATGTTTATCAACTCTTCAATGAATATATACATTTCCAACAAGGTCAAATTCACATTTTTGGGTTACACTTATTCATATAAAAAATTACAATATTTATTAAAATCAAATTGATAAACTCTCTTATGTTTAATCAATTTATTATTTAAATTATATTTATAATAAATTTATTATTTAAATCGTGACATTCAAAATTCAAATCATATTAAAAACTAATTTTTAAGTTACCAAATTTTAAATATAAGAATATTTAATTTCAATCGCAACACAAATTTTAAATATAAGAATATTACAATTTCAATTGCAAAGGGGATGGAATATTTTTTCAAATCTATAAACCAAAATGCTAGAAGTGTCATGAGAAATTAATCCATACCATTGTTAATTATATTTTCAAATGTAATTAGTAATTAAATTTGTTTTTCATTTAAACAATCTATTGCTCACAATTTTAAAGTTTGCATGTCATTATCGATATTTACAATTTTTTTTTTTAATTTCCATCTTTAAGGCTCCATAGAACCATAAAGTTGATCGAACCAATCAAGCTCCTAGCATGAGGTTAC
The DNA here is from genome assembly GCA_031772625.1 of Pinus tabuliformis. Classification (NCBI taxonomy): domain Eukaryota; kingdom Viridiplantae; phylum Streptophyta; class Pinopsida; order Pinales; family Pinaceae; genus Pinus; species Pinus tabuliformis. The sequence goes on from CM062818.1 coordinate 1,807,993,418, forward strand.
ACATGAGCTTGATCAAGAGTTAGTTTATATGTTGGAACAATCTATCTTTTAGCGCTCGATCAAATGCTTAAAATGCACAATCGAGCCATCTTTTTTTAAACTGTAACCCAACTCCATTATTTGACCCATAAGTAGTAATAGTAGTAGTACTAATAATTAAAGGCCACTATCAAACTAGACACCAAATTGATATATGAAAGACTTCCTTGTTTTTAAACAAGGTACTCACTTCCTCTCAACAATTTGATTGCTAAAGTCTACTTAGATATACATACTCTACCCTACCTGAATTAGAACTTGTGATCTTTTAAGAAAAACACACTCTTACAAACACATATGAGATCAGATTTAAAACAATTTAACTACTCCATATTCCTAAATTTCTAACCTAAAAAAATCAATTTCTTAAATTATTTAATATGAAAAAATTAATACAAATTATAAATTATTTAATACAAAAAAATTAATACAAGTTAAATTAAATGATATAATTTCATATTAAAAAATATAATCTCTACATACACATTAAAATAAAATCAATTAATAATATAATAAAGATTAATTATAATCAACCTTAATATTTAATTTAAATTTGATTATTGCACTACTAATTTTCTTTATTACAATTATCTTAATGTTATAAAACATATATATAAGCTCTTTATTGACTTGAATAAAATGTATCGGTATCTAACCAATTTTTCCAATTCATATCATCATTATTGATTTTTCTTTTAATTCAATTTAGAATTAATTAAAATTGGGTTATAATAAATGTTTTAGGGTGTTGAATCCATTTATGCATTCAAAAATGTATTTTAACAACAAAAAATCAAGAGTTTTTTTAGAGTGTTGAATCCATTTGTGTATTCAAAAATGTATTTTAAACAACAAAAAATCTTAAAATTGTATTATCTGATTCTGATGAATTCAGGTCAAAAAAGTCATTTCTTCTATAAGTTAAACTAGGCCATTTGATATTGTTTTTTTTTATCACTTGAAATATAACAAGTGGTTCTCATACTATGGAACAAACCAATTAAATTTGATAAATAAAAAGATTTTATTAAACCTTAAATTAAGAGTGAATTCAGTAGGAAGTGACAATGATGTGTAACCACTTCAATAATTTGATATTGTCTTTTTTATCATGTGAACTATAACAAGTGCTTCTTATTTTTTCAGAGTGGGAAACCTATCATAACTTAATTGTCAAACCAATAGTGAAGACAACCATCTGTGGCTGTTATTCACAAATGCAAGCTAACTCATCACCCTTATTCAAGGAAAACCACAACACCTGGAATAACCCGATGATGGTCCGTAAAGGTGTAGGCTTTCACTCTTCCAGATATCTCTGGGTCTTGGGTTGTTAACCTGTTTCCTTACGTCTGAGGAAAATAAGCTCTTAACCAAAGAAAAACAATTTTAAGACATACTCCATACCCAACCAATGTTTCTTATACTATAAAACAAACCAAATAAATTTAATAAATAAATAGATTTTATTAAAACTTAAATTAAGAATGGATTGAGTAAGAAGTGAAAATCATGTGTAACCACTTTAATAATTTGATAGTCTTTTTATATCACGTGAATAATAACAAGTGGTTGCCATATTATCGAACAAACCAATTAATGTGGACGTGTGTGGATATGTCTCAATGAAATAATGTTGATGTGTGTGGATACGCCTCAATGAATTGCAATGATTGTGGATATTATATATAACATGTATGCTACTTTATGAAATGATTATCAATTAGGCTCACGATTAGGTTCTCATATATTGGAATAACTTTAATTTTCGTTGGTAAAGTTCACTGGAATGTTATTTTATTAATGTTCCAACTATTTCACCACACAAATAACTTGGTGATGAAAGGTCATGGAATACAAAAATTATATCACTCTGGAGCATGGGTTCAAGGAATAATCTCTTTAGAAAGGTGAGCTTTGTACCAAAAAAATTATGGATTCACTTTTTTCAAACGTGGGGATGGTACATAGTTTTATGTGGTTGTAATTTGATTTTTTTTTTAAATTGTGGTCTAATTGTTACGTAGGGATGGACTTACTTTTTTCAAAAGTAGGAATGGAAGACATATGGTCTAATTGTTTAGTGGGGAATTTAACTTGTGATCTCATTGTTACATGGGATTGTGAGGTGGGGAATTTCAAAAGTGGGAATGATAGATATATGGTTTAATTGTTAGGTGGAGAATTTAATCTGTGATCCAATTGTTAGATGGAGATATTAGGTGGAGAATTTGATCTGTGGCCAAATACTGTACAGACTATTTATGCCTAAAAAATAGGTAAACAGAATTGATATACGTTAACGTTTTTGCTTCTAGATATAGTCAATCATTCATCGTATTGATTATCATGCTCATTTAACCCACTGCAGCGCTCCAACCCCGTGTAGCCTCATTACAGAGCCTCTATTGTCCCTTGTTTTGGTTTCAATATTCATATAATTCCCATTTTGTTTTTGCATTTTGGTAAAATGGCCAAGGAGTTTGCAATTGGAGAAGCGTCCGGAGTGGCCACAAACATCACCAATGCCATTATCGGTCTCCTCTACCTTTAACTTCTCAACAATGAACTCGACCGAAATGGAGCAGTCATTATGCCATATTTAAACCCAATTCTAAGATCAACAAAACAAGGTGTCGGAGTTAGTGGAAGGTTCTTTGGGAAGGATCAACAATGCCCTTTAAGAAGTCAAAGCCCTCATCAATCGCACCAATAGACAATGACAATGGTGTGGCGATTGCCACCTCTTTTTCAGCCCCAAGATCCCTACAGATATTAGAGAATGGAAGACCAGATTCAATGAGCTCAGCTTAATTCTGCTCTTTCAACAACTTCCCATAGTACACAGATTATGTAGTCCTCACGGCCTGAAGCAGAGGTGCTTCTTCAACCTCTACCAGATTCTGGCTTCGTAGGGTGTGGCATTCAAGCTGCTCAACAGCAACTGCTCTCATGGCCTAACCATCCTCATGCGATGATCAATGTTTGGGGATGGCATGGGTTAGGGAAATGTCATTACTCCAACTCATCTATTACTAGCACAACTACATTTATTAATGTAGTTGATATACGTGGATAGGCGTATATGAAGTATATATACAACCACATTGGTATACTTGGTATGCGTGGATAGGTGTATATGAAGCATATATACAACCACATTTTCCAATATGGTTGATATATGTTGATAGGTCTATATCAATCACATTAATAATTATTTTGTGTATTTTTTAAAAAACCAACTATTTATAATTATTAATAACTATATAAATAATAACAACCATATTCTTATATATTTATATATTTATGATTATTATATTAATATTATAATAATAATATTAACTATTAATTATTAATAATAATAACTCATAATAATATTATATTAATATAATAATATAGTTATTATTATAATAATATATTATATTATATTGTTATTGATTATATTATATTATTATAATAACAGTGTAATGTTATTATTGCTAGTTTTTAGACTTTTGTGATCCACACTAATTTTGATAAATTCTTTCGCATTAATTCGAAAGAATTTATCAAAATCAATATAATTATTATTAATATAATAATAATTGTATTATTATTATTATTATATAATATAATTATAATTATAATTATATTATTATAATAATAATATTAACTGATAATAATATTAGTAATACAACCCCCCCCCCTCGGGGTGGACGAGGTGGCGACGTGTGGAAATATAATGAAGGTAGGAAGGTGGCAATGCAGGCCACCACGCAACATTATAATTACACAGGACGTCGGGACGGCCTGCAGGCTAGGCAGAATCCCGAGGAGTAGAGGTGACAGAGAAGTGGAGGAAGAAGGAGGAAAGAACGGCGACGAATGGACGATGGGACGTCGGGTAGGTGGCAGAAGATTAATAAGGATAGGAGAGGGCAGAACCGAAGGTAGCATGCTGCAAAGGAAGGAGACGAAGGGAGTTCGAGGCTGGCCGGCATTCTCTGCAACTCGTCATAGAAAGGGGTATGAATTTGTAAAACCATCCATTGCTTTCTCTGCAATCCCTAGTAATATTAAGGAAAAGGGAAGAGGGTTAGCCACTGCAGAAGGTCGACGAAGGGAAAGGGACGTGAAATTCATCCATATTATTACCAGTCAGAAGACAGTGGGTGGGAGAATGAGAAAGGCTGGGGTCGAAACTAGCAAGGCAGGGAGCCGGACAGGTCAGGACAAATGCATGCAAGGTTCTCGGTTAGATACTGATCAGGGGCAGTTGGAGACGGAAAAGCAGATGGTTTGGGAGGAAGAGAAGACCCCCGAGCAGACTTACCAATTTCATTCCAGGAAAGGAGGGGCAGGGAAGGTCAAAATTCCTGAAAAAGAGCAGCAAGGGGAGGGAACGAATCTGGAAAAGAAAGCTAAGGTGCCTGGAGGCGAGGAATTTACAGGGAACGCATCCTTCGATGTTGGGCAGGGGAGTCAGGCAGCAGCCAGGAACAAACCAGCTCGCCCAGGTCGCGGAAGAGGGCGTAGGGGCAGAGGAAGAAGTCGACAATCTGGCAGACAGGAATTAAGACCCCCATCTCCAGTTTGTCAGAGACGAGGCTGGAAAACCATGAGGCATATGGTGCAGGAGGCAGAAAAAGCCTACAATGAAGGAACTGACGCCGATATCCGCAGGCTAATTCAAGAACTAGAAGCAAATGCAATGCAGGAAGACTCGGAACCAGAGATGGAAGACTGGGGTAACTTGATCCCTGACCCGGGCAATACCAGGGGACGCCTGTCCTTATACAAGCAGGCTTTACATGTATATTGGGTGTTGAAGAGATTACTGGCAAAGGCAATGGAGTAGGTGGCAGTGGAAATGGCAGAGATGGCTCAAGGCATACCCAATTTAAGGCGAGAAATGAAAAATCTCCAAATCACTATGCTCATGCAGGACAGTAAGTTGGAGGAGATTCAACAACAGCTGAAGAAGCTAGTTCCAGTGACAAAAGATGAAGACACTCCACCTGAAATCATGGTAGATTAATCCTTCTAGTTGTTACAATGGTTTTCCTTGTTAGTTCTCTGAGAACAAGCTCTCCTTTTTCTGTTTATAGTTTCTAATGTCGATAGGAAATCAGATTAGTAATTTTGGCAGTAAGGTTTATTTGGCATGGATATGCAGACTTATTCTTTTTTGCTACTGGTCGGCTTATAAAGACTTAAGGTGGCCAACAGACCCGGTTTCCCTTCGGGGCGGGTTGAGGCCACCAAATGCTTGTACTTATTTCAACCTGGTTAAATAGAAAAACAAAGGTCCTACTTTAGCTTACAAAAAAATTATTAGTACTACTAATTAACAATAATAATAATAATAATAATAATTTATTTTAAAAAATTACCATTTTTTAGAAAAAAATATAAATGTTTCTATTCTATTATATTTTATAAGTTATAATAAAAATAATAGTAATAATAATTTACTAATAAAAATGAATAAATAATAGTTAAATAGTTAATTATTGTTGTAGTTAATTCTTGTTAAACAATAATAATAATTTTTTAATTAAATATTGGTAAATAATAATAATATGAATAGTAACTATTTGAATAAGAATAATTATAATTAATTTTTTGTCACAATGTGACATTGGATCGTGGTTGACCATGGTTGATCGTGGTTGAATTTCATATTGAGACAATCTTTGTCACAAAGCGACATTTGAGCATGGTTGACCATGGTTGACTATGATTCACCATGTTTGACCCAAAGGAATAACAAACCATTGGGATTAATACTAAAAACCCAAGATTGACCATGGTTGTCCACGGTTGACCATGGTTGACCATGTTTGATTCTATAAATCATGGGTGACCATGATCAACCATGCGGGACCATGGTTGGCAATGATTTTTATATGGAGACAATTTTTGTCACAATGCGACATCCCACCATGGTTGACCATGGGTGGTTATGGTTGACCATGGTCGACCATGATTGATATTATAAAACCAAGTTAATAATAAACCCAAGGGATTGATATTATGAACCCAAGGGATTAATAGTAAAACCCCATGATTGACCATGGTTGACAATGTTTGACCATGATTGATATTATAAACCCAAAGGAGTAATAAACCCAAGGGATTAATACTAAAACCCCAAGGGAATAATATTAAACCGAAGGGACTAATATTATAAACCCAAGGTATAAAAACTCCAAGATAAATATTATAAATACTAAAATAAACATGGTTTAGCACAGTTGATTTTAATATTGAGACAATCCATGTCACAATGCGACATTGACCATGATTGATTTTCATATTGAGACAATATCTGTCAAAATGCAATGTTAGACCATGGTTGATTTCCATATCTAGCCTTCTTTGAGCATGGTTGAACATGGTTGGTTATCATTGACCATGCGAGACCATGGTTGGCAATGATTTTTATATGGAGACAATTTTTGTCACAATGCGACATCCCACCATGGTTGACCATGGGTGGTTATGGTTGACCATGGTCAACCATGATTGATATTATAAAACCAAGTTAATAATAAACCCAAGGGATTGATATTATGAACCCAAGGGAAAAATAAACCCAAGGGATTAATAGTAAAACCCCATGATTGACCATGGTTGACAATGTTTGACCATGATTGATATTATAAACCCAAAGGAGTAATAAACCCAAGGGATTAATACTAAAACCCCAAGGGAATAATATTAAACCGAAGGGACTAATATTATAAACCCAAGGTATAAAAACTCCAAGATAAATATTATAAATACTAAAATAAACATGGTTTAGCACAGTTGATTTTAATATTGAGACAATCCATGTCACAATGCGACATTGACCATGATTGATTTTCATATTGAGACAATATCTGTCAAAATGCAATGTTAGACCATGGTTGATTTCCATATCTAGCCTTCTTTGAGCATGGTTGAACATGGTTGGTTATGATTGACCATGGTTGACAATGATTAATATTATAAACCCAATGGATTGATATTATAAACCCAAGGGATTAATACTAAAACCCCAAGGGATTATGAACCCAAGGGAATAATATTAAACCCAAGGGACTAATATTATAAACCCAACGTATATAAACACTAAGATAAATATTATAAACACTAAAATAAACATAACTAACCATCATTGATTTTCATATTGGGACAATTGTTATCATAATTCGATGTTGGACCATGGTTGACCATGGTTGACATCATAATAAACCATGGTTGAGTAGGGAATAATAAACCAAAGCGATTGATATTATAAACCCAAAGGAACAATAAACCCAAGGGATTAATACTAAAACCCCAATGGTTGATTTCCATATAGAGACAATCCTTGTCACAATGCAACGTTGGACCATGGTTAACCATGGTTGACCATGATTGATATTCATATCGAGACAATATTTTTCATAACACAACATTGGACCATGGTTGACCATGGTTGATTTCAATACCCATATGGTTTGACCATGATTGAACATGATTGGCTATGATTGACCATGGTTTACCATGATTAATATTTATAAACCCAATGTATTTATATTATAAACCCAAGGGATTAATACTAAAATCCCAAGGGAATAAGATTAAACCCAATGGACTAATATTTATAAACCCTAAGATAAATATTATAAACACTAGAATAAACATGATTGACCATGGTTGATTTTCATATTGAGACAATCCTTATCACAATGCCATGTTGGACCATGGTTAATTTTCATATCCAAACAATCTTTGTCATAGTGCGATGTTGGACCATGGCTAATCATGATTTATTTTCATATTGAGACAATCCTTATCACAATGTCGTGTTAGACCATGGTTAATTTTCATATCTAGTCAGTCTTTGTCACAATACGACATTGGACCATGGTTGAACATGGTTGATTTTCATATCGAGACAATTTTTGTCACAGCGCAACGTTCAAATATGTTTGACCACGATTGACCATGGTTAACCATGTTTGGTTCTATAAAACATGTTTGACCATCATCAACCATGGCTCACCATGGTTGACCATGATTGTCCATGATTTTTATATGGAGACAATTTTTATCATAAGGCGGAACCGACCATGATTGACCACGGTTGACCATGGTTGGTTATGGTTGGCCATGGTTGACCATGATTGATATTATAAACCCAAGTTAATTATAAACCCAAGGGAGTGATATTATGAACCCAAGAAAAAAATAAACCCAAGGGATTAATACTAAATCCCAAGGGATTATGAACCGAAGGGAATAATATTAACCCAAGGGACTAATATTATAAACCAAACATTGGTACACCCTAATATAATTATTACAAACACTAAAATAAACATGGTTTATTTTCATGGTGAGATAATCCTTGTCACAATGTGACATTCAGCCATGGTTGGTCATGTTTGGCTATGATTGACAATGACTGACCATGATTGATATTATAAACCCAAGGGATTGATATTATAAAACCAAAGGAATAATAAACCCAAGGGATTAATACGAAAACCCCAAGGGATTTTGAACCCAAGAGAATAATATTAAACCCAAGAGAGTAATATTATAAACCCACGATATAAAAAACCTTAAATAAATATTATAAATACTAAAATAAACATGGTTGCGCAAAGTTGATTTTCATATTGAGACAATCCTTGTCACAATGCGATGTTGGACCGTGGTTGACCATGGTCAAACATGGTTGTTTATTGTTGACCATTGTTGAATAATATTAAACCCTAGGAATATGAACCCTTATATCACTATACCCAAGGGATTGACATTATAAACACACGGGAATAATAAACCTAAGGGTTAAAAATTATAAATCCAATGCATATAAACCCTAAAATGACTATTATAAACCCTAAAATAAACATGGTTGACCACGGTTGACCATGTTTGATTTCCATATTAGATTAATCTATTGTGATATTAACATAATCATGACAAATATTTAACCCTTAATATTGGGGTTTTATAAAACCAAGGGATTATTAATATTATAAATACAAGAGGTCAATAAACCCAAGGAATTATTAATATTACAAACCCAAGGCATTAATATTATAAAAAAAAATGATTAATAAATGCAAGGGATCAATATACCCAAGGAATCAATAAACCCAATAAACTAATATTAAAAACCCAAACGATTAATAAACCTTAGGAATTAATATTTTAAGCTGAGGGGATTAATAAAACCAAGGGATTAAATGATAAACCAAAGGAATTATTAATATTATAAACTTGAAGAATGAAAAAACCCAAGCATTTGATATTATAAACCCAAGGGATAAAAAATTGCAAGGGATCAATATTAAAAATAGAAGGGATTAATAAAGCCTAAGAATTAATATTTTAAACCCAAAGGATTGATAAACCCACATGACTATGAATATTATAAACCCAAGGGATCAATAAACCCTAGGGATTATTAATATTATAAACCCAACAGGTTAATAAACTCAAGGGATAAACATTGTAAACCTAAGGGATTAATATTAAACCTTAGGACTATTATTTAAACCTTAATATTTGGGATTAATAAACCCAAGGGATTAAATGATAAACCCAAGGAATTATTAATATTATAAACTTAAAGAAAAAATTAACCTAAGCATTTAATATTATAACCCCAACGAAATATTAAACCAAAGGGAAATAGTAAACCCAACAAAATAATATTATAAACAAAAATAATTAATAAATCCAAGCGATTTCCCAGATGCGGGTGAATAAATGCGTTGTCATAGCGCAGCAAAAAAGGGACGGCAAGTGGCAAAGCCAACTATTCGCCCACGCCTCCCTCTAGAACTCTACCGCAGGCATTTATGGAGATTTATTGCAGTGCGTGGGACAAGGTAGACTTGCTCTATTGATTAAGATGACGCTCTCGGATTGCTTCCCCCATACTCATTCTCCTCTGAATCTTATCTATCTCCCTGATGCCATAGAGCCGAGCCTGCGCACGACATCGGGGAGAAGAGGCCAGCCTGATTTGGACGAGAATGCCCATTTCTCACACAATCTCCTTCATAGCCTTCGCTCTGATATTTCGGACCTTAACCTTGGCACTGATCTGAATACCTCTGCTCCTTCGGCCCCCTCCAGCAATTCCACCCCTATCACCGCCCTTCCTCGTCCCAGCTTATCCCATTCAAGCCAGTTTAGCATGCCTTAGTTGCGCCATCGAATGCACTACCAGAGGGGTGGCAGCAGAGGCAAAGTAATTCAGCCTCCATCCTAGTCTCGCTCAAAATCTACCCCTTCTATCGCTTCTTCCCCCTCTTCTACAACTCACTTCACAAGATGATATCCTGCCACCTGCAGTGGACGAGGACGCGCGCAGATGGTAGGTTCAGGGAGTGATGCAGAGACTCCTCAACCTCCCAGCCATTCAACCCAATTTCAGTTTCGATGTACTCTGGACAGGCCATGCATAATTGCCACAATTTCTGTTGCATTCGAAGAAATACCTCAAAGCACGTATACCCCAGCTAGCCATATCCCGAAGAAGACAGTTGCAGGCAAAAGGAAAGCCCCTGGCATCAGCTCAGGGGAACGCAGAACTCAGGAGGACGCCTCAGAACGCAAAGGCGCAGATCATGGAGGTAATACCTCAACCCGATCCAAGACGATGGAGGAAGCACCGAGAGTTCAACAGGTTGTGGAGGATGAGATGGAAGAATACAGATGTTTGATCGTTAAAGAACCTCCTCACTCCAATGACACATAGCCGTTCCAAGCTTACCCTCCTGCCAGGTCATGAGCTCACGGATTCCCATATCAGTGGTCCATTTTGTCGTTTCCTTTGTGAAAATGTTGTCAGCGGTCTATTTTGTTGATTACTGTATGCAATTGTTGTTAAATTTTAATGTGAAGTCTGATAAACTGTTCCAGGCTGTAACCCCTGCGTGGGTAGCAAACATTTCAATTTTGGACTGGTTTCCCCATTGCGGGCAGTCACTTTTAGATATAGGTTGTTAAATAGAGCTTATTTTGAGATCTGAACTGCAGAGGCCGATGCCTCCTTGTACCATTTTGTTATATCAATAGATTTAGACATATTTAGAAAAAAAAAGAAAAGTCCAAGCAATTAACAAACCCGGGGAATCAATAAACCCAACAGATTAATATAAAAACCGAAGAAATTAATAAACCCTAAGAATTGATATTCTAAACTCAAGGGATTAATAAACCAAAGGGATTATTAATATTATAAACCCAAGGAACTAATAATACCAACTGTTTAATATTATAAACCCAAGGAATTAATGAACCCAAGGGATAAATATTAAAAACCTAAGGGATCAAAAAGCACAAGGGATCGATATTACAAACACAAGAGATTAATGAAGCCTAGGAATTAATATTCTAAAAACAAAGGATTGATAAACTCGCATCATTGTTAATATTATAAACCCAAGCGATCAATAAACCTTAGAGATTGTTAGTATTATACACCCAAAGAATAAATAAACTAAAAGGATAAATATTATAAACATAACGGATTAAACCCTTAATATTGGGTTTTAATAAACCGAAGGGTTTATTATTATTATAAATCCAAGGGATTATTAATATTATAAATACAAGGAATGAATAAGCCCAATGCATTTTTAATATTATAAACCCAACGCATTAATATTATAAAAGAAAATGATTAATAAACCCAAGCAATCAATAAACCCAACAAACTAATATTAAAAACCTAAATGATTAATAAACCCTAACAATTAATATTTTAAAGTCAAGGGATTAATAAACCCAAGGGATAAAATGATAGACCAAAGGAATTATTAATATTATAAACTCAAATAAAAAATAAACCCAAGCGTTTAATATTATAAACCCAATAGAAAAATATTATAAACCTAAGGGATAAAAAAATGCAAGGGATCAATATTAAAAACGGAAAAGATTGATATTTTAACCCCAATGGATTAATATTATAAACCCAAGTTGTTTAAACCCCACAATAAATATTATAAATCAAAAAATAAACATCAATGACCATCATTAACCATCGTTGATTTTCATATTGAAACAATATTTCTTATAATGCGACGTTGGACCATGGATAACCATGATTCACCATGATTGATTATGGTTTTCATCTTAAGACAATCTTTGTTATAACACAACGTTCGAAAACGCTCACAATGATGCTAACATTTTTGGGACACCTATACGCTAACTTTTTTGCCTCTACATATAGTCAATCATTCATCGTATTGATTATCACACTCGTCTAACCCACTGCAGCTCTCCAACCTTGTGCTGGCTCGTTATAGGCCCTTTATGGTCCCTTGTTTTGGTTTCAATCTTCATATAACTTCCATTTTCTCTCTCCATTTTGATAAAATGGCCAAGGCATTCGCAATTAGAGAACCATCCGAAGTGGCCACAAACATCACCAACGCCATTATTAGTCTCCTCTACCAACAATTGAAGAATGTGAGGGAGCTGGGGAAGAACCTTCAACTTCTCAACAATTAACTCGACCATATGGAGCAATCGTTACTCCATATTCAAACCCAATTCAAAGATCAGCAAAAGAAGTTTTCGGAGTTAGTGGAAGGTTCTTTGGGAAGGTTCAACAATTCCCTACAAGAATTCAAAGCCCTCATCAATCGCACCAACAGACAAAGATGGTGGTGTGGCAGTTGTTGCCTTTTTCTATTAGGAAACCAGATCACAAAAAGATAGAAAATATAGATCAACGCCTTAGAATTCAGCCTCTTCGAGGGGACAACCTCCTTTACATTACACAAATGAACAATTATTAGATGATACAAATGATTAAACCTTGATCCTATATATAGAAGTCTAAGGGGTCACAATGTAATCAAGCTGACATAACAATAATAACATAAGGGCACAAAAATAACAATAGTGGGTTTTTATGGGGCATACTAATAACAATATGGGGGCAATAGGGGCACAATAATAACAATAAGGGATACAATGGCAATAGTAATGGTGGAATCACTAGTATTATAGGGGCCCAACATGTCCCCATCCTTCCGAAAAGTGTTGTCCTCAACGCTTGAGTAGTTCTGGATGCTTCTATATAAAATTCTCATCCTCCCATGTGGAATCTTTAGAAAATAAGTTCTTCCACTTGATGAGATACTTCGAAATAGATTGATTTCATAGCTGTCAAGTTCTTGTTTCTGTGACTGCTTCCGGTTCCAATATGATTTTTCCTTCCTCGTCAAGTTCTGGAAATATTGTTTGAATTGGGAGCTTGTCACCTATAACCTTCTTTAAACATGAAACATGGAAAACTGGGTGCACTTGGGAAGCTGCAGGAAGCTCCAATTTGTATGTCATAGTACCAATCTTTTGCAACACCTTGTACGGACCATAATACTTTAGTGATAATCTATTATCATTCTTAGCTTGCATGAGGGAAATTTGTTTATATGGTTGTAGCCATAGGAATACCCAGTCACCTACATCAAAACTTCTTTCACTACAATGTTGATCTGCCTGTTGTGTCATCCTATTCTGTGCCAACGTGAGGTTATCCTTTAAGAGTTGCAAAACTTGTTGTTGATACTCGATGTGATGTTCCACTGCTTGAACCTTAGAATTTTCTCTTGAATATGATGTGATGGATCATGGTGGATGATATCCATAAAGTGCCATAAATGGGGTCATTTTTGCTATAGTATGGAAGGAAGTGTTATACTACCATTCATCTAGAGGCAACCATTTGACCCATTGTGTCTATTTATCAGATACAAAGCAATGAAGATATCCTTCCAAACATTTGTTTACTACTCAGTTTTCCCATCAGATTGAGGATGATAAGATAAGCTATGAGCTAACTAAGTACCAAGACACAAAAATAATTCTGTCCAAAAATTTCTAGTGAAAATGGGATCTGTGTCTCTTACAATAATCTTTGGGTTTCCATGCAGCTTTTGAATTGTTTCCATAAATGCAGTAGAAACCGTACTAGCTTTAAATGGATGTGATAATGCACAAAAGTGTGCATACTTGGTAAGTTTGTCAACTACCACCATGATGACACTCTTTCCTTCGGACTTGGGTAAGCCTGTGATAAAATCCATTGAAACCTCCTCCCAATGTTGGCTTGGAATGGATAAAGGTTGTAATAGACCTGGGGTCTTAATTGTTTCAAATTTATTTTGTTGGCAAACCAAACATTCCACCGCAAAATTTTGAATATCCGATTTAAGGCCATTCCAAAAAAATTCCTTCTTAACCCTGTGGTAAATTTTCAAAAATCCTGAGTTCCCTCCTAAGGGAGAAGTGTGCAATTCCATAAGAATCTTTTGTTTGAGTTGGGAATTATTACATAGGTATAAGCGATCTTTGTACCATAACGAATTATTTTTCCAGCTAAATGTATCAGATGTATTGGGACCTTCTTGTAACTTTTGAATGAGTGCCCACACTTCTTTGTCATTCTTCCATTCCTCCCTTGCTTAGTTTATCCAATCTGGTTGGATAATAGAAATGGCGCACAACAATGCTTCCACATCCTCATCCTTTCTTGAGAGTGCATCTGCCATAACATTTTGCTTCCCTTTTTTGTAGATGATTCCAAAGTCATAACCCAACATCTTTGTAACCCATTTTTGTTGCTCTTCAGAGGATAATATTGGTTCTAAAAAGTATTTAAGATTATCATGGTCCATTTTTCCCTTGAAGTTTCTTCCCATTAGGTAGGGTCGCCATTTATTAAGTGCATGTAGTATTGCCAAAATTTCCTTCTCATGAATAACTTTGTGTAAATACTTTCCCTTGATTGGACAACTTTCGAAAGCAATGGGTATTTCATCTTGAATTAAAACAGCACCAATTCCATTTCCTAAAGCATCACATTCCACAATAAAGGTTTTTGTGAAGTCCAGCGTAGCTAAGACTGGTGCTTAGCACATTGCCTCTTTAAGATGTTCGAAGGCCTTCGTTGCTTCTAGAGTCCATGAAAATGCATCTTTCTTCAATAATGTTGTTAGAGGTGCTGCTATTCTCCCATAATTCTTAACAAATTTGCGATAATACCATGTCAACCCGAGAAATCCTCATAGATGCTTTATGGATGTGGGGATTTTCCATTCCTTAACGGCTTTAATTTTTCTAGGGTCTACCTTAACACCTTCATGAGATACAATATGAACCAGATATTCCACCTCTTGTACTCCAAAGAAACATTTGGAGATTTTTGCATATAATTTTTTCTCCTTCAATAGTTTGAGCACCCTGTCAACATGTTCAACATGATCCTTCCAAGACTTGTTGTAGATTAGTATATCATCAAAAAATACTAACACAAATTTTCTAAGGAAGGGTTTGAAAATGGAATTCATCAAACCTTGAAATGTAGAAGGTGCATTGGTAAGGCCAAAAGGCATGACCAAAAATTCATAATGACCCTCATGATTTCTAAATGTTGTTTTTTGAATGCCTTCAGTCTTCATTCTGATTTGATGAT
This sequence comes from Pinus tabuliformis, assembly GCA_031772625.1. Classification (NCBI taxonomy): domain Eukaryota; kingdom Viridiplantae; phylum Streptophyta; class Pinopsida; order Pinales; family Pinaceae; genus Pinus; species Pinus tabuliformis. Next base: position 1,808,008,923 of record CM062818.1, read on the forward strand.
ATCCTGAACGAAGATCCAACTTGGTGAAGTAAATTGATCCATGCAATTCATCAATGACAAGAATGGAAAATTTATCTTTAATATTGAGCTTGCTGAGGTCCCTATAATCCGGACACATGCACCATGATCCATCCTTCTTTTGCACCAATACTACTAGAGCAGAGAAAGAACTTTGACTAGGTTGAATTATACCTGCCTCTAGCATTTCTGCAACCATACGTTCAATTTCACTCTTTTGGGCATAGAGATATCTGTACGGCTTGATTTTTGGAGGAACACTTCCTGGAATAAAATGAATAGCATGATAATGATCACGAATAGGTGGGAGACCTTTGGGAGTCTCAAATACCTTGGAATGATTGTCCAAGACTTTTTGGATATCTGGAGAAATAGATGATTTTGATGTGGGAACCTCTAGCGAACATAATTGTGCAATTACACCTCGTTGTTCCTCCTTTAGAAGCTTTGTCATACTGTTAGAGCTAATTATCTTTCCCAGTTTCCCTACAATACCCCTTAATTCAACTTCCTTTCCTTCCGCACAAAATTTCATGAAAAGTTCTTGAAAATTAAAAGCTATTGTACGCAAGGATTGTAACCATTGGACTCCTAGTACAACATCAGTACCACCCATTGGAATGGAAAGAATTGGGCTAATTCAATACATATTCTCCCATGGATAGCTTGATATTATAGCACTTTCCAGAGCAATTTATGGTTCCTCCACTTGCAACCATCACTTGACACTCTGGTGCTAGATATAGGAAGCAATTCAATTCCTTTGCTATCTTACAATGAATAAAATTATGGGTACTTCCCAAATCAATCAACACTATTACCTTTTTCTTCTTGATATGTCCTTCTATCTTGATAATTTGAGGAGTGGTAATTCCAGCCAATGCATTACAAGATATGGTTGAATTCATTTCTTCTTTATCTAGGGTTTGTTCCTAGAGTATATCCTCTTCTTTTGACACTTCTTGTTCCTTTTCTTCCTCCTCTTCAAAATCTATGTAGAATAATTTCTTCTCAGCACACTTATGACCTTTAGTGTATTTGCTATCACAACAGTAACAAAGCCCTTTTTCTCTTTTTTTTTCCAATTGTTGTGGTGTCAACCTTGTAGGTTGTGGAAGGCTAGGGGCCACAACACTTCCATCTTTATAGTCGTGAGTGGTAGGCTTCCTCGTTGCCATAATTTTGCTTTCCATTTTTCTTGCTAACCTGAATGCCTTCTCCAATGAATCAGGGTCCCAAAGGCGAACCTCATGTTGGATATTATCCTTTAAAATCCCAATGAACACATCAATCCTATGCTCCTCTAGAATATATTTTACCCTTATGTTTAATTTTTGGAAGTCCTAAATGTGCTCCACCATTGAACATTGAACCCTTTTGTTTGATATTTATCAATTGGCTAAAAAAGGTGTTACTTTTTGTATCCTCATAATGTGCTATCATTTCTTCCACAAAAATTGCCCAGGTGACAATTTGTTTACGAGAGCAAAGCCATCGATACCATACAAATTGATTTGGTTCCAAATATAAAGTTGCAATACATACCTTTTATGTGTTTTTCACATTATGGAGATCGAAAAATTGCTCCATCTGTAGTATCCATGTTCCGGGATCCTTTCCATCAAACTTCCTCATATCGATTTTTGGAACATGGTGGGTCTTCAATCCAACATTAGAGTCTATGAAATCATGATTAACATTTTGTTTGTTCTCATCATGAGTTTCCTTTACTACCCTTTCGCCATTAGTGACCATTTCTTGTAGCAACTTATTCAAATTTATCTTCAATTCTTCCATCTTATCGTCCATGCCATTCATCTTAGCATCCATGCCATTCATCTTAGCTTCTATGCCTTTCTTTAAACCATCCATCTTAGCTTCCATGCCATCCATATTAACTTGCATGCCATTCATATTAGCTTCTACGCCATTCATCTTGGCTTCATTTACCTTTAGTGAGAATGAAATTTTTTGTACTTGGTCTTGTAATTTTGATATATCATGTTGCATTTATTCCTCTTCTTCACGAGTCATGATAGAGCTTTCAGGTTGCTTACTAGGTGTTTCCATTTTATTTCTCCGTGGAATTAATTAATGCTAATAATTATTCACTATTCCCTTTGAATTCCTTCAAACTAATTTTTCAAACCAATCTTATGCAAAATTCAAAAAAACTACACACCTTTTTTTTCACTTTGTAAGAGCTCGATATTGAATTTGTTGTATCTCTGTAACTGCGGATCTCAAATATCTAAAATCTCGTCCTGTGGTAGCCCTTTGAGTCCTCTTTCTAACCCCGCAAGTCTGATCAAGATTGGATTCTCCAAGGAAGCGTTATGCCAAATCTCCCACGGTAACCTGATTATAGAATAGTTCAGTAGAGTGAACTTGTACTATGTGCCACGTGTCATTGTTTCGTCCTTAGTACCTGAAAATGATACAATGAAAACTACAGACCGTCCTCTTTCTGAAAATTCTTATGAAATTTCAATCTGATGCTCAAAACAAAAGTTGTGATGATTTTTCCCAGGTCACCTGTTTGGAATGTAATTCGGGAGTTTCCAAAACACCAACTTCCTCAGCTCATATCTCCACAAATATAGCGAGACAGGATCTAAAATTCGGACCCAAAGTTCAGAATAATTTCAGCCTATATGGGTTTTTTTTTTAGCTTTTGAAACATCGTAGAAAAAAAGTTATAGCGAAAATACCACGATGACCTGTTTGGAGAAGCGAAACCCTAGAATCCAAAGCTCTGATACCAAATGTTAGGAAACTAGCTCACAAAAAGATAGAAAAGATAGATCAACGCCTTAGAATTCAGCTTCTTCAAGGGGGAAACCTTCTTTACATTACACAAATGAACAATTCTTGGATGATACAAATGAATAAACATCCCTTCTATATATAGGAGTCTAAGGGGTCACAATGTAATCAAGCCGACGTAATAGAAATAACATAAGGGCACAAAAATAACAATAGTGGGTTTCTATAGGGCATACTAATAACAATATGGGGGCAATAGGGGCACAATAATAACAATAAGGGATACAATGGCAATAGCAATGGGGGAATCACTAGTATTATAGGGGATTAACATTTTTTCAGCCCCAACATCCTTGTAGATATTAGAGAATGGAAGACTAGATTCATTGAGCTCTTCCGACAGCCTGATTCTACTCTTTCAATAGCTGCCCATATTTCACAGATTGTGGTGTCCTCACAGCTTGAAATAGAGGTGCTTCTTCCACCTCTACCATATTTTGGCTTCGTGGGGTTTGGCATTCAAGTTGCCAAGCAACATCTGCTCTCATGGGTTAATGATCCTCATTTGGTGATCGGTGTTTGGGCGATGACATTGGTTGGGAAAATGACATTACTCCAACTCATATACAATAACTACAAGAAGAAGGTAAGTACTAGCTTCGATCTCATCATTTGGTATACCATTTCTCAAAAATATCAGATTCAAAGTCTCCAGGGTACCATTGTCGAGTCTCTGAAGTTAAGATTTGAGCGAAGATCTAGTATTGACACGTGAAAGATGAAATTGTATGCATCTCTTGAAAATAAGAGGTTTTTTCTTGTCATGGACGATATTTGGAGTCCAACTGATTTGAATCAAGTTAGGGTCAATTTTGGGCGTGATAAAGGCAACAAAGTCTTAATCTCCAGTTGCTACAGAGATGTAGTTGAAGTAATGACAGAAAAAGATTACTACATGATGATAGGACCCCTCTCCATAGAGGAAGGGTGGGAGTTGTTCCAGAGATAAGCATTTAGAAGTGGGGATGCTCCAGACAATAATGTAGAGCTTATTTCTACACAAGTTACTTTGGAGTGTAAAGGGTTTCCCTTAGAAATAAATACAGTTACCGCAACTATGGCTCGGAAAAATACTGTTGATGAGTGGAGTCGTGCTTTAGTTTTGATGAAAAATGTAGATCCATCCTTCCCCTCCACTCACATGATTGCCATTGATTTAGAGCCCTATCAGCAGTTGAGATGGATCTATAATTATTTGTCCAATCATGACCTAAAGATGTGTTTTCTATATCGTGTTGCCTTTCCTGAGGATGCACAGATTGAATATGAGACGTTGGTGGAGTGGGCAACCAAGAAAGGTTCATCAATCAGAAACATTTGGACAACAAGTAAAAAGCACACTACTTTCTTAGAAACATCTAAAACTTAAGAAGAAGGAAACATAAAAAATTAGTAAAGATGGAAACACATCTATAGTTGTTTTATATGATAATGTAATTGATTTTTATGTCATATATTTTTTAATTAATAATTCATAAGGAGAATGTTTGCATTGTTTATAAAATGCTCATATCTCCCTCATAATAAGATGATGGTATTTTTTTCTAGAACATCTGTGTTATTCTCTCCCTTTCTGAATATTTTTAGATCTATATGTAGATCAGTTTGTATTAGAGCATAAGATCTTGGAAGCCATCCACTTGTCCAAAGAATTTTTTTGGGGATTTGTGGCTTTAACAAAGTTAACACCCTTCTCAGTGCACCCTCCTTCCTTTATATTCCCATCACATATTGTCGCTTGAGGCCATACCTTTCAATTCCTTTAATGGATGAAAACCATGCCAACCCGTTGAGAACCCTAAACTGAGGACTAACCAATCCATGATTTAGCCATGTCTATTCAAGAGCTAATTACATTGCAACAATAGAGACACCCTCCTCGACCAATGCAGTTGTATAAACGCTTTCAATTTCCCAAATTTTTGGGCCAAATGAATGGAGAGGTCATCGATTCTTGGCTTTGCAGTCTCTCTACCTATTTCAAAACATGTCCCATGATGGAAGAGGACATGAAGCTTCAAATCGCCAGTCTACAGTTGGAGGGCCTGGCGCAAACATGGTGGGATACTCAACTTGAGAATATATCCTTGGTTGTTGAGCTCAGAGACCAAGCCGAGACCAGATCCACACATATCACATCTTGGGATGACTTCTGCCAAGCCTTAAGAGCATGTTTTTACCCCTCGAGATATCTCCAGAATCTCCTTGCCAAATGGTTGCAACTCTGACAACTACCGAATCAATCAATGCAAGCATACATTGATGTCTTCTGCAAATTGCACATTCAAATCCATATCTCTGATCCAGAAGAGGTATTAATTATTAAATTTAATTATGGTCTACTAATGTTTTTTCATTGAGAAGTTGAGTTGTTTGATAGTGTAGAAATTTTGAATAATATGACACATATTCACAGAGATTATCCTAATTATACACTTATAAGCAAAACATGCATAATACATAACCTCCTCTACGTTGATCATCAACTTACAGAAGCAGAAACATTCACAGGCGTACATAGAAGCATCAATCACACATATCAACATAGTATTTTCCCAGGGAAAGCATCTCGCTAAAAACCCCAACTATCTGTATATTATAGTGATTGAATCATGTAACAATACATAATACAATACTCCTCACAAGTACTCAGTACTATCTCCACATGCTACACACAATACAGCTCAGATCTGATCTGCAAATCTCCCCCACTGCTTGCCTGCCTCCACAGCTCAATACCTGCTCAAGAATGAATGAGAATGGTTTACCAAACTCGTATTTAACCTCCAAAGAATCACTCACACTGGTAAAGACGTGAGCAGAGGCTATAATACTTGGTATTGGCCAATTCATTGGCATACTCAATCCCTTTGATTGTGCAAATCATCATGCACAACTATAGTCACAACTGATAGCAATCTGATCCTCTAACACCTGTCCCTCCTGAACTGAACATGCACTAACATGCAACTGAGTTAACTAATGTATTCTATAGTTGCATTATGAGTTAATAATTAGTTTAACAACTCATCATTAGTATATTTGCAGTTAGACTAATTACAACTAGTTTAACCAAGTCAGACTGAACACAACTTCATTAACTCTACAATCAACTCCACCAAACTCAACTGATTGAGTTCTAACTGAAGTCATGCATGCAACAACTCAGCTGACCCACAAAGAAAGCGTACTTCCTTCTGACAGCTGCATGTGCCACATCTGTAGCTCAAACTGAAGTGCTCCAAGAGAATAAGATCAAGTTTATAGTCCAAATATTATTATGAGACAATAATATTTGACTTTTCTATTTTGGACAGCTAGTCTAAAAATAGACTTTGATCACTCCTGCTGTGATCACTCCTACTGTGGTCACTCCTGCTGTGATCATCCTTGCTGTGGTCACTCCTGCTGTGATCATCCCTGCTGGGATCCAAAAATAGAACTTGCGCCATAATTTGCCTGCGGGCCCACTTAGTGAAGGCGACTCCTTTCCACTAAGCTCCATCATCTTATTTCATTTTCAACAAGCATTTCTTGTTGCACACTTTTCAACACTCCCTCTCAACAAGAAAGGCTTCCTCTCAAACCTGATCCTGTAACTCTAGAATGTTCTCCATGCAACACATCTGGCCGGTCCACTTGCTCTGTCATCAAAGTCTCTGACTGCTATTGCCTCTATCGACTGAAAACTCTGCATCTCTGTGCTCTTCAATATCTGACTGCTCTAGCCTCTGTCACTTTGATCTCTGACTGCATCTGTGCTGCTGCTAGTTCTATCTCCCAGCATTGCATCTGCACTGCACCTCCCAACTGACCTCACTGTTGGGCTAGAAACATGCTCTGATGCTGAAGCTCTACCTGCCGCTGACAAGTGCTCCCTCTCTGACATCTGCGCTACTACAACATCTCCATGCATCTTGCACCATTGCACACCTCTCTGTGCCACCTAGCACTGTGCAAAACACTTGTGCCTCTCGCATTGCTGCAGCCTGCTAGCTATGCGTTGTCCTGGGATTCCATGCACTGTCGCTCTCTCTGTTGCTCCATCCGCATCTGTCTCTACCCAATCAGTCAATTCCTGCTACTACACATTGGAGCTCCCATAGCAAGTTCTTATCCAAGAGGTTGGGTACCTCAAGGATCCTGCCCCTCCTCCTTGGGACGATCACTCTATATCGCTCCACCTCCTACCTGGAGGTATGGTTGCATGTGATCCCTCAACCCACCTGGCTCGAAGTTTCCCCCTACTGGAGGTCTCTACATGAGTAGATGTCTCTACTCAATCTCCTCTCAGCTTCCCTTTTTGTGGCTTCTCCACAACCTCCTGAAGTTGCTGCACCAATCGTGGCTCCTCCACAATCGTCTGAGACTTCTTCTGACTCTGCATGTTGAGAGGTAATATACACTCCCTCTCAACCACCAAGTCTCCATCAGTTGCCTCGCTGCTCAAGGCTTTGCATGCATCTTGAACCTCAAGAGCATACAGGTTCTTGACCCGTGAACCAATCTGCTTCACCTGTCTAGTGATGATGTGTCTAAGGAAAACCTTTCCCTTACTGAAGACTACATCATAGCCTCTGTCTTCCAGCATCACGATCGACACCAAGTTTCTCTTCAGTCCTGATACATACTTAACATCGGTCAAGGTAAGGCGAGCTCCATGCTCCCTCTGAAAAATAACCGTGCCTACACCTGAGACACTATACTTCTCATCATTACCCATCCCTATGAGTATCTGGAGATCTTTCTCCTCCAAAGTACTGAACAAACTTTTTTCACCGGTCATGTGGAAAGAAGCTCCACTGTCAAGAAACCAACCACTTACCACCATGGATGAAACCATGCATGCGAAGAGTGTGAAATCCAACTCAAACTGTGAAGCAAGTGCCTCACCTTCAGATCCTTCCCCGGATCCCTTCTTGAACTTCTTCTTTGGGCAATTAGTAGCATAATGACCCAACTCATGACAACGAAAGCATCGCACCTTCGACTTGTCAACCTTCTTCCCATCATTGGAAGAACTGGATTCGGAAAGAGAAACCTTCCCCTTCCCCTTCTTCGCCTTACTCGCTAAGGCACAGTTCTCCTCATCATGCATAGATGAAGAACTGTCTCTGGTGCACCGTCTAATCTCCTCTTGCACAAGATCCGACCAAAGTCTCTCCCATCATGGAAATTTCTCCCTTCCATTCACCGAGTCCTGGTAGCTATGCTAACTCTTAGGAAGGTCAAGGAGTGCTAGACTCACCATCCTCATCCTCAACAGTTACCCCCACACTTCCCAGCTCATCCCGGCATTGGGTGAACTTCGTGAGATACCTGGGCATACTGTCTCCATTCTCACACTTAATGTTTCTGAGTTTCGCCCTTGCTTTGGAATTAAATTCGAATTCCACCAGCTCAAAACTCAACCGCTTCCGATCTAGAATTCGTGAGAACAAAGTATTTCTTGTACAGAGATCGACTATATGGGCATTCACCGGATATCTCACCTTCCAAAAGAAGGATGAATCCATAGGATACCTGGCACGATCACAGACTCTGCCTGAAGAAATAAAATGTAAACACTTTCTGAATAATAGATCTGATGATCAATCCTCGCTTGATATCCTGTAAAAATCTCTTCTACAAATCAAGCAGCTCTGATACCATGTAGAAATTTTGAATAATATGACACATATTCACAGAGATTATCTTGATTATACACTTATAAGCGGAACATCCATAATACATAACCTCCTCTACGTTGATCATCAATTTACAGAAGCAGAAACATTCACAGGCGTACATAGAAGCATCAATCACACATATCAACACAGTATTTTCCTAGGGAAAGCATCTCCCTAAAAACCCCAACTATCTGTATATTATAGTGATTGAATCATGTAACAATACATAATACAATACTCCTCACAAGTACTCAGTACTATCTCCACATGCTACACACAATACAGCTCAGATCTGATCTCCAAATCTCCCCCGCTGCTTGCCTACCTCCACAGCTCAATACCTGCTCAAGAATGAATGAGAATGGTTTACCAAACTCGTATTTAACCTCCAAAGAATCACTCACACTGGGAAAGACGTGAGCAGAGGCTATAATACTTGGTATTTTCCAATTCATTGGCATACTCAATCCCTTTGATTGTGCAAATCATCATGCACAACTATAGTCACAACTAATAGCAATCTGATCCTCTAACACCTGTCCCTCCCGAACTGAACATGCACTGACATGCAACTAAGTTAACTGATGTATTCTAAAGTTGCATTATGAGTTAATAATTAGTTTAACAACTCATCATTAGTCTATTTGCAGTTAGACTAATTACAACTAGTTTAACCAAGTCAAACTGAACACAACTTCATTAACTCTACAATCAACTCCACCAAACTCAACTGATTGAGTTCTAACTGAAGTCATGCATGCAACAACTCAACTGACCCATAAAAGAAGCGTACTTCCTTCTGACAGCTGCATGTGCCACATCTGTAGCTCAAACTGAAGTGCTCCAAGAGAATAAGATCAAGTTTATAGTCCAAATATTATTATGAGACAATAATATTTGACTTTTCTATTTTGGACAGCCAGTCTAAAAATAGACTTTGATCACTCCTGCTGTGATCACTCCTGCTGTGGTCACTCCTGCTATGATCATCCCTGCTGTGGTCACTCCTGCTGTGATCATCCCTGCTGGGATCCAAAAATAGAACTTGCGCCATAATTTGCCTGCGGGCCCACTTAGTGAAGGCGACTTCTTTCCACTAAGCTCCATCATCTTGTTGCATTCTCAACAAGCATTTCTTGTTGCACACTTTTCAACAGATAGTACTTTGTTGGAAAAGGCCTTTATTTGGGCCTTTTCTGTAGAACGTAAAGTGGATCCTCAAACCTAATATCTTCAAACCAAAAATGTTCCATCTCCTGCTAGTCCATATAATGTGGCCCCTGACTCATAGTTTTGGTGTACATTTCATAAGACCAACTCACATGCTTTAGTAGACTATTGTGTACTTCAAAATATGCACCCCAACAAGACTCTTTTTACAGAGGTAGAGAAACCAAATTCCTCTACCTCACTTGCAATTGTTTCTCTTGACAATCCTATCGAAGTAGACCCCTCTCTCATCCTTATGACTGCTAATGAAGCTGGAACCTCTGCTGCACCTCTATTTACCCATAATTGTCAAATCAAACATGAGTTGGTGACTCTTATCCTCGACAATGGGAGTCAAAAGAATCTTGAGGCACAAGACTTGGTTCACTGCCTTAGCCTTCCCACCACTCCACACCCCAACCCATATTAGCTAGGTTTGGCTGAAAAGAAAGTCCCTCATCTTACTCTCTCCCAACATTGTGTGTTCACCTTTGTTATTGGTCCTTTTCGAGATACTGTGGTATGTGATGTTTCTCCTCTTGATTGTGCCAATTTGTTATTAGGAAGTCTATACCAACAAGCCCAAGATGTTTTTTATCATGCTAAAGATCAAAAATACCACTTGAAACATGAGGGTCGCACCTATGTGCTCACATCCTTGACCCTCACATTAATCCAACCTCTTACTAGAAAAGATACCATTAATAAAGTCAATATAAACCAATACATTCCTTTGTGCTTGGTTCGCTCTGGCAAGCCAGAGAACACCAACCTACTACCCCCTACCATGGCTCCACTATAGCCAGAATTTGAAAATATCTTCACCAAACCCACGGTGTTTCATCCCCAATGCTCTATTGAACACAAAATCAATCTTATTAAATGTTATTCCTTATCCACCACCCCGTCATTTTTCCTTGCTGGAAAACCATCCATTAGACATGATTCATCAAAGAAACATGTTGTTGTCAAAGGTCAGACTAGACACAAAAATATGTAGGTTGTAAAGAGATATGCATAATTCAATGATGGTAAAAATGGGGTTCAGTGAAAGCCATCAATGGTAGAAATTGATGAAAGCTCAAGTTCAAATTCTAGTCGCAAGAGTGCCACACAAGTTGGGGCAAATCCATTATTAACAACTTTTGGGTAGAGTGTGGATATTGTATTCAACAACAGGAAAAAAACTGAAGAATGGATGTCAATGAAGGGCCCTGTGCTCAAAAATTTGAAGGGCCCTGTTGTGGAAGATTATATGTTAGACAAGAAATATTTTGCTTGTTCTAAAATTCATGCTACTTTCTATCCAGGAAAAATCTCAACAACTCACTGCTCACTGCTTCTGATGGGAAAGCATGCAACAAGTTCTGTTGTTTCATAGGGGAAACTCTCACTGAGCATAATGGCACCGGTTAGGGGTGCCAATGTGTCTCATGACTTATCATATCTTGTTGGTTGAAAGGGACACACATCAATGCATACCCAATGGTTGACAATAGAACCATTGAAGCATAATTTCCCTCCTTTGGTGGAGGAAGTCGGGATGCTTCCCACTCTAAATAGGGAGGAATTGGGAAACCAAGAAAGGCTCACCAATCAGAAACATCTGGACAACAAGGAAAAAGCACACTACTTTCTTGACAACATCTAAAACTCAAAAAGAAGGAAACATCAAAAACTAGTAAAGATGGAAAAATCTTTATATAATTGTTTTATCTAATAATATAATTGATTTTTAACTCATATATTTTGTAATAAAAAATGCAAAAGGATAATGTTTGCATTGTTTATGAAATTATCATCTCTCCCTCATGATAAGATGATGGTATTATTTTCCAGAACATCTATGTTATTCTCTCCCTTTTTGGATCTTTTTAGATATGCATGTAGATCATGGAGACGTGGACAACAGAAGGTTTTGTCTCCCAAATAGGGACAATATACTTCATGGATGTTGGGTGGGAATACATAAATGAATTCGTAGATAGGTGCTTGATTGAGTATGTTAGTACAGAAAAAGAGGCCATAAAAGTTCATGATGTGCTACATGATATGGAAATTTACGTAGGTCAAGGAGAGGAGAGTTGGTTAGTTGAAGGAGGTCAATATCTGAAACATTTTCCAATTGAAGAAGAGACCACGGATCACAAAGGAATCTCTGTTATGGGAAGTGAAATTAGTGATTTTCCAACAAAATTGAAGTGTCCAACACTCGTCAGTTTAGTGTTGGCCCAAAACAGACAGTTGAAGGAAATTCTAGAGGGGTTTTTAGTAAACTTCAGGTCTCTTCGGGTTCTGGATTTGTCGGATAACTCAATAAAAAAATTACCGACAATAGTGGGGCAACTTGGACAGATTTTGTTTCTTAATTTGATAGGGTGTATGAAGCTGAAGGACTTGCCTGATAGCATATGTAATCTTTCACATCTTCAATTTCCTTACCTTGAAAATTGTGGAAGTCTCCATTCTTTACCCGATAGGATAGGAGAACTTAAAAATCTAAATCATCTCAAATTTTTGGTTCTTGACACTTTAGAGTGATTCCACATCAAATCTCTCAACTCACTTCATTGAACAAACTGGTCAACTCCAATGTGCTTGGATGATCTCACAAATATCTCAAATATGATCGAGTTGGATGTCATAGTAAAGCCAAAAAATTTAATAGGGTTCAATGAGTACATGGTCAAAGATGAGAAATTTAAGTTTATAGTTCGAGTGGGGTGAAGATGAAAATAGAGATGATGCGGCGCTAGACATCCTTCCGTAAAACATACAGAGCATGAGGGAGTTGCAGAGTCTTAACTTATTCAATTATTAAGTGGTAAGTCAACTATATTGTGTTTGTTAGTTTCAAAATTTGAAGAATTTGAGCTTGTGCAGTTGTATGAAATTAAAGGAGCTTCTAGCCTTGGAGATTGGGAGAGAGGCTGCATGTGGCGGTCTTCCGATGCTGGAGAGACTACAGATTTCCAAGTGTCGTCAGTTGGAATTTGAGATCAGAAGTCTTCCAATGCTAAATATGTTAAATAAATTGACTCTTACATGTTTAGAGAAAGAAGAGAGTAGTGCAAGACCATTGAGTGTATGGAATGAAGAAACAATGCATAATCTGGAAGTTATGGAGATCATAGATTGTGCATTGTTACGGAGAATGCCAAAAGAAATGGAAAAACTACTTAACTTGAAGGAAATTGTAGGAGAGTTAAGTTGGTGGACTGGAATACGTTGGGAGAATGATGATGTAAAATCCAAACTCTATCACCGTTTTAAGGAATTTGAGGAAATACAAGAGTTAGATGCCTGGGATGGAATAAGTTCGGATGGAATTAGTTCTCAAAATCCAAAATCTCTCACCTTTTTAAATAATTTTAAGGATTTTAAGGAATCTGAAGTTGAAGAACATGAAGAAGATAGTGAATTTGAAGGTGGTGAAGTCAAACATGAAGGAGGGTGAGTGTGAAGAAGATGATCTGAAATGTAAATGTAGTATTAATATTTTTGAAGTGAGATGAATTTTGATGGAATGTATTTAAAGAAAAAATTATATTAATAATTTCTAAATTATAAACTAATTTTGTTTTTTTATTCTCTTAAGAAGGTTATGTTATATTATGTCATGTAATGTGATTTAAATATTTTGATTTTTATTTTGTTAAGAAAAATGTTATGTTATATTATGTAATGTCATGTTGTATAAATATTTTGATTTCGGTGAAATTAAATAACAATAAAAATAAATGTAAAATTAATTTAAAAAATAAATAAAATATAAAAATAAAAATTAAACTAATAATTAAAATTAAAATTATTAATTAAAATATTTTTATTGGGTCAAATTACCTAAAATTAAAAATAAAATAAAATAATAATTATAATGATCAATTATTAATAATTAAATCACCCTAGTTTCATCTTAACTCCAAATCTATCAAGGGGAGAGGGATCAAATCTCTTAAAGTGCATACCTATTTCAGAATTAAAAGAGATTTGATCCCCTCATGAGTTGGTAGATACAAAGTTAAAATTAATCTAAGTTGATTTATAGATAATATTGTATATATGAAAAAGTTATTAAAATTAATTCGTGTTTAAATAATTATTAATTTCAATATTACTTTTTTACTATATATAAATTTATATTTATAGGATTGCAAATAATTTTAAAGATTTTATATTACTTTTATATTATTTATTACAAATACAAAATTCAATACTATAATAATAAATAGTTAAATTTTATTTATTTATAATTTTGTAATCATAATATTTCGGTTTCCTTTATATATATATATATATATATATATATATATATATATATATATATATATATATATATATATATATATATATATCAAACAAAAGAGTTTTCCTTATAGATCTCATTTAGTAATTCATACCAGAAAATTAAAATCTCTGAGAGACCCAATTACAACAAAAACAAGAATTAAAAATTATTTTTGCAATCTTTAATATTAAAATTTATTGCAAAAATAAAAAGAACTACAATAACTACTTATTCATAATTTATTTATATATTTATACATACATTATGGTTATTATAAGAATAGTTTTAATATACAACTTTTGTATATGTATATATCTTTCATATGTGTGCAACACATATAAGGATGTTGTGTATATATGGAAGTTGTGCTTATATGGAGGTTGTCGTATGTGCATATTATGAAATTTACGCAATACTTTTGTATATATGCAACTTACCTATATGTGCATATACAAAAGTTGCACATATATGGAAGATATGTGCATATACGGAAGTTGCACATATACAGAAGATATGCGCATATACTAAAGTTTTTCATATATGGAAGATGTGTCCATATACATAAGTTATGCAAAACATCAACATTCGTATATGCACAAGTTTCATATTTGTGCACGTCTTCCATATATGCACAATTTATGTATATGTGCATATCTTTCATATATGCACATTTCTTTTATGTATGTGCATGTCTTTCATATATGCACATTTCTTTCGTATATGCGTTTTTTTTATGTATAGGTGCATAAACATAAGATATGCGCATAAACAAAAATTATGCATATATGGAAGATATGTGAAACAAAATATGCATATATATAATAAAAAAATTGCAACTTCGGATATATGCACATATTTCGTATATGCACAATTTCTGTATATGTGCATATCTTCCGTATATGTGCAACTTTTATATATGAAACTTTTATATATGCACAAATTCTGTATATGCGTATAATATATTTTATATGAGCAATTTTCATATATGCACATATCTTTTGTATATGTACAACTTTCGCATATGCACATATTTTCCATATATGTGAATATCTTCCGTATATGTACATATATGTGTATAACTTCAACCTCAGTATATACACAACCTCCATATATGTGCAAATCCTCTGTATGTGTGCAACTTTCATATATACACATATATGAAATTTTCACACATACATAAGATATATGCATATATGGAAGTTGCACATATAAATGTTGTGTACAGAAGGTTGAACATTAAGAGTCTTATCTTATACGTATTAGTTTAGGGAGAACAAAAAGCATACTTGGTCCTAGGTCATGTCCATCAAGTTGTAATCCAATTTCAAATTGGAGTGATTAGTTCGCTCTACATTTTATAAGAATGAAGTGAAATTGCGACAAGCATTATCTCTTTCCAAGGGCTCCTCATCAATATCAAGTAATATGCATATGAATGGAAAGCAATTCTATTCACATTATAAATGATGTCCAATGAAAAATATTGCCATGCACATTGAATGCGTACATGTTGGTCTACTAATGAAGAAAGGTCATGGATTGAAGAACGATATGACACCCTTAGTCAAGTAAATAGTTGGGTTGTCTGCACTTCATTTCAAGAAAGGTTGTATCACTAATAAATACAAGTTGTGCACAACTTGATGGTCAAAAAAATTTAGCTCCTAAGAAAACAAAACAATTGAATAACATTCAAAATAAAATTCTTTAAATTAAACATTTAACATTGTAATTTACTACTTGTATAACCATGTCCACCTAGTTTGTGGAAAATGACATTAAACCAAGAAATCAATTTTAACTTTATGTTATAATATTTTTAAATTTTTAAAATGTCTTATATTTTATTTATAATAATTTCATTTTATAAAAGTACTAATTTAACACATCTAAGAAACCCTTAGAAGAGCAACAATATGCTTATATACATTAGAAAAAGACAAAAAAAAAAAAGTATAAATCCAGTAAGCGTTTTGGAATCATTTTACAAAAGCACTATTGGATAAATTAAAAAAAAAAAAAATGTTTTTAGAGTTTGGCACAAAGAAAAAATTCTAAAGAGAAAATTTAAACCTATACACTCGAGCCTCAATTTTTTTAAATAAGATGCATGTTCATATCACGTAACCACAATTTAACGATCACTATAATAAGAAGGGGAGACAAAAGTCATACATATATATTTAAATATATATTAATCTGGAAGTGAAGAAAGAAACCTACAATTGCAGCTAAATGAATTGACTTACCAATGGACAATAATTTAAGACACTGAAATAAACCCTTCGAGGGAAGAAGAAACCCTCATATAAAAAAAGAGAGTACAAAACTCTATTATTATGGAACAAAGTGTTTACAAGGAAATGGGCATTTCCCTCAAACACTAGTAATTCCATATATGAAGACATATGGTTATTGTTAGCCTAGGGCCTTAACTTAAAAACCATAACATTAAATCCAAGCTAGCCCGGAGTAATCCAGAAGGGCATTAGTCAAAAACTTCAACACTGCTAGTGCATATATGTGAGCAAATCAGTATAGTCATTATCTACTCCAACTCTTTAAAGAAAATTCACCATGTGCGAAGGAAATTAACCCTAGTAGGGTTTAAATAGTTATTTGTGGACAAGAAAATAGGGTTGACATCAGTCTTGCAAGGTAAAGGAGTAATTTAGTCCTCAAAATTACCGACCATAAAAAGGAAAATTAAAACCTTGAAAAAAACACTAGTGGGTTTAGGGTTTCTTCTAAACTCACCATGAGAAATTTCTCCAAGATTAACCACCTGGATTGGCTAGAACTGAACTGAATTTCTAGTAGAAATTTGTTGCCATGACTAGACAACCCTTAGAGATGAGTTGGAGTACCTGTGAGCAACTGAGAATTAGTTAGTGTAATTTAATGATAACATCAAAACAAAGTAAACTCCGAATTGAAAAAGAAAGGAGAACAATAACTTCCTGAGAAACATTACTTAGAAATTGAACTAGTGTAGTGCCATAACCATGCATGTGATTATATCTAGACCTGGAATGGTTAATGCAAGTGAAGCCAACAAAATTTAATGGTATTTTCTTCTAGTAACGAGATAAAACTTCCCTAGGTTACAATAGGGTTCTAAATGACGTTGCAAAATTAAAATGTAACCATAGAAACATTTCAATAAGAATGCATTGGCAAGGTATGGTAAGGTAGTTACCCTAATACCCGTCAAACTCACCATCACCATTGATCAGCTAAGGAGGGATCTCAACCGTTGAAGTTATGTCTAGGGTTTCAAACAATACTTTTGGGCCCCTTGACATATGGTCAATCGACCAAAGTAGTACCCTTTTAGGTGGCAACTATCATGGAGTGTAATATGAAGAGTTATAAGCATACATATATAAAGTATATAAAACATGTTTACGAATGCTTGGGTGGACACAGAATGACCCAAGAAAACCTTCATGATAACCCTTACACACACACACACACATATATATTGCACTAGTGATAAATTTATATCATTGGAACTTTAGGTTACACACCATATGAATAATGCATGTAGTAAGTATAGAGATTAAGGGTGTAAGGTCTATACACATGAATATAAGGCATAGGTTCATGTGTGTATTTGTGTGTTGAAGAAATAAAAGGATCATGCACCTATATAAAGAAGATTTATGAGCCTAAGAGTTTCAGGAGATAGAAGCTCAAATGTTGGTACACGGGGACCTTGCATTGATTCCATATTTTTAACAATGTTGTTAGAAGTAGATAAAATATCTAGAAAAATTTGATAATGAATTTCTTGGGAGTTGTATATAAACATCAATTGTTACTTGTACAATACAATAGAATAAAAACATAGAATATAATCACTTTTATCAAAGGTACACCTTTCAATTTACAAAAAAATGTATATCTGGTATAAATGTAAATATACCCATTACAAAATATTTCTCTGTTTGTGGATGAAGCATGAGGAGGAGGAATAAAATAAAGCTATGAAAAAATGATCAATACAAGTAACTTATACAATAACAAAAATAGTTCAATAGATTAATGATTGTCAATATCATTGAATATTTTTTAGTGTAAATATTAGACCTTTTTTTTAATATGGACATATCGTACCAAACATTATGATGATGGTTACAATT
Source organism: Pinus tabuliformis (assembly GCA_031772625.1). Lineage (NCBI taxonomy): Eukaryota > Viridiplantae > Streptophyta > Pinopsida > Pinales > Pinaceae > Pinus > Pinus tabuliformis. The sequence continues at coordinate 1,808,027,078 of CM062818.1, forward strand.
AACTAGAACAACTATTTATTGAAACTTTGATTATCATGGGCTTTCATACCTATTCATTTTTCATATATAATAAAATGTTTTTTTATTCTATTTTACAACATTATAATTCTTATGTGATAATTATTTACATGTGATTATTATTACAATTATTAGAGGTATAATCAATGAGTATATTTTTTAAATGATAAATAAATGTAATGATTTTATATGAATCATAATAATTTAGTTTTAAAATTAATATTATTATATTTAATTTTGTGAAGGGTAATTGAATTTTTTCATTACTGCATTCCTATTTTAATGATTGTGGACACTAGTATATTCGAATTATTAATATGCATAGAAAATGTAACACATTAAATATTTATGTGAATAATTCAAAAATTCATGACTGAAGCAATAATAATAGAATTGTTCTTCTCGATCATACCATTATTATTACACAAACTTCATGGTGAATAAAAATATGTTTATCTAGTTATCTAAACATCAAATGGTGCCATAATGTCTCTTGCATACTTCTACCATAACCTTAGGCTCGCAATCCATGTTAGAAAATGACATCAACAATTTCTTTTACTCTTCCACTTGAAATATACATCACATAAGAGGAATTTATGGCTATTCATTAGCGCTATCACAATAGTTCCGCTTCCTAATAAATATCACTAAAGAATTCCCATACTTTATTGTTCTTACTTCCCCCCATGTTTATCTGTGAATGGTAAAGACTTTCTTTATTTTTCTATGTAAATATTTGGAAAACATAATCACTCTAAATCAATTCTATTTTTCTAGAATATTTGTGAGCCTTCAAATTGTTCTTAATCTATTTATGGGACCAAGAGAAAATCATTATCTATATCAAGAATTTTAACATTTTATCATAGTGTATAATTGAATTCCATAAGTAGTGTTTTCATTTTAGTGTATTTATAGTGTTGTCAACTTACATGCAATGAGTGCTAAGTGAACTATTCAAAAATCATGAGAAATTAGTCAGTTACGACTACCTCTCATGGAAATGGTCATACGTTTGAATGACTTACTTAACGCAGTTGAATCCCAAAAATGATATCTAACTTACATGCCTTTTGCTAATATTTTTTCAAGACCAAAATTGTTGTGTGACTACTTTGTTTACACATTCCTTTCTCAATGACATCTATTTTAAAATGATACTTAGAGTCTATGTGCTTCAACCTAAAATGTTACTTGTGATTCTTCTTTAGTGTAGTGACACCTTAGTGGTCATAGTATACCATTATCATCCATTCATCAATTAAGACTTGTTCCCTAACCATCATTGCCACAAAGTTTCCTTGCATAATCATGTACATGTATAATTGTTATTTTATATCCTAACTATTATCTCCAACATTAAGGAGTGTAGGGTTAGTTATCCACATTGTAATAGTAATTCCACTACAAAACTAATATGGTTAAAGAGTTGAATTATAAGGAAATAGTAAGGAATTACCTTCCTTGTTCTTTATAAATATAAAAATATCACCTTCAACATTAAATTTGAATCGTATTAATTGTATAAATATGGCTTGTAAACTTATGTGCCTCTAGACAATGTTTCCATATCATTATTTTATTAACTTTTTTAGTCTTACTTGATTTCAAATACTTCTTTTATAGTAAAATTATTTAAATATCATAACATAAAATATAATTTAGATTAAATCATCTACACACTTTTAATACTTCGATGACTCCAAATGAAAATCATAACTTTAAATTATAGTGTAAATTCAAATTGTATTAATTATATAAATATAGATTGTAAACTTAGGTTTCTCTAGATAATATTTCTATATCATTGTTTCATTATTTTTTTAATCTTATCTTATTTCAAACACTTCTTATATAGTAAATGTATCTAAGCCTCACATCATATTTAGGATTCCTCTTTAGTGTAATAACATTTTGATGATTATTATAAACAATTACTATTTTTCTAAATAATTAGATATAATTCTTTAACCTCTATTAATGCCATAGTGTTTTCTTGCATGATTATTTGATAGACTTTCACTTGAAATCTATGTTAGAGGAAGTTATTAACCAATATTATTATTCTTAAAATTATAAGTCTCATCATTAATGAGGAATGTAGGGTTATTTGTCAACCTTATCATTTGTAACGAACAAGATTCGTATACGCAACAAAGTAATCTCCAAAAGACTTGGAAGATGTAAACATCCATAATAGGATAGTACTTGTATATTAAATATTATATAAAAATTGATGAGATATGACATTATTACAATGAGGGTGAGGGCATGCTTATATACCCTAGGAAGGTACCTTTTCACCAACGGTTATGTCCTTAGGGACATAGCTTTTCATTAACTAGTTACTAATTAATACATATTTATTATTATTATAGTTTTACATCATTTATATTATTTTATGTAATTTTTTATTCATAACTTTGCCTTTCTCTAAAAAAAAATTGACCTCAAAGCTCACTCATGAAAGGGCTTGATCTATTTTCCTATTTTGAGTGTCTTCTCGTCGTGGAATTGTCATCCTCATTAACACAAAACGATAAGATCCTTCGAGTGATAGATAAAATTGTCAGGCTGAGAATGGATATGTAACAAAGAAGGTATGTATATGCAGTAGAGTAATCTTCAAAATACTTAGAAGACGTAAACATCCATAATAGGATAGTAATGGTATATTAACTATTATATAAAAATTGTTGATATATGAGATGATTACAAGGAGGGTGAGGGCCTTCTTATATACTTTAGGAAGGTACCTTTTCACCAACAGTTATGTCCTTAGGGACATACCTTTTCATTAGCTAGTTACAAATTAATCATTATTTATTTATTATTATTATAGTTTTACATCATCTATATTATTTTATACATATGTTTATTCATAACATTGTTCCTCTTCAAAAAACATTGTCCTCAAAGCTTATTGATGAAAGGGATTGATCTCTTTTCCTGTTTTGAGTGTCTTCTTATCGCGGAATTGTCATCCTAGTTGACACAAGATGATAGGATCCTCCGAGTGATAGATATAATTGTTGGAATGAGAATGGATCTGACCATCCTAGATTAATATTTTATGGAATGTTTCGATCACTAGAAATTGGTAATGAATTGTTATCATAAGACTGGATTTTGCAAACTTTAGTATTCCTTGGAACATAAATATGTTGCTTCCATTCTAATTAGTTCAAATATGTATACTGACTTAGATGTCTACTTTTGTGATTTAGACATCGATAAGGAGTTATTTTGGTTGGACTTTCGCTTATCTTGTGTGTGGCAGTTTATTGATTTACTTCAAGTATTGTTGTAGTTGAATTGGCTTTTGAATCACGACTTGGAATTTCCACTGTTTGAACTGCAACTTCTGAATACGTTTTAACTTCTATTGGTCTCTCATCTTCTTGAGTTGTGATATTGATTGGATCCATATTTTTTCCTCTTTCTTCCACTTGGACTGAAGACTTCGATACTTCTTTTGTGATAAGTTCTTCTAATTTGTTTTTCAATGATTTATTATCATCCTTAAGTTTCTTTATTTGAGGAAGTAGACTTTGATTATGATTTCTGGGACATAAGAGTTCCTCGTTTTCTGAATCAACTTTATTTTTGTCTTTAAGCTTCTCATATTTTAAACACTTAATTTTTTTTAATAACCTTTGGTTAAGTTTATTTAAGCATAAACTTTCCTCTTGTTTCCTTGAGAGACTTTCGTTGAGTTTCTTTTCAAAAAAATATGTTTCTTGTTCTAACTCGTGTTTCTTAGCTTTACATTTTCTCACTTGTGTAAGTAGTTTCTCATTATGCTATTTCAAACATGAATTTTCCTTATTTTTCTTGGATATGACTTCTTCAAGATTTTCTTTGCTTCTTTGATACTATTTCTTGATTGTCTTGAAACATTAATTCCACAATATACTTAAGATATTTTGACGAAGACATTATAAATTATGAATGTGACCATCTTCTTCTCATAAGGAAACATCAAAAAAAAAAAAAACTATGTTAAAAATGGGTGTACCTAATTCATTGAACCGATGTCGACTGAGAATTATGTAAACCTCTTTGTCAAGCATAGTCATGAAACGAAATTGAGATATATACTCATAATGATCAATTGTCACTTGTGAATTATTAATTTCATATTATTTTTGACCAAAAATACCTTTTCTTCACCTATATTTGGTTGTAGAACTAATAGTTAATTTGCCAAATTAATACTGACGTAATTATGCTCGATGTTTGGATTAATAGCGATACTAATATATTTCCTTTGGATACACCCTTTTAATTTAAATAATATAATATCTATAATTGAGATACCTTTGTAGGAGAAACTTCCTTCCTTTATTTTCAAATTAGGCTCCATTTTTTCTTTTTTTCAGAGATTAACTTTGTTAGGTCCCTATAATACTAGTGTATTCCCTTATTATTGTTGTCATTGTAGCCCCTTATTGTTATTGTTGTGCCCATGTTGCCCCCATATTGTTATTATTGTGCCCCATAGAAGCCCACTATTGTTATTGTTGTGCCCTTACATTATTATTGTTATGTCGACTTTGACTATATTGTGACCCCTTAAATTCCTATATATAGAAAGGAGGTATTGTTGGTTGTATCATCAAACAATTGTTCATTTGTGTAATGTAAAGGAGATTTACCCCTAAAAGAGGCTGATTTTCAATTCGTTGTTCTATCTTTTCTTCTATTTTTTTATTTGGTTACATAACAATTGGTATAAGAGCTTTGGGTTCTAGGGTTTTGCTGCTTCAAATAGGTCATTGTCGAATTTTCGCAATAACCCTTTTTCTACCACATTTCAAAAGCTAAAATTAAAACCCATTTGAGCCTAAATCTTGATGAACCATGGGAATTAATTTTAGATTTTGTACCACTACAGTTTTGGTAATATGTTCCAAGGAAGTGAGGGTTTGTACGAGCTCCCAAATTATATCTCAAACAGGTGACCTAGGGAGAATCGTCATAAATTTCTCTCTGCGCATAAAATTGAAATTTCATAAAATGGTACAGAATGAGGACGGACTGTAGTTTTCTTTATATCGATTTCAAGGTCGCAACAGTGTCATGTGGCACTTCATACAAGTTCTCCCTACTGAACTAGTCTATAATCAGGTCATAGTGGGAGATTTGGAATAACTCTTTCTTAGAGAATCCAATCTTGATCTAACTTGCAGGTTTGGAAAGAGGATGCAGAGGGCTACCATAGTAAGAAAATTTAGGCCTTAGAGATTCAAAATTACAGAGATATAAAAGATTCAATATCGAGCTCCTACAAAGCCAGAAAAGGTGTGTAGTCTTTTTAAAATTTTGCATAAGTTTGGTTTGAAAATTTATTTTGAAGGAATTCAAAGGAAATAGTGAAGCATAATTATCATTAATTGATGCCCCATAGAAATAAAATGGAAACACCTAGTAAGCAACCTAAAAGCTCTAGCATGACTCATGAAGAAGAGGAATAAATGCAACATGATATGTCAAAAGTACGAGATCAAGTGCAGCAAATTACACTTTCACAAAATGTAACAGAAGCTAAGATGGAAGGTTTAAAGAAAGGTGTGGAATTTAATGTGGATGGTTTAAAGAATGGCGTGGAAGCTAATATGGATGGCATGGAAGCTAAGATGGATGGTTTAGAAGTAAACATTGAAGATTTGAAGAAATACATGGAAGGTTTGAAAGGATGTTTGGAAAAGTTGCTACAAGAAATGCTTCCTAATGGAGAAAAGGTAATAGAGGAAACTCGTGATGAGAACAAAAGAAATGTTAGTCATGATTTCATAGACTCTAACATTGGATTGAAGACCCACCATGTTCCAAAGATCAATATGAGGAATTTTGATGGCAAGGATCCCGTAACATGGATACTACATATGGAGAAATATTTTGATCTCCATAATGTGCAAAACACATAAGAGGTACGCATTGCGACTTTATATTTGGAACCCAATCAGTTTGTATGGTATCGATGGCTTTTCTCTCATAAACAAATTGTCGCTTGAGCAATTTTTACAGAATAAATGATAGCACATTATGAGGATACAAAAAGCAACACCTTTTTTAGCCAATTGATAAATCTCAGATAAAAAGGTTCAATGGTGGAGCACATTGAAGACTTCCAAAAATTGAATATAAGGGTAAAAGATATTCCATAGGAGCATATGATTCATGTGTTCATAGGGACATTAAAGGATAACATCCAACACGAGCTTCGCCTTTGGGAACCTGATTCATTGGAGAAGGCATTTAGGTTTGCAAGAAAAAATGAAAGAAAAATTATAGCAACAAGGAATCCTAACAATCACAACTATAAAGATTGAAGTGTTGTTTCCCCTAGCCTTCCACAACCTACAAGGTTGAGACCACAACAATTGGAAGAAAAAAGAGCAAAAGGGATTTGTTACAGTTGTGATAGAAAATACACTAAAAATCATAAGTGTGCTGAGAAAAAATTATTTTACATATGTTTTGAATAGGAAGAGGAAAAGGAACAAGAAACATCAAAAGAATAAGATACACACCAAGAACAAAGCCTAGAGAAAGATGAAAAGAATATGACCATATCATGTAATGCATTGGCTGGAATAACTACTCCTCAAACTATCAAGATAAAGGTCATACAAATAAGAAAAATGTAATAGTGTTGATTGATTCGGGAAGTACCCATAATTTTATTCATTGTAAGATAATGAAGGAATTGAATTTCTTCCAATATCCAGCACCAAAGTGTCAAGTGATGGTTGCAAATGGAAGAACCATAAATTGCTCTGGAAAGTGTCATAATATCAAGCTATCTGTGGGAGAATGTGTTGAATAGTCCAATGATTTCCATTCCAATGTGTGGTGCTAATGTTTTACTAGGAGTCCAATGGTTACAATATTTGGGTACGATGGCTTTTAATTTTCAAGAACTTTTCTTCAATTTTTTTTCAGAAGGAAAGGAATTTGAATTAAGCGGTATCGCAGGGAAACCAGGAAAGATAATCAGCTCTAACAACATGAGAAAGATTCTAAAAAAATAAAAATGTGGCGTAATTATACAATTATGTTCGCTAGAGGTTCCCACGTCAAAATCACCTATTTCTCCAGATCTCCAAAAATTCTTGGACAATCATTCCAAGTTATTTGAGAGTCCCAAAGGCCTCCCACCTATTCATGATCATGATTAGGCTATTCATTTCTAGGAAGTGTTCCTCCAAACATTAGGCCTTATACATATCCCTATGCCCAAAAGAGTGAAATTGAACGTATGGTTGCAAAAATGCTAGAGGATGGTATAATTCAACCTAGTCAAAGTTCTTTCTCTGCTCCGGTAGTACTGGTGCACAAGAAGGATGGATCATGGCGCATGTGTCCGAATTATAGGGAGCTCAACAAGCTCACTATTAAAGATAAATTCCTATTCCCGTCATTGATGAATTATTGGATGAATTCCATGGAGAAAATTTCTTCACCAAGTTGGACCTTCATTCAGGATATCATCAAATCAAAATGAAGACTGAACACATTCTGGAAACAACATTTAGAACTCATGAGGGTCATTATGAATTTTTTGTCATGCTTTTTGGCCTTACCAATGCACCTTCTACATTTCAAGCTTTGATGAATTCCATTTTCAAACCCTTCCTTAGAAAAATTGTGTTACTATTTTTTGATGTTATAATAATCTACAACAAGTATTAGAAGGATCATGTTCAACATGTTGATAGAGTGCTCAAACTATTGGAAGAGAAACAATTATATGCAAAAACCTCCAAATGTTTCTTTGGAGTATAAAAGGTGGAATATTTGGGTCATATTGTATCTCATGAAAATGTTAAGGTAGACCCTAGAAAAATTAAAGGCATTAAGGAATGGAAAATCCCCACATCCATAAAGCATCTGCGATGATTTCTCTGGTTGACAGGGTATTATTGCAAGGTTGTTAAGAAATATGGAAGAATAGAAGCACCTCTAACAACATTACTGAAGAAATATGCATTTTCTTGGACTCTAGAAGCAACGAAAGCCTTTGAACATCTTAAAGAGGCAATGTGCCAAGAACCGGTCTTAGCTATGCCAGACTTCACAAAAACCTTTATTATGGAATGTGATGCCTCAGGAAATTGAATTGGTGTTGTTTTAGCAAGAAGAAAGACCCATTGCTCTAAAAAATCGTCAAATCAAAGGAAAGTATTTAAATAGAGTTATTTATGAGAAGGAAATGTTGGCAATACTACATGCACTTAAGAAATGATGACCTTACCTAATGGGAAGACACTTCAAGGTAAAAACAGATCACAATAGTATTAAATACCTTTTAGAACAAAGATTATCTTCACAAGAGCCACAAAAATGGGTCACAAAGATGTTGGGTTATGACTTTGAAATCATCTACAGAAAAGAGAAGAAAAATGTTGTTACGTGTGTATTCTCAAGAAAGGATGAGGATCTAGAAGCATTTCTTTGTGCCATTTTTATTATCCAACTAGATTGGATAAACAAAGCGATGGATGAATGGAAGAATGACGAAGAAGTGTGGGAACTCATTCAAAAGTTACAACAAGAACATATGATACATTTATATGGAAAAATGGTTCGTTATGGTACAAAGATCGCTTATACCTATGTAAGAATACCCAACTCAAATAAAAGATTCTTATGGAATTTCACACCTATCCCTTAGGAGGGTACTCAAGATTTTTATAAACTTACCACAGGGTTAAGAAGGAATTTTTTTGGGATGGCCTTAAATATAATATTCAAAAGTTTGTGGTAGAATATTTGGTTTGCCAACAAAATAAAGTTGAAACAATTAAGATCCTAGATCTATTACAACCTTTATCCATTCCAAGTCAACATTAGGAGGAGGTTTCAATGGATTTTATCACAGGTTTACCCAAGTCTGAAGGAAAGAGTTTTATCATGGTGGTAGTTGATAGAATTACCAAGTATGCACACTTTTTTGCATTATCTCATCCCTTTAAAGCCAGTAAAGTTGCTACTGCATTTATGGAAACAATTCAAAAGCTACTTGGAAACCCAAATATTATTGTAAGGGAAAGAGATCCCATTTTCACTGGAAACTTTTGGACATAATTATTTTCTCATTTGGGTATTCAGTTTTCTCATATCTCATCCTATCATCCTCAATCTGATGGGAAAGTTGAGATACTGAACAAATGTTTGGAAGGATATCTCCCTTGCTTTGTATTTGATAAACATACACAATGGGTCAAATAGTTGCCTCTGGTTGAATGGTGGTATAACACTTCCTTCCATAGTGAAACAAAAATGACCCCATTTATGGCACTTTATGGATATCCTTCACCGTCCATCACATCATATTTAAGAGAAAATTGTAAGGTTCAAGCAGTGGAAGATCACATTGAGAAGCAACAACAAGTTCTCCAACTCTTAAAGGATAAACTCAATTTGGCACATAATAGAATGAAACAATAGGAAAATCAACATCGCAATGAAAGAAGTTTTGATGTAGGTCACTGGGTATTTCTACGGCTACAACCATATAAACAAATGTCCCTCAAGCAAGCTAAGAAGGATAATAAATTATCACCAAAGTTTTATGGTCGATAAAAGGTGTTGCAAAAGATTGGTACTATGGCATACAAATTGGAGCTTCCTACAACTTCCCGAATGCACCCATTTTTCCATGTTTCATGCTTAAAGAAGGTTATAGGTGAAAAGCTCCCAGTTCAAACAATATTTCTAGAACTTGATGAGGAAGGAAAAATCATATTGGAACCTAAATCAGACACGGAAACAAGAACTCAACAACTACGAAATCAATCAATTTCAGAGTATCTCATCAAGTGGAAGAAATTACTCGTTGAAGATTCCACATGGGGGGATGAGAATTTCATACAGAAGCATCCAAGACTACTCAAGCATTGAGTACAACAATTTTTTCAAGGAAAGGGGCATATTAGGTCCCTATAATACTGATGTATTCCCTTATTATTATTGTCATTGTAGCCACTTATTTTTATTATTATGCCCATGTTGTCCCCATATTGTTATTATTGTGCCCCATAGAACCCCACTATTGTTATTGTTGTGCCATTACATTATTATTATATGTTTGCTTTAAGTATATTGTGACCCCTTAGACTCCTATATATAGAAAGGAGGTCTTGTTAGTTGTGTCATCCAAGAATTGTTCATTTGTGTAATGTAAAGGAGGTTGCCCCCTCAAAGAGACTAATTTTGAAGTTGTTGTTCTATCTTTTCTTCTATTTTGTGAACAGGTTACATAACAGACTCTATTTGTATTAGTCAATAATTTGGTTTATCTCCTCCCTTTACTCTTGAAAAATGTCTCCTTAATTTTGATTTATTTTAATTACTTCTTTTATAATTGAATTGGAATTTTCCCCTTCCTTCTTCTTACTCCAACCCTTTCTCTTATTCTTTTTGTAATTTTTTTCCCTGAAAAGTTACAGCCCGAGTGTAACGTGGCTATTCAACTCTTTGGGGTATAATATAAAATATATGTCCACTTATGTGTCTTTGACTCAGTGAATTTTCTCTACGTAAAAAGTAAAGGTTACCATTCACATAAAGATATTTTGTATTCATTTTGTTCTTCTTTTACCTTGAAAATACCATGGGAAAATACCATGGGTTGCTAAAAACAAGAGCTTGTAAACCACTTAATGAAGAATCAATATAATCTTATATACTCTTCCTCTTCTTACGTATACTTTTAAAGATATTTGGAAAGATTTCCTTTTGAATTTATCATGAATTTTTTATCAATAATATAGAACTTTTTTATATATATGAATGTTCTCCTTCAAAATTTACATCAAATTATTTTTTTTAACTAGAATCATTGAAATATAAATGGCCAAACACTGTATTTTTTTTAAATATTTTTTTAAACTCTTTTCTTTTATAATTTTTTTCTAATTATTTTTTTAAGGTGGCCAAGGGCTTGACCGAAAATGAAAAAATCCAACTCGTGTAGCGAAACAATTTAGTTGCGACGACAAGTTGATGACCAAAGGTCAGGATTTTCGAACATGGCTTTGATACCAATAGAAAAAACATAGTTCATATATGCAGCAGAGTAATCTTCAAAATACTTGGAAGACATAAACATCCATAATATAATAGTAATTGTATATTAAATATTTTATAAAAATTAATGAGATATGAGATGATTGCAATGAGGGTGAAGCCCTGCTTATATACCCTAGCTAGGTACCTTTTCACCAACAGTTATGTCCTTAGGGACATACATTTCATTAACTAGTTACTAATTAATCATTATTTATTATTATTATTATAGTTTTACATCATTTATATTATTTTATGTATATTTTTATTCATAACATAATTTCAATTGCCATTCCTAATCAACATCACTAAAGAAATTCAAAACTTTAGTTCTACCCCTTATCTTTGTCTCTTATCGATGTTAAAAACTTACTTTATTAATTATTTGTAAATATATATATTTAATTTTTAATATAATCCAATATTCTTTCTTTAGAATATTTATGATTTCAATGTTTTTAATGTGTTTATGATTTTAAGCGCAAATTATTATCACTCCATTCTTACCTAGAGAGTTTCAAACCAGCAATTATTATTTTAAATCCAAATTGTCATTTATATTAAAATTATATTTAAAAACCAACGTTTAATTATAATAATAATTAAAAGTATTATATAAACTGTTAAAACTAAAATTAAATTACGAAGGGAAAAAACTTTATTACTTAAATTAAAATTAGAAAACATATAATAGCCTATGCAGACATGTTGCAATCTTTCTATTTCTTGAATGCAACATCTCTGTACTATTTTTCCTTTTTAAATGTATTAAAAATAAAATATTAAATTAAACTTTAAATTTGTTAGGTTAAAGTGAACAATCCACTTGGAGAAGTTGGAGTCCGCGGCCATTGTTTTAAGTGCAGGGGGTAAGACTGAATTTTGAAGTTGAGAAAAACTACAAAATATGATCCAACTTACCGCCTATGACCCTTGGAACATGTTTGTTGTGACCAAGTATCCCATTTGAATTCATTTAAAGTATATGTTACTTGTGCCAACCCAACAAACACAATTAAAAATAAATAAATAAACATGATTGGAATAAAATTAATGTCTTTTGACAAATGCACATGTTCATGTGACGATGATTTTGGCATACCACAAACTGGTTCCGTGCATCCAAGTCATTTTACTCTAAACCAATAAAAATTATCCTTGATAGTCGAAGTAGGTGACTTTGATTTCAATGATTTTAATGTATACTATAATTCACTCACATATAGAATAAACAAGGGTAGTTGTGAAGCAGCAAGTCCCTACCATTGAGTCTAATTGCAGTTCAATAACCAAATTTATTGAATAGACATTTGAAAGAGCTATGTGCACTAACCAAAATTATTGAATACATCTAAAAGAGCTATCAACTAAAATAAATGCATTGGTTTTGTGTCATATGCTATGGGTGCTATCAATATTGTTCATAAACAATGTGAATATTATTGGTATGAATGATATTTGAACCATGCATAACAAGGTTTTTCTCTTTGAATACTTGAATTTAATGATATGGGCAGAATTCAAAGATAATATGGAGACCGTTATCAATGCAAAAACCAATTAATGAGGTCGTATTTGAATGGAAAACATGGAAACTTATCCAAGACTCAAAGAAATTTTCCTTTGCTCATGTGTGTTTGTAGAACCAATCTCTTGACTGTTATTATTTTCCCACCTCAGATCTCTCCTCTATAGACGTCTGCAAAACCACCTCTTCCAGCAACGTTCTTTGTCATTAACATTTTTCCAGATGTTCATGCAGGTCTATTGATTCGATCCAGACTCTAGTTTCAGAATGAGTGATATGAATTGTGTGTTGTACTGCATCATGTGAGTGGTGACCGAGACATGCATTGTTTTAACACAAGATGCCAAGGACTTTATGAATCCTCATTAAGGAGATATGAATCTGTAATAAACTAAAGTGAACCAGATCAATAAAGAAATAAAATAGTTGAGTCCACATCCTTTTAGTTCTACCAGTAGTAACCTGACTTTGGAAAGAATATATTCAACAAAAGAATACTCAAGATTCTTATATTTCACCATTTGAACATAAAATGTTCCTTGCAAACTCCAAATAGGTGAAAGTGTAAAATATTTAACCCTTGGGAACAAAAGAAAAAGGGTGTCAAAGGGAAATTTATGCATAAACAACTCATGAAAAAAAGAAGAGATATTTCGTAATATGTGACATCTGTATGTTTAGAATTGAATTGAAAAAGTGTATTAGAATCCCAAAATGCATATCTACAATAAGGACTGGAAGGTATGAAATTTGGGCATGTAGATTTAAAGTCTATGCAATTGCAAAAAAAATTGTCAATCTACATAGTAAGTTTAAGATTGTTGGGAGAAGAGAACGAGAGTGGGAGTCTCATTCAAGCAGAATAAAAATTACAATCATAAGGTGCCCAAGCAAAGTCCAGAATTCCTATATGAGGCTTGTTACATTGATTTTCAAATATAAACAAATAGTGAAAAATATGCTAACTAAATATCCCTGTAGTTGAATGATATAGAGCTTAAATGTTCTTGATTTTCTTGTATTCAGTTGTGTAAATTTTGAATGGTATCACATGGCTGATTTGTTAATTGGTGGGAACAAGTACATAGTTGTATACATCACTCTTCTTTGTAATGTTCATTGTGTATCCATACTCTGGAAGTAAGGAAAATTGTTTAGTCTCAGGTGCCAAGTCCAACAGTTAGCTATTCCTTGAACACCCCCTGTATGTTTTCTTGACCTTGTCTTCTTTTGAGAAGCACCATTTGGGTGGAGCATACAACAACCAGGGAAACTAAATCCCCTTTTGATATTACCAATGAATCCAGGCTCCTTTGGAACAATACCAATCATTTTTATAGTAAGGGATTCCCCATATGCACTTTTCCATTGGACAAAACATGACCTCATTTGAATTTTTGGACCAAAATAGTAACAACCAAAATTACAGAATTAGATTTTTTCTTGGCAAGACATTAATGGAAAAGTTTAAAAGAGGGAATTTTGAAATATGAAGAAAATATGTAACAAAGTCTTTTAACCTTGCACATAATCAACAAAATGAACCCATTGTTTGTTTCAATTTTCCACAATCTTTTAGTTCTTCCATAACAGAATAAAAAGTAGAAGAAAATAACTAACAAGGTCATTTTACCTTGAATAGAATCAAGATAAGGGCCTTTAACCTTGGACATAATCAAGAAAATGAACCCATCATTTGTTTGGATATTGGAAAACCTTTTAGTTCTGCCAGTAGTAACCTGACTATGGCAAGAAAATATTCGGCAGAAGATTGATCATTAAGTACAAGGCATGAAAATATGGCTTTGAACTACAATATTTAGAATTCATTGGCTCTGGGAATCTGCATCCAAATCTGCCTATAAGTTAGAAAGGTGGAAGGCATGCATTGGTTATTTAAATGATTTCTGAAATGAAGTTATACTAATATTGAGGAGCTACAAAGGTTTGAGGTTTGAACCTAGGATCTGAGGTTGCCAAGCCATTAAATTTTGTGTGTCCATCATAATTTTCATGCACTTTACCAGTGTTCCATAACAACAATGCAGTTTATCTAGTTTGCAAATTGTGGTACTGAGTTGAGGCTTGTACTCAACACCAGATTTTGATAGGGAACTGCTATGCTCTTTTGCGTGGGACTATGATAAATAGGTTCCATGAAATTGAAGGGAAAACCTAGATTTGTCGATTTAAATCTGCTACCTCAAAAGTACGGAGGCCCATCTGTCCCAATGGGTTTCGGTCATGGCTCCTACCTTTCCATTACTGGAGAAGTTATCATTGAAGAGGATTAAAACATTAGAAAAATAATTTACTTTTCTTGCTAACTTCTTCCCAAACTTCAAGGACCTATTATTTTTTTACCTGACGGATTCAACACGAGGGGCCTCGGTATGATTACAAGCAAGCGTAGGTAAAATATATACTAGCCTTTTACTATTTTATATGAGTGTATAAGACTACAGATAAATAATCAGTAGAATATTTATAGAACCTATGTGCATCATTTTAATCACTACTACATATCGTTTGCCAAAATAACCGAGGACTTTCACTAGGTATCATCCCTTCTAAACTCTTGTTATACCTTGTGGGGTATATTGAATGGAACCTCAAATTCTTAACATTCTATCGAACTCATGAGTAAGCCAAGGCCCTATTGGAATATTTGAGATATTTGATTCTTTTATTATCTAGAAATGCATTATCTTGTCCAACTTTGACTCTCTTTTGTTTCTTTTTTGTTTTACTCTTTAGCTAGAGCATTAGTTCTTATGCATGAAATCATCTTTAATTGAAACACATAAGATTATGCCTAACTTATTTCCCTTTAGGGCTATCAATCTTAGGGCTATTGCATTGTATCTTGCTCCAAAACTATGACCTGAAGAAATTTATCTTTAAGACTTCACTTGCACCGCTATTTCATGAGTTTTGTAACCATTGAAATTCAGTGCATTATTTGAAGAAGCAACGTAACCGTGATTTAAATGAATTTATTTTTCCCATCATTCATTTGGATTTTCCACAACCTTTTAGTTATGCCAGTAGTAACCTAACTATGACCAATATAATAAATAGAGAGTAGATTGGTAGAAATTTTAGGAGTAAGGAAAACACTAACTGCACAATGCCTAAACCTAAAACATCAAGTTGAGAAGAATATCCAACTGTAATTTGCAAAATGCTACTATTCGATGGGGAAGGAGGTGATTCATGAGAAAGAGTCATATTATGTGAGGCTCTAGAATTGAGTATTCAACTATTTGAAAATGAGTATAAAGATTGTGTAGAAAGTGAATGCATTTTACTAGTTGAAGAAGGTTTGGAACTAAAATTGTCTGCCCTCTAGTTTCTTCCTAGATTTCCTCATGGCCAAGGATGCCACAAAATTGCAATTTACACTTGACTTATTCTTTATCTTGGAAGAAGACTTCTTCTTTATTTTGGAAGAAGACTCTGCAAACCTGGAAGGTGGAGGAGCATATGATTTTATTTCTATAGAGTTTTGGAGGTAGACTTACTAGCATGAGTAGTATCATTCTCTTGTTTGTGTTGAGTTCTGTGCAAACTATGAATACAAAAATACCTCACAAGGACCTTCGACATTCATTGGGACAGTGAAAGTGGTTGGGTTCATTCTTTAAGATCCACACATATTTGAAATGTATCTCTCTTGTGCCCTAGAGGAACTTTCCTTTGATTCCATGGGATGTGTATATTATGCCCAAGGATGAGGGAGGGATTTCCTTAATTGAGATTGCCAATCAAGCAATATTTTAGTAGCCCAGTGGGTGGTAAGATGTATAGAGGGATATGGCCCCTAGAAGGTCTTGATTGATCATCAACCCCATTTTCAAGAGCATATTGTTTGCTTGAAAATCCACTGGAGGTGTGGTCCAATAGAATCAACAGGCCAACATGCCACAACATCGCACTTGCATCTGGAGGATGAAAGGTACATATATTGAATGAAGATATGTCTCACTTTCAAATGCCCAAGTTGAGTAGGAAGGGAATTTTCGTAAAAATAATCACACATACCTCAAAGGATTTCCACTCACTTGATTAAGAGTATGAACGGATTTCCCCTGACCATCAATTGATTATGAAGTTGAGAAAGATCATGATTCATACATGTATATTCAAAGTGAATATATGGATGCTTGGTCCTATTTGGAGGGATTGGGGATGGATTTTTAGTGAAATTCATCAGAAATGTCTTTGGGTGACTATATTCGCTTTTGCATCATAGACTTCTATTATTCATGGTTCTCAATCTGAGATGGCTATCAACTAATCCAGAGGATAGATGCATGTGTAAATTCCACAATGTTGTTCCATAAAAAATTATTATAAGCTAAGGATATTCACTTTCTTCTAAGTTAAAAATACTCCCCTAGATGGCTATGTATCAGGGGATAACATCTAGGGCCTAGCCAGCCCAAAGTGGGTTCTCGGCCTTTGTCTTGTCTATCATCACACATAGATGATGAAACAAATTTTCTAGGAGTGCCACTTTTCTAAGAGCAACTGGAAGTATTTACAAGATTAGTATTCCAATCAACTTCAGGGTAGGTTCCATTGGCATCTTGATTTTTTTGGGGATTTCCACTCTCTGTTTTGTTCTTCCTTCACTAGGATTTATGGATGCTTAAGGATATCAACCTTTTTCATACTCTAGAAAAGAAAGTGTAAATCTACTTTTGAGAAAGAGTTTATTTCACTGTTTTCTTTTGTACCATGTAGAAGCATGAAGTACACCATCAACAACTTTCCAAAGATGAACTATTGATCAAACATGCCAATCTCTAGAACCCATAGTTTATTCAGATTTTATTTAAATTATCATAGCTTTACAGAAAACAACTATGGTGTGCATTGCATATAATTTTTCAACAAAAAAAAGTAATGAAAATTAGGATCCCGCAAAATATATAAGCCCATTATATCATATATTGCTTCTTAGAAAATAACACCTTTGAGTCAGACAAATAACATACCCATATCATCTGTTCAAGATTAAAATTTTATTGAGTATTCAATAAAGCACATGACAAAGTATATACCCTCCCTTTAACTCAAAAGGGATACATTTTTTAAGGTTAATTTCACATTAATAAGATTTACATATTTTGTAATCATTCAAGACAAGGATTGTTTTTTAATATGATTTTGTCAACATCACACTATGTTAAATTTATAGTTATTTAAAATAATTATCAAAAAGGATCCCAAGTGATTAATAAATAGCTATGCGACATTCAAATAACCTACACGATGATGGAACTAGTAAAGAATAGGATAATTGATTATTCAAGCATATGCATAAAGGAATCTAGAGACAATTCAGTTTTACAATAATAGGAAACAATAGGGGTGTTACACCTTCACACTCATATGCTATGCAAACACTAGGGGAGCTTGATATTGTAATTTCAAATAGTTCATTGAAAACCTTCCCACAAATAAAAGGGAAAATGAAGACATGAACCATCAAAATGGTCAACTAAAAAGGTCCAAGATGGGCCAAGAACTAGTTTTAAATGAAACATTTTGAAAATAAATGTTTTCATTCTAAAAGAAGAGAAGGTCGATATGCAAATGTATTGGATTATGGCCATCCATGACAACTCCTTGGGGCTGTATTGAATCACAGTGGAATTTGAAAGGTGATCGGCTACTTTGGTATTAGAATCTCATTTACAAATGAGGTTTTGAAATGAAGCCCACATTATCAAAATGTGTAGTTCTTTTTATGACACATCAAGATGATGGATTCATAGCATTGCAAGTTGCTTGGTGGACTCCAATATGGATAACATTACCAGTTGTATAGCATAGCTTGATTGTTAGGAAGAAGTGTTGATTAAATTGATTCACAATAATTATTGAAGAAACATTAAGGCTTGCTTCAATTGTGTCTCAAGTGCAAAGGATAAAATTTTGTGAAAAGAAGCCATGAATTTAAAGACACTATTACATAAGTTCATATAACAACTTTTGAAAGAAAGTCCTTATTTTTTAAGATATCAGTTTCGGTGCAAAACATACCACAAGTATGGTCATCCAAACCATTAATTCCAAATTTTTGGGGTGGAAGAACTAAATGAATGAAGCAAAGGAACCAATAATTTTAGAAAGCAAGATGAAACCAAAAGAAGAAGAAACCTGTGAATCTGAGAGACGTCAATAAACTCTATACTATGATTTTGGTGGTGAATTTTAGGGCTAACATATAACACCATCTCATCTATGTGCAATTCGTACAAACTGCTTTAATGTAGATCTTTCCACTCTAAATTTGTACCAAAATGAGAATTGATCCATTAACACATATTTCATTAAATTAGAAATATTATATTACAATAAGATTACTAGAATTGAATTTTATGGGTACTTTGAAATTCTAGATCCATTTTTTAATTCAAAATTTAATGAAATATGTGTTCATTCATCCTCCACTTTTTGGAAACCTCCAAGGTAGGTAACATCAACCTTAGAAACATTATTGGAAGTGAACCTATGCACTGTCAAATCCATGATCAAAGATGCACTTCAAAAATAAACAGGAGATATATTAACGCATATAAGATGCTCCACATAATTTAACCCCCAAAATCCTTTATTAACTTTTATTACATGGAATTTTCACGAGGGTTGTTACAAAAACCTCCTCCTTTGGGGAACACTACCCTTGATTTTCAATGACACTTATAATGAACAAGACTATTGAAAACAAAACTTACTTCCCGTGGAGAGTTATAATACAACTAATTACGGTATTTACAATAATAACTAGATATAAAGACATATACATTTTCTTCAACCAACAAATAATCATGCTATCTATGGAGATTTATAAATCCAACTCGATAGATTATTTACAATAATGCACACATATACACATGCGCAAATTTCCTCAACCAACAAATAAAAGGATATTGTTGGATAGTTGGCATTGTCTGGATAGCTAGTGGCCTAGTGAAGAAATATGTAAGTGTGTTGGAGTTGATGTAAACAGTCATGCTAGGAAGATGTGTTGGGCAGTTGGTATTGCCTAACTATTGGTGGCAGTGTTGGCATTTATGTCAACCAGTCTATCTTGGATGCTTGTTGCAATAGATGATTTGCAGTGATTGTTAGAAAATTATATATTACAGAGCAATGGAACACATAAAATATTGCAATAAACACAGAAAACACATAAAACAAGAGAGTCATAGATATACGTGGTTCACCCAGTTTGGGCAACGTCCACAGAGAAACAACCAGTCCTTCCTTTTATATTATCCAGCAAAGTGAAGAGATACAACCTACAGCAGATCCGTTGTAATTCCATCTTCGCTCTCAATTTCCTCTCTCTTTCTCACACAGAATACAGATCTACATAGACGCAAAACAATTCCCTCATATATAGCGAGGGGTTTCCTTCTAGGGCAAAGAACACTAAATTAAACATAACTTCTACCATCAGATCTCTCCCTAATGAACGACCCAGATTGACTACGAAATTACAACATTTTACAAGACAATTTTACTAGCCGCCCCCCCTGGACCCCCCCTGCAGCGAATATTTTACGGGCGGCGTTGTCCCCTCATTTTGAACTGGGGTCCAATGTGGCAATACCTTTGAATACAGAAGATAATCAGGCTCCAACCCAACAATCTCCCACTTGGAGACTAATTATAGCAACTCCACTGCTGCTTCATTTGCTGGACAATGACTCCACTTTGGACCTGGTTGTTTCTCATCTCCTTCATCATACTTGAAGACCAATTGAAACTGAGTAGATTCTCATTTTCTCCCTACTTACAACTTTTGTTAACATATCTAGATTTTGGCCAGTGTGTATCTTTTCTAGCTTCAACTGTCCATCTTCCAATGTTGACCGTATGAAATGGTAATTGAATTGTATATGTTTAGTCTTGGAATGAAATGCATAGTTATTTGCAGGATGTATGGCACTCTGGCTGTCATTGTATAACTTGCCCAACTCCTGCTTCTTACCCAATTCATCGAGAAACCTTTCTAATCAAATCATTTCTTTACTAGCCTCTGTAGCAGCAACATACTCTACTTCTATTTTTGAGAGTGCAACAACACTTTGTAGTTTTGAGACCCAACTGACAGTTATTCCACCTGCAGTAAACACATACCCTGTTGTGCTCCTCCTATTATCTCTATCACCCATCATATCTGCATCAACATATCCCTGTAGAGCAATGTTTGAACCACCAAAGCATAATGCTTGATTTGTGGTACCTCTCAAATACCTGAGAATCCACTTCACCGCCATCCAATGTTCTTTTCCTGGATTGTTCATATACCTACTTACAACTCCCACTGCATGTGCAATATCAGGCCTTGTGTAGACCATTGCATACGTTAAGCTTCCAATTGCTAATGCATATGGAACTTTAGACATATGAGTCATTTCTTCCTGAGTCTTGGGACACTCCTCCTTACTTAATTTTAAATGGCTAGCCAAAGGTATACTAACTGGTTTTGCATTCTGCATATTAAACCTTTTCAACACCTTTTCTATGTACTCACTTTTAGACAATGTTAATTTGTGATTCTTCCTGTCTCTAGTTATTATCATACCAAGGATTTGTTTTGCAGCACCAAAATCCTTCATTGCAAATGAGTTCACCAATTTTCTTTTGAGCACATTTATTTCCTACATGTTAGAACCTGCAAAAAGTATGTCATCTACATACAATAACAATATAATTTAGCTGCCATCATTTTGACTTTTGAGATAAACACAATGATCAGAGTGACATCTAGTATAATCTTGTTCAGACATAAACTTGTCAAATTTTAGATACCATTGCCTCAGAGCCTGTTTTAAGCCATACAAGCTCTTCTTCAACCTGCACACTAGTTTCTCCTTCCCTTTTACCTCATATCCTTGTGGTTTCTACATATATATCTCTTCCTCCAAATCCCCGTGGAGAAAGGTTGTCTTTACATCTAACTGCTCAAGATGCAAATCTTCAGCTGCTACTAGACTTAAAATAGTTCTGATTGAAGTCATTTTAACAACAGGAGAAAATATCTCATCAAAGTCTATACCCATTTTCTGTGTAAACCCTTTTACCACAAGTCTAGCTTTATACCTTTTTCTACCTCCATCTTCTTCCTTCAACTTGTAAACCCATTTATTCTGCAATGTTGTTTTACCTGCATCCAACCTAACTAAGTCCCAAGTCTGGTTATGTGCTAAGGAGTCCATCTCTTCTTTCATGGCTTGCTCCCATTTCTTCCTGGTTTCTACCTGTACTGCTTCTTCATAACATTCTAGTTCACCAAAATCAATCAACAATACATAATATAATGAAGGAGAGTATCGTTCAGGGGGTCTACTTATCCTGGTAGATCTTCTAACACCACTTTCAGGTGTTTGAGGTGCTTGTTGCTATTGTGGTTGTTGTTATGGATGTTGATCATTATGATTTTCAACCACCATCACTTTTTTCGTGATCTTGTCAAGCACTGCGTATTCTTTGTTTTCCTTTTCCTATTTCTTTTCCTGTAGCTGATCCTTATACAAAACCTTTTCATTGAATATTACATCTGCTCCTAATGATTTTGTGTTTTTCATAATCATAAAAGCAATAACCAAAATCATTAACACCATATCCAATAAAGGTACATTTCTTTGATTTTGCCTCAAGCTTTGTTCTATTTTCTTTATTAATGTGGACAAAGGCTTCATAACCAAAAGTCTTTAAAAAAGAGTAGTTTACCTTTTTACCGATCCATGCCTCCTCTGGAATACCACCATCCAAGGAACTTGAAGGCCCTCTATTTATTAGATAAACAACAATATCTACAACATCTACCTAAAATTATAAAGGCAATCCTGCATGCAATCTCATGCACCTTGCACGCTTCATGATTGTCCTGTTCATCCTTTCTGACACACCATTTTCTTCTGGTGTTCCTGGAACTATCTTATCTCTGCGAATTCCATTCTATGAACAATACCTATCAAACTCTTTGCTGCAATATTCACCTCCATTGTCTATTCTGAGACACTTCAACCTTTTTCCTGTCTTATTTTCAACCAAGGCTTTCCATTTCTTGAAAGTATCAAATATATCAGATTTATTTCGAATACTACAAATCTAGGTTTTTCTGTTTGCATCATCAATAAAAGTAGCATAATAACGAGAGCCACCAAGAGATGATACTTGAGTAGGTCCCCATACATCTGTATGCACAAGATCTAATTTTTTGCTCTTCTTTTCTTTCCCAACTCTGAGGAATCTGACTCTCTTTTTCTTTCCAT
The DNA here is from genome assembly GCA_031772625.1 of Pinus tabuliformis. Taxonomy (NCBI): domain Eukaryota; kingdom Viridiplantae; phylum Streptophyta; class Pinopsida; order Pinales; family Pinaceae; genus Pinus; species Pinus tabuliformis. Next base: position 1,808,050,004 of record CM062818.1, read on the forward strand.
AAACACAATTCTCACATAATTTTAAATCAACATGCTTCAAACCTCGCAACAAATTTCTTGAGTGAAGAATCTGCATCCCCTTCTCACTCATGTGCCCGAGCCTATGATGCCACAATTTCATATCTTCTCTTGTAGAGGTTAAAGCATTAACAGAATTAGAAATACCATTGCATAAATACAATGTACCAACCTTTTCTCCTTTTTCTATTACCAGGGATCCTTTAGTGACCTTCTAGGTTTTATCTATAAAAGTAGTCACACAACCTTCACCTCCCAACTTCCCTGTTGAAATAAGATTTTTCTTCATATTTGGAACATGCCTTACCTCCTTCAATAGCCATTGATTTCCATTCTTCTATTTTATGAAAACTATACACATTCCAATGATTTTACAGGGTTTATCATCACCCAATCGAACCTGTCCAAAATCTCCTTGAACATAATCATGAAAATATTTCCTATCAGGTGTGGCATGGAATGATGCCCCTGAATCTACCGGCTAGGCATCAATAATATTTTCTAAATAAATAATCAAATCATCTTGCAACACATCACCTATTACATTCACTTCATGATTATTTTCTTGCTGCACATCTCCTTGTTTTCCATTCCGAGACTTGCAGTCTTTCTTCAGGTGTCCTTTCTTCCCACATTTCTAGCATACTATCCCCAATCTGGACTTGGATCTACCTTTTCTTGACTTATTGTGATATCCAAGGCTCTTTCCTCTTTCCATTTTTCTTCCCCTAGTCTCTGCAGTCAAAGCACTACCTAATGTCTCATTGGAGATTTTCTGTCGCATTTCCTTGCTAAGGATTGCACCAACAACATCGTCAAACTTTAAAGTACTAGATCCAGAGACAGAGTTACTAATGGCCATAACTAAACCATTCCAACTTTCTAGAAATGAGCACAGAAATAACAGAGCCCTAACTTCATAATCAAAAGTTACCCCTACAAAACTTAACTGATTGGTAACTGTATTAAATTCATTTAAATGATCAGCAACCTATCCACCTTCTGACATTTTCATATTAAATAAACGCTTCATAATAAATACCTTATTTGAGGCTGAGGGTTTTTCATATAGTTTGGCCAATGTCGACATTAAACCCTCTATTGTTGTTTCCTTTGAAATATTAAATGCTACCGACACCGCTAAGCACAACCGTATTGTTCCAAGTGCCTTTCTGTCGAAAATATCCCATTTTTTGTTTGTCATACTCGTCGGCTTCTTTACCTTTCTCCTCAATGTGTGGTACAGGTCTCTCTGAGACAGATAATCTTCCATCTGCATCTTCCACAACTGGTAGTTTTGGTCATTAAATTGTTCGACCCTAATCCTACCATCTTCCGCCATTGCTCCCACTCGAACCAAGAACCCTTCTCTCCTGTGAGTTTATCAGCCAAGTGTACCTTTAGCTCTGATAACAGTTGTTAGAAAATTATATATTACAGAGCAATGGAACACATAAAATATTGTAGAAATATAAACACAGAAAACGCATAAAACAAGAGAGACATAGATATACGTGGTTCACCTAGTTTGGTCTACGTCCACAGAGAAACAGCCAGTCCTTCCTTTTATATTATCCAGCAAACTAAAGAGATACAAGCTACAACATATATGTTGTAATTCCCTCTTCGCTCTCAATCTCCTCTCTCTTCCTCACTCAGAATATAAATCTACATAGACACAATACAATTCCCTCATATATAGCGAGGGGTTTCCTTCTAAGGAAAAGAACCCTAAATTAAACATAACTTCTACCATCAGATCTTTTCCTAATGAACGACCCAGATTGACTATGAAATTACAACATTTTACAAGGAAATTTTACATCTATTTCTAACTGGACCCCCCTGCAATGAATATTTTACGAGCGGTGTTGCTACCCATTACGAAATAGGGTCCAATGTGGCGATACCTTTGAATATAGAAGATAATCAGGCTCCACACCCAACAGTGATGGCCGAGGAGGAATCCCATGGTTGTTCATGGCTCAGAAGGATTCCTATGATAGCTACAAGATTTACGTAGAGAACCATCAGAGAAACATAATTAATGTAAAATCCATAAAATGATGAACTACTGTGTTGGTTCGGATGGAATTCCATCATAGATGCAGGCTTCATGCAACGGATCACCATGGTGGGTGTGATTTCAATTGTCCAAAGAGTCAAGGAGCAGAAAAGTGGCAATGAGTTTGGAGCCATCATACAAGTAGCGTATGGGCTTAAAGATTACATCGGACCCCCGTTGGTTTGTCTGTACTTAATTTCAAGAAAGGTTGTATCACTAATAATACAAAAAATAGATATAATTAATCTTTGTTTGAATGGACGGTTGTGTGAAACATCACTTCTGAAAATACAATGCCAAATCCTTTTGGGAATTAAATTTTGTTGAGTACATCATTCTCTTTAATTCTCCCCTTCCTTGGAAAGGGGTCATAAATCGCTGGTTAGGGAAGCAGGAAGGCGCATCTGGGAATATCTATTTTTGTGGAAAAGGTTATGTCAAACAACTTTATTGAAGTGGTTTGTCTAATCTTATTTCCTAAAATCAATCCTCCTCTCATGATCCCATATTTTACAGACATACAAATTTTACGCAATATAATTAGCAACATTTCAACTGCTTTGCGTCAAGTACAAGTTCTTAATTAACAACTATGTGGGATGTTGCAGTTGATCAAGGTGTCTCAACTGCATTTACTTATGTTATCTATTTTTTAAAACATTGGTTATGTAAAAAAAATATTATCTTCAACAAGTTATATGATGCTTCAGGATAACAAGAGTGACATGAGCGTTGTAAAATCCCTCGTGAAAATTCCATGTAATAAAAGTTAATAAAGGAAAAATAATAAGCACGATTGATGGGACATGTATTCCAAGTTGAATGTTGAGCAAGACATCCTAGTGTGGGTATTCATTTGGTTAGTAATGGCTAAGGAAATGGCTAAGGCTTTGACAAGGCAAATTGACATTTTGGCACATTCATTTATGAAAATAGTTGAAATTAGGAGAAAATGGAGGTGAAAGGTCACAGGTTGCGTGTGAGGAGGAAAATGAAGGAAAATAATGGAAAATAAAGAAAATAGAGGCCTCATTCATAAAAACATTTCTTTGGATTACACAGAATTTGGTCAGTTCAATTTTGGAGCTCTCTTATTATTCTCTCTCTCTCTCACATACCCTTGTATACTTAGAGTTTCCTTGGAGCACTCTTGGAGGGTGTGCAACACTTAGATTTTTGGAGCAAGAAGGCAGAGGAAGAGCAGGAAATCACAAGAGGACATCGAGATCAATAGCTACAATGGGTTTTTCTTGTAAGTACCGAGTTGCATGTATGTTTTCCTCACTAGTTTTGCCATGCATGGCATATGCATATCGATTATTGGTCATGATCTGTCACTAGAGTGGAGGATTTCGTAGATTGATAGTGGATTGCCTAGCCTTTCCATCTCCTGGATAGCCATGGAGACTGTGGATTTATTTCCTTGTTTTTTTTTGTTGGTTCTCATGTTTCCTTAGATTGGGTTGAGTTACTAGTCTTGGAACCCTAGTTGGACAAACGCTATGGAAGCCCTGTAACAACTTGGGTTGAGTTACTAGTCCTGGAAGCCTTGTTTGGAGAAATGCTCTCAAAGCACTTTGTGATTTGGGTTACTAGTCTTGGAAGCCCTTGTTGGATAAATGCTCTAGAAGCCCAGAATAATTTGTGGGTTGCGTTACTAGTCCTAGAAGCCTTGGTTGGACAAATACTCTGGAACCCTGGAAGGCTTGGACAGAAACCAATCTAATGATGGTTTATGATTTCTGACCATGAGGTGGAATCACTATGTCAAGGGCTGAAGTGGTTTGCCTTTGGAAGCCCTGAATGGTTTTGGATTGATGTATTCTATGAGATCCCACATTCATGCTTAGAACATGGCACGGGGGTGAATGGCTGAAGAGATATTTGGCTCATTCATTCTACGATCAGGTGGAACGTGGAAGCCCCATCCCCGGTTTGGATTTTGCATCATCAATATGAGGTTATTTTTCCTTGTATTTCTATGACTATTATACTGGTTTATATGTGGGTTATATGGTTGTGATTTGCTTGGTATTGTTATTGCTATTATGGTGGTTATCTATATGTTTTATGACAGTATCTATGTATGACTCTCATCATGTTTTTACTGGTAAATTTATGAACAATATATTTATGACGTAATGGATGAAATGGAAGCTAAGGTGTTGAGGAATCAATGCTTCTTATCCATTCTCAGCTAAGTATGAGACCCCTATGGTCAAATCTGTTAATTACACTTGTAGATTACATATTCATGATATGTTTGACGAACTGACTGTCATGGTTAGTAGGGTTCCAACCAAGGTATTTTTCAATTAATTGTATTTGCATTGTCATTTCCCTGTTATCTTACTATTCTCAAGGTGTCATTCAATTATAAGCAGTGACCTGGGCTCTGGACCTAAAAAAGTGGCTAAAATCCTGGGGATGATCGAACAACATTGAGAAAAATAGTCCGTGGATGTTGGCATGCATTTTCATGAAAGCATATAGAACCTCCTAGACATTGGCATGCTTATAGCATGGGAGTATCCGAGGTTCAAGCGGTCCAAAATCTTAGTGGGACCTAGGGGATGGTTGGCAGAAAGGTTAGGATGGTGCATGAGGCTCCTAATGCTGATGTTGAAGGTTTGTATGGTGTGTTTCCATCAGTTCCACTTCCTTAACATAACTTAGGAGATCGAATAATATCACAGTGGCCTCTCGTCACATGTTTAACCCAGTTTTCTAGTTACTTGGGTAGATGTGGAAGCATGGAAAATTTTAGGGTCTAATATTCGCAGGTGGGATAATTTTCCATGATTTTTCCCAAAACAAGATTTGCCAACTTGCATTTTTTTATAAAAATGATTTGTCCAAAATTTACGATGTACAATTATGTTACCTTAAAATCACCAACATTATATCTAGAGAGTATATATAAAATCATTATAAATTTAAATAATTTTACAAATACGTCAATAACCATTTTATAGTTTTCATATTAATGACTTGTGAGATTTGCCAATGTTTTTAAACTTTAAGACAATTTTCTATCCTATTGGGTTGTGTTATATTCTTTCCACGACTAGCCCATGTAGTTAACCAGGCGGTTAGAGGGGGGGCAGAGGCCCCCCTTCGTTGTGCTGATTGTGTAGTGGGGAGGCGTCATAGGGGGTTTGAGGGGTACCCGTAACCTAACTTTATGGGGTCCAGGGCAGCGCCCCGAGAAATTTTGGTTTTGGACCCTATATTAGGTTGGGCAGACCCACCTATGGTTTTGTGCATGATTTTCACATGTTTTTTGGACGCGATGGTTTTCGGTCCATGGTATTGGACGCAATGGTTTTCGGTCCATGGTATTGGATGCTTCGGCATGTATAAATATGTATTATAACATTGAAAGGAAAACAATGAAAAATCAAGCTGGTAGTCCCAGTTTTGGGATCCAGGGGAAAATCTCTATGTATATGTGTTTTATGTGTTATGCTCTCGCATTATTTATTTTCCATGTTTTAGAATTCGTATGTAGGTAATTTCTGTACGGGGTTAAAACCTACATTTGGTATCAGAGTTGTTTTGGCTTCAAGGGGACGCCTTTGTTGCTGAGGGGTTTCGCTTGGGCCTGTGGTAGACCCTATTCAGTGGGAGATCTGCGAGATCAATTCTATTGGTGAAAAAAGATGGCGAGCAGTGGAAATATAGAGATCGAGAAATTTAATGGTCAAAGTTTTGAGTTGTGGAAACTCAAGATGGAGGATCTGTTGGTGGATAAAGATCAGTGGATCGTAGTAGATCTGGGTACTAAACCAACGGGAGTGTCCGATGAAGAATGGAAGAAGTTGGATCGGAAGGCAAAGAGCACAATACGATTATGTGTCTCAGATTTAGTATTGCTGAATGTATCAGGGGAAGCTATGGCGAAGGCTTTGTGGGGCAAGTTAGGGACTTTGTACCAATCTAAGTCTCTGGTGAATAAATTGTTCCTATAGAAAAAGCTGTATAACCTGAGAATGAAAGATGGAGACTCGGTGACAGAACATCTGAACGCATTTAATACTATGGTAAGTTAGTTATTATCTGTTGATATTAAAATTTCAGATGGAGATAAGTGCATCAGTTTGTTGTGTTCTCTACCAGATTCGTGGGATAGTCTGGTTATTGCAATAGGTAGTAATGCAGCTGCCTTGAAGTTTGACGAAATAGTCTCATCCTTGCTGACAGAGGAGATGAGACGGAAAAATACGGAGAGCAGAAATGTTGATGCCTTGTCTGTACGAGGACGATCCCAGAAAAGAAACAAAAATAAGTCATCGAGTGGGAGATCTAAATCTAGAGGGAGATCTAAATCTCCAGGAAAACCTGTAAAGGTGGTGTGTTGGAAATGCGGAAGGAAGGGAACTACAAAAGGGACTATAAATATAAAGCTCCTGATAAAGGAAAGGGATCTGATGATGCTCCTTCTGCAGAGGCGAAAACCACCTCAGATGAAGGTGGGGATGTGTACTTGGCTTCTTCAAGTACACATGTAGATCACGAGGCATGGTTGATTGACTCGGGTGCATCCTTTCACTTCACTCCCCATAGAGAGTGGTTCTGCGAGTATGAGAAATATGATGGTGGTGATGTCTTCTTGGGGGATAAAATGAAGGCTAGAATTCATCGTGGAAAAGTAAAGTTGAAGCTGCAAGGTGGAACGTTAGAACACTTTTGGGTGTTCTTCATATTCCTGCATTAGCTAGAAATTTGATTTCTGTTAGCAAGCTGGATGATGCAGGTGTAAAAACAGTGTTCAAGAAGGATACCTGCAAGATGGTTCGAGGAGCACTGGTATTGATGCGGGGAGTTCGAATTGGAACTCTGCACAAGCTGCAAGGTAGAACTGTTATTGATGGGTGCAACAGTTCTGTGGTTCCTGAAAGTGGAGCAGAAAATCTAGTGGTCTCTGGAGAGAAGACCATGCTGTGGTATCAAAGGTTTGGACATATTGGAGAGAAGGACCTTCGAATACTTCATGGTAAAGGTATGGTAGAAGGTATAAGTAATATCTCTCTGGATTTTGATTTCTGTGAAAATTGTGTATATGGGAAGCAGAATCAGGTGAGTTTCCCCACTAGTAGTAAGAGGGCAAAACAAATATTAGAGCTTGTGCACAGTGATGTGTTTGGACCTGTGAAGGTTCCATCACTGGGTAAGTCTATGTACTATGTATCATTTATAGATGAATTCTCAAGGAATACATGGATATATTTCCTTAAGAAGAAATCTTAAGTCTTTGACAAGTTTAAAGAATTTAAGGCTCTCGTGGAAAATCAAACAGAGAAGAAGATAAAGGTGCTGAGGACAAATAATGGTGGAGAGTTTTACAGCAAGGAATTTTAAGAATTCTCTAAGAAGTGTGGTATAGCACGGCAGAAGACTACTCCATATACACCTCAGCAAAATGGAGTTGCACAAAGAATGAACAAGACGTTGATGGGAAGGGCAAGAAGCATGCTCAGTGGTGCTGGTTTAGGAAAGGAATTTTGGGCAGAGGCAATGGATATTGCATGTTACTTGGTCAATAGGTCACCTTCATCAGCGTTGGAGTATAAGACTCCACAAGAGGTATGGACTAGTAAGAAACCCTCTCTTTCACATCTGAGGGTATTTGGATGTGATGCATATGTACATGTTCCAAAGGAGAAATGAACCAAGTTGGATAGTAAATCTAAAAAGTGCATCTTTATTGGGTATAAGGATGGTTTAAAGGGTTATAAGCTTTGGAACCCAGTAACAAGGAAAGTTGTGTACAGCCGAGATGTGGTGTTCAGAGAGGTAAAATATGTTATTAAACATGAAGTCCAACCAAAGGAACCTGAGAAGATAGAGTTTGAGCTGAAGGAGGAAGAATCAGACTCTATAGTAGAGGAGGAATCAAAAGATGAAGAGCCATAAACTCTGGGTGTGAGAAGATCAGTTCGAGAAAGAAGGCAGCTAGAAAGGTATAGTCCATTTGTTTTTTGTTCGAATTTTGCTTTATCTATTACTGATGATGATCCCAGAACTGTGAAGGAAGCAATAGATTCAGAGGATGGAAAACTCTGGAAAGAGGCCATGGTTGATGAAATGGCATCTTTGCACAAAAATGAGGCTTAGGATCTGGTGGAGTTGCCAGCTGGAAGGAAACCCATTGGCAGCAAATGGGTGTTCAAGAAGAAGACAAATGTTGAAGGAAAAGTGGAGAAATACAAAGCTCAGTTGGTAGCAAAAGTTTATTCCTAGGTGTCGGGAATTGATTTTGGTGATATTTTTTCTCCTATTGCCAAGGTAACTTCTATTAGATTACTTTTATCTGTTGTTGCTGCTTTTGATTTTGAGGTAGAACAGATAGATGTGAAGACAACATTTCTTCACAGGAATCTGGAAGAGGAGATCTACATGAAGCAACTTGAAGGCTTTGCAGTGAAGGGTAAGAAAGAACTGGTATGCAAGTTAAAGAAGTCTCTATATGGGTTAAAATAGTCACCAAGGATGTGGTATCAGAAATTTGATACATTTATACAGGGACTTGGCTTCACCAGAAGCAAAGCAGATCGCTATGTGTATTTTAAATTAATTGATGACCATGTTATTTATCTGGTCTTGTATGTGGATGATATGTTGCTGGTTGGAAATGACAAAGAAATTATCCAGGATTTGAAGACCCATTTGTCCTCCAAATTCGACATGAAAGATCTTGGTGCTACAAACTATATTTTGGCCATGGAAATTAAAAGAGATCAGACAAAGAGGAAGCTCTAGTTAAACCAGAGGAAGTATGTCGAGACAATATTACAGAGATTTAATATGAGGATAGTAAACCGGTGAAGGTTCCTATTCTTGTAGGTGTGAGGTTATTTGTTGAACAGTGTCCCAAGACACAAGAAGAGGAAGAGGACATGTCTTGTGTTCCATATGCAAGTGTAGTTGGTAGCCTGATGTATGCAATGGTCTGTACTAGACCATACATTGCACATGCAGTGGGAGTATTGAGCAGGTTTATGTCAAAACCAGGGAAGGAGCACTAAACAGCAGTGAAGCAGGTTTTCAGTTATTTGGATGACACTAGTGATTATGGTTTGTGCTACCAAGGAAGACCAGGATTGGACAGAGTGTTGGATATTCGTGGCTTTGTTGATGCATACTAAGCTAGAGATCTGGATCAGAGAAGATCTACGAGTGGGTATGTGTCTAACCTATTTGGAGGTGCAGTCAGTTGGATGAGTAAGAAACAATCTGTAGTGGCACTATCAACTACAGAGGCAGAATACATGGCAGCCACTCATGCAAGCAAGGAAGCAGTTTGGTTGCAGAGATTGTGTTCAAGTATGGGGTTAGTACAGGGAGCTATAAGGATAAACTGTGACAGCCAAAGTGCAATTTTCTTGGCAAAGAACCCTGCATATCATTCAAAGACAAAGCACATTGATGTTCAGTATCATTTTGTAAGGGATATGATAGAAGACAAAAGGGTGTTGCTGGTAAAGGTGGACACTTTGAAGAATACTGCAGATGCATTGACAAAATCTGTGAGCTCTGAGAAGTTCTCTTGGTGTAGAGAAACAATGGGCGTTTCAGGGCTAGAAAAATGACTAAGCTCTCTTGTGGCCCCCTGTGGAAAGAAAACAACAAGTGGGAGAATGTTGGGTTGTGTTATATTCTTTCCACGACTAGCCCACGTAGTTAACCGGGGGATTAGAGGGGGGGCAAAGCCCCCCCTTCGTTGCGCTGATTGTGTAGCAGGGTGGGGGGTCATAGGGGGTTTGAGGGGTACTCATAACCCCACTTTATGGGGTCCGGGGCAGTGCCCCGGAAATTTTTGGTTTTGGACCCTATGTTAGGTTGGGCAGACCCACCTATGGTTTTGTGCATGATTTTCGCACATGTTTTTTGGACGCGATGGTTTTCAGTCCATGGTATTGGACACGATGGTTTTCGGTCCATGGTATTGGATGCTTCGGCATGTATAAATAAGTACTATAACATTGAAAGGAAAATAATGAAAAATCAAGCTGGTAGTCCCGGTTTTGTGATCCAGGGGAAAATCTCTGTGTCTATGTGTTTTATGTGTTATGCTCTCGCATTGTTTATTTTCTATGTTTTAGAATTCGTATGCAGGTAATTTTTGTATGGGATTAAAACCTACACATCCTTTAAATTTTCCCTATGTGGGAAGAGGGTGTTATAGAGTGTTATCAGAGCATGGTTTACCCCTCAGATTGGATGGGTTGTGTGTGTTGTTCATGCATTCATGTTGGTTGCATGTGTGGCTCTTATTGTTGTATTCCATGCTTCTGTTGTATTTGCATGACGTTGATCATGGTTGTAGTGATGTCGCAGGGTGGAAATTGATGGTGTTGTTGTGGGATGCATCGTCATGAGTGTATGACTGGTTACATGTCATTATATGTCTCTTACATGTATCATTCTTGTATTCTTGATTACATTCTTTTAGGCTTGGTTACATTCTTGTATGCTTGGTTACATGTATCATTCTTGTAAGCTTGGTTACAAGTATTGTCTGTTTGTGCTTGATTGTATGTGTTTATGCATGTGTGTGGTGGATTACGCATTACTTATGCAAGCCAATGGTTGCATGTGGTCAAGTGTACAATGGTGTAATTGTGTTTTTCATGCATGAGGTCGCGGTATGCATTGTTGATAAGGTCATGCATTGATGACTAGACCCTAGCTAGAATGATGGTTGCATGGTTATATGCTTATGTGTTATGTTATATATGTTGTCATGATTATGTTATACATGTATCACACTGATTTGTTGATCTTGCAGGAAAGTTATCCTCCCTGAGCTATACTAAGGTATGTTATTTTATTGTGATTTGGTTTAGCTGACATGATATACCTTGCAAGAAGAAATATCAAATGGCTAGAAAGATGGTAGACTACAAAGACTCTCCCTATGAATCAAATGAGCAGTATGGTGTTGGGAATTCTTCCGATTTGGCAGATACACTAAGAAGCTTAAAGGAAGAAATAAGGATTTGTAAGGAAAATAATGACAGAATCATACAGGCATAAGAGAAACTAGTAGAGGTAAATTCAATGATACTTCAGAGTTTGTCATATTTGTAGCGACAAGGACCACTTCGAATCATCCATGAGAAGGAGGAAAAAAATAATGGGGCATATGGAATAGGTCGCATGGTGGTCATAGGTCACATATAGGTGACACAGTCAGAGATGGTAGATTGTTGGACACTCCAGATAGGAGAGGGGATAGACACAGGTACTATTATAGTTCTAGTTCAGATAGGCACTATGATCGTGATCATTATCATCCTTACAAGAGGAGTAATAGGGGTTACTTTATAGAAGAGTTTAAGGAAGAAAAGCCACCTACATTTGATGGAGAGGTGAAGACATCACAGGATGTAGAGGCATGGTTTCTTGGTATGAGGAAGTTCTTTAGGTTGCATGACTATTCAGAGAACATGAAAGCCAAAGTTGCTACATTCATTCTCAAAGATAAATAAAAAATTTGGTGGGAAAAATAATTTTATGAGCTAAATATGGGATCTAAGACAAATATGAGTACACTAGCAAGTTCTTGGAGCTACTAAGGTATGTGCCTTACCTCAGGGAGGATAATGCCAAGATTCAGAGATTCACTAGTGGGTTACCAATGGAATTCAAAGATAGAATTGAGTTCGATGAGCCTAGATCATTCGAGGAGGTCATCCGAAAGCTAAAGCATTTCTATGAACAATCAAAGCACAGATCCGAGACTAATCCAGATTGGAAAGGCAATGTAAAGAACAAAGGAAAATAGGACAAGAAGTGGCAAGAGCTCAAGGTACATGTAATAAAGAGAATGCAGCGCCCTCTAAGAAGGTCAATGCATCAAACAAAAGATAGGAATTTTGATCAGAAGAGCATAATAAGGATGCAAGCTGGAAGCCTATAGATTTTTGGACTTGTGGCAAAGGTCACTGCAAGAGATATTGTCTGCAGAATCAGGATGGTAGGCCTCCAATATATAGTGCGTAGGACGCACAGAATGTTGGGGATGTTGGTCAGAACATTCCTTGTATCTATGCAACATTAAATAACAAATAGGCAGACCATTCGACATCTATCATTGATATGGACGATAAGATTTGTGATCAAGTTATTTCTATTTTGGTTGACCCTGGATCTAATTATAGCTATGTTAATCTTGACTTGGTGGATTAGTGTGGTTTGAGTAAGGAATTGCATGTAGAATCTTGGTTAGTGCAGTTGGCTACAGGTACAATGAATCTAGTTCATCATTGGGTAAGAGCATGTGAATTTGATTTGAATGGTATGCCTACTATAGCAAATTTGAATGTATTACTGTTTAGATCATACAGTATGTTGTTGTGCATGGACTGGTTGTACCTTCATATAACCAAGGTGGATTGTTATGACAAATCCATTGAGTGTGTTGATGACAATGGGGAACCAAGAGTCTTAAAGGGAAATAAGAAATCCACATCAGTTAGGATGGTAACAATTATGCAGGAAAAGCACAGCTGCAGGAAATGATGTATGTTATTCATAGTGCACATTTCTAGTGACAAAGGTAAGGAAGTTGAGGATGCAAATGTTTTGAGTAGGTACCCATTTGTATAGTAGTTTCAGGATGTATTTCTTGAGGAAATTTCAGAGTTTCCACCTCACAGGGAGGTAGACTTTTCTATTGAGTTGGTGCCAAGGGTAGCTCCGACATTAAAAGCACCTTACAGGATGAGCACACCTGAGTTGGTAGAATTGAAGTTTGAGTTGAAGCAAATGTTGGACAAGGGATACATTAGGCCAAGTGTATCACTTTGGGGCGTACCAATATTGTTTGTAAAGAAGAAATATGGTACTCTCAGATTATGCGTTGACTATAGGAAGTTGAGCAAAGTGACCATTAAGAATAGGTATCCAATATTGAGGATTGATGACTTGTTCGATCAGTTGAAGGGAGCAACAGTGTTCTCAAAGATTGATCTAAGATCCAGATATCATCAGGTATGAATCAAAGAGGAGGACATTTACAAGACAACTTTCTGGACTAGGTATGGGCGTTATGAGTTTGTTGCAGTTCCATTCGGTTTGACTAATGCACCATCTACATGTATGTACTTGATGAATAGTGTATTGCATTCATAGTTGGATAAGTTTGTTATTATGTTCATTGATGACATATTGGTATATTTTAAAAATGAGGAAGCGCATGCCAAGAATTTAGCAGTAGTGTTGAGGTTGTTGAGAGAGAATCAATTGTATGCTAAGCTCAACAAGTGTGGTTTCTTTCAGACTGAGGTACATTACTTGGGGCATGTTATCTCCAAGGAGGGAATTGCAGTAGATCCAAAAAAGACAAGGGACATCATGGAGTGGGTATCTCCTAGGAATGCAGATGAGGTGAGATCCTTCATTTGGTTGGCAGTTTATTGTCGGAGGTTCATCATGAACATCTCACATGTTGCTTATCCTATCACATCCTTGCAGAGAAATGTTAAGAATTTTGAGTGGAAAAAGGAGTGTGAGGCTAATTTTGAGCAACATAAGAAGTTGTTTACACATGCACCTTTGTTAAAGATTGCAGATCTGAACAAAGAGTTAGTAGTATGCATAGATGCTTGCAAGAAAGGACTTGGTGGAATCCTTATTCAAGATGGACAGGTGGTATGCTATGAGTCGTGAAAATTGAATGAGCAAGAGCAAAACTACCCCACACATGATCTTGAGTTGGCAACGATCATACATGCATTAAAGATATGGAGACACTATCTTCTGGGCAGAAGATTTGTGTTGATGAGTGATCACAGTGGGTTACGATATCTATTTGACAAACCAAACATGAATGGTAGGCAGGCTTGGTGGTTTGCCACGATTAGTTAGTTTGATTTTGAGATCAAAGACATCAAAGGTAAACATAACAAGGTGGTAGATTCCCTTAGTAGGTGAATATAGGTAAATCACTTAGCAGCTATGAGCTCCTATGGGATAGACTTACAAGATAGGATCTTGCAGACAAGTTAGCAGGATGTAAGGTATATGGAGATTATGCAGAGGTTGTAATAGAGTACATGTACAGGTACAGGTAGTAGTACAGGTAAAGGTAGTGGTACAGGTACAGGGTGCAGGTGCACAGGATGTGGACTATGGCCTTACAACAGACCGATTTGTTAGATTCAAAGACAAGATATGTGTGCCAGATAGTAGTGAGCTCAAGAAGGTAATATTGAGAGATTTTCATGTGAAACCATATTTGGGTCACCCAAGTTATCAGAAGACATTGACTACAGTAAAGAATTTTTATTATTGGCCAAATCCGAAGAAGGATGTAGTAGAATATGTGACTAGGTGTTTCGATTGTTAGCATGTGAAGGAAGAATGTAAGCATCCACGTGGGCTACTATAGCCGATTGTGATTCTAGAATTGAAATGGGAAGTCATTTCCATGGAATTCATCATAGGTTTGCCAAGGACAGTGAGACAACATGATTCCATCATGGTTATTGTGGACATGTTAACAAAGGTTGCACACTTCATTCCAGTGAAGTCTATATTCTCAGATAGCAATGTTGCACATGTATTCATTAGAGATGTGGTCTAGCTGCATGGTGTTTCGAAGAATATTGTGTCAGACAGGGATGCAAAGTTCACTTCCAACTTTTGAAAGGATTTATTTGAGAGGGTCGACAACATATTGAAGGACATGTCGAGGATGTATGTGATGCATCAACAATGAAAGTGGGAGGACTATCTTCCACTGGTAGAGTTCGCTTACAACAATGGGTATCAGGAATCTTTGAAGATGATTCTGTTTCAGGAATTGTATGGGTAGAGTTTTAATACTCCCATCAGTTGGAGTGATCCAGTTAATAGGGTGTTGATTGGACCGAACATGTTGGCAGACATGGAACAAGAAATGCAGGTAATCAAGAAAAATCTAAAGGCATCGTAAGATAAGGAGAAGAGCTATGCAGATCAGAACATGTTGTTCAAGGAGTTCTAGGTTGGGGAACAAGTGTACTTGCACATCAAACCAAAGAAGAGATCCTTACAGATTGGATCATGTGCCAAGCTGACACCATGGTTTTGTGGACCCTTAAACATTGTTAAGAGGATTAAGCCGGTAGCATATTGACTCGCACTTCCTCCGACAGTGAAATTCCATGATGTTTTCCATGTGTCATTGCCTAAGAAATATGTTCAATATGTTGATCATGTGATTGACTGATTTGTATTGCAAGTTGAACCAAATGGAGAATTCCAGCTGGGGCCTCAGTGTATATTGTAGAAAAATGTGCTCATTCTCCGGAACTGAGGAATCGAGCAAGTTAAAGTGAAATGGAAGCAATTTGGGCCCGATGAAGCTACATGGGAGATCGAGGATTAGATGCAGGCTATGTATCCTTCCTTGTTTTCCGGTTGAGGCAAACTAGTTTGGTATGGTGTTTTGGTATATGTCTTGGTATATGTTTTGGTACATGTTTTGGTGATGTTTGGTATATGTACATATGTATATGGATGTAAATATTTCCATGAGCTATCTTATAAAGCTCAAATAAGAGGCATGGGTGTCATGTCATTATGATATTATGTTTTTTATGTTTTCATGTTGGTTTGCTTCCGAGTGGTTTGATCATTATAAATACTACAACGAGCTTAGTTATAAAGCTCCATCGACAACATATTTTGCTTACTATAGTCTTATGGTTACAGGTGTTGTTGAACACTGAGGACAATGTTCCCCTAAGGAGGAGGGTTCTATAACATCCCTAGTGAAACTTCCATGTAATAAAAGTTAAAACGGGAAAAATAATAACCACGATTGATGGGACACGTATTCCAAGATGAAAGTTGGGCAATACATCCTAGTGTGGGTGTTCATTTGGTTAGTATTGGCAAAGGAAATTGGGAAAGGGAATGGCTAAGGATTTGGAAAGGGAAAATGACATTTTGGCACATTTATTTATGAAAATAATGGAAATTAGGAGAAAAGGGAGGTGAAAGGTCACAAGTTGCATGTGAGGAGGAAAATGAATGGAAAATTAAGAAAATAGAGGCCTCATTCATAGAAAGGATTTTGAGGACCAGTACACAGAATTTTGTCACTTAAGTTTTGGAGCTCTCTCATTATTCTCTCTCTCTCTCTCTCTCTCTCTCTCTCTCTCTCTCTCTCTCTCATACTCTTGGATACTTAGAGTTTTCTCGCAGCACTCTTGGAGCGTGTGGCACACTTAAATTTTTGGAGAATGAAGGTAAAGGAAGAGCAATAAATCACAAGAGGACATCAAGATCAGCAACTACAATGGGTTTTGCTTGCAAGTCCCGAGTTGCATGTATATTTTCCTCACTAGTTTTCGCATGCATGGCATATGCATGTGGATTATCTGTCATGATCTGTCACAGACATGGAGGATTGCCTAGATTGATAGTGGATTTCCTAGCCTTTCCATTTCCTAGATTACCATGGATATTGTGGATTTATTTCCTTGTTTTGTTTTGGTTGGTTCTCATATTTCCTTAGCTTGGGTTGAGTTACTACTCTTGGAAGCCTTGGTTGGACAAATGCTCTGGAAGCCCTATAACAACTTTGGTTGAGTTACTAGTCTTGGAAGCCTTGATTGGACAAACACTCTCAAAGCCTTTGGTGGGTTTAGTTACTAGTCCTGGAAGCCATGGTTGGAAAAACACTATGGAAGCCTGGAATAATTTGTGGCTTGAGTTACTATTCCTAGAAGCCTTGGTTGGAAAAATGCTCTAGAGCCCTAGAAGGCTCGGATAGAGACCAATCTAATGATGGTTTTGCGATGTCCAACTGTGAGGTGGAATCACTGTTTGTTGGGTTGAGGTGGATGGCATCAAGAAGCCCTGGATGATTTTGGTTTGATGTGTTCTATGATTTCCCACATTTATGATTGGAATATGGCACAGGGGGTGAATGGATGAAGAGATATTTGCTCAGCCATTCTATGGTCAAGTGGAATATGGAAGTCTCATCCCGGGTTTCGATTTTGCATCATCAATATGAGGTTATTTTTCCTTGTATTTCTATGACTATTAGACTGGTTTATATGTGGGTTATATGGCTGGGATTTCATTGGTATTTCTATTTCTATTATGTTGGTTATGTATATGTTTTATGATAGTACCTATGTATGGCTCTCATCATGTTTTTACTAATAAATGAATGAACAATGTATCTATGACCTAAAGGATGAAATGCCAGTTAAGGTGTTGAGGAATCAATGTTTCTTAGCGATTCTCGGCTAGGTATGAGACCCCTATGCTCATATATGTTAGTTACACCTATAGATTACATATTCATGATATGTTTGGCGAAATGCATGTCATGGCTAGTAGGGTTCCAGTCAAGGTATTGTTCAAGTAATTGTATTTGTACTATAATTTCCCTATTATCTTACTGTTCTGAAGGTGTCATTCAATTATGGGCAGTGACCTGGGTTCTGGACCTGAAAAAGTGGCTCAAATCCTGGGGACGTTGGCACAACACTGACCAAAATAATCCATGGATGCTGGCATGCCTTGTCATGAGTGCGTCTAGAGCCCCCTAGACATTGGTAGGCCTATAGCATGGGAGCATGAAGGGGTCAAGTTGTCAAAAATCTAAGTGGGACCCAAGGGTTGGTTGGCAAAAAGGTTGGGATGGTTCCTGAGGGTCCTAATGTTGATGTTGAAGGTTTGTATGTTGTGTTTCTGTCAGTTCCACTTCCTTGACATAACTTAGGAGGTCGAATCATATCATAGTGGCCTCTCGTCACATATTTACCCCGGTTGGCCAGTTACTTGGGTAGATATGGGAGGAGGGTGTTACAAGTGCAGTTGTGAATTAAAGATCAACTGCATCTGACCCTTCATCATTTGGAGTCCCTAGGGGTAACATTTCAAAAGGAAGTTTGTAGAACCCAGGTTTGGAAATTTTCCTTCAGTTAGGGACTAGTTATATGTGAAATTTATAATGTTGAAAGCAGTGAAGTATGAATTCATATTTTTTCAGTTAAATATACAATTTAATACTCCACACTTTTTCAATTCTTATTTGTCAATCAAGGACAAAATGCATTTCCTTTAAAGGGATGGCCATTGACTGTAAGTGTCTTCTTAATTAGGAAAATTTGCAATGATATTATTGTCTCGCCACATCTCGCTTCCGCCATTTTTCTTGTATTTTTCCTATTTGGCATTTGTGACCTTTTGTTTATGGTAAGTTTGTTTTGAAAACTCATACTTCAACTTGAAAGATGTTCTAAGTAATTTTTTGTTATAGAAAGTTAAAACCTATATTTTTTTCATAGTTCATAATATTTAGCATCGCAGTAGTGTTAGAGTTTAAGAAGTCAACATTGTGGAAAATGTGGGCATGATAGTTAAATAAAACATATCTAATGTTATGTGCTTATGTATCAGATGGAATTCTAGGAAGAATACAAATGTGCAGGAGGGATTGACCTAAACATTGTTCTTTAGGAGATATAAGTGGACATAGTTGAATTGAATGGGTGGCCATAGTGTTGTAATTCTAAAAATTGGAATGAAGGGCATAGAATTATATGAAAGACACCTTTATTTTGAATGTACATGTATACATTATGTTACCCAAATAGTAAAATTATTCAAGTTTTAGTGCATATGTTCCAATATAACTTGTGTTTCTGTGTGATAATTTCTAAGTGTTTGTGTATTCCAAGTGGATTCACACATGGTGCATAATTGGATTAAGATAAATAAATCATTAACTTTCAGCTGAGGTGTACTAAATTGTTCCAGTGAGACAATACTCCATTTCCGCAGGGACACAACCAAAATTTTCTTATAGATTTGCAAAGAGGTTGATTAAAGCAAGGTTCAATACCAAGAGGCATAAACTGGTTGTTCAGGGTTACTAAAGTTATGAGACTCAAATTTATTCTAAAGTGCATTTGGATGGTTTTGAGGGAATATGTGAATGTTTAAGATAAATATTTACTTTCTATAACAAGGCATATTAATGTATGTGGAAATGAACATCAGTTTTTAGTTTTTAAAAATTACGTCCACAGGTGTTGGATCTTAGGATCTTAGGATACACACCAGAAATATTTCCCTTTGCAAATACAATTTCTTCCAACCATTGAAATTTATCATTGCAAATACAATTTGTTCAAGTAAGATTTGCATCTATAGCTCATTCAGTCCAGAGTTCACCAAAATGCCCATCAAGGTTGGGTACATGTTTGAAACTCTTACATACTGACTTGGAAAAGAAGGTAATCAATCTGTAACAATTTTCCTAGTTATTGTTATTGTGTTCATTGCTTTTGTTCATGTTCTGATTACCATATTACAATTCTGAGCCATTTTTTAATCCTTTGTGTGAAATTTGAAGTTCTATTGCACCTTTTGTCCTTGAATTTACACTCAACCAACATGAATTTACTCTCCATGATAGGAATTGGTGCCTTATTTGCTGCATGCAAGCGAGATAATACATTACATGTTGCAACCCTTTCTTTTGTATACTTACAAACAAAAGCTAACATGAAGGAAATGAAAGAGAAGAAATTGAACCATTTTTTCTTCACAGGGTAACATCACAACCATACCCTTCTTTTGGAACCTTGAATCCTATACATCTTATTGTCGCAATGAAAGCCATGATGTGGATGTAGGGGATGAAGACAATGGGTGCACTTTTTGTCTCTTCATGTTTTATTCTTTTTAGCAAGTATGTGCAATGTAGTTCCCCAAGAGCATAAATTATATAACATGTGGATATATGAATTTTGAATTGGTATCTTAACGTGGTCTATATAATCAACTAATATACCCGGGCATCAAAATGGAAGTGATCACCACCATTCCAGTTATCCAAATCATAGGTAGTGTAATGTTTGAAACATGCAGCAACCTTTAGTCTGTTAGGATCCAAACTATTTTTTAACTGTAATCCCCTCACATAGTTGGCGACATATTGACTAACAAGTAAAAGATTCTCTCTTGGAGTCTATTGAACTCGTCCCCATCTAGGATCATGAAATATATTCACATTAGGGATCCAATATGCCAATCCTACCAATCTTGTCTTATACATTACACGAGCCTATGGTGATATCGGATGCACATGAAATTCCAGTTAGAGTTGTTTTTACCAAATTCAATCCATCCTGAAATAGATTGGTTATAATTTGTAGTAAACTGTAAACATACTGATGAATGCCTGAGAATTAAAATTTCCAACTACAAATTCATGCGACTATGGCTAATCCTATAAATCTAAAAGATAATCAGAAATTGATTCATTTTTAGTAACATCTAAACATAGTGATGAATGCCTAAGAATTAAAATTTCCAACTACAAATTCATGCGACTATGGCTAATCCTATAAATCTAAAAAATAATCAGAAATTGTTTTTTCTTCATTTTCTAGCTTTGAATGACATTTTGTTTACTAATTTTTATCTTCATGTCATGATTCTTCTGGAATTTATGCCTTACGACATTTCTTCATTTTCTAGCTTTGAATGACATTTTGTTTACTAATTTTATCTTCATGTCACGATTCTGGAATTTATGCCTTACAACATTTCCTTTGCAACATCTAGTGCAATGTAATATTCCCTTTTCTGGATGTGATCAAAATGGACGGAATCTACCCATGGTATTTACCATGTATTTTCCCATGGGATCTGTTCATAGTATTTGTCTTCATTTTTCGAGGGAAAATAATAAAATAAGGTTTCTAGAGAGTCCCTAAAGCTGCCACGATGCATAACTCTAATACCACTGTAAGATTCCCAATAGAAAAATTCTGGAGGGATCTAGATCACCAAAACGTTCCAATTAACAACTAGTATTAGATCTTTTTATAATGCATGCATTCACAATTAAAGCATATTTTCCAAAACAAGGAACACAAATAACCCAAAAATAACAACCACTTTATTTTAATAAATAACTACAAGACAATGTATGGCAAGACGACTGCTAAACAAAATCTCGACCAACTGAACTCTGAAACACAATCGTGGACCTTGGATGGATACCCCAAACAATTATACTCACGAGGTTTTCGTCCCTGGGTGAAACTAGAACTGGCCTTGCCAAGTTCTTAACAAGAAAAAAGATAGACAACTCAGGATGATACAAATGCCTAGCTCCTATCCCCTTTAATAGGCTTACAACTCAGGATGATACAAATGCCTAGCTCCTATCCCCTTTAATAGGCTTGAGGGACGCTGTAAAAACATTATTTTATTATTTTCCCTCGAAAAACAAAGACAAATACTATGGGCAGTCCCATGGGAAAATACCATGGGTAGATTCTGTGCATTTTGACCACATCCAGAAAAGGGAATATTACATGCAATTGCTAGTTATAACTTACAACTAATTATAACTGCACTCATTTCTTTTCGTGAACAAGTGGATATATATATATTATGACTAAAAGAATTGTGTTCATTAACTCTTCAATGAATAAATACATTTCCAGCAGCGTCAAATTCACATTTTTTAGTTACACTTATTCATACAAGAAATTACAATATTTATTAAAATCAAATTCATAAATTTTCTTATGTTTAATTAAATTTATTATTTAAATTATGACATTGAAAATTTAAATCATATTAAGAACTAATTTTTAAGTTACCAAATTTTAAATATAAGAATATTACAATTTCAATTGCAAGTGGGATAGAATCTTTTTTTACTATTCATAGATCAAAATGCTAGAAGTGCCATGATAAATTAATCCACACCATTGTTAATTACCTTTTTCAAATGTAATTAGTAATTTTTTTTAAACTATCTAATACTGACAATTTTAAAGTTTGCATATCATTATCCATATGTTGGGGGGAAAAGTATCTAATGCAGAATGCCTCTATCCCACTCTAAGGGTGATAGTACCTCAGCAACAACTGAATGCAAAGCTATTAAAAGTTTCTTCTTTATGAGATGAGAGAGGGAAGAAACGGATGATCTAATAACCGTTATCTTGCGCTAATAGTCGATCCAGTCTTCACTCCTTGTTGCTTGCTCCTAGCTCCTTGCCCTTTCACCGGCCCAGCTACACACAGATCCTGTAAAAGCACAAGAAAAGGAAACTACAAGAAGCATACATCCATAATCGATCTAAGGATTAGCATAAACCAAATATACAAGCATCAATTCATCATCAAGATACATGCATATAGAAGAACCTCAAAGCTTTATTAATAATAGAAGTAAAGTTCTGAGAGAGTTACAACCATAATAGGCCCCAATCCAGCAACACCTCCCAGCTGAAAGAAATCTCCTCTTCACCTCCTTCAAGCAAGACACCCAATAGCTCTGTTCTCAAACCAACAGCACTTCCTTACTTGCACAAAATTCCAGCCTCCCTAGACCTCATGAGAGAGATCTATATATAGGGTTTTGGAGAAAGGATGAGTCATCTTGAGACTGGCCTGAAGCTGACTTGTGTCCTCTCCCACTTTAGTTAATCTTCAGTTCTTGAGTCCACTTGGAGAATCTTGCTTCCACTTGGAGATCAAGACCCTCTTACTCATCACTAGGCGAATTCCTTGACCCAAGTGTCAGTTTGGAAGCTTCCTGGGCAGTTGACACCTTGCAGAATGATTGTGCCACTTGGCCAATCTCGCCCAGCGCAGGTAGCCTTCATTAATTTTGACCTTCAGCGCAGGTACAAGGAGGAGCAGTTGACATTCAGCGCAGATGCTCAGTGGAGCAGCTGACATGATCCAGAAATAGCCTGTTTTTGAGTGTTTTCAGGTGGAGAACTGATTTTCAGTGCTGTGGTTTGCAGACCTTGTTCCTCTAAGGGTAAGAACAACATGTTTAGGGACTTTGGATCCCTCAGATTATTGACATTTCATGCTCCATGCTGTTAGGCACAAAAATGTCTATAACAGTTGCCCCCTAAAGTATGAGGTCGTTTATTGGGTGAAATGCTTTATTAGGAGGATCCGAAGTTCATTCAATCGCTGAGAGGTGCCCTGCAATAAAATACAATACAATACATTATTTTTCATTCTGCTTTCATGATCTAGCTGAGGCGGGCATTCCCATGCTCAGCTTTATAAATTCATTTTGGTACATATAACAGACGACCGTCTGATGATAGACTGATAATTCTCTGCTGAAATTATCATCCTTTGAGTAGGATGATCATCTGCTGCAATAATGTACATATCAAATGTCTTTATATTTCCTGAATATATATCGCAGCCCGGATGGATGAAACTAGATCCGGGGTCTTCAATCTCGTTCGATCTTCACTCTAAGTACAAGTCGATCCATGTGAGAATTGCGCTGAAGTCGAACATGGAAAGACATCGCTTGATTACCGGTCAATAATGTAAACCGTTAACAAGCACGAGAGGAATCACCAATAATGACAATGATCCTCAAGGTACTGCAGTACAATTCACGTGGTGTGAATAAAGGACTTGGCGTCGAACACCACGCAAAATCTTCTGGTCGAAGGTCATTGATGTATACCTGTCGCCGAAAGTGAGAAACTTGCCATTGAGGCATGCAAGCTTCAAAGTACTGGGGGGGGTGTTCCTAGATCAACTTCTTGGATAATGAGCTGAAGTCGACAAGAAGCGATCCGTCAAAGGAGGGCCTTAATGAATCCCTCATCAGTGACACGGAACGGAGCTAATGATTTTAGTGGAGGTGAAAACATTCTGTGAGATATGATTCAGGGTGGCGATCATGGGTGGATGAAGGATAATGTATGGCAGTGGATGGGACACGGTTGACTCTTCCTGAACACATCTCTTGAACATATAACGACACTGATGTGATGGATCGGTAGCATTACCCCAAATACGGATGGTTTGGCGAGGACCATGGTGATGAGACCGGTGAATGAAACAACCCAACCCGATGTGGTACGGAGGACAAAGTGTCATGTTCAAGAGCGACTTGCTACCATTAAGCTTTTGAGGTTCTCCCAATTTTTCCCCAATCATTTCTGACCAGTACCTCTTTATTTTTGTCAAGCTTGAGGAGGATAACATATGCTTGTTCTATAACCTGCCCTTCGGGCAAGCCCATCGCTATGTTTTAACGAGCCTAGCGATAGGGAAACTCGTTCTCGTCTAAAGACAAGTTTGTCGCTACTTAATCATTTTAACGAGTCTAGCGACAAAGACAACTCGGTCCTTTTCATTTTTAGAGAGTCTGAAAAGGTACAAAAAGTTAACTCCAAAATTCCTTTTTCGTCATCTAATCCCTTAAGTCCGAAAAAGTATAAAACAATACAAAACGGATGAATTTTCGATAACTTTAACGAGCCGAATAAAACAAGCGCTCGACCTTTTTGTGCAATAATCGCTTAGGTCCAAAAAGATTAAAATCTAGAGGAGGGATAGCTCTTCCGGTCCTTTTAACGAGCTGGAAGGCCAAAACTCGGCAAACTTTTCATATTTTACGAGTCAAATGAAAAGAGCTCAAAGAAGACTCGTCTTTTGAGGAACGAGTGATAAACAGGGATAGCAGCAGATTCCAGGTACAGGTTGGAATTTTTCCAATCACGGCAGTGTCACAAGGATGGCTAAGTGAAATCACTCTTCGCAGCTGTTCCTCAAAATGGGTAAACAATCATATGGGGTGAACGATCGGCCAAATGGAATGGAGGTGGCGGGTGCAAACACGACCAAGGCTTTTATGGCTAATAAATTTACGATCACAATGGTTATTTACCGAAATAGGTTCATTTTTTATTTAAAAATGAGCTTAAACTCTGGGGGAAACATTGCTCACTGCTTTTATTTATTTTTTAACGAGCATGAAGACCGCGTTAAAACTGCTCGGACCTTGCGTTTATTTTTTAACGAGCATGAACTTTATGCTAAAACTGCTCGATTATACCAGTCATAAGATAAGAAATGTCTCCTGTGAGATCTCTATTTTTTATAGAGCTTCATCTTCACTAAGCTTTGCTCCCTCTCATCCTTTCTTCATGCAAGTTTGGAAACGGCTAATCCTACGAGTTTAAAGGGTTAGACCTACAGGTTTAAAGGGAGGACCTAAAAATTAAAAAAAAAAAAATAGTCGTCCCTTGCTTGCATTCCAAAAGGATGCATGCCCCCAGGTATAAAACAGAATTTCAAGGTTACCTCTACTTACCCTTTGCCAAAACATTTGTTTTAATCGAGAGAGGCTTACCTCTTTCAGGTTATCCAAAAAATGGTTTTATTTGCTGCCGCAAATGAAACTCTTTTTCTGGCGATGTCTATCATTAGGTTACTCAAAGATGGTTACTATTTGTTGCAGCAAAAGAATCTCTTTCTTTGGAGGCTGCCCCTACTTATCCTCTAAAACATTAGTTTTAATGGGTGAGGCTTGCCTTTTACCCAAAGATGGTTACAATTTGCTGCCGCAAAAGAATCCCTTTCTTTGGTATTGCCTACCTATTTAGACAAAGGTGAATGACCTTTGTCAAACACATAACTTTAACAAAAGAATCCTATCCCAGAACAACCCCTCTTCCACATACGGACGGGGTACGGACTAGTCATATTCTTCCGCGGAAATTCTACTCTATACCCAAGGTTTCCTCTGCCCGAAGCAGACCAGGATGCATGCCCCCTGGGTTCCAGTCCCATCTTTCCGAATTACTCGCATTCATCGGGAAGGAGGACTGGGGGTGGAGACATTTCTTGAGTAAAAAGACCATTGAGGATTGGTATTTGACTATTTGCGATGCGTGATCCCGGAAATGAAAGTTGGTCTACGAGCTTGACCACCCTTCCTTCGTGTGGAAAACACATTACTCTAAAGAGTGAGGAGACTATAGCTCCCATGCAATATATATAGTCACGTCCAAGGAGTAGGTTATAATCCAAGGGTCCTTGAACGACCATCACGTTCATATTAACGGTCTTCCCTTTCAATGTAACAGGCACATTGGGGAGGATCCCTAATGGTCGACTGGTTCCTTTATCAAAGCCCGAGAGATTTCTTATCTCAGGCAAAAGCGCCGGGGAACCCAGTGCTTTCCAAGCAACAGAGGAAAGGATACTCACAGACGCCCCTTCATCAATGATAGTTCCAGCCATCACCATTCTATAAATTTGGACTATGATTCTGAATGGTATACTGGCTGGTAACCGGGGTCTGCCCAGTTGGTTCCAATCAAAGGACACAACCAGGTTGCTTGGTGGTGGGACCGAATATATGGCCGGATATGATCCTGACGATGTTCCTTCCTGCGATAAAGGAATGGGCGCATTGCCCTGATGCTCATCAGAATCTGTGTTGATGAAAAGAATCTGGATGGTGTCATCCTTATTCTCTTCCGTGGGGGTGTCATTTGACGATGAATCTTCAGTGACGGTGTCATTTGAGGATGAAACCTCTGAAGGAAGAACCGGGTCAACTGCCGTATCGACCTTTAGACTTTCGTCTGGTCTGGATTCAGTAGGTTCACTTTCAATGACTGACGCCTCAGCCGACCACTTGAGCGGGCCAGCTGTGTTTTCAACTAACGAAGGACTTGGCACGAGTTTTTTGTATCCAGGAGGAAGTCTCAACGGTGAAACCAGACGATCTTCCAAAACTCTCTTCGCTTCGTCTAAGAAGGGACAACGGTGGATGGCGTGATCGCCTTCACACAGCCTACAGGGGGATTTTGATCCTCCCTTTTGTCTTGATCCTTCACTTTCGCTGGTTGACGGTAAGCACTCAACCTGGCTATCAGAGGTTGAAGCCCCCGAATTGTGCAATCGAGGGGACCAGTCCCTTAGTATCCGGGGAATACAGGGACAATCTCTATGGAAATGGTCTCCTCTACATATGACACATGGCGATTTAGGCCCGGTCTGTGCTGTGTGTGGGTTTTTGTTAGATGTCTTTTGCTTGCCCCCAGTCGCCTTAGGCTCCTTCTTCTTCTTCTCTTTCTTCTTCTTTTCCTTCTTCTCCGTGGGAGCTTGGCTTTTGCCAGCCCTACCTTTTGAAGATGAAGGATTGGAGGAAGGGTTGGAGGAAGTAGAAGGCTGGTGGGAGGCTCTAGACTCATCTAACTGTTGATTCGACTGCTCAGGAACCATGGTGTTCTGAACTACACTAGTTGAGAAAAGCCAAATAGGCAGGCCAATTGTCAGTCCTGGAAGCGACAATGTGGCCATGTGGGGCGCACCAACTTCTCCCCAAGAGGAGAAAGGACTAGGACTTCCATCATGTGGAGTTCCTTGGTTGGGGCGTTCCATGTTCTCAACTTAAAGATCAACGCGGGAATAGGAGGTGATTATGTTCCGTTTAAAATAAATTTTATAATGACGCTTAGACACAACTTGCTTTTTCACTTTTTAAGAGTCGAGAAAAAGCTAAAGATGACTCTAGTCTCCTTCGATGTTTTAACGAGCCCGAAGTGACAAATGCTCGGATGGACTTTTTCAGTTATAGAGTTTGAAAAAGGCCAAAAGAAACTGCTCTGGAGTTCTAGGCAGAGGGTGTGCCACAGAATATGTTTTACGGTACGAGTGGTCGATCTTCGTAAATGTTGTGTTCACTGCATTGCGATCGGTAGGGAGGCCGACACGGTTTCCTATGGATAAAGGCTTTGATCCTATAGGGGTCTCCCAATATATACGCGACGGTACGTGGGAGCACAAGTCCGTATTGATACTTATCGCTTCACCGTGGAGGAATCACCCAACCACTCAACGCTAAGATATCACGTTTAACGACGCCGGAACACGTCTCTAGCTTAGACCTCTAGATGTTTGCGTTATGTTTCAATGCGTTGTTATGTAAATTCAATTTATTTTAAGGTTGATCTTGTTTAGCAGTTTGCCTTTATGGATCACCACGATATGTATAGTAACACTCCTGAATGCAATCTAAGATGATAAGCGAGCTTTTCAATCTTTCAACTTTGAAAACCTTAACTACTGAGGGAGAAGGAAGATAACACCTTTTCACACAGATCATAGAGCACACACTAATGCATTTTCCTAAATCAACATGCAAACTGTCATAATGCACATGCACAATGCAAGTATTTCTTTTCTCTTTCTTAATGTTGATGAAATACAAAAAAGAAAGCTGTTGTATAACTTTGAATTCAATTTCAAGCGAAAGCAAACAAGTTTGTCCAAAATCGAAAGACACCTTAAGATTTACTTGTTTCGACACTAGAAATATATAAATTCAAACCATATAACGAAAGCGACAAACTCAATCAGCTATGAACAACAAATAAACTAACTCTTAAGATCAGAACGACACTTAATCACAGGTCTAGATCTAAGAGGTCAATGCAAGACTGGTTCACTTTCGTTATGGGAAACTGTAAATGACGCAAGAAATACAAAAGAACAAACACAGTTTCTTTATACAACTGAGGCGGAATAATGACAAAGGAGGTTGGTTTCAGATCAGCCCACTGACTGGCAACAAACAGCAAAAACAAGAGTGAAAACAAGGCAAGACATAGCAGGAAACCCCAGTAGCTCAAGCCAAGACTGGTCCAGCGCAGGTGTAACACTGCCTGTTTGACCTTCAGCGCAGGTAGCCCCTTCGGGAACTGCGCTGAAATGCAGACTGCCTTTGTACAGCCTGCACTGAAGAACGAGACTTTCGTCCGTCTTGGTTTCCGGGTCACAGATTGCTCAAAAATTCACAGTTTTTGCTCAAATCAGAAGCTATCAGTCAAGGACACACTAAGGGATGTAAAGGAGGATGAAAAGCTATCACTAAGAGCTTATTAGAGTCCTTGTGGATCAGCTCTTCAAATCATAAACTTGCCCAGAAAACTGAGCTAGAGTAGCTGCCCTCTACTTTGTATTTGATAGATCCAAATACAGTTCGATTCGGTACTCCCTTTGTTTATGAAATGAATAGCAAGAAACACAAACAACCAACAAGATACGATCCCCAGTGGAGTCGCCAATTTGTTGGGGGGAAAAGTATCTAATGCAGAATGCCTCTATCCCACTCTAAGGGTGATAGTACCTCAGCAACAACTGAATGCAAAGCTATTAAAAGTTTCTTCTTTATGAGATGAGAGAGGGAAGAAACAGATGATCTACTAACCGTTATCTTGCGCTAATAGTCGATCTAGTCTTCACTCCTTGCTGCTTGCTCCTAGCTCCTTGCCCTTTCACCGGCCCAGCTACACACAGATCCTGTAAAAGCACAAGAAAAGGAAACTACAAGAAGCATACATCCATAATCGATCTAAGGATTAGCATAAACCAAATATACAAGCATCAATTCATCATCAAGATACATGCATATAGAAGAACCTCAAAGCTTTATTAATAATAGAAGTAAAGTTCTGAGAGAGTTACAACCATAATAGGCTCCAATCCAGCAACACCTCCCAGCTGAAAGAAATCTCCTCTTCACCTCCTTCAAGCAAGACACCCAATAGCTCTGTTCTCAAACCAACAGCACTTCCTTACTTGCACAAAATTCCAGCCTCCCTAGACCTCATGAGAGAGATCTATATATAGGGTTTTGGAGAAAGGATGAGTCATCTTGAGACTGGCCTGAAGCTGACTTGTGTCCTCTCCCACTTTAGTTAATCTTCAGTTCTTGAGTCCACTTGGAGAATCTTGCTTCCACTTGGAGATCAAGACCCTCTTACTCATCACTAGGCGAATTCCTTGACCCAAGTGTCAGTTTGGAAGCTTCCTGGGCAGTTGACACCTTGCAGAATGACTGTGCCACTTGGCCAATCTCGCCCAGCGCAGGTAGCCTTCATTAATTTTGACCTTCAGCGCAGGTACAAGGAGGAGCAGTTGACATTCAGCGCAGATGCTCAGTGGAGCAGCTGACATGATCCAGAAATAGCCTGTTTTTGAGTGTTTTCAGGTGGAGAACTAATTTTCAGTGCTGTGGTTTGCAGACCTTGTTCCTCTAAGGGTAAGAACAACATGTTTAGGGACTTTGGATCCCTCAGATTATTGACATTTCATGCTCCATGCTGTTAGGCACAAAAATGTCTATAACACCATATTTACATACATTGTAAATTTCCAGCTTTAAGGCTCCATGGAGCCATAAAAATCCTAACATCGAGAGTTAGTTTATTTACATACATTTTAAAATTTCCAGCTTTAAGGCTCCATGGAGCCATAAAAATCCTAACATGGGGTTACACATGAGTTTTATCGAGAGTTAGTTTTAATGCTAGATGGAGCTATTTTTTTAGCGCTCCATAAAACGCTTAAAATGCTCAATTATAACATCTTTTTTTAAAGTGTAACCCAACTCCATTTTTTGACCCATAAGTAGTAATAGTAGTAGTACTAATAATTGAATGTTACTATTAAACTAGACACAAAATTGATATATGAAAGACTCCTTTGTTTTTTCAACAAATTGTTTTTTAAACAAAAGACTCACTTCCACTCAACAATTTGATTGCTAAAATCTAGTAAGATGTACACACTTTACCCAACCTGAATTAGAACTTATATCCTCTTAGGAAAAAATACATGCTCTTACAAACATACCTATAAAACAAGATTTAAAACGATTAAATTCCCATATATTCCTAAATTTCCAAAAAAAAACAAAAGCAACATCATAAATTATATAATAAGAAGAAATTATTTCAAATTAAATTAAATAATAAAATTTCATATTAAAAAATATAATCTTAGTACAATTTTAAAATAAAATTAATTAATAATATAATATAGATTAGTTATAATCAACTTAATTTTATCTCTCATATATATAACCGCTTTATTCAATGGAATAAAATGTATTCGTATCTAAACAAATTTTCCAATTCATACCATCACTATTGATTTTTCTTTTAATTCGATTTAGAATAAATCAAAATTGGGTTATAAGAATACAAACTTGGCCTATGGGAAAATGTAGACTTTGATAAATAAATAGATTTGATTACACTAGGAAGTGAAAGTTTATGTGTCAATGTAATCAATTATTGATATTGTTTTTTTTTATATTACGTCAACTATAATAAGTGGTTCTTTTCTTATCGAGCAAACTAATTAAATTCGATAAATAAATAGATTTTATTAAATTTTAAATTAAGAGTGAATTTAGTAGGATACTAATGTGTAATTATTTTAATAATTTGAGGCGTAGTTTAACTTATAAACGAAATGGATTTTTTATAACTATTTTTCTAATTAATTTTAATTAAACTCTGAAAGAGATTTTGAAAATTTTGAATTTAAATTGTGTAATCTGCATAATGAGTGTCCTAGGTGTTTTTTTACGGTGTTGAATCCATTTATGAATGCAAACATGTATTTTAAACAACAAAAAATCTTAAAATTGTATTGCCAGATATTAGTGAATTCCGGTGGAAAAAGTTATTTCATCTATAACTTAGACAACGCCATTTGATGTTGTCTTTTTTATCACGTCAAGGTTTTTACAGTGTTGAATCCATTTATGCATTCAAAAATGTATTTTAAACAACAAAAAATCTTGAAATTGTATTGCCGAATTTTGGTGAATTCGGTGAAAAAGGCTATTTCATCTATAAGTTAGACAACGCTATTTGATATTGTCTTTTTTAGGGTGTTGAATTTATTTATGCATTCAAAAATGTATTTTAAACAACAAAAAAACTTGAAATTGTATTGCCGAATTTTGGTGAGTTCAGGTGAAAAAGGTTATTTCATCTATAAGTTAGACAACGCTATTTGATATTATCTTTTTTAGGGTGTTGAATCCATTTATGCATTCAAAAATGCATTTTAAACAACAAAAAATCTTGAAATTGTATTGCCGAATTTTGGTGAGTTCAGGTGAAAAAGGTTATTTCATCTATAAGTTAGACAACGCTATCTGATATTGTCTTTTTTATCACGTGAACTATAACAAATTGTTCTCATACTATGGAACAAACCAATTAAATTTGATATATAAATAAATTTTATTAAACCTTAAATAAAGAGTGAATTCAGTAGGAAGTGACACATTTTAATAATTTGATATTATATTTTTTATCATGTGAACTATAATGAGTCATTCTCATTTTTTCAGGATGGGAAAACTTATCATAGCTCACATGTCAAACCAACAGTGAAGACAACCATCTCTCCACAAATTCAGGGTAACTCATCACCATAATTCAAAGAAAAATAACCCTTAGTGGTCCGTAAAGATGCAGCGTTTCACTCCTACCAGATAATAAAATAATAAAAAATAAAAATCATGTGTAACAACTTTAATAAAAGTCATGTGTAACCACTTTAATAATTTGATATTATCTTTTTGATATCGTGTGAACAATAACAAGTGGGTCCCATACTACCGAACAAACCAATTAATGTGGACATGTGTGGATATGTCTCAATGAATTAATGTGGATGTGTGTGGATATGCCTCAATGAATTGCGATGAGTGTGGATATTATATAGGAATCGGTTACCGGGGCTGAGAAATTGCTTGGACAATTAAAAGTGGTTGGAATGTGGGCAAAAAAATTTCAAAAGATCTTTTAGAGGGAGTGTTTTAATCATGTTTATGATGGTGGAAATGGATTCAACACTATCAAAAACGTCTAAAACACCTAAAATTTTGAAATTTAACAACTATAACTTGGATTTACAAAAATACTTGCCGAATTTTCTCTAAATATGACCGGAATTTCCATAATTTTCCAAGCAATTCCTCCTGCTATTTAGACTACGATATAACATGTATGCTACTTTATGAAATGATTATCTATTAGGTTCATGAAATGATTATCTATTAGGTTCATGATTAGATTCTCATATATTGGAAAAACTTTAATTTTCGTTGGTAAAGTTTAGTGGAATGTTATTTTATTAATGTTCCAAATTTTTGACCATACAAATAACTTAGTGATGAAAGGTCATGGGAATATAAAAATTATATTACTATGGGGCATGGGTTCAAGGAATAATATTTTTAGAAAAGTGAGTTTAGTATCAAAATTATGGATTCATTTTTGGGATGGCAGTTTTATGTGGTTGTAATTTGATTTTTTAGAATCTGTGGTTTAATTGTTAAGTGGGAATGGTAGATAGGTTTATGTGGTTGTAATTTGATTTTCTAGAAGATGTAGTCTAATTGTTAGGTGGGGAATTTAATTTGTGGTCTAATTATTAAATGGGGATTGTTAGGTGGGGAATTTGATCTATGGCTTAATACTGCTAAGACTACCATGTCTCAGATTACTCTAAACACAATTGAGAGTATGCCTTTTTTGGTCTTTCTTTTCAAATTAACTAAGAGTTCATGTGGGGCAGTCTAAATGTAACATTAGAAATCCCATTTTATAATTAGATGCAACAACTAACAATTGTATTATGTTTATGTATAGAAATGGTAATGGATGCCCATTCAAGATTTTCTAAGAGGATGGTTATCCAAAACATATTATGGCTTTTGTAATATGTAATTTTGGTCGAGGAGGGAGGAAAAATACCAAAGTTATTGTAAACAATCAATACAATCTACTCTACCAATTCTGGATTTTGAATTTATTTTTATCTCATCTGACCTAAATAATTATTTTAGTGAAAGAAAAAGACATCTACATTCTATCTTATCATTAGTTCATTATGCTGGAAAAAGAAAGAGAATCCTAAGTGTTCATTGGTGACATGATGAATTTTTTAACTGAGCTGGATCGTTTGTTTTTCTTTCAACATATGAAATATGCACACAGTAACAACTCCTTTTGGTCTGCCAAAACTATTTATTGTAACCAAATAGTTATATCTGGAAAATTTATTGTAGATTTTGATGGGCACTTACTTACAAGCTTCGGGTAGATGGTTATACTATACATTCATGATTTTGATGGTTCAAACTTGAGAACATAAATGTCCGAGATCAAACCAAATAAAAAATTCATTTCCTTCCTTTTTCACCCCATTACTCATCCAAGCATACATATACATATTCCTTTCCTTCATTCTTATGCCTCTACTTATCTCTCTCTCACTAACATAAACAAACAACAAGACATAAAAAGATATACATTCTCACATGCACACAATAACAAAAGGAAATAAACAAACAAAGCCAAGGAGTTCCCCACACCATTGTGGAAAAATATGTAGCAGAAAGCACCAAACCGAAATATGGAATATTTATGGTACAATTGCTAATTTAATCCTTTCAACCAAAAAATTACCCGTTAAAAACACTACATGGTAACTATATTTTTAATCATTTTCTAGGAAATCAACAAGCCCACCTACAATGGGAAAAAAAGATAATCTGGGGGAGAAATGTCATGCCAAGCCTAATGTACTAACTGTAGGCTTTCTAGAAAATTATTTAACACATATTATTCTCCACAACATCCACATATACAATGAAATGGATCTAGTAACATTTCACATTCCACAATGAAGAAAGTTGTAGATAAACCTTAATCATGCTTATTTACATTATCCCTTAGAGAAAAGCACGGTGATGAGGGTGATGACAGGAGATAGTATCCATTTCTGTTCATTATTGGGGATCATATGCTTCTCTACAATTGAAAGATGTCGAGTTGCAAAAAGTCATGGCAAATCATAATGTCAAATACAAAATAAGACTTTGTAGTTCATGAAACCCAAAAAGACCATCTTTCAGGTTCATTTGTGAACCAATTTAATGGAAGCAAAACAGATACGTCCTTTCAAGAAGACAAGAAAATTTATCAAACTGAAATTAACATTTCAGTGCACTAGATTAAAAAGAAAATCAAGATCATTACCTCCCATTCTATCAATTTCTATCACAAAAATATCTAAATTCATACAAATCCATAGAGGCCTATTTTTTTCAATCCATACAAAAGCCAACCCCCAAAAGTGCTTAGTTAAATTCAACAACATTACACACAAACCCATGTCTTGTATTTTCAAAATCATTTTTTTTTAATTTATTTGACTGGAGCTCAACAAATCCACAAAGACAAGGTTCTCATCTCATTGTTTTGACCAAGTTTGAGTTGTCCTAATAAAACCCACTGCCAAGCTTCGTTACGATTTCAAATTTGGATTTTCAAGTTGTGAAGTGTTCCATATGACATACCTAACTTTTCCCATATGATAATAATTGCAGTCCGAACAATCCAAATAATTGCTTCTCTAGGAAACATGAAGAATCAAAGAAGACAAATCAGTCTTGAATAATTTATTTATTCCAATTTCTTTTTAAATATTCTAAACATTGATTTTCTTTAATTTTAAATCTATTTTTTTTTTTAACTAAGAAAATAATTATAATAATATATAACTTTTTTTAGAATATTTTAACTTTGTTTTTTCAATTTTGAAATTCTGAAAATTGATAATTTGTTTATTGTTTTGATTTTAAATATATCATAATTTTATACTTAATCATTTTATAAATTTTTATGTAGAAATTTTCAATAAAAATAACCAAATTATAATAAATAAATAAAACAACAACAACAAAATAAACTAGACTAAATTTTATAATATTATTATTTTAAAAATAATTTCATATGCACATTTAAATTTAGATTACTCAAATTCAAATTAGTAAATAATGTTTTAAAATTTATGATTTCCTTATGTTTTTATTATTTTTAAAATACATATTGCAACCTAAGTCAAAGTAAAAATTTCTATATATATAGACTTTGAGCTTGTAGAACATAACTTAGTACAATCACATTTTAGAGATTTATAACCGTAGATACCATTGCATCCATTACAACTATATTAATTATAACTTAGAACTAATTATTACTGCACTCATTTTTTTTCCAGGATATATATATATATATATGACTTAAAGAATTGTGTTCATTTACTTTTTAATGAATATATACGTTTCGAGGAGGGTCAAATTTGCATTTTTGAGTTACACTTATTCATATAAAAAATTACAATATTTATTAATGTAGAAAATATGATGGTAGGTTAACCCGATAATGCAATATAAATCAAAGCAGAATACTATAACCTACTTCTACTATCAATTTGTGGAAGCTTAAAGATCGAGCTTAACAATATAACAAGAAGAAGAAGAATTAATGGCACAATACACATAAAAATACTTTGGGGAAAGCCTCAACTAAAAACCCCACACTATTGTATTATCCTACATGGTGGAAATATATAGGAATTATACAAAGCCTTAGCTCTCATAGCTAGCCAGCTCTCAGTATAATCCTCACAGATGCTCACACACAATATTGGCTTCTCTCAAACCTTCCTCTCTGCCCTCCAAGCTCCTATTTCCTTGCATTGTTCCTTCTGGATGAATTGTCTTTTACCAAGTGGAAAACCAAGCCTTCAAAACTGCGCAATCCTCAAGAATGAATCCTTGACTGCATGCATGAGTTTTCTCCATGAGAAAACACATGCAACTGATAGTACATTGTCCTTGAATATTAATCTCAACTGGGTCTTTCTCAGAATAGACATGCATGAGTTTCTGATGAGGGAATCTTCAGCTAACTGTAGTAGCACTAGTTGAGTGCATTAATGCATCAACTGACTGTTAACTCACTATTAGTTCCTCAAATAGTATGGAACTAATTTAACTGGACTTAACTCAGTAAACTGAGTCAACTAATTATAACTCAAATATAACTCAGTCTTATGTCCTTAATTTAAGGGATAACTCTTGCATGACTTCAGAAAGACTTCTAACTTGAATTTCTCCAACTAATTAATTTAAAATTAATTAATTAATTCCAAGTAGTTTTTAAGACTAAATTTGATTTTAATTCAAGGACAAATTAAATTGGAATATTCTTGTTGCCATATTTCAACACTCCCTCTCAATAAGAAAGGGATTATCTGCCACCCCAATCCTGTCTCTATGGAACTCGAATTTACATTTTGACAATGCTTTTGTCAAAATGTCAGCATCTTGCTCCTTTGTTGAAATATACTGCAGCAACATGATCCTCTCGACCTGTGAAAAGCCACGGGAAAAAAATATTGCCTTATGCTTCTCCACACTACCATTAGTTGATTGCTTTACCTTCTAAAGCCAACAGGAACTCACAACTGACTTGTTCTCCTGTCTCTAAACCACATCCCAAACACTGTTACGAACTATGGAGTCATACTCCTCCACCATAGCATCAACCCAAATCAGTTGTTGCACTGCTTCCTCAAAGGAAGATGGTTCTCCCACATTCTCTCTCGCATCCTCCAACAATCTGTCAGCTTCTCTTGTGTGCTTCCGTCCATCTTTGGAAGACTCTGCTTGAGTGGATGTCTCCACTCCTGGAACCTCTGCATGTGGCTGCTCCGCATCAGTCTGAGGCTCCT
Organism: Pinus tabuliformis; assembly: GCA_031772625.1. NCBI lineage: Eukaryota > Viridiplantae > Streptophyta > Pinopsida > Pinales > Pinaceae > Pinus > Pinus tabuliformis. The sequence goes on from CM062818.1 coordinate 1,808,087,307, forward strand.
CCTCCTTAGGAACCAACATTTCCTCCACAATCTGTAGTTGGAGGTCCCTCTCAAGGGAAACTCGCATGGCCTTCTTCTCATCAAACTTGAGATCTCTGCGAACCACTATCTTCTGACTAGTAGGCAAGTACACCCAATAGTTGTGAGGTGTATCACTATACCCCACAAATATCCCCAACTCTGCTGTCGGCTCAAGCTTCTTCCATGCATCCTTTGTCACATGGCAATATACCGATGAGCCAAAGATCTTGAAGTGACCCACATCTGGTCTCTTACCGGAGAAAGCTTCCTCTGGTGTCTTCATCCCAAGTATGCGATGCAGGATTCTATTATGCAAATAGACCACCGTGTTGCATGCCTCAGCCCACAAGTGAAGTGGTAGGCCTTGGTCATGTAGCATTACTCGTTTTGCCCATACAATAGTTTTGTTCTTCCTCTCAACCACCCCATTCTGCTGTGGGTTATGAGGTGCCGTTAAATCTCGTTTAATTCCATCCACTGCATAGAATTCCTTAAACTCTTGAGAGACATATTCTCCACCATTGTCGCTTCTCAAGGCCTTGATATTCTTCCTTGACTCTTTCTCGACCAAAGCTTTGAACTCACAAAGCTTTGTGAATGTTTGGTCCTTCTTCTGCATGAAATAAATCCATCATTTATGAGAATATTCATCAATGAAAATCACATAATACCTTTGTTTCGCTGTGGCTGCCGTCAAGAATGGTCCACACAAATCAGTATGAACTCACTCTAAGATAGCCTCTGCTCGACTATCTCGATCATGAAAGGAAGACTTGGTGTACTTTCCCAAGGTACAACCTTTGCATGTGTCAACTTGCTCAAGTTTACCTTTGGGAAATCTTGTAGATATCTGCTGCATTATCTTCAAAGCCCCATGATGCAAATGGCCCAACCGCCTGTGCCACAACTTGCCAATGTCTTGGCTTTGCACCAATTCTGCTTTCGTACTCAATGCTGCACAATCATCTACCTCTAGTTTATAGAGATTATTCACCTGAATCCCTATCCTCTTCATTTGACCCTTAGCTATGTGTCTTAGGAATGCCTTTCCTTTACTGAAGACAACATATTAGCCTTTGTCCTCCAACATCACGATCGATGCCAAGTTCTTCTTCAGTCTAGGCACCTACATCACATCTGTCAAGGTGAGAGGAGCTACATGCTCCCTCTTAAAAGCAACCGTGCCCACTCCTAAAACATTATACCTTCTGGCGTTGCCCATTTCTATGCGTATCTTAAGGTCTTTCTCCTCCAAGGCACTAAATATATTTTTATCACCAGTCATGTGGAATGAGGCCCCACTGTCAAGATACCAGACACAACCCATCATCGATGACACCATGCATGCGATGAGAGTAAAGTCCATTTCGAATTGAGAGGCTAATGCCTCACCTTCCGATCCTTCCAAGGATCCCTTCTTGGACTTCTTTGATGGGAAATTAGTCCCATAGTGTCCCATCTTGTGACAATTAAAGCATCTTACTTTAGACATGTCACCCTTCTTCCCTCCATGAGAAGAATTCGATTTGGAATGGGAAGCCTTCCATTTACCTTTCCTTGCCTTACTTGCTAAAACCAGATTTTATTCATCATTATTCTTGGATGAAGAACCATCTCGTGTGCTCCTCTTGATCTCCTCCTGCATAATATTCAACCACAATCGTTCCTAATCCTGTAGTTTTTCCCTTCCATTCACAGAGTCCTGGTAGCTATTCCAACTCTTAAGAAGGCCAAGGAGAGCGAGGCTCACCATATCATCATCAGTCGTAGTTATTCCCACACTGCCAAGCTCATCTTTGTAGGTGGTGAGCTTGTTCAGATATGTGGAAATAGTATCGCCCCTCTCTATCTTGATTCTTTGAAGTGTATCCTTAAGCGTCAATTTCCTTTGGTCGTTATTGTTCTGATAGAGGTCCTTCAATGTCTTCCACATTGAAAATGGAGTATCCTTCCCATGGAGACTCGAGAAAATATGGTCTCGAACTCCCTCAAGGATGATCCGTCTCGCCTTCTCCACATACTTCTTCCACTTAGCCAACTCTTGTGCATTAGTTGATGTTGGCTTTGGGATTTCTTGATCAATGAATTCCTTCAAGCCATTGTCTTCTAATACAACCTCCATTCTATCTTTCCATGCTATAAAATTCGAGCTAGCTTCCAAGGCATACTCGAGTCTCAAGCCATAGAACGTCATTGGCCAACCTTGAAGTATGATATGAATTCGATTTTCACCTGCAACCTCGAACTTCAAATTTTGAATTCTCTTCTCAGTATACTGTTCACAACTCTGATACCATGTAGGAAATATGATGGTAGGTTAATCTGATAATGCAATATAAATCAAAGCAAAATACTATAACCTACTTCTACTATAAGTTTATGGAAGCTTAAAGATCAAGCTGAACAATATAACCAGAAGAAGAAGAATCAATGGCACAATACACATGAAAATACCATGGGGAAAACCTCAGCTAAAAACCCCACACTATTGTATTATCATACATGGTGGAAATACATAGGAATTATACAAAGCCTTGGCTCTCACAGCTAACCATCTCTCAGTACAATCCTCACAGATGCTCACAAGCAATCTTGGCTTCTCTCAAGCCTTCCTCTCTGCCCTCCAAGCTCCTATTCCTTGCGCTGTTCCTTGTGGACGATTTGCATTTTACCAAGCAGAAAACCAAGCCTTCAAATCTATGCAATCCTCAAGAATGAATCCTTGACTGCATGCATGAGTTTTCCCCATGAGAAAACACATGGAACTGATAGTACACTGTCCTTGAACATTAATCTCAACTGGGTCTTTCTCAGAATAGACATGCATGAGTTTCTGATGAAGGAATCTTCAGTTAACTGGAGTAGCACTAGTTGAGTGCATTAATGCATCAATTGACTGTTAACTCACTATTAATTCCTCAAATAGTTTGGAACTAATTTAATTGGACTTATCTCAATAAACTAAATTAACTAATTACAACTCAAATATAACTCAATCTTATCTCCTTAATTTAAGGGATAACTCTTGCATGACTTCAGAAAGACTTCTAACTTGAATTTCTCCAACTAAATAATTTAAAATAGATTAATTAATTATTTTCAAATAGTTGTTAAGACTAAATTCGATTTTAATTCACAATTTAATTCAAGGACAAATGAAATTGGAATATTCTTGTTGCCATATTTCAACAATTAAAATAAATTTAATAAATTTTCTTATGTTTAATAAATTTATTATTTAAATTATGGCATTGAAAATTTAAATCATATTAAAAATAATTTTAAATATAAGGATATTACAATTTCAATTGCAACCCAACTTTTAAATATAAGAATATTACAATTTCAATGGCAAGTGGGATAGAATATTTTTACAAATCTATAGACCAAAGTGCTAGAAGTGTCATGAGAAATTAATCAACACCATTGTTAATCAATATTTACATAAATTTTAAAATTTCTAGGTTTAAGCCTCGATAGAGCCATAAAGTTGATGAACCTATCAAGCTCCTAATGTAGAGTTAGTTTTAATGTTGGATCGAGTTTTTCTTTTAACACTCGCTTAAAATTCTCAATAGAGCCATCTTTCCATAAGTAATAATAGTATTAGTACTAATAATTGAAGGTCACTATCAAGTTAGACACCAAATTGGTATATAAAAGACTCCCTTGTTTTTTAAGCAAGAGACTCACTTCCACTCAACAATTTGATTGCTAAAGTCTATTAAGATATACACACTCTACTCCACCTGGATTAGAACTTCTTAAAAAAACACATCTTACAACTACACATGTAAAACAAGATTTAAAACGATTAAATCATTCCATATTCCTCAATTTCTTAAAAAAAATAAAAAATATCATAAATTATTTAAAATAAAAAAAAGTTAATACAAATTAAATTAAACTATAAAATTTCATATTAAAAAATATAATCTTTCCCTACAAGCTTAAAATAAAAATTATTAATAATATAATAAAAATTAATTATAATAAACTTTAATATTTAATTCAAATTTGATTATTTCACCACTAATTTTCATTATTATAATTATCTCAATTTTATCTCTCGTATATATAACCGCTTTATTCAATTAAATAAAATGTATCGGTATCTAAACAATTTCATATTAAAAATATAATCGGCTTAAATTAAAAAATATTAATAATATAATAAAAATTAATTATAAAAATTATTAAAAATATAATAAAAATTAATTATAATGACGTTTAATATTTAATTTAAATTTGATTATTGTACTACTAATTTTCATTATTATAATTATCTTAATTTTATCTTTCCTAAAAATTGGAGGTCTTGTCCTCATCCCCCACATCCACAAGCTTTTTAATCAAGCAGTCAAGCAAGGGTCCCTTAAACCATAGACTGAGAGCCTCATTATCCCTATTTTTAAAAGTTGGGATACAAATAACCCCTCTAATTATCGGACAATTATGATCAACCCTCTCTTAGCCAAGTTATATGGTAGTATTTTGGAAAAGAAGTTGAGCATATGGCTTGAAAGTGAAGGTAAGCGGGCTAAAGACCAAGCGGGTTTCAGAAGGCATCACTCAACAATAGACCACCTCGTTACGCTTAGGATCATTGTGGAGGAATGTTGTAATGATAAATCCAATCTCTTTTGTTGCTTTGTGGACTTTAGAGAGGCTTTTGATACGGTTCCTTTTGAGTTGAGAGTTGCCGCTATAAGGTTATACGAGAATGTAATTGCCAAGCTAAAGAGCAATGAGGGGTGGTCGAAAGATATTAAGTGTAATATTGGAGTTAAACAAGGTTGCCCCCTCTCCCCTACCCTATTTGGCATTTACATCAACAAGCTCGAAGGTTATTTAGAGGAAGCAGGATGTGCTGGCACGATCTTAGCTGGGATAATCGTCATCCTTCTTCTCTATGCTGACGATATTGTTCTTCTCGCAAGGTGCCCATCTAATCTTGGTAAGCAACTTAGGCTTCCTAAGGATTTCTACTCTACCATGGGTATGACTGTTAACATTGACAAAACAAAAGTTATGATTATCAAATCCAAGAAGGACACTTACGCTAATTTTATGTATGACAATAATAGCTTGGAGGAAGTGCATTCTTACAAGTACCTAGGAATTGATATTCATAACAAGCTCAACTGGAACTATAGCATTGAGACAAGGATTAATGGGGGGTGGAAAGCTTATTTTGGTTTTGAAAATAATTGTAAAGCGACAAACCTCGTAATGTGGGATAAAGATAAGTTCCTCTTTGAAACTTTAGTCACTCCTGTTATCTTATATGGATGTGAGGTTTGGGGTTGCAGCATCTCTAGAGAATCCTGGAGAAATATTGAGCAAATCCAGAAGCGTTTTATAATGTATAACCTGAAAATTAAAAGCAATACACCCTATCTTATTCTCCTTATAGAAGTAGGTCTTTCCCTTATCGAGAGCCTAGTTATGATTAGGCTTCTGTTGTACAAGAACAAACTCAATAACATAGGAGATCATAGACTTCCTAAGCTAGCTTTAAATTCCAGCCAAAACCACCTAAGGCTCAAACGGGGGTGGTATAAAGACACGAGGTCCTGGTTAAACTATTGGGAGATCAACGAGAATGATGCATTGCAAAACATTAATAACATTAAAAATACTGTTACTTCTAAGTTCAAAGAAAAAATGTGGTGTGAGAAAGATTTAGTGGCTAAAATAAAATTAAGTTATTATAAGAAGGTCATCAACCCCACCCTAGAAGGTCAAAAGTATCTCTCTATTTTAACTAGCTCAAAGAAGAAAATTGATATAGCGAAGATTAGAACGAACTCTCATGAGCTCCATAGTGAAACGGGTCGTTGGGTAGTTCTTAAAACACCATGGATGGAAAGGATTTGCCATCTCTGTGAGAATAGGAACATCGCGGATGAAAACCACTTCCTCTTAGAGTGCCTCGCGTACAACCACATTAGATCTCAATTTCATAATCTTTGTCGCAATACTGACCTTCCTAGCCTTTTACGATGTCAAAATTATAGTGAGCTCGGGAAGCTTCTCTCCAAGCTCTTTGAACATAGGAATAAAATCTTAAATCAAACAAATAATTTGTTTCTTTAGATTTGATAGACCAAAGTTTGGTCTCAGTGGACGTTTTTCTTCATCATCATCATATAGCCGCTTTATTCAATTGAATAAAATGTATCGGTATCTAAACAATAATTCCAATTCATACCATCACTATTGATTTTTCTTTTAATTCGATCTGGAATTAATTAAAATTGGGTTATAAGAATTGGCCTACAAGGAAAATGTAAATTTGATAAATAAATAGATAAATTTGATAAATAAATAGATATGATTACATTAGAAATTGAAAGTCATGTGTAATCACTTTAATAATTTGATATTTGTTTTTTACATTACTTGAATTATAACAAGTGGTTCGTATTTTATTGAACAAAGCAATTAAATTTAATAAATAAATAGATTTTATTAATTTTAAATTAAGAATGAATTTGGTAAAAAGTTACACTCGTGTGTAATTATTTTAATTATTTAATTTTTGATTAAATTAACAAATAAATTAAATGATTTTTACTATTTTTTGGTTAATTTTAATCAAAATCTCACAGAGATTTTTAAAAACTTGATTTTAAATTGTTTAATTTGCATAATTCTGGTGTTTATGGGTGTTTTAGGTGCTGAATCCATTTATGCATTCAAAAATGTATTTTAAACAACAAAAAATCTTAAAATTGTATTGTTGAATTTTGATGAATTTAGATGAAAAAGGCTATTTCGTCTATAAGTTAGATTATGACATTTGAGATTGTCTAGATTATGACATTTGAGATTGTCTTTTTATATGAAGTGAACTATACAAAGTGGTTTTCATCCTATTGAACAAACCAATTGAATTTGATAAATAAATAGATTTTATTAAACTTTAAATTAAGAGTGAATTTAGTAGGAAGTGACATTGATGTGTAACCACTTTAATAATTTGATAATGTTTTTTTTTATCAAGTGAACTATAACAAGTGTTTCTCATTTTTCGGGTGGGAAAACCTATCATAATTCAGTCATCAAACCAACCGTGAAGACAACATTTGCAAATACAGGCTAACTCACCATTGTTATTCAACGAAATTGTGCCACCTAGAATAACTAGTTGGTGATCCGTAAGGGTGCCGACTTTCACTCTTGCTAGATACTTCTGAATCTTGGACCGTTAACTTGTTTCCTTACGTCTCAGGAAAACAAGCTCTTAGCCACACTAAAACAGTTTTAAGACATACTCCAAACCTAATAAATACTTCTTATACTATAAAACAAACTAATTAAATTTAATAAATAAATATATTTTATTAAAACTTAAATTAAAAATAAATTCTGTAAAAAGCGAAATTCATGTATAACCACCTTAATAATTTGATATTATCTTTTTTATATGGCTTGTACAATGACAAGTGGTTCCCATAATATCCAACAAACCAATGTGGACGTGTGTGGATATGGTTTTTCCTATTTCCACCTCTATAGGTTTATAAATGCCCTCTGATATGCTAGGGAAATACTGCTCGCCCTCTGAGTGACAACACGCAAACCAATGAATGGAGCATGGAGAGAGAGGGCGAGCGGTATTTCCCTCGCATGTCAGAGGGCATTTATAAACCTATAGAGGTGGAAATAGGAACTTCCGTGTGGATATGTCTCAATGAATTAATGTGGACGTGTGTGATATGCCTCAATGAATTGCGATGATTGTGGATATTATATATAACGTGTATGCTACTTATGAAATGATTATCAATTAGGTTCATGATTAGATTCTCATATATTGGAATAACATTAATTTTCGTTGGTAAAGTTTAGTGGAATGTTATTTTATTAATGTTCTAATTTTTTTTTAGGTAAATGGTGAATCGGTAACTATCAGACTTAATCTAAGGAAGATCTAGGATCAATTTTTGTAGCTGCCACTATAACACCAAGAGTACATCCAACAACCTACAAGCAAATATCGTAATTTCTTATGATTTTTGCAAGAGCCCAGAGTCAAGTAGATATACTAATTTCTTATGATTTTGGCAAGAGCAGACTCACGGATAAGGGGAGTCTACATACTAATTTCTTATGATTTTGGCAACCATACCAATTTAGACTCCTTAAGCCGCATACCATACCAATTTCTTCTCCTTGAGCCGCACACCCTACCAATTTCTTATGATTTTGGCAAGAGCGAGGAGTCTACATACTAATTTCTTATGATTTTGGCAAGAGCACACCATACTAGTTTCTTATGATTTTGGCAAGAGTGAGTCTACTCTCGCACACCATACTAATTTCTTATGATTTTGGCAAGAGCACACCATACTAATTTCTTATGATTTTGGCAAGAGCAAGTCTACTCCCGCACACCATACTAAGAAAGCATACTAATTTCTTATGATTTTGGCAATAGCCGAGACTCACGGATAAGGGGAGTCTAATACTAATTTTTTATGATCCGCACACGATATTAATTTCTTATGATTTTGGTAAGAGTCGAGACTCACGGATAAGGGGAGTCTAATACTAATTTCTTATGATTTTGGCAAGAGCTGAGACTCACGGATAAGGGGAGTCTACTCCTTGAGTCACACACCATAGCAAGATGATCTCGTAGGTTTCACCCAACGAACTCAGCTGTCACACCACACATCACTTTATTAATGTTCCAACTTTTTAACCATAAACTTGGCCATGAAAAGTCATGGGAATACAAAAATTATATCACTATGGCGTATGGGTTCAAGGAATAATTATTTTTAGAAAAGTGTATTTAGTAAAAAAAAATATATATCACTATGAGGTATGGGTTCAAGGAAAAATTATTTTAGAAAGGTGTAATTATTTTTATTTTTAGAAAATTGTGTTTTTGTTAAAAGAAAATATGGATTTATTTTTTTCAAGGTGAGATGATATATAGTTTTATGTGGTTGTCCGTTTTGATCACCCTGAAAAATAGTTTTATGTGGTTGTAATTTGATTATATATATATATATAAATTGTGGTTTAATGGTTAGGTGCGTATAGATTTATTTTTTTCAAAAATAGGAATGGCAGATATGTAGTTTAATTATTCGGTAGGAAATTTCATCTGTAATTGTTAAGTAGGAAATTTAATGTGTGCTTGTTTAGTAAGAAATTTGTTAAGTAGGAAATTTAATGTGTGCTTGTTTAGTAAGAAATTTAATGTGGGGTCTTATATGTTAGGTGGGATATTAAGGTTTAATTGTTAGGTGGGATATTAAGATTTAATTGTTAGGTAGGGAATTTGATGTGTGGTCAAATATTGCCCAGAAATACTCCAAAGGCAAACAGCGTTGCGTCTCCATATAGGCAATCATTCATCGTATTGTGTATCGCACTCATCTAACCCACTGCACCTCTCCAACCCCGTGCTGCCTCCTCGTTACAGGCCCTCTATCGTCCCCTGTTTTGGTTTCAATCTTCATAGAACTTCCATTTTTCTCTGCATTTTGCTAATATGCCCACCTAGTTTGCAATTGGAGAAGCAACCGGAGTGGCCACTAACGTCACCAACGAAGGATGTGAGGGAGTTTGGGAAGAACCTTCAACTTCTCAACAATGAAGTTATGAACTCGACCATATGGAGCAGTCGATACGCCATATTCAAACGCAATTCGAAGATCAACAAAATAAGCTGCCGGAGTTAGTGGAAGGTTTTTTGGGAAGGATCAACGATGCCCTTCAAGAAGTCAAAACCCTCATCCAACGCGCCAACAGACAGCGAGAACGGTGTCGCGGTTGCTGCCTCTTTTTCATACCCAGCATCCCCGCAGATATCAGAGAATGGAAGACCGGATTAGTGAGCTCTTCCGACAGCTTGATTCTGCTCTTTCAACAGCTGCCCATACTGCACAGATTGTGGTGTCCTCACAGCCTCAAGCAGAGGTGCTTCTTCAACCTCTACCAGATTCCGGCTTCGTGGGGACTCGCATTCAAACCGCTCAGCATCAACTGCTCTCATGGCTTAACGATCCTCATCCGGTGATTGGTGTTTGGGGGATGGCGGGGGTTGGGAAAACTGCACTACTCCACCTCATCTACAATAACTGCAAGAAGAAGGTAAGTACTAGCTTCGATCTCGTCATTTGGTATACCATTTCTCAAAACTATAAGATTCAAAGTCTCCAGGATACCATTGCCGAGTCTCTGAATTTAAGATTTGAGCCAAGTTCTAGTATTGACATGAGAAAGATGAAATTGTATGCATCTCTTGAAAATAAGAGGTTTCTTCTACTCTTGGACGATATTTGGAGTCCAATTGATTTGAATCAAGTTGGGGTTAATTTTGGGCGTGATAAAGGCAGCAAAGTCTTAATGTCCAGTAGCTACAGAGATGTAGTTGAAATAATGGCAGAAAAAGAGGACTGCATGATGATACGACCCCTGTCCACAGGGGAAGGGTGGGAGCTCTTCCGGGGAAGAGCGTTTAGAAGTGGGGCTGCTCCAGAAAATAATCTAGAGCTTATTGCTACACAAGTTGCTTTGGAGCGTAAAGGGTTGCCCTTGGCAATAAATACAATTGCTGCAGCTATGGCTCGGAAAAAGACTGCAGATGAGTGGAGTCGCGCTTTAGTTTTGATGAAAAATGTAGATCCATCCTTCCCCTCCACTCACGGGACTATCGATGCTGAGCTCTATCAGCGGCTGAGATGGAGCTACAATGATTTGCCCAATAATAACATGAAGATATGTTTTCTGTATTGTGCTGCCTTTCCTGAAGATGCAGAAATTGATGTGGAGACGCAGGTGGAGATGTGGACCGCAGAAGGACTGGTTCCCCAAAAAAGGACTACTTACTTCATGGATTTTGGGCGGGAATACATAGAAGCACTGGTAGATAGGTGCTTGATTGAGTATGTTGGAGAGGAGAAGTGGTTATTTGAAGCAAGTCAACATCTACAACAATTTCCAAGCGAAGAAGGGACCAGGCCTGGCAAAAGAATCTCCGTTCTGGGCAGCGAAATTAGTGATTTGCCAACAGAATTGAAGTCTACAACACTCGTCAGTTTAGTGTTGGCCCAAAACCGACGGTTGAAGGAAATTCCAGAGGGGTTTTTGGTAAACTTCAGGTCTCTCCGAGTTCTGGATCTGTCGGATACCTCAATAGAAAAATCACCAACAGCAGTGGAGAAACTTGGACAGCTTGAGTTTCTTAATTTGAGAGGATGTAAGAAGCTGAAGGACTTGCCTGATAGCATATGCAGTCTTTCACATCTTCAATTTTTGAATCTTGAAGAATGTAAAAGTCTCCATTCTTTACCCGATAGGATAGGAGAACTTAAAAATCTGAAGCATCTCAAATTTTCGGTTCTCCACGGACACTTGGGGTTGATTCCACATCAAATCTCTCAACTCACTTCATTGAACAAACTGGTCGTGCCTTATAGGTCAACTCCAGTGAGTTTGGAGGATCTCACAAATCTCTCAAATCTGATCGAGTTGGATGTCAGAATAATGCCAGAAATTAAAGAGGGTTCAATGAGTACATGGTCAAAGATGAGAAAATTAAGGTTATGGTTCCAGTGGGGCGAACATGAAAATAGAGATGATGGGGCGCTAGATATCCTTCCACAGAACATGCAGAGCATGGAGGAGTTGCAGAGTCTTGTGTTATTTACTTATCAAGGGGTAAGTCTGCCAAATTGTATTTGTCAGTTTCAAAATTTGAAGAATTTGCACTTGAGCGACTGTATGAAATTAGAGGAGCTTCCAGCCTTGGAGATTGGGAGCGAGGCTGCATGTGACGGTTTTCCGAAGTTGGAGGAATTATATCTATCCTCCCTTCACAGCTTAGAGAGTATAGCGTGCAATGCAAAAACAATGCAGCAGCTGCAAATCTTGTGATATCAGCTTGGGGCGTGTTGAAGACATTGAGAATGAAGGAGCTAACCAATTTAAGGGAATTAAAAATATTAGGTTGTGCCAGGTTGAAGGAGCTGTTCATGGACAGCAGTGGCGGTTTTCCAGTGTTGCAGACATTAAATCTATCCTCCCTAGACAGCTTAGAGAGTATAGTGTGTAATGCAAAAACAGTGCCGAAACTGCACTCCTTACACATGTCAGATTGCGGCAGGTTAAAGACATTGAGAATGGAGGAGCGCACTGATTTAGAGTCCATAAAGATTTACCAGTGCCGTCAGTTGGAAGTTGAGATCAGCAGTCTTCCAATGTTAAAGAAATTGACTCTTACAGATTTAGAGAAGGCAGAGAGTATTGCAAGGCCATCGAGTGTATGGAATGAAGAAACAATGCCTAATCTGGAATTTATAGATATCACAGACTGTCCATTGTTAGTGAGAATGCCAAAAGAAATGGAGAAGCTACCTAAGTTGAAGGAAATTGTAGGAGAGTTACGCTTGGTGGGATGGAATAAGTTGGGAGAATGATGACGTAAAATCCAAACTCTCTCACCTTTCTAAAGAATACCAAAGACGGTGAAGTGAATTTGAAGATGGGGAAGCCGAACATGAAGAAGACGATCTGAAATGTAAATGTAATATTTTCGAAGTGAGATGATCTGAAATGTAAATGTAATATTTTCGAAGTGAGATGAATATTGATGGAATATATTTAAAGAAATAATTATATTAATAATTTCTAAATTATAAATTTGTTTTATTTTTTTATTCCCTTAATAAGGCTATGTTATATTATGTCATGCCATGCTAGGTAAATATTTTGAAATTAATTTATTTTATTAACAAGGAGCGCTGCACCGCAGCTAGTCCTGCCTTAAGGGAGAGGAACCGCGAGTTCTGGGTTGGTTCAAATCCACTCGTGGCATGCTCACTCACTGGAAGTGATTGGCAAAACACCTGTGTCCACTAAATGGACTAGTTCAACCACTTGCTCAACGGGCTCTACTACTATCTATGGCTATTGATCTCCTCTTCTGGATTAATGGCTCAAATCAGGTTTCACCAAACGTTTATATCAGGCCTGAGTTTGAAGGCCATGCAACACCTTCAATGATTTTGCATCACTGTAATCCTTGCGTCACTGAAAGCCCTACATCCTGGCTTGAAAGTGCTGCATCCTGGCTAGGAGGATGGTTTGAAATTAGAACATTTCCATTAGACAATAAGCTCCATAATGACAAGTGAATAAATCCTTGAAACTTAACAGGCCCTCTTTCAGTGGATCGCCTAATTATCCCAAAGCCATGTTGCAAGTTAAAATATATATTCACAACTAAAAAAACCTGGGGAAAAGTATTAAATGGTAGAATGATAACAAGATTAAGACAGGTAAACTATTACTTTGGCATATCTATACGGTATGATTCCAAGCAGATTGTAAAGAAAAATGCCCCTGAAACATTAGCAAGAGCTCCAAGCGTTTCCCAAACTATCCTATGGTCGCAGTTCCTATGGTCGCAGTTTGCATAAACTCTTCGATACTACAAGTTCACAAAGAAAGTTAGGAAAGATTCCTCAACTTATATATCTTTCAAGTTTCTCCAACAAATTCAAGCAAAAATACAAAGCTTGTACCTCAAAATCGTAGAGTTGATTTCCACATCTGGATCAACAGGCATTCTCCGAAATAGTATTGAGTGTAAGGCAAACCACGACTGTAATTGCCAAAGCTATATGGTCATAATGGTAAAAATCTAATCATAAAATTTCGAACTCAACTACAAAATCAAGTTTATAACTGACCTTCTCAGCATCAACTTTGTGTTGTCGCTCAACTGCATCCAGCAAAGTAGGCCAGCATTCAAATTCAATCTTCCTCCAACGACTCCCTAAGGATGATAATGGATTAAGTTCGTCTGAAAAAATGAAAAATCCTGTGAGGTCCAACAGAAATGGATGCAAAGAACTTTCACCAAATAAGAACCTTGAATAAGAACTTTCACCCAATAATTTGTAGAATCTGCTGCAACATTGGATGCTCATGAAACTCCTTCAGGAGAACATTAACCCTTTCTGGAAGTCTCAGAAGGGGTTTTACTATTAATGCCATCTTGTATGTATTTGAATCCTGCATGCAACCAAAACTTGAGATTAAGAGAACTTTCTCATCCTTACACTATATCCTCAAACAAAACCAGATGTTCTACAATTATTCATGGTAAATAACCTTGTAAATATTGTATTTTGCACAGGATGACTGGGAAAGCTTCTGGTGCTCCAAACACAAACACAACAAATGGCCTGACAAAAATTTTCATCCAATCTTGCAGGTAAAGAATACCCAGTCCCTGGAAAAGTTGAAAAGGACATGAGAAGGATAGGAGGCTCAGTCAGTGTAAACAGATTAGCACTTTAGGATGGATGCCATACTAAAACATATTTTTACTTCCATCACTGAAGAAATTGCCAGTCATTTAACATATTGCAAAGAAGGCACTGTACACTTAGCACAACCTTCAACAAATTTCTTGCCAACATCATATGCGGTGGTAAATGCATGAAGTCTTTCCTCATTTGAGATTTGAACTTTTCCAAACTGCCACAAGATATCACCAGAGTCAATACCATTGCCAAAAATGTTTATGACATATCGCCCATGTACTTCAAAATCTAAATAGAGCAATTTGATATAGCACCTTCACTTCAAACTCTTGAAGAAAATATAAGGCAGACAGTGAGGGATAATCAGAGCCTCTGCTTTGAATGAAAAATTTGGGAGATCCCTTGCTTTTTCAGGTAATTGTGCTGCCACATGATTTAATATGAGATAAATATTTACATTGAATTTCTGAACTAGTTTATGAAGCTTTTGATGTGTCTTCTTATATGATTCAATCGAATAGTAGCAATTTCCCTCCCATTTACAAAGATCTGAACAATCTTTCGCCTCCTTCTCAACAAGTTTTCTACCCGCTTTGAGTGATTGAAGAATCCTGCAAGAAATAACAGTGAAGCCCGTTCTAGTAAGGAAGAAGAAAACAAGACATCAACAATCATATTTTTTGTTGCCTTGGTTGACCAAGCAGCTTAAATCCTTATAGCATACTTTGAATCATTGTAGTTCTTTGGAATACTCCTAAACAAAATAACGTTTCTACTCTGAGGTGTACTCCTTTTGAAAAGCACAGACATACTTACAAAGGTAAGGACTGCATATAACACCCAAAGATGTTGTATGTAATTTACTAATTTGTGAAACCTTTATAGCAAGGGTTCTGCAAATGTAAGAAATGGAGTCAGTAAAATAGCAGAAGTATCCATCTGAAATGCTCTTCTCAAGCAATTGATTTAGAACATTTCCATTAGAAAATAAGCTCCATAATGACAAGTGAATAAATCCTTCAAACTTAACAGGCCCTCTTTCAGTGGATCGCCTAATTATCCCAAAGCCATGTTCCAAGTTAAAATATATATGCACAACTAAAAAACCTGGGGAAAAGTATTAAATTGTAGAATAATAACAAGATTAAGACAGGTAAACTATTACTTTGGCTATACGGTATGATTCCAAGCAGATTTGTAAAGAAAAGTGCCCACGAAACATAAGCAAGATCTCCAAGCGTCTCCCAAACTCTCCTATGGTCGCAGTTTGCATAAACTCTTCGATACTACATGTTCACAAAGAAAGTTAGGAAAGATTCCTCAACTTATATATCTTTCAAGTTTCTCCAACAAATACAAGCAAAAATATAAAGCTTTTACCTCAACATTGTAGAGTTGATTTCCACATCTGGATCAACAGGCATTCTCCGAAATAGTATTGAGTGTAAGGAAAACCACAACAGTAATTGCCAAAACTATATGGTCATAATGGTAAAAATCTAATCATAAAATCTCGAACTCAACTACAAAATCAAGTTTATAACTGACCTTCTCAGCATCAACCTTGTGTTGTCGCTCAACTGCATCCAGCAAAGTAGGCCAGCATTCAAATTCAATCTTCCTCCAACGACTCCCCAAGGATGATAATGGATTAAGTTCATCTGAAAAAATGAAAAATCCTGTGAGGTCCAACAGAAATGGATGCAAAGAACTTTCACCAAATAAGAACCTTGAATAAGAACTTTTACCCAATAATTTGTAGAATCTGCTGCAACATTGGATGTTCATGAAACTCCCTCAGGAGAACATTAACCCTTTCCGGAAGTCTCAGAAGGGGTTTTACTATTAATGCCATCTTGTATGTATTTGAATCCTGCATGCAACCAAAACTTGAGATTAAGAAAACTTTCGCATCCTTACACTATATCCTCAAACAAAACCAGATGTTCTACAATTATTCATGGTAAATACCCTTGTAAATATTGTATTTTGCACAGGATGACTGGGAAAGCTTCTGGTGCTCCAAACACAAACGCAACAAATGGCCTGACAAAAAATTTTCATCCAATCTTGCAGGTAAAGAATACCCAGTCCCTGGAAAAGTTGGAAAGCACATGAGAAGGATAGGAGGCTAAGTCAGGATAAACAGATTAGCACTTTAGGATCGATGCAATACTAAGACATATTTTTACTTCATTATTGAAGAAATTGCCGTGATTTAACATATTGCAAAGAAGACAGTGTACACTTAGCGCAACCTTTAACAAATTTCTTGCCAGCATCATATGCGGTGGTAAATGCATGAAGTCTTTCCTCATCTGAGATCTGAACTTTTCCAAACTGCCACAAGATATCGCCAGAGTCAATACCATTGCCGAAAATGTTTATGACATATCGCCCATGTACTTTAAAATCTAAATAGAGCCATTTGATATAGCACCTTCACTTCAAACTCTTGAACAAAATCTAAGGCAGACAGTGAGGGATAATCAAAGCGTCTGCTTTGAATGAAAAAATTTGGGAGATCCCTTTTTTTTCAGGTAATGGTGCTGCCACATGATTTAATATGAGATAAATATTTACCTTGAATTTCTGAACTAGTTTCTGAAGCTTTTGATGTGTCTTTTTATATGATTCAATCAAATAGTAGCAATTTCCCTCCCATTTACAAAGATCTGAACAATCTTTCAACTCCTTCTCAACAAGGTTTCTACCCGCTTCGAGTGATTGAAGAATCGTGCAAGAAATAACAGTGAAGTCCGTTCTAGTAAGGAAGAAGAAAACAAGACATCAGCGATCATACTTTTTGTTGCATTGGTTGACCAAGCAGCTTAAATCCTTATAGGATACTTTGAATCACTCTAGTTCTTTGGAATACTCCTAAACAAAATAACATTTCTACTCTGAGGTGTACTCCTTTCGAAAAGCACAAAAATATTTACAAAGGTAAGAACAGCACATAATACCCAAAGATGTTGCATGTAATTTGCTATCTTGCACGAGTTTTTGGTACGTGGGTATTTTGGATAGGTGGGAACCAACTCAATTTACAGGAATGTCAAGTTGGGAGTGACAATAATATAATATATTAAAATTTAATATATATTAAAAATAAAAATAAAATAATTTATTTATTTCCATCCAAAACTTTCTAATCAAATTCCATCTTGCAAAGAAACATGTAAAATATTGAAATTTGAAACATTTCCAAAAAAAAATCAAAATATTAATCCATCAACAATTTTTCAATCAAATTCTTTCCGAGCAAATAAACATGCAGAACTCTCAAAAAGATTGTTATTACTCGATTATCAGGTGATTTCATGCAACGCAATATGTTAAGTCATTGGTTCAATTCTTCAACAATTTCTCAATCAAATTCTTTTCGAGCAAATAAACATGCAGAACTCTCAAAAGGATTGTTATTACTAGATTACTAGGTGATTTCATGCAACGCTATATGTTAAGTCATTGGTTCAATTCTTCGCCCTTGATGTAACCTCACCAATATTATATATATTTTATCTAATTATAATAGAGATAAGAAAAAATAAAAATATATTAATAGTAATTTAAAAAAAATTAAAACAATAGAGTTTAAATCCAATGTTATTTTAAAAAGAATTTGTATAATAAAATTATAAATTTCCAAATTAATATATATTTTATACTTAAATAAATATGAAAATTAAATTAAAAATTGTTTTTTAATAATATTTATATTTCATAATTTCAACTATTTTTTTTCTTTAGTATTCCATTTTTTATCCATTCAACTTGGGCGATAATGATGGTTTTGCCAATGGCTAACAATCTTCCTAAATTCTTTTATATCCACTGGCCATCCGCGTATATGAGGAGAATGAATAGCTTTCCAATGACAAAGATCAGGATTGGCCAAACGGCTCATCTTCATTTGGATAGAAGGGTTTTCCATAAACAAGTGTTTTCTCTTAGTTCCAAAGCCATGTCCAAATCTAAACTGAGCAGCATACCCTTCCCTTCACAGAGTGCCATTAGTATAAGCAACAACCAAGCTGGCAATGTCAAATACACCTTTTTTTTCACTTATTCATTGTAGTGAAACTCCCAAATACGCCTACGTTTGCACTTATTCATTGCCGTGAAGCTCCCAAAACGTCAAAAATCGGTTGCAGTGAAGCTCCCAAAAAGCTCCAAAGTACCCATTGAAGTTCCCAGCGGTTTTGGAGCATTTCCGATCAGCACCCAAGCTCCCAAGAGCGGGGGAGCTTCGAGTATGTGCTCTCCAATGCCTGGGAGCGGTACCCGTGTAACTATGGTAATTTGTGAAACCTTTATAGCACGGGTTCTGCAAATGTAAGAAATGCAGTGAGTAAAATAGTAGAAGTATCCATCTGAAATGCTCTTCTCAAGCAATTCATTTAGAACATTTCCATTAGACAATAAGCTCCATAATGACAAGTGAATAAATCTTTGAAACTTAACAGGTCGTCTTTCAGTGGATCGCCTAATTATCCCAAAGCCATGTTGCAAGTTAAAATATATATTCACAACTAAAAAACCTGGGGAAAAGTATTAAATCGTAGAATAATAACAAGATTAAGACATGTAAACTATTACTTTGGCATATCTATAGGGTATGATTCCAAGCAGATTTGTATAGAAAACTGCCAATGAAACATAAACAAGAGCTCCAAGTGTTTCCCAAACTATCCTATGGTCGCAGTTTTCATAAACTCTTCGATACTACAAGTTCACAAAGAAAGTTAGGAAATATTCCTCAACTTATATATCTTTCAAGTTTATCCAACAAATACAAGCAAAAATATAAAGCTTGTACCTCAAAATTGTAGAATTGATTTCCACATCTGGATCAGCAAGAAATCTCCGAAATAGTATTGAGTGTAAGGCAAACCACAACTGTAATTGCCAAAACTATATGGTCATAATGGTAAAAATCTAATCATAAAATTTCAAACTCAACTACAAAATCAAGTTTATAACTGACATTCTCAGCATCAACCTTGTGTTGTCACTCCACTGCGTCCAGCAAAGTAGGCCATCATTCAAATTCAATCCTCCTCCAACGACTCACTAAGGATGATAATGGATTAAGTTCATCTGCAAAAATGAAAAATCCTGTGACGTCCAACATAAATGGATGCAAAGAACTTTCACCAAATAAGAACCTTGAATAAGAACTTTCACCCAATAATTTGTAGAATCTGTTGCAACATTGGATGTTCATGAAACTCCTTCAAGAGAACATTAACCCTTTTCTGAAGTCTCAAAAGGGGTTCTACCATTAATGTCATCTTGTATGTATTTGAATCCTGCATGCAACCAAAACTTGAGATTAAGAGAATTGTCCCATCCTTACACTATATCCTCAAACAAAACCAGATGTTCTACAATTATTCATGGTAAATAACCTTGTAAATATTGTATTTTGCACAGGATGACTGGGAAAGCTTCTGGTGCTCCAAACACAAACACAACAAATGGCCTGACAAAAAATGTTCATCCAATCTTGCAAGTAAAGAATACTCAGTCCCTGGAAAAGTTGGAAAGCACATGAGAAGGATAGGAGGCTCAGTCAGTATAAACAGATTAGCACTTTAGGATGGATGCCATACTAAAACATATTTTTACTTCCATTACTCAAGAAATTTCCAGTCATTTAACATATTGCAAAGAAGACAGTGTACACTTAGCACAACCTTCAACAAATTTCTTGCCAACATCATATGCGGTGGTAAATGCATGAAGTCTTTCCTCATTTGAGATTTGACTTTTCCAAACTGCCACAAGATATCACCAGAGTCAATACCATTGCCAAAAATGTTTATGACATATCGTCCATGTACTTTAAAATCTAAATAGAGCAATTTGATATAACACCTTCACTTCAAACTCTTGAAGAAAATATAAGACAGACAGTGAGGGATAATCAGAGCCTCTGCTTTGAATGAAAAAAATTGGGAGATCCCTTTCTTTTTCAGGTAATTGTGCTGCCACATGATTTAATATGAGATAAATATTTACATTGAATTTCTGAACTAGTTTCTGAAGCTTTTGATGTGTCTTCTTATATGATTCAATCGAATAGTAGCAATTTCCCTCCCATTTACAAAGATCTGAACAATATTTCGACTCCTTCTCAACAAGTTTTCTACTCGCTTTGAGTGATTGAAGAATCCTGCAAGAAATAACAGTGAAGCTCGTTCTAGTAAGGAAGAAGAAAACAAGACATCAACAATCATACTTTTTGTTGCATTGGTTGACCAAGCAGCGTAAATCCTTATAGCATACTTTGAATCATTGTAGTTCTTTGGAATACTCCTAAACAAAATAACATTTCTACTCTAAGGTGTACTCCTTTCGAAAAGCAAAGAAATACTTACAAAGGTAAGGACTGCACATAATACCTAAAGATGTTGTATGTAATTTGTGAAACCTTTATAGCAAGGGTTCTGCAAATGTAAGAAATGGAGTCAGTAAAATAGCAGAAGTATCCATTTGAAATGCTCTTCTCAAGCAATTGATTTAGAACATTTCCATTAGACAATAAGCTCCATAATGACAAGTGAATAAATCCTTGAAACTTAACAGGCCCTCTTTCAGTGGATCGCCTAATTATCCCAAAGCCATGTTGCAAGTTAAAATATATATGCACAACTAAAAAACTTGGGGAAAAGTATTAAATTGTAGAATAATAACAAGATTAAGACAGGTAAACTATTACTTTGGCTATACGGTATGATTCCAAGCAGATTTGTAAAGAAAAGTGCCCATGAAACATAAGCAAGATCTCCAAGCGTTTCCCAAACTCTCCTATGGTCGCAGTTTGCATAAACTCTTCGATACTACATGTTCACAAAGAAAGTTAGGAAAGATTCCTCAACTTATATATCTTTCAAGTTTATCCAGCAAATACAAGCAAAAATATAAAGCTTTTACCTCAACATTGTAGAGTTGATTTCCACATCTGGATCAACAGGAATTCTCCGAAATAGTATTGAGTGTAAGGAAAACCACAACTGTAATTGCCAAAACTATATGGTCATAATGGTAAAAATCTAATCATAAAATTTCAAACTCAACTACAAAATCAAGTTTATAACTGACCTTCTCAGCATCAACCTTGTGTTGTCACTCAACTGCATCCATCAAAGTAGGCTAGCATTCAAATTCAATATTCCTCCAACGACTCACTAAGGATGATAATGGATTAAGTTCATCTGAAAAAATGAAAAATCCTGTGAGGTCCAACAGAAATGAATGCAAAGAACTTTCACCAAATAAGAACCTTGAATACCTTTCAAAGAAACCATTCTTGAAGCAGTTTCCTCATATAGTTGTGATCTATGGAGTAAAAATTGCACACCAATGAGGGCCTGCATAAAGTATGTTGCATGTTTGTCAAAATTAAAGTACAATCTGAAAATGAAATTATTGAAATTGTATTCTAAAGAGATAAGAAATAAAGCCGTGATTTGCTTCCTTGGACGAAGAAACTAACTTTCATTAATGGAGAATTAAGAGAGATGCCAAGAAGTGTCCCAATAATTTGTAGAATCTGCTGCAACATTGGATGTTCATGAAACTCCTTCAGGAGAACATTAACCCTTTCCTGAAGTCTCAGAAGGGGTTCTACCATTAATGCCATCTCGTATGTATTTGAATCCTGCATGCAACCAAAACTTGAGATTAAGAGAACTGTCGCATCCTTACACTATATCCTCAAACAAAACCAAATGTTCTACAATTATTCATTGTAAATAACCTTGTAAATATTGTATTTGCTTAGGATGACTGGGAAAGCTTCTGGTGCTCCAAACACAAACGCAACAAATGGCCTGACAAAAGATTTTCATCCAATCTTGCAGGTAAAGAGTACCCAGTCCCTGGAGAAGTTGGAAAACACATGAGAAGGATAGGAGGCTCAGTCAATATAAATAGATTAGCACTTTAGGATGGATGCAATACTAAAACATATTTTTACTTCCATTACTGAAGAAATTGCCAGTCATTTAACATATTGCAAAGAAGAGAGTGTACACTTAGCACAACCTTCAACAAATTTCTTGCCAGCATCATATGCAGTGGTAAATGCATGAAGTCTTTCCTCATCTGAGATCTGAACTTTTCCAAACTGCCACAAGATATTGCTAGAGTCAATACCATTGCCAAAAATGTTTATGACATATCACCCATGTACCTTTAAAATCAAAATAGAGCCATTTGATATAGCACCTCCACTTCAAACTCTTGAACAAAATCTAAGGCAGATAGTGAGGAATAATCAAAGCATCTACTTTGAATGAAAAAATTTGGGAGATCCCTTGTTTTTTCAGGTGATGGCGCTGCCACATTATTTAATTTTGTATTAGCAAAGGGAATTCCATGCCAACAGCACCTATTTCGATATCCCCAAATGAAAATTCTGCTTGTCTTGCCACAACACCATTTAATTCAGGAATACATTTATCCCGTGAAAGGCATCTCTTCCCACCATGGTAATCCCTGTGGACCGGAAACAATGTCTGAATGGAAGTTGATTTTCCAAATCTTGCATTTGAAAGTGCAACATTCATAACAAAATTAGTTTCATTGTGCACTGCCGGCAATGATAGGTCCTACAACTGTTGCTGCAATTAGAATAGGAGATACTTTGTTTGATCTCACAAACCTAATGGCAGGGGGTGGCAGTGCTTGAGTATGACCTGGAGCATATACCTTTACATACAAAGTACTTGGAATGGTTGCTGATTGGTAGGCACTTGTGAAATTCTCAGTCTTCAAACGGCAAGTGCCCGAGCCATCCGCCATGACTATAGATGCAACACAGAGTTGATTCTTCAAGCAATTCACCTGACAATCTGGAATGCCCAAATTGTATATCTCTGACTCTGACTTTGATTTTGGAGGATAAGGAAAGAATTCGGTATTGTTTAATAAAAACATGCTCTGGTTACTACACCCTGTAATGTCCTGCTCTCTCCTGCACCCTTGTGTGGGATCCTTGGGATCTATGGGAATGAAATTTGTAGATGGACATATGCAGTAGGGGGTTGTGTCATTGTAAACACATATTCCAAAGTTCCTACACCATCTAAACACTTGGCATTGGTCTTCTACCATACTCCAACCTAGTTGCCATGTTCCAGAGCTTTTAACCCACCCATAGGACTTCAAATTTCCATGTGATCGATGAATCAATGTAATCGATGTTGTATGCACTCTAGAGCTAAACACCAGAAGAATTCTGAATTTAAGACCTCTCTGGTTTATTATTTTCGACTTAGTCACCGGAGAATCCACAGTAAGAACCATTTTCTGCCAATGTTTCAAATCCCAACCGGGATCCATCATCAGGACAACTTGAATGATTGATAGAAACAGAGCTGCTTTAGGGTTTAAATAGTAATGGGGAGAGAAAAGATGAAGGTCGGCTCTCAATTTTTTTTTTTTTTTTTAAACAATTTTTTAATGAGAAGTCGGCTGATTGATTAATTTAATTAATTAATTAATTTAATTAATTTTTTATTTTTATTATTATTTTAAATTAATTAATTAGTATTATAATAGTTAGGATTAATGATATTAAAATGATCAAAGTTAATGTTAAAAGAATTAATTCTAGAAAATTGAATTAATATTTAAAATTTTTGATTAAAAATATTAATTAATAATGATATTAATTGAAATAATTATTATTATTATCATTAATTAATATAAATAAGTAGTAATAATAATAATAATCATAATTAATGTTAAAAAGTTATTAATCTAGGAATATTTAATTTTAATTTTTATATTTATTATATATGATGGTACAATTTTTATTTATTTATTTATTAATTTTTAGACTAGGTTTAAGCTTCATGAGGAAATTAATACATAATAGCTATAAAATATTATTGATATCATTATTAATAATTCATAATTATTAATCTAATAGTTAATAATAAAAATCAGAATTAATAATATTAATAATGAACATAATTAGAATAGATTAAATTAATCCAAGAATATTGTATTTAGAATATAATTGAAAATATTAATCAAGAATTTAATATTTAATATTTATTTATTATTTATTTAATTATATATAATAAATAAGTTAGTGCTGATATTTATATTTTTAATTAGAATAATTATCAAAATCATTTTGAATAAAATTAAAATAGGTTATGTTAACACCCAGGTTGTTCCCTTTGACTCCTGAGGGAATACGGCCGCGGTAACCACTTACCAAGCTTTGGATTACAGGTTCTAGCCAACCTGTAATCAGAGATGGCTCTCTCTTTTGATTTTGTAACTTTGTTCTTGAGGATCTTAGGCTAGTTATGAGGTGAGAGTTTGGTTTAAAATTTTGGTTGAGTGATGTCTCTCAGTACCTAAGATGAGATCTTCGGACAGTTTCAGTCCATTGGGCAATGGAGTCTGTGGTTATGGGTTGTTTGGGGTGTTGAGTGGGATTGTTTAAACTGCAGGGCCATTTAGATATATCATGAAACAAACTTGAAATTGTGATTATGAAATATGATTAACCAGTGAAAGGCAATTAAGAGTTTTCCACTAAGTCGGTGTTGTGAGAATGAGTTATATCACCCAGTAGCAGGTTTGAATTCCTGAGCAATAGTCATTGTGAAAGTTTTAGTCTGAAGGTGCAGCAATTAAGAATTACACTTTCATAACTATAACTGGAGGAAAACATTCATAACATCATAGATTGAGTTCAGGGTATTCAATGAATAAATCCTGAAACTATTCTTTTTCTATGCTATTAAGCTGTGAAACATAGAACATGAACCGGTTATGGAAAATGAGATACATAATACGAAGGTTAAAGAAACTTATTGTGCCATGAAATATGCAGGAATCCTGTAGCAGTCAGCAAACACACCACAACGCATCAGACAACACAGAACTTTGGAAATTCCATTAGCTTCCTGTATTAAACTCTGAAATTTACAACATAGGCTCTCTTCAAGAGAAAATCAACAACCCCTGCAAGCTTATGCGAGGGGAAATATATACAATCGGTTTTTACAAAATATCTGAATCGCTGAGTCATTTGATAAATAAATGCATTCACCAACTTTCAAAATAGCAGATATGAAAGTTATTGCTGTCTTAAATTTATAATGAATACCCTTTACTTCTGTCAGAAATCTTTTGACCTTTGGAGGTCACTGAGTCGGTTGAGCGCTCTTCATTAATTCTGAATGATATGTTTTGATGGCTCTGTCATGCTGTAGCTTTCTCGGCCCTGTCATCTGCACCTGTCACTGTTGCTTTCGTGGCCGAATTACTTTGCTGAGTTGGCTCATCCCAGTCTTTTTCAGTCATACTGAATGCATTAACTCTCTGAACCTGCTGATTATATATTTTTTATGCAAAAACTTGATGAATACCTGTTGGCTCAAATCAATAGCTGTATCATGCTGGTCCACCATTCCTGTGTAGGCAACTGATGCCTCAAAATTGTGCCTAATGTTTCATCTGCCTCAGTATATTTGAAGTAAGTAGGAGGCACTTCAAACAGATGCTTGATTTCATTCATAATAAAAAACAAATTTTCTACTTTCTCATAGAGGCTCTGCCCAGATGCAGGCCCTGCTTCCTCTAGGATACTTGATCCTGCAGTGATTTGATTGGCGACAAATGTGTTTACCCTTTTAGCATAATTTTCATGTGATAGTAGCCTTCCTGTGCTGTTCAGTAAGCTAGGAAGGCCTCAGCTGTGTAATGATGTGAATTTATCAATAAATTTGTTTACCTCTGTTTGCATCTCCTGGCACCTTCTATCCAATGTCTGCACCAGATTTCTCAAAGTGAGGACCCTCTTTATCAGCAAAATGGTGTCAGTTCTATTGGCGATTCCTATGGCTGCCAACTGAGGGCCTGTGCGGTTATTGAGAACATTGATCATTCTATTAGCTACCTCAGGCATAGTGCCTAGAGATGCTCTTGCTCTTTGGCTTTCATTGTGTGCCCTACCTATGAGTTCCATGTGCTCATGAATAGTCTCTATGTACTGCCATTGATCTGTTATTGATTGGCCAATATTGGCCCATAGGACTTTCTTGATCTCGACCACTACTTTCTCAAGGGTGAGTTCTTTCTCTAGCTCTTTTATTTTCTCCTTAAGAGCCTTCACCTCTCTTGCCTTTTCAGCCACACTTTGCTTTGATTTTTCATATTTCTCCTTAGCTTCATTCAGCTCTGCCATCTGTGCCTCTAGAACCTGAATTTCTTTCATCATCTTCTGCATGTCAAGGCTTTGAGCCTGTTCTGATGTCGTTGTTGGTGCTGATGTTGATGGGCCTGTTTCAGCTGTCTGCGCTGTGGGAGGAGTGATATTTTGAGGGGGCTCCTCGAGGTTGATCACTGGTTGAGGGGGCTGAGATTTTTGGCCTCCCCCTTTCTGCTTTAATGCTTCCTGAAGTGCAGCCTCTGTCTCTACCAGCTTCCCTTCTGTTTGTACCAGTCTCCATTCTGTTTGTATCAGTTGCTTATGTAGTGTTAGCAGCATGGCTGCTACATCCTGGTCTTTCCTCTGTTGAGCAACCTCTTCCGTTTGAGGGTGAAGGGTTGCTGGGATCTTCACCATCTTTCTCAAAGCTGCAATATCTGCATCTCTTTCTTTTAGCAGTGCCTGCACAACTTTGGGATCCTTTGGGTCATGCCCAAGATCTATAATAATGTCTTCCAAAGACCTGATCCTGTTGTCTTTGGCCTGAGAGGATGCCTTTTCCAACTCAAGTTGAGCAGTTGTATTATGCAGACTGTTTTGCAACTTATGTGCCAGGAAGGTCTTGTCTGCAAGTGTTGAATAGACCATCTCACCCGTTTGCTTGTGAAGCTCTATCTGGTCCATAGGGTGGATGTCTTTGGCAAGAACCTCAAGGTTGGTCCTTATATAATCTGCAGCTGACTGTGGCTGCAGCATGGTAGGCATGAAATGACTCATGGTCATTTTCCCCTCTGTTATGTCATATGCTGACATAAGCCTCTGCTGGTTTGTAGGGGCCATTTTAAGCAGGTGATTATAGAGTTGGAGCCTGACTGGCTCATTTCTCTTTTTGATGTCAATAAATTGCTGCTTTATGCCTGATTCAGCTCTCCTTTGCTGACTTGAGGAGCTGACCTCTCCTCCAAAGGTTCTTTCTTGTTCCTGCTGAAAGGAACTGGCAGATTCCTCCATGCTAAGAGGGCCCATACCCAAGGATTGCCCAATGGGCATCTCCTCTTCAGAAAGAGGATTTAACCTCTGCCTTTTCTCCCCTTGATTTGTGGATGCGGTGAGGGGAGTCTCTTGCTCTCTGTCCCTCTTCTTGCCTCTTTCTTCATTTACTGGTGTTTGGAGCACTGAGGTCTCCACTATTGTTTCCTGCCTGGGAGGCACACTTTGTTGAGCTTGCTGCTCTGTAGAAATGGGAGCTTTAGCCACTTGTTCTTGCTGTTTTGGCTGCTCTTTTTGTTGTTCTGCTGTAGGGGGTGGCTGTTCCTGCTCCATCTCCTTTTCTTTACCCTTGCTGGCTGCCTGTGGAGTAGTTTTAGCTGCTTGCTGGTGGGCTGTAGAGGATGAGGCAGCTGCTCTGTTATCACTGAAAATTCCAATGCCAAAAGTTCAAAACCGCTCACATTAGTTTGATGCACATAAAGCCTTTTTAACAGTTTCGCAGCGCAGCATGTTTTAGGTGATTTCGTAGCGCATAATTCATATTTTGCACTGGCTGCGCTACGAAATGGGGGAAATGGCTGCATGAGTTGGAGAGAGAATTTCTGTAGTGATTTTGCTGAAGTAAGTATCATCAACCCCGCTCAAAGCACAGATATTGACAGGGAATGGGCAAACACAATAAGAAAACCTCCTGTATGAGGATTCCCCTATGCATTCTCCGATGGAGAGCACAACCTTGAAGGATTATTCTAATGGAAGCATAGGTTATCCCAGTGTTGCATCTCTGATTCATGTTCTGTTTCACAAACTAATTCTTTGCAACAAGAAGCATATGCATAAACTGAACATCGGCAAAAAGCTGTTCATACAGGGAGCTCTTCCAAGCAGCTGTTAGTTCAAGGTGCTTTTAGTTATCCTCTTAAAACTCATCTTATTTCTAGTGAAGGTTTTGAAGAAATCACATGGAATAAAGGTGACATGGATGCTGAAGAGAGTAATGTCACACATTCTACAAGGAAAAAACCCTGTTGCTGTTCAGGTGCAGCTGCATCTCTTTCGAGCAGTGGGAAGAATCTTGTGAAATTTGCAAACAAGTCTTCCAGCAGTCATGGCAATGCTTTTCCAGAAAGGCCAACAAATGTTAGCACAAAATGTACTTCAAGTAGCTACAGTAATGAAGCCATTAATCATTTTTATCTGAAGAACATGTTTTTGATGAAGATTGTGTTTTTGAAACTGCTGTAGGAGATGTTTGTTACAGGCATAGTTATCTGTTTTAAGCAGTCAACTTCCAGGAGGTATTTAGAGCAGCTGAAAGAATATTTTAGAAAAATAAAAGAGGTTTTTATTCCTAACATACTGAACTAGAAAAACCTCTTTCAGTTTCTTCAAATTGATTATGAGCTGGGAGAAACGAGTGACTAAAGGTTGCGCTACGAAACTGCTGTAGGTGCAGTTTTTAATTTCCTGTTTTACACATCTTCTTCAAGGATCGATTCTGGGCAGCTGGAGTAAGGTTCCTTAAAACTAAAAGAGGTTTTTGTTCAGCACGGAATGGTTCACAAAAGCCTCCTTCAGTTTTTCCAAATACGTTTTCTGTGTGAAGTTATGAGCTCTGTCCCAAGAGCTATTTTTCAGGTAGAACAACAGTTTCGTAGCAGCTGAAGCTAAATAATTCAATCTCAAACTAGAATTGAAAACAAAGGATTCAGTCCTCATTTGGATGATATGGGTGAAATTAAAGGTGACCAGCTGTCTTGCAATGAAAAATCTTTAATACAGTTTGAGGATGGGAACATCCTTGAAGATGTCAATGTTGACAAATGTGGCAGTGATTCCATCCATGAGTGCGTTGGTAAAGCCAGAGTTTTTAAGGCACCAAGACAAAGATGTCAGGCTCATTGTTGTTACTTGCATTAGTAAGAATCACACTGAAAACGTATATGCTTCAATGCAAACAATTATGAGTTTGGTTTGAATGAAAGGAAGACTGTGTTTTTTTTAATTTACACAGCAGTTTCGTAGCGCGCTACGAAACTGCTGTAGATGACTGTTTTATGAGAAAAAATGAAATTGATGCTGAGGTCAGCAAATCTTGAAAAGGATGACTCGAGGCCAGTAAGGAGACTATACAAAGCTATCCAGATATTCAAAGGGTGACAGGTGTGAGTGTTGAAGAAAAAGGTGAAACTTTTTGTTTTTTGCTAAAAGTCTTCCTAAAGTTACTTTATGACCGAATTGTTAGGGTTCTGGTAGGGTTACCGAAATTTTGGGTGGTACACCTGTTCAGTTCACAAAGCGTCCAGATCATGAGGCATATTGGATTATGCGTGGTTATTAAAGGTATTAAATGGCTTGGAGCATAGTCTTTTAATACATGAAGACTAATGGAAGGCAGGGACCGTGAAAACAGGGCACATATCCTCATCAACTAACGAGTCATCCACACAGCAAGTATCCGAAGCTGCTCGTTCAGTGAATGTTTCCCCAGCATGTCTTGGCCACTACAGAAATGGTACAGGTGTCAAAGTTCAAGAAAGCATCAATGCACACGAGGAGATAGAATTAGAGTTTCAATAGGAATGGGACTCTATGTATTCACAGCGCAATACCTTTGTATTTAATAAGTTTGTTTAGATATAGATAAGGCAATTAATGATAGGATTTCGAGCTCCCCTCATGCTGGAGGAGGAGTCTCAAGTAGTTGTAGTTTTGTTTTCCTATATATAGGAAAAACTCTGATGTAAACAGGGTTGGAGATTTATAAAAGAAACAGAGTTTTCATATTGGCTTATGTAAAAAAGACTTTGACAGTAATAGAAAGGGTACTTTTTCTTCCCAAGATTCATCTTGTGTCTCAAATGCTCAGAGTATATGTGGTTTGGTTTTATTCATCTTGTTTTACAGTTCACTAAACATGCAATCACTCTGAATTCACCTAGTGCTCAGACTTCCTGTGTATGTTTTTTGAGTTGAGGTTCTTCTTGGTAAATGTTTTGAGCATTTAGACATTATATGCCTTGGTTTCCATGATTGAGTAGCCACTTGTTTACTGCAGAAGTGTATGACTCCATGAGCCCAATGGGAGAAGCCTAATTTTGTTGTTCCAACCAGCTTAAATTTCATTTACTGTTTAAAGAGTTAGCCATCTTTTCTTGTCCTTAATGCATATCAAAAATCTGTGAGAGAGCCCTCTCTGACTAAGGAGGCTAAACCTTAGTCTAAAGCCTGGTCTGAAACAGTTTCATGAGATCTTACTAAGTAGCAGCCCTTAGTACACGATTTTGTGATAACATGCTCCAAGTTGCCTTTGATAGGAAGAGGAAACCTGCCCATAAGTTTCCAAGTCAGCTTCTTTCTCAAGATTCTTTGCTTCTCTTTGTAGTATTTCCTCTCTAGGACTTGCTTCTTCTAAAGTGCCCTCTTTCCATGTTAACAAATTGGCATATTGCTCAATGTGGGGCAGCCTGACATGGTCATAGCTAGCCAATTTAAACTTGACCCTTCTAAGACTAATGAAATGGTTGGGGTCATAGGGTGACCAGAGGAAACTGGTTTTCAATTGGAGGCCCTCTAGGATCCTATCTGCTTCTTTCCATCCTTCTTCCCTTTTATTATACAGAAATGGGCCTAGCTGGTTTCTGATTTTGAGTTGTACCTTCTTGTTTTTGCCGTGGAAATGGACCATGTCTTCATTTCCAAATTGCCTGAAATATTCTAAGGCAAAGAGTCTCATAGGGACATATCTTGGCAGCCTATATGGGGCCAACACACAGCCATATATTCTGATCACTGTATGGTTTTGGTAAAAGTACCAATCCCCAATGCTGTAGGCCTTTGAGAGTTGGAGAATCCTTTGCATCTCATCTGTTAATATTGGAGGAGGGGTACCCAATAGCAAGGACATAGCTGGATGGATAAAGAGGTCTATGAACTCACAGTAGCTGTATGGTGAATAAGATGTGTGGTGAAAGACTGAAGTCCAAAATACCACAGACCTTGGGTTTCCCTGAGCATCAAACTTCTTGAGAGGAATAGGGAAACCATCAGGTTGATAAAATAGGAACAAGTGATAGATGTATGAAGTGTATCTAAACACTTTTTCCCTCTCTAGATTCATCAATTGTTCATGAATCTTATTAGCAATGTATGCAGCATAATCATAGTGCACAGCAGGAGGCATTCCAGGGGAGAAGATAGACATCATTGCCAGAATGGTTTCATCAGCATCCTCAACTGATCTGTAACCCAGGACATAATTGATCAAATCTACAAGCAACTTGCCCAACTCATTGAAATATACATTTCCTATAGGAGGGGTCCTCACAGTTTCAGAGACCGATTCAATGAATAGCTGATTAATCTTTAAGATTTGGGCACTAGACAGCTTGCCTCCTTTCTTTAGCAAGTCCATCATGGAAAGAGGAGTCAATGGCTTTGTAGAGTGAAATTTCAGCATCTGATTTATAGCCTCACGGGTGACATGGAACAAAACTGCACCTGAGGTATTGAGGACTGCTCTTTGACATGGGTCATAGTTGGCACTGCATCTGTGAATTAAATCTGGAAGGACATTGACTTGAGGGAGTTTATAAATGGGCAAATTGGAGTCCCAAATCCCTAGAATATCAGTCCCACTGAGGTGCTGGGCCTTCAGCTCATTGAGTACATGGATATTATATTTAGTGTGCATTGAGAGTGTTTCTGTCATCTGGTAATCTCTATCACCCAGGGCCTGCCATTCCAACTCTCTGTGTGGGGCATTCAAGGGTGGAACGTTCAGCGCTACAGGTGTTTCCATGGTTAATTAGTACTCTGAATGGTATTAGAACTTGTTTCACTAGGCAGAGCAACACCGAGTAGTATTTTTTTTTTTTTTTGCAGAAGTAAGGCAATTTGCAGGGGAAGCAGGGTGGATTATGGTGAGAACAATAGAAATGCTCCCAAGAAAGTCTAATGAGCAAATGTTGGGACTAACAAAGCTGTTTTTCCGGTGAATTAGTGCAGCAAAGGTTTTAAGTTCACGAATGCGCAAACTGACTGTAAATTGATGGAAATTTGGCTCAATGTGGACTTCTGTAGGTGAATTTCGACCTTATAACTGAAGAAAAATGGTGGTCCCAGAGGATTTACTGTAGGTTACAGTGTTTTTCACTCCTTTTAAGCTTGCTTTGGTGAATTATGCACAAAACCAGGTGCGGAGGGGAGATTTTGGAGAAATACTTGGTGAAATCTGGCAATGGTGGCAAATGCAGGCAGATTGAGGGCGCCCACGGTCTTTAAGTCGATTTCTGCAGGTTGACGGCGAAATGGTCGTAATTTGCATGCAGAGAGCAGAAATAGTTCTTTTGGTAAAAGTGATAAAAAACGCGAATTTTGGTGAAAATATGGACTTTTTTGGGCTATTGGCGCTTTTTTGGATGACGTCAGCATGATGTCATCGGGTGGGGTCGGGTACGGAAGGGTGACGTGGCGGCCTGTGAGTGGTCCACGGGGACTGGTGAGGTGGCGGACAGGTCGGAGCGATGGCGGGCCGGGCGCTGATGCGACGCTGACTTGGCGTGACGTGGGCGTGATGTGGGCAGGCGGTATACGGAAGGTGGTAAGCGGTTCCATCGGACCGCTTATGGTATGGGGGCGGTATTGGCAGGCGGCCTCCCGATATGACATGGGAGCGACGCGTGGCACAGGCCTGACGTCATGGTCTGACACTTTTCGGGAGGTAACGTCTGGACCTCGGGGGCGGCCCGATATCAATATGGGCCGTCGGATGGGAAAGCCCAGATCCGACGGTCGACGGGTCAATAAAATAAAAGGACGATACGGCAGCGGGGTGAGGAATAGTTTATTATATTTCTTGAAATGTGCGCCCGGGTGGTACTTTGGAAATCAAATAAATATGGGTTTTTTCAATGCTTTTGGGATTTTAATGCGCTTTAACCAAAACTTTGGGTTAAGGGATAAAAGTGGGTTTATGGGTGTTTTTTGCAAATAGCGCGGGTTAGAGAAAATGTGGGTTTTTACAAGGTTTTTCGCAAACAAAGTGGGTAAAACATTTCAGAGCGGTTGTGAGTGGAAAAAGGGTAGGGCTTAGGCTATTAAACCAACCAGGGGTCAGTTTAATCCCTGACTTCACACCACCACATACAACCAGACTTTATCTCTGCATGGTTTTCCAATATTTGAGCATATGGCTATAGTGCCAAAGGGGAGGGAATATACATATTTTTGGGGTTTTATACACCATGGTGTTATAGTAATAGGGAGGGGGAAACATAGGGAATTAAGTGTAGATAGAGTTAGTAGTTAGTATTGGAGGGGAATAGGCATGGGAGGAAGCAAAGACTAAGTTGTTTAGGGAACAAACTTAGTTAGGAGAGTAGATCAAAATGAAAAGAATTTTACACATGAAATGTGGCTCTTTATGCAATATGGATCAGTCCAAGAATTTGATTTCTCATAAGCAAAGGTGGTATTGGGATGTTAGCAAGGAATGTGATGGGGGCTGATTGGGAAGTTAGACATGCTTCATCTTGCTGCTACAACACCGCTGAATAGGAAGATCTGCACTGACACTATGTTTTTCCTTTGCTTAGGCCAGTGAAATGTCATAAATCATGCTTCTGCAACCCCATCTGCCTAACCATTCTATTGCCTAGCATTTTTTGTTACTTCAAGGAGGGTGCATTTGGACTTGCAAACCCTTATGTGCCTTTTCTTTTCCTTTGGCTTTTTCTTTTGGTTTTCTATCTAAGGCCAACCTTATTACTTCCAAGGCCCTAGATTAAATAGTTGGGAACCTTCATTCTCTACCTAACTACTTTATCTGCCAAGATTGAACAGTTTGGACATATTTCTTTCTCTAATCTACAACAAGAAATTGAAACATGGCATGACCCAGCTTAGACTGTTGGATCACCCATTCAGAAGTAGGACATCATCAACCAACTGTGAATAGGTGTTTTCCACAAGAATATGAGATCTTTGCATCACGAAAGTAGATCATATTGGCACTTTCCCTGCCAATCATGAAAAATGAAACCTATTGGTATAGGTAGCTAACAGTGGCTCCACTTGGGGATGGTTTTTCTACTTGAAAGACCAAGAACAGCAGGTCAGAATGCCTTCGCTTTTGACTTCTTCTCAAAACTTGCAAACTTTCTCTCTGGACCTCAAAACTGGAATCCGTGACCATTATGGAACTTGCAGAAATGAAAGCCTTTTCCTGCTTACTTACAAGACTTCTTGAACTGCACTATTTATAGGCTGAAAGATAATAGTATATACAACTAATTATGTACAGGGGAAAAAACCATGCTATATACATGCAAAGTAATCAAAGTAGTGCTTTAGCATCCGGCCATTTACAAGGCCCTCTTCAGTTTCAGTGCCATCCAGATTTTCCAAGAAATAAGTGTTATTTCCCTGTACTGCTTGAATGACAAAAGGCCCCCTCCAAAGGGAGTCAAATTTGCCATGCTTACCCTTGTCTTCTCTTCTTGAATCCCATTTAAGCACTTTATCCCCAATAAAGAAATCTTCAGCCTTGGTTCTTCTATCAAAGGCTTTCTTCAGCTTCTCTTGTAGGATTTGCACTGTGTTATACACTTGATCTCTGGTTTGCTGCAAACATATAACCTGGTTTATTCTTCTTTGCATGTCATTTGGTTCACCTTGACTTTCCTGAAGCAGCTTCATGACAGGGACCCCTAATGATGAAGGGAATTTGGCTTCCATTCCATAAACCAATTCATATGGGCTGACCCCTATAGATCTTTTGGTTGTTAGTCTGTCAGCCCACAAGGCATTTACAAGCTTCTTGTGCCAATTCTTCTTATTCTCTTCTAGTATCTTCTTAATGATGTTGATAAGACTTTTGTTAGATGATTCAGCTAACCCATTCCCTTGAGGATAGTATGCAGTGGAATGTCCCAAAGTAATGTGGAATTTGTGGCAAAAGTTCACCATTTTCTTGGATCTAAAAGCAGCAGCATTATCTGTTATAATCTTGTCAGGACAACCAAATCTAGAAAGGATATTAGTCTCAAGGAACTGAATGATAGTAGAATCATTTGCTTGTCTACATGGAACAGCCTCAATCCATTTAGTAAAGTAGTCTGTGTCTGTTAGAATCCATCTATGTTGGCCTGAGGATGAAGGATGAATTTCCCCAATGAAGTCCAAGCCCCATTGCTGAAAGGGCCTTTTTGTTGCAATAGGCTTTAAGGGAAGTGGTAGTAACTTTCTTTTTCCCTCAAACATTTGACATTTGTGACATGAAGTGGTAAATTTTTTAACATCAGAGAAGACAGTGGGCCAATAGTAACCCGCCCTTAATATCTTATCCACAGTGGACTTCCAGTACAAATGCCCACCACAATCACCTGTATGGAATTCTTTCATAACATTGTTAGCCTCCTCCATATTCAAACAGTTCAGCAGTATACCTTCATGATTTTTCCATAGTAAATTACCATTTATAACACAAAATCTTGAAGCCTTCATTTTTAAAAATCTAGATTTGGTTCTGGACAATCCTGGGGGAGCACACAGGTTTTGCAATATATAACAGATATCAGAATACCACAGGGATTGTTCAAAGGCTACATTGATCTTTGGAGTCGCCAGCTCCGGTTCATTGTCCAGTTGGTTAATATCCAAGGCTTGGAAATTTGTTTCAGACATTAATTTAGCCAATCCTTGCCCTTTTATCAGTTTTGTAGGTTTTATTTCAATGTCAAATTCTAAAATACTAGCAATCCATTTTCCTCTTCTGCCCTCTAAGTTTTCTTGAGTTAGTATGTCTTTCACAATGGGATTTGGTACATAAGCAATAACATGGGAATATAGGATGTAAATCCTAAAGTCTTTGATGGCTTTGACCAAAGCATAAGCTTGCTTTTCCATGATCTGATATTTCAGAGGTGCATCTCTAAGGGCTCTACTAAAGAAAGCAATGGGTTTTTCATTACCTTGATCATCTTTCTGTAATAAGACAGCAACAATGGTGTGCTGGGAGGCAAAAGAGAAAATGATAAATTCTTTGTCAAATTTAGGATTTGTTAAGACTGGTGTTTGGGTAAGGGCCAATTTAATGCCTTCAAAAGCTTGATTTGCTTCTACTGTCCACTTTACTTTTGAATCCTTTTTCAGCATATTGTTTAATAATCTGATCAATTCTGCTAAGTTTGGGATAAATCTCCTTAAAAAATTGATCTTTCCCAAGAAGGCTTATAGTTCTTTAATGTTTCTTGGATGGGGCATTTGCAAGATGGCCTGTATTCTGTCTAGGTCAATTCTAATGCCATCCTTTGAGATGATATGACCTAATAGCTTACCTTCTTCCAAACCAAATAGAGACTTCTTAGGATTTAAAGAAATTCCATACTTCCTACATGTTATGAATATTTGTCTCAAATGTTTTAAATGTTCTTGGTCAGACTTTGAGAAAGGTGTAAGGTCATCCAGGTAAATAACAAGGAACTCATGAATCTCTTTAGCAAAAGCAATATCCATTGCTCTCTGAAATGTGGCTCCTGCATTTTTCAATCCAAAAGGCATTTTAACGTATTTGAAAGTTCCCCATGGAGTTGTGAAAGTTGTTTTATCTTGGTCATCAGGGTGGAGTAGGATCTGATTAAAGCCTGAGAATCCATCAAGTAATGAGATTATTGAAGCCCCCACCACTCTTTGGAGAATGTGATCCATTTTTGGTAAGGGATAATTGTCTTTAAGGGACACTTGATTCAAATTCCTTAAGTCAACACAAAGCCTAATCTCCCCAGTTTTCTTTCTTGTGGGGACCAAGTTTGAAATCCAGTCTGAAAACCTGATTGGTGCTATGATACCAGCTTTAAACATTTTTTGTACCTCTTTCTCAATTGAAGGGAGGAGCATAGGATTGATTCTTCTCAATTTTTGCTTGAATGGCTTTTGATTTGGCTTGAGAGGGATAGTGTGTTGAATGATAGAGATGTCATAGGATTTCAAATCCTCATAACTCCATGCAAACACATTTTGGAACTCTTTAAAGAGGTCAATGTATTTAGGCTTCTGGTCAGGAGGTAAAGAGGCAGACAATTTTATTATCTTGGGTTTTTCACTAGTTCCAATGTTGCATTCTTCAATGGCAGCATTAAGGGGTTGCATTTTTGGTTTTCTAGGAACATCATTTGAGTCAAAAATGTCTTCCAATGGAGTTAGGCCAGTTGGTAAAAAGTTATCCTTTAGTTCTATGATTTCAGCCTCTGTACCAGCTACTTCATCAAAATGCAATTGTTCAAGTTCTTGTATTTTTTCCTTGTCAAAGTTTGTTGGACAAAGTATTTGATTTGTTGTTTTGGGTGATATTTCTGTTTGATCCTTTTCACTCAATGGCTGTGTGTCCTTCACATAATCAACATCAATGTTCAAACCTGAAAATTCATGCTGCAATGTTAAAAAACTGTTTATTTGTGTGTCATCCTCAAACACTTGCCAATCTTTGACATTGTTAGGGACAGAAGGTCTGTGTTTTATCTCAGCTGTAAAGCAGATATTGGGTTCAAAAGGCAATTTGCATGTACTGGCAAATGTAGCTAAACTGTGGGCATGAAGGTTATGAGTCCTAGGTATTTTGGTTATTTGAAATTCAGTGAAAGCTTTGAGTATTTCAATAGTAGCAGCCTTGTATGATCTTAGTCTTTTGTCATTGGTGACAAAGTTTCCTTTTACTTGTTGCATAATAAGGTCTGAATCTCCCATGATTGAAAGTTTTGTGGCCTGAAATGATTTTACCAGTTTGAGGCCTAGCAAAAGAGCCTCATACTCTGCCATATTATTAGTACATCTGAAATTAAGCCTATAGGCTCGACCTTCTGCATGATTGCTTTGTTTGTTATGAATCCACACTCCAGCTCCTGCCCCTAATTTGTTGACTGATCCATCAAACTCAAGAAACCATAAGATCCCTTGATTTAGGGGAGTTTCAACATTTTCTCTATGACTTGGGATTATAAGTTGGAGCTCTTGTCTTTCACCTGGTTTGCCTTCTAGAACAGTTTCATCACTTGATTGTACCACCTTGATTTCTTGGGGACTGGATTCCTCACTCATATGTAGATCTTGTTCAAGTATGATAGATTCATTACCACTCATTGGACTTGTATCATCATTGAACAGAATAAAGGAATCCATATCTGAATGGACTGCATAAATGGGGAAATTCTGAGGTTTTTCTTCACTGCTCACCATGTATTTCATGAGTGAATCTCTATATAGCCTCTTGGGTTGCCCAAAGACAGAGATGGTGGCATATGACATGTCTAATTGCAGGGAACCTTGGAGTTTAGCCCCCCATGATCTTGATAACAGCATCCCATATTTGGGCGGGATATCAACAACTACCACATCCATTAAGATTGTTTTATTTGGGTACTGGACTAGAGACACACATAGATCTTTTATCAAGCCTAAACACTTAACTTGGCTGGAATCAAATGAGAATAGGTCCTTATATGGTCTTGTAATATCTAGATTCAACCTCTCCATGACTGATTTGGGCATCAGGTTATGAGAAGCACCTGAGTCAAACATTGCATTGTGTAATATCTTATCATGAACATGCAAGCTGACATAAAAAGGTAAGATTCCTGTAACTGCTGTCTTTCCATCAACCTCTGGACCGAAAAGCAGTTCTAGGGTGTCATCCAATACATTGACATCATCTTTATTATGATTAAGTTGAAGGGACTCCTTGATTTGTTGTTTGTAAATGTCATGCTTGGCTAGCTCTGAAAGGGGAATAGCTATCTTCAATTTTCCAATCTCAGCTTCTAAGTCAAAAGGTCTTTCAGATTGGGTCTTGGTGTTCTGGTTAACAACCCTTTCTCTCTCAATTGAATTCTTAGAGCTTTCCTCTTGATTCTCATTTTGATCTTGAGGCTTATCCTTTGTGCTCATCTTTTGGGAAGTGCTGATTGGATTGTGCTGTAAAGGAGGTGTAGCCCTTGGTTGTTGATTTGAGGGAAATGGTTCTGTTACCTCTTCAACTATTACTTCATTTGGAATTGAATCAATTTTGTTAGTAGGCTCAGTGATAATAGCTTTCCTAGGCTGTAGACTATCCTTTGTTTTCTCAGGCTGTGGCACATTTACAGTTCTACTTCTCAATTTGTATTGTTTATGAACTTCAAAAACAGCTGTGTCATAGCCTTGTTTGAAGTCAAATGATTCACCTGATTTGGTTTGGAACTGACTTATGTCTTCTTCTTCATGATCTTCTTGACTCAAAAAACTTGCTGATCCTTGTTCAGGCCCATCAAATTGATGTGGGTATCATCTATCTGCTCCTACTCATTAGAAGTAGATGTTTCAGCATAGTTTTCTTCGAAAGGAGGCCTTATCTCCGGTTCAGGGCTGGGCTTGCCAACATTGGGATTTTGATTTCTTCTAAAATTGGGATTCCTGATTGGATTATTCTGTGGTGCTTCCCATGATGA
Organism: Pinus tabuliformis; assembly: GCA_031772625.1. Taxonomy (NCBI): domain Eukaryota; kingdom Viridiplantae; phylum Streptophyta; class Pinopsida; order Pinales; family Pinaceae; genus Pinus; species Pinus tabuliformis. The sequence goes on from CM062818.1 coordinate 1,808,127,281, forward strand.
CTTCCTCTCAACTGATTCTACTCTGTCACCTAACCTATGTATACCAGTGATTATTGCATCTAACTTCTGATCCCAGCCTGAGGGCTCTTCTTTGAAGGTAGTCTTTCTTTTAGTTCGGGTCCTATTTCTCCTAGCTATCAGGTTTGCTTCTACACTCACTGCTATGTCCTGCATTTCAGCCAAAGTCCGAGGAGCTCTTTCTCTTAACTGGTATGCCATATCTGAATCGAACCCATCAGGAAAGGTGTATAGGGCTAGGTCGGGTGGAGGTCTGAGATTTTGGGGAATAGCATTGTAGATATTGTTGAACCGAGCACAATAGTCCAAGACAGTTTCTTGGGGACCTCTTTTGATAGCATTGTATTCAGATAATATGTGAAGCAGATCCTTTTTCTTCTCCCATCTGTTGATAAAGGTTTGATACAGGGCTTCAGGGTCACCTATGGAGTTTACTGGGAGTGACCTAAACCATGATCTTACATCTCCTGTTAGGCTTTGCACAAAGATTTTCATTCTAACCCCATCATCATCTATCTCATAATTTTCAAAGTAGTCCTGCATTTTCTTAGTATGTTGAAGGGCTGGATAAGAGCCAGTACCATCAAAATATGAAATCTTGCTTTGGTAATCTTGAGGCATAGGCCCTGGATTGGCAGGTAACTGCAGTGGAGCATATCTATTAGCCATGTTTGGTGGAACAATAGGGATAACAGGAATAAATGGGACAAGTTGAGGAAAGGGGATGAGAGAGGTATGTGTAGTTGATGGAGTGGCTGAAAGGATACCTTGTGAAGTGGATGAAGAACTAGGAGGTTGTGTGACAGTGGTTTGAGGATGTGGAGAAACCTTAACAGGGGTTGGAATGTCAGTTTGAAGACCTGCTTCAGAACTTGAATCTGGTAGAGTCCCTTCTGATTTGTGTCTCTTAAGGATTCTTGAAATCAAGTTTGGATTTTGAAATTCAGGTGATGGATCAGGGTCTGGGTTTGACCTAGTGTAGCGGGTTTTCTTCTTAGGAGCCAGTTTCTGTGATTTTCTTTAGGAGAATTTTCTCAGAGATAGTGATATTTGACAAGGACTGATAAGGCATATCACATCTGTGTGGAACTTAAGACTGAATAAAGATTGACCGAGGTAGCTTTTATGTACTCCTGCAATTGCAAAGCAAAGGCAGTTTCTAAGGCTGTCTGGCTGTCACTCAGGCTTTATCTACAATATTAAGGATCAAACAGGGGGTTATAAAGTTCATTCAGGTCCCTAGTGGAGTCGCCATTTATGTTAACACCCAGGTTGTTCCCTTTGACTCCTGAGGGAATACGGCCGGGGTAACCACTAACCAAGCTTTGGATTACAGGTTCTAGCCAACCTGTAATCAGAGAGGGCTCTCTCTTTTGATTTTTTAACTTTGTTCTTGAGGATCTTAGGCTAGTTATGAGGTGAGGGTTTGGTTTAAAATTTTGGTTGAGTGATGTCTCTCAGTACCTAAGATGAGATCTTCAGACAGTTTCAGTCCATTGGGCAATGGAGTCTGTGGTTATGGGTTGTTTGAAGTGTTGAGTGGGATTGTTTAAACTGCAGGGCCATTTAGATATATCATGAAACAAACTTGAAATTGTGATTATGAAATATGATTAACCAGTGAAAGGCAATTAAGAGTTTTCCACTAAGTCGGTGTTGTGAGAATGAGTTATATCACCCAGGAGCAGGTTTGAATTCCTGAGCAATAGTCACTGTGAAAGTTTTAGTCTGAAGGTGCAGCAATTAAGAATTACACTTTCATAACTATAACTGGAGGAAAACATTCATAACATCATAGATTGAGTTCAGGGTATTCAATGAATAAATCCTGAAACTATTCTTTTTCTATGCTATTAAGCTGTGAAACATAGAACATGAACGGGTTATGGAAAATGAGATACATAATATGAAGGTTAAAGAAACTTATTGTGCCATGAAATATGCAGGAATCCTGTAGCAGTCAGCAAACACACCACAACGCATCAGACAACATAGAACTTTGGAAATTCCATTAGCTCCCTGTATTAAACTCTGAAATTTACAACATAGGCTCTCTTCAAGAGAAAATCAACAACCCCTGCAAGCTTATGCGAGGGGAAATATATACAATCGGTTTTACAAAATATCTGAATCGCTGAGTCATTTGATAAATAAATGCGTTCACCAACTTTCAAAATAGCAGATATGAAAGTTATTGCTGTCTTAAATTTATAATGAATACCCTTTACTTCTGTCAGAAATATTTTGACCTTTGGAGGCCACTGAGTCGGTTGAGCGCTCTTCATTAATTCTGAATGATATGTTTTGATGGCTCTGTCGTGCTGTAGCTTTCTCGGCCCTGTCATCTGCACCTGTCACTGTTGCTTTCGTGGCCGAATTACTTTGCTGAGTTGGCTCATCCCAGTCTTTTTCAGTCATACTGAATGCATTAACTCTCTGAACCTGCTGATTATATATTTTTTATGCAAAAACTTGATGAATACCTGTTGGCTCACAGCAATAGCTGTATCATGCTGGTCCACCATTCCTGTGTAGGCAACTGATGCCTCAAAATTGTGCCTAATGTTTCATCTGCCTCAGTATATTTGAAGTAAGTAGGAGGCACTTCAAACAGATGCTTGATTTCATTCATAATAAAAAACAAATTTTCTACTTTCTCATAGAGGCTCTGCCCAGATGCAGGCCCTGCTTCCTCTGGGATACTTGATCCTGCAGTGATTTGATTGGCGGAAAATGTGTTTACCCTTTTAGCATAATTTTCATGTGATAGTAGCCTTCCTGCGCTGTTCAGTAAGCTGGGAAGGCCTCGGCTGTGTAATGCTGTGAATTTATCAGTAAATTTGTTTACCTCTGTTTGCATCTCCTGGCACCTTCTATCCAATGTCTGCACCAGATTTCTCAAAGTGAGGACCCTCTTTATCAGCAAAATGGTGTCAGTTCTATTGGCGATTCCTATGGCTGCCAACTGAGGGCCTGTGCGGTTATTGAGAACATTGATCATTCTATTAGCTACCTCAGGCATAGTGCCTAGAGATGCCCTTGCTCTTTGGCTTTCCTTGTGTGCCCTGCCTATGAGCTCCATGTGCTCATGAATAGTCTCTATGTACTGCCATTGATCTGTTATTGATTGGCCAATATTGGCCCATAGGACTTTCTTGATCTCGGCCACTACTTTCTCAAGGGTGAGTTCTTTCTCTAGCTCTTTTATTTTCTCCTTAAGAGCCTTCACCTCTCTTGCCTTTTCAGCTACACTTTGCTTTGATTTGTCATATTTCTCATTAAGTGTGGCCAATTTCTCCTTAGCTTCATTCAGCTCTGCCATCTGTGCCTCTAGAACCTGAATTTCTTTCATCATCTTCTGCATGTCAAGGCTTTGAGCCTGTTCTGATGTCGTTGCTGGTGCTGATGTTGATGGGCCTGTTTCAGCTGTCTGCCCTGTGGGAGGAGTGATAGTTTGAGGGGGCTCCTCAAGGTTGATCACTGGTTGAGGGGGCTGAGATTTTTGGCCTCCCCCTTTCTGCTTTAATGCCTCCTGAAGTGCAGCCTCTGTCTCTACCAGCTTCCCTTCTGTTTGTACCAGTCTCCCTTCTGTTTGTACCAGTTGCTTATGTAGTGTTAATAGCATGGCTACTACATCCTGGTCTTTCCTCTGTTGAGCAACCTCTTCTGTTTGAGGGTGAAGGGTTGCTGGGATCTTCACCATCTTTCTCAAAGCTGCAATATCTGCATCTCTTTCTTTTAGCAGTGCCTGCACAGCTTTGGGATCCTTTGGGTCATGCCCAAGATCTATAATAATGTCTTCCAAAGACCTGATCCTGTTGTCTTTGGCCTGAGAGGATGCCTTTTCCAACTCAAGTTGAGCAGTTGTATTATGCAGACTGTTTTTCAACTTATGTGACAGGAAGGTCTTGTCTGCAAGTGTTGAATAGACCATCTCACCCATTTGCTTGTGAAGCTCTATCTGGTCCATAGGGTGGATGTCTTTGGCAAGAAACTCAAGGTTGGTCCTTATATAATCTGCAGCTGACTGTGGCTGCAGCATGGTAGGCATGAAATGACTCATGGTCATTTTCCCCTCTGTTATGTCATATGCTGACATAAGCCTCTGCTGGTTTGTAGGGGCCATTTTAAGTAGGTGATTATAGAGTTGGAGCCTGACTGGCTCATTTCTCTTTTTGATGTCAATAAACTGCTGCTTTATGCCTGATTCAGCTCTCCTTTGCTGACTTGAGGAGCTGACCTCTCCTCCAAGGGTTCTTTCTTGTTCCTGCTGAAAGGAACTGGCAGATGCCTCCATGCTAGGAGGGCCCATACCCAAGGATTGCCCAATGGGCATCTCCTCTTCAGAAAGAGGATTTAACCTCTGCCTTTTCTCCCCTTGATTTGTGGATGCGGTGAGGGGAGTCTCTTGCTCTCTGTCCCTCTTCTTGCCTCTTTCTTCATTTACTGGTGTTTGGAGCACTGAGGTCTCCACTATTGTTTCCTGCCTGGGAGGCACACTTTGTTGAGCCTGCTGCTCTGTAGAAATGGGAGCTTTAGCCACTTGTTCTTGCTGTTTTGGCTGCTCTTTTTGCTGTTCCGCTGTAGGGGGTGGCTGTTCCTACTCCATCTCCTTTTATTTACCCTTGCTGGCTACCTGTGGAGTAGTTTTAGCTGCTTGCTGGTGGGCTGTAGAGGATGAGGCAGCTGCTCCAAGTTGCCTTTGATAGGAAGAGGAAACCTGCCCACAAGTTTCCAAGTCAGCTTCTTTCTCAAGATTCTTTGCTTCTCTTTGTAGTATTTCCTCTCTAGGACTTGCTTCTTCTAAAGTGCCCTCTTTCCATGTTAACAAATTGGCATATTGCTCAATGTGGGGCAGCCTGACATGGTCATAGCTAGCCAATTTAAACTTGACCCTTCTAAGACTAATGAAATGGTTGGGGTCATAGGGTGACCAGAGGAAACTGGTTTTCAATTGGAGGCCCTCTAGGATCCTATCTGCTTCTTTCCATCCTTCTTCCCTTTTATTATACAGAAATGGGCCTAGCTGGTTTCTGATTTTGAGCTGTACCTTCTTGTTTTTGCTGTGGAAATGGACCATGTCTGCATTTCCAAATTGCCTGAAATATTCTAAGGCAAAGAGTCTCATAGGGGCATATCTTGGCAACCTATATGGGGCCAACACACAGCCATATATTCTGATCATTGTATGGTTTTGGTAAAAGTACCAATCCCCAATGCTGTAGGTCTTTGAGAGCTGGAGAATCCTTTGCGTCTCATCTGTTAATCTTGGAGGAGGGGTACCCAATAGCAAGGACATAGCTAGATGGATAAAGAGGTCTATGAACTCACAGTAGCTGTATGGTGAATAAGATGTGTGGTGAAAGACTGAAGTCCAAAATACCACAGACCTTGGGTTTCCCTGAGCATCAAACTTCTTGAGAGGAATAGGGAAACCACCAGGTTGATAAAATAGGAACAAGTGATAGATGTATGAAGTGTATCTAAACACTTTTTCCCTCTCTAGATTCATCAATTGTTCATGAATCTTATTAGCAATGTATGCAGCATAATCATAGTGCACAGCAGGAGGCATTCCAGGGGAGAAGATAGACATCATTGCCAGAATGGTTTCATCAGCATCCTCAGCTGATCTGTAACCCATGACGTAACTGATCAAATCTACAAGCAACTTGCCCAACTCATTGAAATATACATTTCCTATAGGAGGGGTCCTCACAGTTTCAGAGCCCGATTCAATGAATAGCTGATTAATCTTTAAGATTTGGGCACTAGACAGCTTGCCTCCTTTCTTTAGCAAGTCGATCATGGAAAGAGGAGTCAATGGCTTTGTAGAGTGAAAGTTCAGCATCTGATTTATAGCCTCAGGGGTGACATGGAACAAAGCTGCACCTGAGGTATTGAGGACTGCTCTTTGACATGGGTCATAGTTGGCACTGCATCTGTGAATTAAATCTGGAAGGACATTGACTTGAGGGAGTTTATAAATGGGCAAATTGGAGTCCCAAATCCCTAGAATATCAGTCCCACTGAGGTGCTGGGCCTTCAGCTCATTGAGTACATGGATATTATATTTAGTGTGCATTGAGAGTGTTTCTGTCATCTGGTAATCTCTATCACCCAGGGCCTACCATTCCAACTCTCTGTGTGGGGCATTCAAGGGTGGAACGTTTAGTGCTACAAGTGTTTCCATGGTTAATTAGTACTCTGAATGGTACTAGAACTTGTTTCACTGGGCAGAGCAACACCGAGTAGTATTTTTTTGCAAAAGTAAGGCAATTTGCAGGGGAAGCAGGGTGGATTATGGTGAGAACAATTGAAATGCTCCCAAGAAAGTCTAATGAGAAAATGCTGGGACTAACAAAGCTGTTTTTACGGTGAATTAGTGCAGCAAAGGTTTTAAGTTCACGAATGCGCAAACTGACTGTAAATTGATGGAAATTTGGCTCAATGTGGACTTCTGTAGGTGAATTTCGACCTTATAACTGAAGAAAAATGGTGGTCCCAGAGGATTTACTGTAGGTTACAGTGTTTTTCACTCCTTTTAAGCTTGCTTTGGTGAATTATGCACAAAACCAGGTGCGGAGGGGAGATTTTGGAGAAATACCTGGTGAATTCTGGCAATGGTGGCAAATGCAGGCAGATTGAGGGCGCCCACGGTCTTTAAGTCGATTTCTGCAGGTTGACGGTGAAATGGTCGTAATTTGCATGCAGAGAGCAGAAATAGTTCTTTTGGCAAAAGTGATAAAAAACGCGAATTTTGGTGAAAATATGGACTTTTTGGGCTATTGGCGCTTTTTTGGATGACGTCAGCATGACGTCATCGGGTGGGGTCGGGTACGGAAGGGTGACGTGGCGGCCTGTGAGTGGTCCACGGGGACTGGTGAGGTGGCGGACAGGTCGGAGCAATGGCGGGCCGGGTGCTGATGCGACGCTGACTTGGCGTGACGTGGGCAGGCGGTATACAGAAGGCGGTAAGCGGTTCCATCGGACCGCTTATGGTACGGGGGCGGTATTGGCAGGCGGCCTCCCGATACGACATGGGAGCGACGCGTGGCACAGGCCTGACGTCATGGTCTGACACTTTTCGGGAGGTAACGTCCGGACCTCGGGGGCGGCCCGATATCAATATGGGCCGTCGGATGGGAAAGCCCAGATCTGACAGTCGACGGGTCAATAAAATAAAAGGACGATACGGCAGCGGGGCGAGGAATAGTTTATTATATTTCTTGAAATGTGCGCCCAGGCGGTACTTTGGAAATCAAAGAAATATGGGTTTTTTCAATGTTTTTGGGTTTTTAATGCACTTTAACCAAAACTTTGGGTTAAGGGATAAAAGTGGGTTTATGGGTGTTTTTTGCAAATAGCGCGGGTTAGAGAAAATGTGGGTTTTTACAAGGTTCTTCGCAAACAAAGTGGGTAAAACATTTCAGAGCGGTTGTGAGTGGAAAAGGGGTAGGGCTTAGGCTATTAAACCAACCAGGGGTCAGTTTAATCCCTGACTTCACACCACCACATACAACCAGACTTTATCTCTGCATGGTTTTCCAATATTTGAGCATATGGCTATGGTGCCAAAGGGGAGGGAATATACATATTTTTGGGGTTTTATACACCATGGTGTTATAGTAATAGGGAGGGGGAAACATAGGGAATTAAGTGTAGATAGAGTTAGTAGTTAGTATTGGAGGGGAATAGGCATGGGAGGAAGCAAAGACTAAGTTGTTTAGGGAACAAACTTAGTTAGGAAAGTAGATCAAAATGAAAAGAATTTTACACAGGAAATGTGGCTCTTTATGCAATATGGATCAGTCCATGAATTTGATTTATCTCATAAGCAAAGGTGGTATTGGGATGTTAGCAAGGAATGTGATGGGGGCTGATTGGGAAGTTAGACATGCTTCATCTTGCTACTACAACACCGTTGAATAGGAAGATCTGCACTGACACTATGTTTTTCCTTTGCTTAGGCCAGTGAAATGTCATAAATCATGCTTCTGCAACCCCATGTACCTACCCATTCTATTGCCTAGCATTTTTTGTTACTTCAAGGAGGGTGCATTTGGACTTGCAAACCCTTATGTGCCTTTTCTTTCCTTTGGCTTTTTCTTTTGGTTTTCTATCTAAGGCCAGCCTTATTACTTCCAAGGCCCCAGATTAAACAGTTGGGAACCTTCATTCTCTACCTAACTACTTTATCTGCCAAGATTGAACAGTTTGGACAGATTTTTTTCTCTAATCTACAACAAGAAATTGAAACATGGCATGACCCAGCTTAGACTGTTGGATCACCCATTCAGAAGTAGGACATCATCAACCAACTGTAAATAGGTGTTTTCCACAAGAATATGAGATCTTTGCATCACCAAAGTAGATCATATTGGCACTTTCCCTGCCAATCATGAAAAATGAAACCTATTGGTATAGGTAGCTAACAGGTTAGAACTATTATTTAAAAGGTAAATATTAATAATAGGTTAGAACTATTATTTAAAAGGTAAATATTAATAATAGTTATTATTATAGGGTTAAAATAGATATTTTAATATTTAAGAAATGAAGAAATTAATATGGTTAATTAATAAATAGATTAATTAATTAATGATAATTAATAATGTAAATGTTTAATAGTGAATTAATTATTATTATTATTATTATTATTATTATTATTATTATTATACCGGAAGCGGGTTAATTTTTTTGATTAGGGGAAGCCAGCTTCCACTAATTTCCATACCACTGTCTCTGTTGAGATTATGCGGGTGCTTGATAATTTCAAGAGCTTCTCCGATCTTTCGTCTATGGTGTTGCTCTTCCTTAGTGATAATAGAGGCGCTTTCCAAGCAGACATGGTGCTTAATTTTTAACGAGTGTTCTGCCAAGGCGGAAGTACGAGACCTTTCATTCTTAATATCAACTCCATGTTCCTTGAGTCTTGTCTGTAGGGAGCGACCTATTTCACCAATGTAGCTTTTTCCACATGAGCAATCAATTTTATAGACACCTTTAAGTTGATGTTTATCAATATTATCCTTGACAGATCTCATACCTTGCCTAATCGTTCCAGGGGCTGAGAATTGTGTGCTTATGTTTTTCCTTCTTAGGATTTTCGCAATCTTATCTATAACTCCATGAATGAAAGGTAGAAAACCCTACCACCTTCCGGTTGATCTCGGGCCTTAGGTTCATGAGATAGCATCCTTTTCTCGGCTTTCTGAATAGCTCTTTTAATCTCATTTTCTTTGTAGCCTATTCCTTTAAAGGTTGAGACTAAATGCTTCTTTGCTTCTTCCAGATGATCAGCGTCAGAAATTCGAAGGGCCCTGATAGCAAGAGTGTTTAGAACACCAAGTTTCTGGGCTGGATGATGGTGGGAATAAGCTTGAAGGTAGTTTTCTGTATGGGTTGACTTCCTGAAGACTTTGTGCCCTATGGAGCCATCCTCCTTTCTCATTATGAGGATGTCTAAAAAGGGAATGCTCATGTTTTCTTCAAGCTCCATGGTGAATTTTATTTCTGAGGAGATGGAATTTAGGTGAATAAAAAACTTGTCAAGCTCTGCTTTACCATGTGTCCATTTTATATTAGTATCATCAACGAATCTCTTCCACCATGCTGGTTTCAGAGGGTAAGATTCCAGGGCCTTCTTTTCAAAATATTCCATGTATAAGTTGGCCACGATTGGTGAAAGGGGGGATCCCATTGCCACTCCAGATGTCTGCTCATAATATGTTCCCTGGAAGGTGAAAACTGTTGATCTCAAGCAGATTTCGGCCAATCTTGCAGTCCCCGGATCAGTAACCTCTTTTATAACTTGAATGGCTTCTTCAAGAGGGATCTTAGTGAATAAGGACACTACGTCAAAGCTAACAAGGATGTCATCACGCTCTATCTTCTCATTCTTAATGAGATTCACAAAGTCATGGGAGTCTTTGATGAAAGAATCAATGTTTCCGACGAGGGGCTTGAGGGGAATTCTAGAGTGTAAAAATCCCTTGATTGCTCAGATGTGTTGTGGAGCCATTAGGGGCATCCTAATTCCAGTATGTGATTTTATTCCTCCATTTCAATGTGAAATTCCCATTGCTGTCTAGAGTGAATGAATAAGGATAAACATGGAGGCTCTGTCCTACAAAACTATCATTGACCAAGAGAGTATCAGTAGGATTGGAAAAAATCTATTTCGAGATAGCCATTACTTCGATTTCAAAGCCTGCTTGGGTAATGGAACAAATAATTACGCAAATATTATCCCTCTTAGATCAATCTAGTCTATTAAAAATACACTTTAAGAATAATTTCAGAGAAACAGCGACCAAAACCTCCATTCCTTACAGTTTTTCTGAAAGCATCAACCATACCAGAGGATTGAAGTGGAGCTTTTCTTCTCCCATCTTTGGTTACAATAGAAGAAGCATTTTTCCACCCAACCATTTTCATTCTTCTTGGTAATTGCATCAAGAGGATAAGCTACAGTTTGTCCAAGAGTTCCTGCTATAGATCCACAAGCCAATTTAGTTACCACATGCAAATCTTTCCCCTCAACAAGTCCAAAGGGTTTGGATTCAACTAACTACAAAACAATAACTGAGTTTGTAAATTCACAAATTTATGCTATCAAGAAACATTTTTATGAAAAAGATAAGCAACTCAAGTTACTAATTATAATGCAAACTGTCCAGAGTAATAAAGAAAAACTAAAAATATTTTCTACATTATTTACATAGTAAATTACCCGGCTTGGGTTAAAAACAAGAAATAGGTAGGTCAAATAAAAGAACAGGGGATATATCAATTCTTAATCATGATTTGCCATTGGAAATTGAAAGCTTGGGATGTGACATGGCTTAGAAAATTGATTGAATACTAAGTAAGCATGTGAAGCCTGAAGACAATGCCTCCTTCCTTACCTCCATTGGCGCCCAATATATTACATTTATCAGGTCCAGGTTCCAATTTATTTCCACCTCCATGAGGTCAATAAATTTGAAAACCACTACAATAGAACCCCAATTGAGAAAATGTAGCAGCTTTTCGAACATGTCAACAATATATGCATAAGTTGCGGAGACAAATGGCCCTCATGGTAGGTCTCACATAGTGTTTTGTGTAGGATGATTACTATGCTATTGTGTCCACAATAATTACATATAGATAAAATGATGGTCAGCTGTAATATATAAAATTTGCATGGGATGTGCGCGCCTCCTGCCTCACCACGAGAGGTGTAATGAGAGAATGAGTTGCTTGAAGAAACTCAGCTGCCAAACACAAAGTTTTTCACAGAGGATGGAATGGGAGTAGTGGTGACTGTGCCTCTAGCCTCACCACTAGAGGTATAACGAGAGAACGAGTGCCTTCAGAGAAACTGAATAGTCAAACACAATATTTCACAGAGGATGGACTCGGAAATCCATCGGGGGCATATCCCTCGCTCTTTATCAACACATACATGGTAGTTGGTGTCGTAGCCAAGAGAGGTTGCGGAGAAGTTGCTTTCCTTTTCTTTCGTGTGGTAGAATATTCATTTTGGTAAGCTACAGAGGATCACCGTGGGGGCTTTAAGGACGAAGAGGATGCGACTGCGTTTCTTGGCACCATTCCAGGTACAATTACAGGTGGAATTTGGCCTCAAGCTTTCAAAATTGTTGATCATTTGAGCTTCTTGGAATCATACATGTAGTCACAAGAGCAGATTTGATAGCCGAGACGCTCCATATAGTCACGAGAGTAAATTTGACAGCTGAGACGCTCCATATAGTCACGAGAGTAGATTTTATAGCGGAGACGCTCCATTTAGGGTTGATAGATCTCAATAAAGCAACAATTCCATTGACATGTGGACAAAACATGGAGGTTGCTGAAACTATAAGGACCCGACCAATATGTTGACTCCTGGAGTAGTAATGTCCGACTGGGAGCAGTAATGTTTGGCTCCATGAAATTGGAGTTTATATAGTTAACGGGCGAGGGAAACATGGCAACCTAGCAACTTGGCAAACTCAGAAAAAGCGGAGATTTTTGCAAGAAATTTCAGAATCCACTGATTTTTGCAAAAAATTTAGGAATCCATTGATTTACCAGGAATTTCAGAATCCATTGGTTTCCCTCAAAAACCTTGAGATTTTTTTTTTTCAGTTATTTTATTGGGACCATGAGATGAAAATTTGGCAACGGCTTGAAGCCTACAACATTTTCTGCTGGAAGAATGGTTGCAGTTGCCTCACTGCATGTAACATATATCAAATAAGAAAGTTAGTGAATGCAATAATATGTAAATCAGTTAAAATATATATCTAAATATATCTAAATACTATAGTGTGCAGTAGTTGAAAAATTAGGGATTAAGTGGTAGACCTTATTCAACAACTTGAATGAACATTCAGCGTCCAACAACACATAGAATGAACCATTCGGGTTTTAAGAGGTATATTGCTACCATTTTCACCCTATTTATGTTTTTGCAAATTTCGTTATGTCATTATCTGTTTGCAAATTGCGTTTTGTCATCTCATTATTTGTTTGCAAATTACATTTTGTCATATTTGCGTATCTATTAAAAGCAAGGTTGTCTAAGTCTGTCTGGTTCAGTACGCAAGGTTGTCTAACGCTGTCTGGTTCAGTAAGAAAGGCTATCTAAGGCTATCTGGTTCAATGCACTTTAAGATAGGGAAAGCAATACTAAAGATAATGAGTTGTTTCAAGGAACTTTCTTTTAATTCCTTGATTTATAACTCTACACATTGCACAATTTTATTTTTCCCCAACTATATTTATTTTTAACTTTTGAATTTGATTTTAAAAGCAACGACGATAACTGCAAGGAAAAGAGAGCGTAGTGTATATTTCTTTGTGAATGTCTATGTGAGTAGTGCCTTTGAGATCACAAAAAATGCATATGGTAGCTTACCACTAGCTCTCCTAAGGAAATTGCATATATCTGGAGCACACGTTGATAGAAAATATGATGTTTGGACTATTATAAGTAAGGTAGAGTACACTGCCTACTACAAATTCATAGATAGTAGCATCAAATAATTTCGTAGATAGTAGCATCAAATAGTTGATAAGAACAATCTACCTTAAATTTCATCCCAGAAGCAAGAGGGGTGCAAACAGGTTTACAATCCCCCATATTGAAGCATTGCAGAAAGTAGCATCAAAGTTTACAATCCTCCATACTGAAGCATTGCAGAAGATCTAGAGTATATACGGCTGAAAAAGTGACAATCTAGAGTAATACTGGGTAATCTAGAGACCAAGAAGCAATTCTAAAATAAACTAACATGTGAAGAAACCAATACATGAAATTTATTAACACAAGGCTCAAAATGAAATGAATTTTTTTGAAAGTTTAGCATCCCAAAAGATAGGTCTCTAGCATGCAAGGGCCATGCAAGTCTTATTGAGTAATGCAGGGGCCATAGTAAATTTGTTTGTATTTATTTTTTTAATATATTTAAATAAAAAAATTAATTAAAAAACATGAAATAATTTATTAATAATTTTAAATAGAACAAAAACAAAGTGAACTTCCCCACTGCCAAGTGGGGCTTGCATGTAGCCAAGTGCCCCTTTGGATACTTCATTTGGCTCTCAGAATCACGACCAAGCAAGCAAAGGTGATAGGAAATCAATCTTCCGGCATATCAAGGAGGGTGACAGGAAACCAATCATCCAGAATATCAATACAGTGGGCTTACAAGGTAATTTATTATATCAATACAGTCCTTTTACAAGGTAATTTATTTCAGCAAGTCAGATTAGAAGACTAACTAAGAAGGTATCCCCACTAATACGAAGCAAACAAAGATGCTAGAATCCCAATGAGTAGACGAGGTTATGAAGCAAAGCAAGATCCCAAAAGCTCAGCTGCTTGACCACACTAAGGTTTGTTTGATTTAGAAAGCTCCCTCTCTATGCTTTTGCAAGGAAAACATATTTTGTCCACTATGAGTTTCTTATCTTGGTTTGTCTGCTGCAATAAAGTGTGATTGTGAAATAGTAATGTCGAAAGCAACACTAAATCCAAAAGAAGCAAGTACTACCAAAATCTAAACGAAGCAAGTAAATCCAAAATCTAAAAGAAGCTGCTCACCGTGGCCCTGCCAGGAGGACTACCCAGCACACCTACTACCGAAACCTCTCAAGAGACTAGCTCCTCCTTCCCCCTCTTTGATTCTATAATATCATTTTACTTGACATTAATTTTGTAGAAACTGCAGAGACCGGGACATAGTGTGAAGAAGCACGAGCTAAATGTCCAGCAGCAGCGGTTTCAACAGATCCAGATAGAGACCCAGTATCAGTCGTAGTAGCACCAGAGGTAGAGGCAACATATCCTCCAGTTGAATACACGTTGAAGAAGCCTATCCATGCTTAGTTATGGTATTAATACTCTTCCTGTTAAAGATAGTAAGGTATGAAGAATAAGAGAAGGATGATAAAATGTGTTATTAAGCCTACAAGAACTAAAAAAGCATATCCACAAACACCGATATATATGAAAATCATACCAATTCAGGGTTTTTTTTTTTTTCTCTCTAGTAGCGTTAGAATCATATTCTCATGTCAATTTATTTTCTTCCACAGTGCAGGCTTATCATCTCAAGCCTATTATCACAGGGTTGTCGAGTTGGTGTGGGATGTAATCATTGTTGCAGTGGGTGGTGGAGTCGATGGTATCGCCCCGACATCATCATGGTTAGGATTTCCGAAGCATGCATCCTTTCAATATTTTATGGCGGCGCATCATCCTTTTTGTCCTCAAGTGGACCTATGATCGGATCCTCCTCAGTAGACCAGATAATTTCAGTATCAATTGGATGGAGGGTGCTTTGGGGATGGCTATAGTTTCTTCATTTATGTATACTGGATTGATAGAATGTACGTTGGATTGATAGAGCGAGCATTTTGCGGAGTGTATTCTTCATATCCCCAATCTCCCTAGCGAGGAGGAACGACTTAACTCACATAAGGAAGGTAAGAGGGATCCCCCATTGAATTTTCAGCCACTGCAAGTTCATCCTGGGTAACATGCTCACTGTTCCTACATTCGGCTCCTTAGTGGTAGTGAACAAGTGCATCAGATTCCTCATGATAGAGTGCACCAAGGGAAGCTATGGATCAACCAAGCTTACACATTTCACACGCCAAGCACAAATCTAATGCCGAGAAAGGTTGTCGAACTGACATTTGCATGGATGTATAGGTGACAGCCCTGACATTTGCATGGTTGTATAGGTGGCAGCCGTGGAAAGTTTTTAAGTTTATATAGGTGGATGCTGTATAGATGCTTTCTTAGTTATCCTTGGTTACTTTGCCTCCCTCATTCATTCATGGAATATTTAATGCCTTGAACTAATGCTAGCATTAGTTGAGCGATTAAAAAATACAAAGAAACAAATGAAAATGTGAAATAAGATATGGTTTTGGCGTCCCTGCCTCAGGAAGAGGCCAAATAAGATGGCGAATTAGATTTCAAGAGATTTCACTTATGAATACGTGTCGCGAGCCTAAAAACTTTACTGAATAACTTGCTCAAACTAATATTAATTTCATCGTCCCAATTACTATAGTCCCTGCCTTGCCTGCGGGAGGGACTAATAAGTTTATGTTATATTATGTCATGTCATGCTAGGTAAATATTTTGAAATTTATTATATTTTTTTATTTAGTTAAAAAAAGGTTATGCTATATTACTTAATGTTATGTAAATATTTTGATTTCAGTGAAATTAAATAACAATAAAATAAAGGTAAAATCAAATTAAAAATTAAATAAAAAATAAAAAGAATACTAATAATTATAATTATTAATTAAATTATTTTGATTGGGTTAAAGTACATAAAATTAAAATTAAAATAAAAAAATTAATAATCGTAATGATCAATTATTAATAATTAAACTAACCAAGATCCATCTTATCTCCAAAACTATCAAGGTTAGAGGGATCAAATCTCTTGAAGTACAAACTTATTTTAGAGTTACATCCAAAATGTGTGAGGGCCTTCTCTGTGCTAGAAAATAGTGATTACATCCATACATACACAAACAATAATCAAAATGCAGACAAAAAAACTTGCTGTTACAACCAAGTAAGAAAGTAAGATAAAACCAGAGAACTGAAAAATATTGATCTATCTTTCACAACCATAACATGAAAACAAGGAAGCTAGGACATGATCAATATGGAAAACTGATATCACCACCCTCGAGGATGTTCTGGTCCATGATGTGTTTATAATGCATTCACCCATATTGTCCTTATAGGCATTTCTTAGGCCACTGGTCCACCTCCATATTGAATTATCTGAAGACATGTTGTATGGTATATGAGGAGAGGGAGGCAAGTCTCTGTTTGATCCTCATGATCCAACTTGCAAGTAGTGGAGGATCAAAAGAATGTTGTCCCAGAATACCTCCAATAAGGCATTTTGAGTCCCCATAAATATTGATGTTGTGCAACTTCCTTTCTGTTATAAACTAGAGTAGTCCCCAGAGAGCCATAGTTTCTGCTCTGGTATTAGTGCCCGGGCCTCCATGCCAAGAAAGTGTGTATCGAGTATGTTTGTCCAGCATAAGAACCACACCACAACCACATATACCTCTTTGTGATGCAGCGTCAAACCAACCAATTGGAAAAATAATGGAAGGGGCAGATCTAATCTTATCGATATTCTTGGTTGTCAATTTAGGTGGAGGAGATCCTCCCATCCAATTGTTCACATTGTGACAAATTTTGGGTATGTCAGTAGGTATGCCTTCAAATATGTAAATGTCTCTAGGTTTCTAGATTTCCCAATTTGTGAAAAGTGGAATAGCAACTTTCTCAGTAGAATTTGAATTCCAATGTGTGATTAAATCTTGCAAATTTGAAATCATGAAAGTCGGGTAGTGCCATAATCTAGCAATCATCCCCGAGATGTGAGCAGTATATGGGCATTGAAAGAAAATGTGATCAACATTTTCAGGTGAGTTTCTACAAAAAATACATATGCCAGGTCCCTAAAATCCTCGCTTAAGTAAGTTATCCCAAGTCAAGATTTTATTTTTCCACACCAACCAGTTGAATAGTATGATTTTTATAGGGATATTCATCTTCCATACCTTGTAAAACCAGGAGCATTGATTGAAATTGTGTCATTGTGTGATCAAAGATCTGTATGTGTCTGCAACCAAGGGCGTCTGGTTATGTATCTTCCCTCCCCATGTGATAGTGTCTCCCTGAAAATTGTGAAGTAGTTTGACCTGACTGAGTGAGTCTGTGTATTGTCGCCAAGTGTGTTCCACAGCATGTGGCAATCCCAATTCCAACGCAGACTTCCAAATGGGACAACTATGTTTTATGTCTCTTATTACTTGACATAAAAAGAAGATACCTCTTCTGTAGATTGAGTTCAGCGTATGCTCCTGAAGAACCTGCGTACCTGCCAGACCTTTAATGTTAAGTGAACCAATCATAATTTCCCCACATTTCCATATTCCTAGACCATTCTTGACCTCCAGCAAGGCATAATCTTCATGTAGCTTCTCCAGATAATTGATCCATCTTTCCTGTGTGACGATATGTTCTTGTAGATATCTTCCAATGTGTTGTTTGGCATATATTTTGAATGTACAATATCTTTCCAAATTCCCCTCCCAATAATAGCTCTCCAAAAAATTTATGAGCAACGTTGTTCCAAAATATTAGTGCTCTAACAATCCCCATTTGCTAAATTACTTGGGCTTTGTTAACTATGACCATTTGCATAGGTTCATTTTGCTTGATACATCAAGTCCTCGCTAGACAAAATTTGTCATGATCGAGGTGAATTTTTTGACAATTGTATTAGGAATCCAGAATAGGTGAGCCCAATAAACATAAATTTGTTGAAGTGCTGCCTGGAATAAAATGTATTTGCCACCCAGAGATAAAAATATGTGCCAGTGTGAGAGTTTCTGCTTGTATTTATCAATCATGCAGCTCCAGTCCAAAATTTTCTAGTTTCATGGCTTGATATTATATCCCAAATAGTGAAACATGTTTTGGAGTTGTTCTATTATGACGCCAAAATTTCCTGCAATGTGTTCAATGTCCGCCATGTCTCCTACATAATAATATAGTGTGGATTTCCCGCCATTGGATTGGAGACCAGAGGCGGCCCCAAATCTAGAAAATATGTAAAACAGGGCTTCCCATTGAGCTCTCGAAATGATTCCAAAGGTTAAGATATCATCGACAAAAAACAATGAGTAATGTTAACAATACTAGTTATCTGGATTCCTTGAAAGATACTACATGACTAAGCTTCTTTTATTTTAAGACTGATTCCATCCATAACAAGAAGAAATATTAAAGGAGAGAGGGAACATCCCTGTCTAAGCCCGCGACCAGCTTTGAAGAAATGTGTTGGGAGTCCATTGATAATCACAATGAAGCATGTAAAAGAGATGTGAGCCATAATCCATTCGATGTTATGATTTCTGAGCCCCACCTTGTATAGAATAAGCCTGATGAAAGACCAATCCACACTATCAAATGCTTTGTGTAAATCAATTTTCATGACCACCACTTCCTTTTTTCTCGAATGGATTGTATGAATGGCTCCTTGAGCCATGACTATTGCATCACATATCTGGCGTTGTTGAGAAAACCGAACTGTTATTTGGAGATATGGTTGGATAATACCCCTTTAATATGCCTAGAAATCACTGTTAGGATATTCCGACACCAGAGCCTGCAGGTTTTGACAAACGTGCCTCTTGGCACGCCTCAGCCCCTTTACAACTTGTGCACAGTGATTTATGTGGTCCACTTCCTGTTGCTTCATTCTCTGGCTGCAAGTATTTCTTAACTTTCATTGATGATTTCTCCAGACGCACTTGGGTATACTTCTTAAAACTCAATATCGAAGTATTTAACACATTTTTGGCCTTCAAAGCCTTTGTTGAAAAACAATCTGGACATCAAATTCTTAAGCTAAGAACTGATAATGGTGGAGAATATGTTAAAAACACATTCATCAACTTTTGCACCGAAAATGGAATTCAAATGCAACATACTGTTCCTTACACTCCACAACAAAATGGTGTAGCTGAAAGGAAAAATCGCACCTTAAAGGAAATGGCTAATTGTATGCTGCAATCTAAAGGACTCAGTCTTAGTTTTTGGGCCGAAGCAATTAATTGTGCAAATTATATAATCAATCGCACTCCTACTAAGGTTCTAGAGAATATCACTCCAGAAGAAGCTTGGAGTTCCATTAAACCAGATGTAAGTCACTTTCGTGTTTTTGGAAGTGAAGCATGGGCCCATATTCCAGATGAAAAGCATAAAGCTTTAGAACCTAAGAGTGAGAAATGTACCTTTGTTGGATATTCTGAAGATGTAAAAGGTTATAGACTTATTCTATTTAAGTCCAAAAATGTTATCATTAGAAGAGATGTAAAATTTGATGAAAATAAATCGGCCTGTGAGCCTAGTTCGGCGGATGTGCCACCTCTTCCTATCTCTTCTACTTTTGAAAACATTTCTTCTTCAGATGATGAAAGTGAGGATGATAATCCTCCCCCACCTTCTCAGGATCCTCAACTTCCAAGATGGGTCCGTGCTACTCGGGATGCAGCAGGTGATCTTGCCGATGATCCTACAGATCAACGACGTACACGTTCTCAGTTTGAAAGAGCCTCTTCTTTACTGGCTCAAGCTCCAGTAAATCATGATCCTGACACTTTTGCAGAAGCTTCAGGCCATCCACATTGGGAAGCAGCTATGAATGAAGAATATCATTCATTGTTGGCAAATGATACATGGGATCTTGTTCCTCTACCAAAGGGACGCAAACTTGTTAGATGTAAATGGGTTTACAGAACCAAGTATGGACCAGATGGGAAAGTTGATAAACATAAAGCTCGTCTTGTTTCTAAGGGCTTTTCACAGGTTGAAGGCATTGACTACGCTGAAACCTTCTCCCCTGTTGCCAAAATGAACTCTATCCGCCTTGTTCTTTCCCTTGCTGCCTCTTTAAAATGGGAAATCCATCAGATGGATGTTAAATCTGCCTTCTTGCATGGGGACTTGCAGGAAGAAATCTATATGGAACAACCCATTGGCTTCATACAAACAGACTCCAGCCTTGTTTGTCGACTTAAGAAATCCATTTATGGTCTCAAGCAAGCTCCTCGGGCTTGGTATGCCAAAATGGATAGCTTTCTTTTAGAATCTGGCTTTTCTAGGTGTTATTCTGACAATACTGTCTACACCAAGAAAGTGGGCAACTCTCTTATCATCCTTGTTCTTTATGTTGATGATCTTATTC
The DNA here is from genome assembly GCA_031772625.1 of Pinus tabuliformis. Classification (NCBI taxonomy): domain Eukaryota; kingdom Viridiplantae; phylum Streptophyta; class Pinopsida; order Pinales; family Pinaceae; genus Pinus; species Pinus tabuliformis. Next base: position 1,808,147,602 of record CM062818.1, read on the forward strand.
TTACTGGTAGTGATCCCAACCTTATAAACCATGTGAAGTCCAGCCTTAAAAAGAAATTTGAAATGACAGACTTAGGACACTTACACTATTTTCTCGGTCTTCAAGTCTTGCAATCCAAGGAGGGTATTTTCCTTTCCCAGTCCAAGTATGCTTGTGATATTCTTCGTCATTTTCACATGGAAGACTGTAAGCCAGCCCCTTCTCCCTTTCAGTCTGGAGTCAAACTTTCAGTCTCTTGTACTTCTCCTGAAGTTGATGCTACCTTATACCGTCAACTTGTAGGAAAACTCTTGTATTTAACCCATACTCGTCCTGACCTTTCCTTTGCTGTTGGCCTTGTTGCTCGTTTTATGCAAAACCCCCGTGAAAGTCATTGGAAAGAAGCTAAAAGAATACTTCGTTATGTTCGAGGTACAGTACAGTTTGGGATTCATTACAGTGCCAAAGCAGCTCCTCTATTAGTTGGTTTCACTGATTCTGATTGGGCTGGTGACCCTGATGATCGGAAGTCTATTGCCGGTTATGTCTTCACTCTTGGTTCAGGACCTATTACATGGGCTTGTAAGAAACAGGCTGCCATTTCTCTTTCGTCAGCAGAATCAGAGTATCGTGGTGCCGTGGAGGCTAGTAAGGAAGCCTTGTGGCTTCGTCAGATCCTATCAGAGTTTGGCTTTGAGCAGCAGCATCCAACCACGCTTTGGTGTGATAATCAAAGTGCCATTCAGCTATGCAAAGATCCAGTCCAGCATCAGCGCAACAAACACATTGAACTACACATGCACTTCATCAGAAAGCTCATTCATGACCATGTTCTTGAAGTGCAATATTGTTCAACAGATGATCAGGTTGCAGACATCTTCACAAAGGCTCTCACAGAGGCGAAGTTCACTAAACTTCGATATATGCTTGGAGTTCAGGAAGTTGTCACTAAGGGGGGATAGGCTCTAGTGCCTCCTTCCTTCTCCTATTGTGTCATATTTGTAAATCCTTCAATCCTATCCCAAGTTGTTCTTAAGGGGGGATGTTAGGATATTCCGACACATAGGAAATAGTTAAGTACAACTTGGTCTAGTTTAGAGTTAGGTATAGAGTTAGGTAAAGTGTGTTTCTTTACCGTTGTACATTTTGTAACTTACAATCCAATGGTCACGATATGTAGTGATCCGACGGTTCATTCTCTCCTCGGTATTACCGACACTTGATCCGTGGCTTGACACCCGATTGGTCCATGAGTTCTATTTAAAGCGCATGGAGGGTCATTGTTCGGGTAATCCGTGCATGAGAGAAGCTTATGTAATTTTTCATTCTTTGATTAATAAATTGCCTGTAGTAGCCACGTTGTTGCAGGCCGTGGACTGTTTCCCTCTTTGAGGGTTTTAACCACGTCAAAAATACTGGCGTATTGATCTGTGATCTGGTTGTGAGCGGTGTCCTTTTGGTGTTCTTTCTGAGGAACTTACCCTGCAAATTCCTACAATCACCTTTTAGATAACTTTGTAGAGGATATTGCACAAAGAGATTGGCCTAAAATCCCAGAAAGTTTTAGGAGAAGAGTTCTTCAGGATTAAAGCAAGAAATGTGGAATTGATTGCACCCGAAATCTTCCCGCCCAGTTTAGCCTCCTCAACAATATTCAGGAGGCAATTGGAAAACAAATCGAAGAAGTGTATATAAAATTCCACAGTCCATCCATCTGGGTCGGGGCTTTTGTCCTTGGCAAAGGAGCTCAGTGTTTGTTCAATTTCCTACAAAGTGAATGACTTGTATAATTCCTCATTTGCTTCATCGTCAAACATAGAGGAATATTGGTTAATTTCCAAACCTGGTCTGCAAAATCAACCTCTCCCCTGGCTTGATAGAAGTGTTCGAAAAACTTGACACATTCTCTTTGGATTTCCCTGGTTGTATTAATTTTTTTACCTTCAGAGGTTTCAACTTGCCAAATTGTGTTGCAATTTTTCCGGTGGGAGGCATATTTATGGAAAAACTTGGTATTTTTGTATCCATCCAGAAGCCATGTAGCTCTGATTTATAGATGCCAAGTGACATCCTAAATTTGCAAGATCTCTTTTTTTCACATCTTCCAATCCTCGCAGCCTGTCCAGATCTTGTTGTGTTGGGATGATATGTTCCAAGGATGATCCTAAATCAGAGATCAACTGAGAAATGTTTTTCAGCTTAGTTATCATATGTTCCTTCCTGTTCCTCTCCAAAATTATAGTCCTCGATTTGATGATGTTTAACTTATACACCATAGTATGCATCTCAAAGCCCTTGTAGTGATTAGACAATTCATACGAGAGCATGCAAACGAGGTCGATGAATTCAGAGTCCTCTAGCCAAATTGTTGAATTTGAAAGGGATCCCCTTTAGGATGTTCTCCATCTACCAATTTAATAATATAGGAGTGTGATTGAAAATGTATGTTCTGTGGATAGAGGACTGGAGATATCCCAACCGTTCGAACAACTCCTTGTGAACCAGGAAGCAGTCAAGTATTTTTCCAATGTATCTATCCCCAACTCTCCTATTGGTCCATGTCGGGACAAGAGGACAAGGCCAAATATTTACCAGATGAAAGTCCACAAATAGTTTATGTAACCTATCTGCTAATGGATCAATCCTACTGCAAAAACCCCATGATTCTTGCACCATTAAATTGGAATTGAGGTACCCGACCAAAATGAGGCCATTGATCTTCAAAATGTTTGATCTATCAATTTTCTCCCAAAATAGAGTTATATCCCGACAATGGGCATACATGTTAAGTATGTGGATGCAGCCAGGGAATCCCCGAAAGTATCCAGTGAGTAGAATACCTGCAAAATCCCAAATGCATGAAAATGTGCTCGATCTGGATCCTAGAGAGCGATGGTACGTCCCAAAGTGCCAGTAGATCCAACCGCAGCAATATGCCAATATGGGCATACATGCCTGAAATATTTGACGCCACAAGAGGAATTGACCATGGATTCCAAAATTAATATGATAAAAGGATGAGTTTCCAAGATGATATGTTTGATCTCTAATAGTTTGGAGCAGTTCCCCAAACCCTCAATATTTAATGAGAGGATACCCATCATGGAGGCACAAAGACAGGTTGTAATGCTCTAAGTGCTTGAGGGTCAGTGGATGGGATGATACAGACCTCAAATAGTTCAGAAAAATCCTGTAACTCATCAAAATTGGGGCCATAACGACCACAAAAATATCGACTGCCTTTGCGATGTAATTTTCGAATAGTGATGTTCTTTGCAGAGCTAGACTAATGAAAGGAGAGGATCGAGATGGATCAACCTTGTGGATGGTCAAATATTTAATGTTCAAGTCGAGGTTAATCATAAGAAAGTATAAGTCACTTCTAATTGAATTGTGTAGATATTCCAAGGAAGGTTCGACCAAGTAGGGAGGTAGTAGAGGTGTGACCGATTCGAGAGGGGGCATCGTAGGGGATATTTTAAGGAGAGGATTAGGGGGGAAGGGTTTTTCAGGGCCAATGTATAATTTGGGTGTACCATAAGTCACATTTCGGGTTGCTAAAGATAAATGAGTTCCAATAAGTGGAGGAATGGTATTATTTTCAGACAGGTTGATGATAGTGTGGGGGGGGGGGAATGTTAATAGGTCCAAAGAATGATTGTGGGATATTCGGAGGGGGGAGAGTGAGGAAATAATCAATGGGGATGAAGAGGAATAAAACTGAGAGGGGGAAAAATCAGTACCTTCTGGTGAGTGTGTAGTCCTTGTATTCTGTAAGATTGCAGTGTAGTCCATTTGCATCCGCCTTCTCATACTATGCATACCAGCAACACGCTTCATAGGAAAATCCCACATCATGACCCATCTTGTGGCAGAGGAGGCAGCAAAAGGGGATGCCCCAATAATTGATAAGTTTTCGAAACTGTATCGGTCGCCATTCAAGATCCAAGTTTTCTGGAAGGCCACCAGAGAAACGAATCTCAACAAGTATCCAAGCAACCCGCTTATCTCTCGCACCCATATCCTTAAGATCCACATATATAAATCTTCCTATAGTGTTACCAATTTTCATCAAAGCCCACTTCATCCAAAATTCTAGGTGTAGTCTAGGAAATTTGACCCAAACAATCTCACTCTTCGACGTGTGCAGAAGGAGGGTGAAGCCAATATACCATTTATGCAAATGCAAAAAATTTCTCCCACTGACCCATGGATATTTTAGTACTTTCTCAACATCCTCCAAGTGAAGAAATTGAATGCTAAACCAAGAGTTCATAAGAATTCTTATCTTCGACAAGTATCCCAACAGTGGAACCTAGGATTTTTCCACCCATACCTGCATCTTTGGTTCTATAAATTCCGCAAATTCTCATTTCCCAACTAATTCCGACTTCTGCAAGCTCACCAACCTGTCAGTGAGAACGTCATGCCTAAAGCTCAGTAGTTTGGTCACCGGATCTGAATGGATAGGTCTGCGATTATGGCAATTGCCTTTGCGCCTCCTGGGCAACACATTAGGATGGGCATGTTATGAAGGTGAAACTTGAGAGAGATCACACATGTCAGAAGTTGGACGTCCATTCTCATGTGAGAATCCAACCGATGACATGTTTCCGTCAAAATTCTGTGTAGACCATTCCCGTTCAACGTCAGAGTGGCCTGCACGAAGGCCTCTTGGAGAGCCACATCAATTTCAAGGGGATCTGTCAAGTCATCGTCAGTAGATGCAGTGACCCCACCAACCAAATGTTGGATCCCACAAAATTAAGTTATTGGCATACACCTCTAATAAACCGAAATGCCGTCAGCTTCAGAAATTACTAAATTCGGATATGGAAACTTAGACCAACCCAAAATTAGACATGCCAAACCAATAAATTCCCCACCAACCATACGATGTGCCCGCGATATAGGTTTACTCCTCAAGTAATTTGGATCGCCGCAAGATTTGGAAGTTACTAAATTCAAAAGAAATCGTAGACCAGCATAAATCTGGACAGATCATCAGAGGATCCTCTATCAACCAACAACCTGTACCACCATAAAGAGGCTAGTGGAAGATAATCATCTTAAATAGTTGCCTATATTTGAATGTGACCCAAAATCTTAGTATAATATTATTATTCCACCCGTTCGAATATCACCTACATTCCCCTTTTACAGCCGATCATAATAAGGAAGGAGTAGTTGCCTGCATCCACCAACCACCAATGAATTCCAATAAATCCCCAATAGCGCAACCACTTATAGTTGGGAAAATTTTGAACAAGTCGGAAATCGGTTGCCACCTTCCAATCCAGGATCGAAATCAATCGAGCCTGTAATAAGCACCTTGTACCAGAATACTAGCAATCCCAACTTCAAAGTAGATCAAAATAGTCAGTCGAATTGAACAAGTTGACTAAGAAAATTACGTGCAGTAAGAGCATAAGCTACAATTCCACTAGGAACATAGACACGACGACCCAATGCTCCCCCTCAACAACACCATAAGTTTTGAATAAGATCCTTCAAATAGTTTTGGTAACCAAAATTACCAGGGTCCGGTAGAATGTTGCATGCACCACAACATAAAAGGTCACGAGCCATGCCGGTTGTGTTTTCAGGGGGGAGTATATTAACAGTGATGGAGTGAGATGACGAGGTGCGGAGAGAGACACACATCTTCAGGCTTATGAGGATGTAAACAAGAGCTTTCCAATCAACATTGTGGTAAGGAGAAGTAGTACAAGGATTTGGAATAGTGGAAAGTATGTTTCAGAATCACATTCGTTCATATGGGAGGAGAGTAGTCCCGATAGTCTGACAAAGCCCATAATCAATATGAGCAACCCCACTAGCAAACTAGAACCCAATAGTCCAGAAACCCCAGGCAACAAATAATCTTATGCCACTATCCGAAACAATTAGTTCCACCAAAGAAGTTCACACCTGGATAACATTTGTTCTATACCCCCATAGTCTATAGTCAACAACACTGTGTTACTCCGTTGAGCAACATCATCGCCTTCACAAAGCCTTCTCTCTCGCATTCACAATCATATATATATATATATATATTTGTGTTTCATAAATAAAACAACCGATTTTCCTTACAAATCCCAGTTAGAAACTCATACCAAAAAATTAAAATATCTGAAATTACAACAAAAACAAAAACAAGAATTAAAAATTATTTTTGTAATTTTTAATATTAAAATTTATTGCAAAAATAGAAAGAACTACAATATCTACTCTTTCAGAATTTATTTATATATTTATGCATGCATTAAGATCATTATAAGAATAGTTTTAATATATAAATCTTTTTTATATGCACATATCTTTCGTATGTCGGCAAATTTTGTATATACACATATAAAGATGTTGCACATATACGGAAACTGTGCATATATATATGGAGGTTGTTGTATATGCATATTATGAAAGTTATGCAGTACTTCTGCGTATACACAACTTCCCTATATGTGCATATAAGGAACTTGCACATATATGGAAGATATGCGCATATATGGAGGTTGCACATATACAAAAGTTCTACACATATGGAAAATATGTGCATATACAAATGTTGTGCAAAACTTCAGTCTCTATATATGCAGAGGTTTCATATATGCACATGTCTTCCATATATGCATAATTTTCGTATATGTACATGTCTTCTATATATGTGTGTTTTTTTTGTATATGCGAATATACAGAAGATATGCGCATATACACAAGCTATGCATATATGGAAGATATGTGATACAAAAGATACATATATATATAAAAGTTGTGCGGCTTCAGTATATGCACAACTTCAATATATGTACATATTTTCCATATATACACAACTTTCATATATGCAAAACTTTGTATCACTATCTATTGTAAATCGCATAAGTGTAATAATTATTATTTTAAATCCAAATTGTAATTTATATTAAATTTTTAATGGGAAAACAAAATTGAATAATAATAATAAATTAAAATATTATATATAAATTAAAACTAAAATGAAATTACAAAAATAAAAAACATTATTACTTAAATGAAAAAACATATAACGTATATTATTTATTTATTTATTTATTTAAAAATATAATTTAAAATAAATATATATAAATAAACAATTCCAAATGAATAAATTAAACTAATAATTCATATTGGTCATAATTATATTTTAAAAATTAAAAATTATCTAAATTTAAAATTTAAAATTATCTAAATTTAATTAATGAATATATTTAAATTTAGTATTTAAATTAAACTCTTTTACGAACTTTTCTTATATAGATATTATATTAAAATACTAAATTATAAAAAAAATTCCAAGCTCATATGTATTTAAATATTATATTAAAGTTTTTAAAAGTATATATATATATATAAAATGTTTTTAAGTGTAATTTTTTCTGTGATATGTATTTTAATGATTTTAAACTTAATTATTTAATATTTAATTAATTATATAAATTTTAAATTTTAAACATTCTATTTGGTTGGATTTTTTATTTTAATGAAACTCTAAATAATTTTGAATGAAAATAACAATTTGGTTTTTTATTTTAATAAATTTCCATATAACTTTTAATCAAACAAACTTGAAAAATCTACATGAGTGAAACATTCTAATAAGTAATTCTATTGCCTCAAATAAAATCTAAATATTTTGTATAATAAATTGTTAATAACTATAAAATAGAATTAGCCAATATCAAACACTTCTTACTAATTAATCCATATTATTTCTCCAAAGACTCAATCACACATATCACTCAAGTTTTCCGTTAATAAAACATAAAAGACCCAAAAATAACTTAAGAAAGCTACGAATGAATATTATATTGCATTAAACACATCTAATTTCTTATATTCATATGATTGATCATGCAAATGGAAGTTGCTACAATAAGGCTTTTAAACTTTTCATAACTACTACGTAAAAGATTCCCTCAGATCATTTACAAAATCCAAAAGGATAAGCTTCATATTTTCTTTAACTGCGTTAGAAAACTCTATGTTTGACCTATGTGAAATAAAAAAAAAAAAAAAAAAACAGATCCCTCAATGCATCATAAATAATGATTTTCCAAATACTTTCAAACCTTCTTATAAAAATTATATAACGTGCAATAATAATACTTTCATTTTCTTGTACCTACATTATGGATGTATAAATATTTGATTTGTTATCAATAAAGTTGCATAAGTTTCTGTTAGGTAAAATTGACTCAGGGTTTGAGTCAAGGTTGATCTGGTTAAAGAGTAGCGGTTTGGGCACATGGTATAGTGTACCCATGGTATTACGGTTAGTGGCATTGCATGTAATGGAGCCTATAAAAGGCTGGGAAGAATTCATTGTAATGTAGGCTTGGAGGTGAGCGGTGAAGGCTCACTTGGTCAGGTTTTTGGCTAAGGATAATGAGATCTCATTGGGATGGGTTTTTCCTCAGATTTGGGGTTTTCCTAGATAAATATTATGTGTACTGTTGCTAGTAATTTTATGATTCCTCTTTGTAAATCTCGGTAAATCTCAGTAATAATTTATCTCTCTGTAGTAAATTCTTAACAACTGGTATCGGAGCCAAAGGTCTATTTGGATGATAAACTTGCAGGAGAGAAGGGTTCCTGGTTCGAGTGGGAGTAATGGCGGAAGATGGTCGAAAAATTTAATAGCCAAAACTACCAGTTGTGGAAGATGCAGATGGAAGATTACTTGTACCATAAATATATGTACATGTCATTGAGCGGAAAGACAAGGAAGCCGACAAGTATGAAAGACACAGAATGGGATATTCTCGACAGAAAGGCACTTGGAAAATTATGGTTGTTCATAGCGGCGTCGGTAGCCTTTAATATCTCAAAGGAAACGACAACAGAGGGTTTAATATCGACATTGACCAAACTATATGAAAAACCCTCAGCCTCAAATAAGGTATTTCTTATGAAGCGTTTATTTAATATGAAGATGTCAAAAGGTGGATATGTTGTTGATCATTTAAATGAATTTAATACAGTTACACGTGAGTTAATTTTTGTAGGGGTAACTTTTTATGATCAAGTTAGGGCTTTGTTATTTCTATGCTCATTGCCAGAAAGTTGGAGTGGTTTAATTATGGCCACTAGTAACTCTATCTCTGATCTAGCAGTTTAAAGTTTGATGATGTTGTCGGTGCAATCCTTAGTGAGGAAATGTGAGAGAAAAGCTCCGGTGAGACATAAGGAAATGCTTTGACTGCAGAGACTAGGGGAAGAAAAATGGAAAGAGGAAGGAGCCTAGGATATCACAGTAAGTCAAAGAAAGGAAGATCCAAGTCCAGATCAAGGATAGTGTGCTGGAAATGGGGGAAGAAAGGACACGTGAAGAAATACTGCAAGTCTCAGAAGGGAAAAGGAGGAGATGCGCATTAAGAAAACAATCATGAAGCACATGTGACAAGTGATGTGTTGCAAGATGCTTTGATTATTTCATTAGAAAATATTATTGATTCATGGGTGGTACATTCAGGGGCCTCATTCCATGCCACACCTGATAGGAAACATTTTCATGATTATGTTCAATGATATTTTGGACAGGTTCGATTGGGGATGACAAACAATGTAAAATCATTGGGATGGGTACAATTTTCATAAAACAGCATAATGGAAATCTATGGCTATTGAAGGAGGTAAGGCATGTTCCAGATCTGAAGAAAACCCTGATTTCAATAGGGTAGTTGGGAGGTGAAGGTTGTGCAACAACTTTTATAGATAAAACATGGGAGGTCACTAAAGGAGCCCTGGTAATAGCAAAAGGAGAAAAGGTTGGTACATTCTATTTATGCAATGGTATTTCTAATTCTGTTAATGCTTTAAGCTCTACAGGAGACGATATGACATTATGGCATCATAGGCTTGTGCACATGAGTGAGAAGGGGATGCAAATTCTTTACTCAAGAAATTTGTTTCCAGGTTTGAAACATGTTGATTTAAAATTATGTGAGAATTGTGTTTATGGAAAACAAAAGAGAGTCAGATTCCTTAGAGTTGGGAAAGAAAAGAAAAGAGAAAAATTATAGATTGTGCATACAGATGTATGGGGACCTTCTCAGGTATCATCTCTTGGTGGCTCTCATTATTATGTTACCTTTATTGATGATGCAACCAGAAAAACCTAGATTTATTGTATTTGAAATAAATCTGATGTATTTGATACTTTCAAGAAAGGGAAATATTTGGTTGAAAATGACACAAGAAAAAGGTTGAAGTGTCTAAGATTAGACAATGGAGGTGAATATTGCAGCAAAGAGTTTGATAGGTACTATTCAAAGAATGGAATTTGCAGAGAGAAGATAGTTCCAGGAACACCAAAAGAAAATGGTGTGTCAGAAAGGATGAACAGGACAATCATGGAGCGTGCAAGGTGCATGAGATTGCATGTAGGATTGCCTTTATAATTTTGGGAAGATGTTATAGATACTGATGTTTATCTAATAAATAGAGGGCCTTTAATTTCCTTGGATGGTGGTATTCCAGAGGAGGCATGGACAGGTAAAAAGGTAAACTACTCATTTTTGAAGACTTTGGGTTGTGAAACCTTTGTCCACATTAATAAAGAAAATAGAACAAAGCTTGAGGCAAAATCAAAGAAATGTACCTTTATTGGATATGGTGTTAATGATTTTGGTTATCACTTTTATGATTATGAAAACACAAAATCATTAGGAGCAGAGATGTCATATTCAAGGAAAAAATTTTGTATAAGGATCAGATGTAAGAAAAGAAACAGGAAAAAGAAAACAGAGAATACACAATGCTTGATGAGATCACATAAAAAGTGAAGGTGCCTGAAAATCATAATGATCAACAACTAGAACAACAACAACAAGCACCTCAAACCCCTGAAAGTGGTGTTAGAAGATATACCAGGATAAGTAGACCCCCTCAACGATACTCTCCTTCATTATATTATGTATTGTTGTTTGATTCTGTTGAGCCAGAATGTTATGAAGAAGCAGTGCAGGTGGAAACCAAGAAGAAGTGAGAGCAATCCATGAAAGAAGAGAGGGACGCCTTAGCACATAAACAGACTTGGGACTTAGTCAGGTTTCCTGCAGGTAAATCAAAATTGTAGAATAAATGGGTTTACAGGTTGAAGGAAGAAGATGGATATAGAATAAGGTATAAAGCTAGACTTATGGTGAAGGGGTTTGAACAAAAAAATGGTATAGACTTTGATGAGATATTTTCTCTTGTTGTTAAAATGACTTCAATTAGAACTATTTTAAGTCTAGTAGCAGCTGAAGATCTGCATCTTGAGAAGTTAGATGTAAAGACAACCTTTCTCCATGGGGATTTGGAGGAAGATATATATATGTAGTAGCCACAAGGATATGAGGTCAAAGAGAAGGAGAAACTAGTGTCCAGGTTGAAGAAGAGCTTGTATGTCTTAAAACAGGCTCCAAGGCGGTGGTATATAGAATTTGACAGGTTTATGTCTGAACAAGGTTATACTAGATGTCACTCGGATCATTTTGTTTATCTCAAAAGGAAAAATGATGGAAACTATATTATATTGTTATTGTATGTAGATGACATGCTTGTTGCAGGTTCTAACATGTAGGAAATAAATGTGCTTAAAAGAAAATTGGCAAACTCATTTGCAATGAAGGATTTGGGTGCTGCAAAACAAATCCTTGGTATGAGAATAACTAGAGACATGAATAATCGCAAATTAACATTGTCTCAAAGTGAGTACATACAAAAGGTGTTGAAAAGATTTAATATGTAGAATGCAAAACCAATTAGTATACCTTTGGTTAGCTATTTCAAACTAAGTAAGGAGGTGTATCTCAAGACTCGAAATGGAATAGATTATATGTCTAAAGTTCCATATGCATCAGTAGTTGGAAGCTTAATGTATGCAATGGTCTGCACAAGGCCTGATATTGCACATGAAGTGGGAGTTGTAAGAAGGTACATGAACAATCCAGGAAAAGAACATTGGATGGTAGTGAAGTGGATTCTCAGGTATTTGAGAGGTACCACAAATAAGGAATTATGATTTGGTGGTTCAAACATTGCTCTATAGGAATATGTTGATGCAGATATGGTGGGTGATAGAGATAACAGGAGGAGCACCACACGGTGTGTGTTTAATATAGGTGGAACAATTGTCAGTTTCGTTTCAAAACTGCAAAGTGTTGTTTCACTCTCAACGATGGAATCCAAGTATGTTGCTACTACAGAGGCTAGTAAAGAAATGATTTGGTTACAAAGGTTTCTGGATGAACTAGGTAAGAAGCAGGAGTTGGGTAGGTTATACGTTGACAACCAGAGTGCCATACATCTTGCAAAGAACTCTGCATTTCATTCCAAGACTAAACATATACAACTGAAGTACCATTTCATACGGTCAGTGTTGGAAGATGGAAAATTGAAGCTGGAAAAGATAAACACTTGCCATAATCCTGCAGATATGTTAACAAAAGTTGTAACCAGGGAGAAACTGAGATTCTGCTCAGCTTCAATTGGTCTTCAAGTATGATGATGAATATGAGAAACAACCAGGTCCAAAGTAGATTCATTGTCTAGCAAATGAAGCAGTGGTGGAGTTGCTATAATCAGTCTCCAAGTGGGAGATTGTTGGGTGTGGAGCCTAATTATCTTCTTTATTCAAAGGTATCGCCACATTGGACCCCATTTCGTAATATGGCGACAACGCCGCCCGTCTATGTGCGCCGCCGGGGGGGGGGGGTCCATGGAATTGTATTCCGTCTATGTAGATGTGTATTCTGAGCGAGGAAGAGAGAGGAGATTGAGAGCGAAGAGGGAATTACAATGGATCTGTTGTAGGCTGTATCATTTTGCTCGATAATATAAAAGGAAGGATTGCCTATTTCTTCGTGGACATAGCCCAAATTGGGTGAACCACATATATCTTTGTCTCTCTTGTTTTATGTGATTTCTATGTTTGTATTTCTGCAATATATTTTATGTGTTACAGCGGTTGGTGGCCCATGTAATCCAGTAGATGAGTTCTTTTTATATGGACATTGATGTCATATGTACAAAGACAATAACAAAGGTAAACAATTTTTTATTATTATAATGGACTGAAATTTTTAATTTTCATGTAAATGGGCATATTGATGTAAGACCTGGTAAGGCATGGGTACCCCTAGGTAATTACTGGTAAAGTTTGGATTAGACCTAGGTAATAGGGGGATGTCAGGTTAACAAATCTCGGGTAAAAACTTTGAAGGGGGTAAGGGCTAGAGTGAATGGGATTGTCTCACTTAGCAGGTTTTGGCTGGATTTAGTCAACGAACCCCAAGTCAAGTTTAAGGGGGCAATTGTTAGGTAAATTTGACTTGGGGTTTAAGTCAAGGTTGACCTAGTTAAAGAGTAGTGGTTTTGGGCACATGGTATAGTGTACCCATGGTATTATGGTCTGTGGTATTGCATGTAATGGAGGCTATAAAAGGCTGGGAAGAATTCATTGTAATGTAGGCCTGGAGGCGAGTGGTGAAGGTTCGCTTGGTTAGATTGCCCAGGGTTTCGGCCAATGCTAATGAGATCTCATTGGGTTTGGTTTTTCCTCGGATTTGGGGTTTTCCCAGATAAACTGTTTATGTGTTTATGATTGTTGCTATGTTTTGTTCCTCTCAATAAATCTTCGTAATTAATTTATCTCTCTGCTGTAAATTTCTTAACCACTGGTATCAGAGCTAAGTTGGCTTCAAAAGGACGTTTTTTGCTTCCAATGGTTTGTATTGGCCTGGTAGATAGAGAGATAATTAATTTTTTCTTGCAAGTCTGGATCAAAAGCCATAGATTGTGAAGAAAAGCTGCAAACTATTGGGTCATGAGAGATTCAGTGGATGAGGAGAATATGTGCACGTGGATAAATTACTTGATGAACCATGTATGTGAAAAGAATGCCTAGATAACTCGCAGTTACAGTGGCTGGTGACCCATGTAATCTGGTAGATGATTTCTTTTTATATGGACATTGATGTCATATGTAAAAAGACAACAAAAAAGTAAACAATTTTTTTTTATTATAATGGAGTGAAATTTTTAATTTTCATGTAAATGGGCATATTGTTGTAAGACCTAGTAAGGCATGCGTACCCCTAGGTAATTTCTAGTAAAATTTGGATTAGACCTAGGTAATAGGGGGATTTCGGGTTAACAAATCTCGTGTAAAAACTTTGAAGGGGGTAAGGGCTAGAGTGAACGAGATTGTCTCACTTAGCAGGTTTTGGCTGGATTTAGTCAAGAAACCCCAAGTCAAGTTTAAGGGGGCAATTGTTAGGTAAATTTGACTCGAGGTTTGAGTGAAGGTTGACCTAGTTAAAGAGTAGTGGTTTTGGGCACATGGTATAGTATACCCATGTTATTATGATCCGTGGTATTGCATGTAATGGAGGCTATAAAAGGCTGGGAAGAATTCATTGTAATGTAGGCCTGGAGGCGAGTGGTGAAGGTTCACTTGGTCAGATTGGCCAGGGTTTTGGCCAATGATAATGAGATCTCATTGGGTTTGGTTTTTCCCCAGATTTGGGGTTTTCCTAGATAAACATGTGCGTTTATGTGTTTATGATTGTTGCTATGTTTTGTTCCTCTCAATAAATCTTCGTATTTTATCTCTTTGCTATAAATTTCTTAACCACTGGTATCAGAGCTAAGTTGGCTTCAGAAGGACGTTTTTTGCTTCCAATGGTTTGTATTGGCCTGGTAGATAGAGAGATAATTAAGTTTTGCTTGCAAGTCTGGATCAAAAGCCATAGATTGTGAAGAAAAGTTGCACACTTTTGGGTCATGAGAGATTCAATGGATGAAGAGAATATGTGCACATGGATAAATTAATTGATGAACAATGTATGTGAAAAGAATGCCTAGACAACTGGCAGTTATAGTGGCTGGTGACCCTGTAATCTAGTGGATGATTTATTTTTATATGGACATTGATGTCATATGTATAAAGACAACAAAAAAGTAAACAATTTTTTTATTATTATAATGGAGTGAAATTTTTAATTTTCATGTAAATAGGAATATTGTTGTAAGACCTGGTAAGGCATGCGTACCCCTGGGTAATTACTGGTAAAGTCTGGATTAGACCTAGGTAATAGGGGATGTCAGGTTAACAAATCCCGAGTAAAAACATTGAAAGGGGTAAGGGCTAGAGTGAGCGGGAGTGTCTCACTTAGCAAGTTTTGGCTGGATTTAGTCAAGGAACCCCAAGTCAAGTTTAAGGGGGGAAATGTTAGGTAAAATTGACTCTGGGTTTGAGTCAATGTTGACCTGGTTAAAGAGTAGTGGTTTTTGGCACATGGTATAGTGTACCAATGGTATTATGGTCCGTGGTATTTCATGTAATGGAGCCTATAAAAGGTTGGGAAGGCTTCATTGTAATGTAGCCCTAGAGTTGAGTGGTGAAGGCTCACTTGGACGTCTTGGCTAGGTTTTTGGGCAAGGATAATGAGATCTCATTGGGACGGGTTTTTCCCTAGATTTGGGGTTTTCCTGGATAAATATTGTGTGTATAATATTTATGTGTATTATTGCTAGTTATTTTATTATTCATCTTTGTAAATCTTGGTAAATCTCAGTAATAATTTATATATCTTTGCCGTAAATTTCTTAACAGTTTCATTATGGAGTTTATATGGGCTTGTAAAGTGGTATAAAAGCCCGATTGAATTGTTTGTAAACTCCATGTGTTCGTATGACTATGGTGTAAAGGAGACATTGGAGTATGTGATTTACTTGATGTGAATATTCCATTGCGAAGGTGAATGAGACTGTAGTAGAAACCGTTGGAACACAATGCGAAGACCAATTGCAGTCATGAAAGAGCCGATACGAAGGAGGTTGACTGGTTGTAGATTGTTTCCATGAATGATGTAGTGAGCATGAGGTAACGTAGCCATCAACAAAGACATGGGGATAATTAAAGAAATGGTTAGCGTGAATGACACATAAGGGATTCGAGCCACATACTTAAAATCTCGGGTATGTGTATCTCGAGTAGATCTGGTAACGTGTTGTTGGTGAAATAAAATATTTTGGAGGTTGTATTATTTAAACATAATGATTTATTGTTGTTGGTGAATCTTTGCTATCAATGGAATTAATTTTTTTGGAGGTCATATTTTGTTGGTGAATCATTTATTAATAGAAGAAGTTTTAATAAGGCATGGTCAATTTTTTTGGGAAGAAGCCTTTTATTAATAACAACAGTTTTAATAAGGTGTGGTCAATTAAGGCACAATCAATTTATTTTTGGAGAAGATTTTATCGAATTTACGACAGTGAATGGGATGTTACAATGGTATGCGAATTGAGGATATATTTCGGTAAACGAGATATGTTTCTTTAAAAAGAGCATAGGCATTTTTTTAGTGATTTGAAATAAATTTTAAAATTAATGAGAAATAATAATAGTGAAAGAAATTTTTAACGGAATTTTTTTTTAAGGGAAGAAATGTTGATTTTGAACCTAGTTCTCAGCTAGGTTATTTTTGAAGCCTACCATAAGACCACAACTGTAACACCCTCCTCCCACATCTACCCAAGTAACTAGCCAACAAAGGTAAACATGTGACGAGAGGCTACTATGATTGGATTCGACCTCCTATGTGACCTTAAGGAAGTGGAATATACAGAAACATAACACACAAACATTCAACATCAGTTTCAGGACCCTCAGAAAGCAATCAAACACTTCAGACAACTTGCCCTTGGATTCCACTGAGCTGTTGGACATATTGAGCCTTAGTCTCTCTCATGCTATAGGCATGACAACATCCAGAAACCTAGATTCTCTTTCACAGGCTTGCTGGCAGTGTCCAGAGACTCATTTTTCCAGTTCTGTGCCAATGTCTATGGGCTTTGAGCCACTTTTCAAGCCCAGAGCCTAGGTCACTACCAAAAATGGAATGATAACTTAAGTCCAGTAAAATAATAGGAAAAAAATGATGCAAAATAAATAAGTTAAATAAGACCTTAATCAAAACCCCTACTAGCCATGGCAGGAATTTCATCAAACATATCACAAACATGTAATGTACTGGTGTAACCAACAGAATTAAACATAGCGATCTCATACTTATCTAAGAATTGCTAAGGACCATTGGTCCCTCATGTCATTTGCTATGTTCATTATGAGGAGAAGCAATATATAAAAGTTCATGATGTGCTACGCGATATGGAAATTTATGTAGGCCAAGAAGAGGAGAACTCATTATTTGAAGCAAGTCAACATCTACAACAATTTCCAAGAGAAGAAGAAACCAGGGCTCACAAAAGAATCTCCGTTCTCAATGGCGAAATTAGTGATTTGCCAAAAATATTGAAGTGTCCAACACTCGTCAGTTATTTTCCAATAGTATTGAAGTGTCCAACACTCGTCAGTTTAGTGTTGGTCCAAAATAGATAGTTGAAGGAAATTCGAGAGGGGTTTTTGGTAAACTTTAGGTATTTCCGAGTTCTGGATCTATCGGATACCTCAATAGAAAAATTACCAACAACAGTGGAGAAACTTGGACAGATTGAGTTTCTTAATTGGAGAGGGTGTAAGAAGCTGAAGGACTTACCTGATAGCATATGCAATCTTTCACATCTTCAATTTTTGAATCTTGAACGATGCGAAAGTCTCTATTTTTTACCCGATAGGATAGGAGAACTTAAAAATCTAAAGCATCTCAAAATTTTAGCTTGCCATGGAAACTTCAGGGTGATTCCACATCAGATCTCTCAACTAAAGCCAAAAATTAAAGAGAGTTTAATGAGTACATGGTCAAAGATGAGAAAATTAAGTTTATCGTTCAAGTGGGGAAAAGATGAAAATAGAGATGATGCGGCTCTAGATATCCTTCCACAGAACATGCAAAGCATGGAGGAGTTGTAGAGTCTTGAGTTAGTCGATTATCAAGGGGTAAGTCTATGAAATTGCATTTTTCATTTTCAAAATTCGAAGAATTTTCTCTTGAGCATCTGTATGAAACTAGAGGAGCTTCCAGCCTTGGATATTGGGATCGAGGCTACACATGGAGGTTTTTCGATGCTGGAGAGACTACATATACAGTCCCTAGACATCTTAGAGAGTATAGCATGCAATGCAAAAATAATGCCGCAACTGCGAATCTTGAGTTTATGGGATTTTCATGTGTTGAAGACATTGAGAATGAAGGAGCTAACCAATTTAAGGGAATTAATTGTATCAAATTGTGCTGAGTTGAAGACATTGAGAATGACGGAGCTAACCAATTTAAGGGAATTAATCGTATTAGATTGTGCTGAGTTGAAGACATTGAGAATGGAGGAGCTAACCAATTTAAGGGAATTAATTGTATCAGATTGTGCTGAGTTGAAGGATATGTTCATGGAGAGTGGTGGTGGTATTCCAGAGTTGCATTTATTAAATCTATCCTCCCTATAGAGCTTAGAGAGTATAATGTGTAATGCAAAAACAATGCGGCAACTGCACTCCTTAGAAATAAAAAAATGCAACAGGTTAAAAACATTGAGAATGGAGGAGCTCACTGATTTAGAGTACATACGGATTTCCATGTGCCCTCAGTTGGAAGTTGATATCAACAGTATTCCAATGTTAAAGAAATTGAATCTTACATGTTTAGAGAAGGTAGAGAGTATTACAAGACCATCGAGTGTATGGAATGAAGAAACAATGCCTAATCTAGAAGTTATAGAGATCACAAACTATCCATTGTTATATAGAATGCCAAAAGAAATGGAGAAGCTACCTAAGTTGAAGGAAATTGTAGGAGAGTTACGTTGGTGGGATGGAATAAGTTGGGATAATGATGATGTAAAATCCAAACTCTCTCACCCTTTTTAAAAAAACCAGAAAGATTTACATGAAGGAAGATCATCCTGAAATGTGAATGTAATATTAATATTTTTGAAGTGAGATTATTTTTGATGGAATGTATTTAAAGAAATAATTATATTAATAATTTATAAATTATAAATTTATTTTATCTTTTTTAATTCCATAAAAAGAAGGTTATATTATATTATGTGATGCCATGTTAGGTAAATATTTTGATTTTATTAAAATTAAATAATAATAAAAATAAACATAAAATTAATTTAAAAAATAAATTAAATATAAAAATTAAATAATTATTAATTAAAATATTTTGATAGGATAAAATTACATAAAATAAATAAATAAAATAAATAATTATAATGATTAATTATTAATAATTAAATTAGCCAAGTCTATCTTAATTCCAAATCTACCAAAGAGAGAGGGATCAAAGCTCTTGAGGTGCAAACCTATTTTATGGTTAAAAGATATTTGATTTTCTCAGCGTGTAAATCCGGAATTAAAATGATATATGTGTGTGTATGTGTGTGTGTTATTAAAGTTAATTAGTGTTTAAATAATTTATTAATTTTGATATTACATTTTTACTATATAAATTTATATTTATAGGATTGCAAATAATTTTAAATATTTTATATTACTTTTATATTATTTATTACAAATAAAAAAATCAATATTATAATAATAAATTGTTAAATTTTGTTTATTTATTTATAATTTTGCAATAATAATATTTTGGTTATATATATATATATATATATATGTATTTCATAAATAAAAAAAAAACAAAATTTTCTTTACATATCTTATTTAGTAATTCATATTAGAAAATTACTAGAAAATTAAAATATTCGAGAGGCCCAATTACAACAAAAACAAAAATTAAAAATTGTTTTTGCAATCATTATTATTAAAATTTATTGCAAAAATTAAAAAAAAAAACTACAATATTCACTCTTTGGGAATTTATTTATATATTTATACATGAATTAGGGTTATTATAATAATAGTTTTAATATATACAACTTTTGTATATGAATATATCTTCCGTATGTATGCAACACACATAAGGATGTTGCGCATATACAAAAGTTGTGCATATATGGAGGTTGTCATATATGCATATTATGAAAGTTACTCAATACTTCTGTATATACGCAACTTCCCTATATGTGCATATACAGAAGTTCCACAGATATGGAAGATATGCTCATATATGGAAGTTCCACATATACATAAGATATGTGCATATACTAAAGTTTTTCATATATGGAAGATATGTCCATATACATAAGTTGTGCAAAACTTTAGCCTCTGTATACGCACAAGTTTCGTATATGTGCATGTCTTCCATATACGCACAATTTCTGTATATGTGCATGCCTTTCATATATGCACATTGCTTTCGTATATGCATTTTTTGTGTATATGCGCATATACAAAAGATATGTGCATACACAAAAGCTGTGCATATATGGAAGATATGTGAAACAAAAGATGCATATATATAAAAGTTTTGCAACTTTGGTTTACGCACAACTTTCGTATATGCACAACTTCAGTATATGTGCATATATTCCATATATGCACAACTTTCCCATATGTGCAACTTTCAAATATGCACAACTTTTGTATATGCACATAATATGTTTTATATATGCACAATTTCCGTATATACACATATATTTTGTATATGTTCAACTTTCACATATGCACATATATTCCATATATTCCATATATGTGAATATCTTATGTATTTGTACATACATGTGTATAACTTCAACCTCTGTATATACACAACCTCCACATATGTACATATCTTCTGTATGTGTGAAAATTTCATATATACACATATATGAAATTTGCACACATACAAAATATATATGCATATACAAAAGTTGTGTATAGAAAGTTTCACATTAAGAGTCTTATTTTATACATATTGTTCAGGAAAAAAAAACATACTTGGTCCTAGGTCAGGGTCATCAAGTTGTAATCCAATTTCAAATTGGAGTGATTAGTTCACTCTACATACTATAAGAATGAAGTGAAATGGCCACAAGCATTATCTCTTTCCAATGACACTTCATCAATATCAAGCAATACACATATGAATGGCAAATAATTCTATGCACTTTACAAATGACGTCCAATGAAAAATATTACCATGCACATTGAATACGTACATGTTGGTCTAGTAATAAAGAAAGGGCATGCATTGAATGATATGACACCCTTGGTCAAGTAAATAGTTGGTTTGTTTGCACTTACCTTCAAGAAAGGTTGTATCACTAATAAAAACAAGTTGCACACAACTTGATGGTAAAAAAAAATACTCCTAAGAAATAAAAACAATTGAATAACATTCAAATTAAAATTCTTTAAATTAAACATTTAACACTGCAATTTACTACTTGTATTACCATGTCCACCTAGTTTGTGGAAAATGACATTAAACCAAGAAATCAATTTTAGCTTTATGTTACAATATTTTTCAATTTTTAAAATGTTTTATATTTTATTTAGAAAAACACAGGAAAAAAATATAAATCCAGCAAGAGTAGAGTGTTATGTTGGAATTGTTTTACAAAAACACTATTGGATTAAAAAAAATGTTGTTTAGAATTTAGCACAAAGAAAAGATTATGGAAAGAAAATTTAAACCTAAATACCTGAGCCTCAATGTTTTTAAATAAGATGCATGTTCATATCAAGTAACCACAATTTAACCATCACTATAATAAGAAGCGGAGGCAAAAGTCATACATATATATTTAAATATATATTAATCTGCAACTGAAGAAAGAAACCTACAGTTGTAGCTAAATGATTTGACTGACCAATGGACAATAATTTAAGACATTAAAATAAACCCTTTGAGGGAAGAAGAAACCCTTGTGTAAAAAAGAGAGTACAAAACTCGATTAATACAGAACAAATTATTTACAAGGAAATGGGCATTTTCCTCAAACATTCTTAGTATTATTTCCATATCTGAAGAAATATGTCTATTGTTAGACTAGGGCCTTAACTTAAAAAGTCCTAACATTAAATCTAGAAGGGAATTAGTCAAAAAGTTCAACACCACTGGTGCATACTTGCGACCAAGTCAGTAGTCATTATCTGCTCTAACTCTTTAGACAAAATTCACCATGTGGGAAGGAAATTAACCTAGCAGGGTTTAAATAGTTATTTTTGGATAAGTGAATAGGGTTTCCATCAGTCTTGCAAGGTAAAGGAGTAAATCAGTCCTCAAAATTACCATCCATAAAAAGGAAAACTAAAACCTTGAAAAGAAAATACTGGTGGGTTTAGGGTTTCTTCTAAACTCACCATGAGAAATTTCACCAAGATTAACCACCCGAATTGGCTAGAACTGAACTGAATTCCTAGTAGAAATTTGTTGCCATGACTAGAAAACCCTTAGAGAGGAGTTGGAGTACCTGCGAGAAACTGAGAATTAGTTAGTTTAATTTGACGATAACATCAAGACAAAATAAGTATATGTATATATATTAAGGGTGTAAGGTCTATACACATGAATATAAGGCATACGTGCATGTGTGTGTTGAATAAATAAAGGATTGTGCTCATATATAAAGAAGATTTATGAGCTTAAGAGTTGCGGGAGATAGAAGCTCAATCTTGGTACACTAGGACATGGCATTGGTCCCAGATTTTAAACAAAGATACCAGAAGTAGATAGAATATTGAGGAAAAGAGTTGATAATGAATTTCCTCGGAGTTGTATATAAACATACAATACAATAGAATAAAAACATAAAATATAATCACTTTTGTCCAAGGTACAACTTTCAATTTACAAATTTTTGTATATCTAGTAAAAATGTAAATATACCTATTACAAAATATTTATATGTTTTACATGAAGAGGAGGAATAAAATAAAGCTCTGAAGAAATGACGAATACAAGTGACTTAAACAATAACAAAAATAGTTCAATAGTGAATGTCATTGAATATTTTGAGTGTAAATATCAAACATTTTGTTTAATATGGACATATCATACCAATCATTATGATGATGGGTTACAAATAAATAGAACAATTATTTATTGAAACTTTGATTATCATGGAATTTCAAATTGTCCGACCTTGTAGATACCTTATTCATGTTTTCATATAAAATTAAATGTTTTTTATTTATTTATTTTATTTTACAACATTGTAATTCTTATGTGGAAATGATTTACATGTGATTATTATTACAATGAATAGAGGTATATTCAGTTAGTATATTTAGTAAATGATATAATAAATAAATGCAATGATTTTATAACAATAATAATAATTTAGTTTTAAAATTAATATTATTATATTTGATTTTGTGAAGGGTAATTGAAATTTTTATTATTGTATTCGTATTTTAATGATTGTGGACACTAGTAGATTCAAATTATTAATATGCATAGAAAATGTAATGCATTAAATATTTATGTAAATAATTCAAAAATTCATGCTTGAAGCAACAATAATAACATTGTTCTTTTCAATCATACTATTACTATTTCCAAAACTTCATGGTGATTAAAAATATATTAATCTAGTTATCTAAACATCAAATGATGACATAATGTTTCTTTCACACTTCTATCATAACCTTAGGCTTGCAATCCATGTTAGAAAAGGACATCAACAATTGTTTTTACTCTTCCACTTGAAATCTCCATAGGAATTTATGACTATTCATTAGCGCTATTGATCCAAAATGGATCTTAAACCCCTAAGTCTTCAAATATCGGAAGCAGCGTATCGAAGTCAAAACGCTAAGGAATGGTGGAAAACAAAGGAGGCAGAGAAAAACACTAAGGAATAGCAGAAACCCAAGAGAAGAGGAAATGATGTATCGTTGAATCGGAGCTGTTGGATCTAGCAGATCAACAATCGGGATTGAATCAGCGATATCGCAATCGGAGGTGGCCAGCGGAACGTATCAGAGGAAGCCATTGGGAATTGCGATCAGCGATCCAACGATTAAACGTGAGCAATCAGATCGGGCACGCAACTCCAATGGTGGGGATCACATTATCACATCGCAATGTTACCAAAGGGAGGACTTACCTACAAGCCCAAAAACCATGCGATATGCGATTTCCGCTTTATCACATCGTGAAGATCTAAAGGAGAAGGACTAAGGCCTGAAGCATTAAGAAAGGCTGAAGTGCGATTGCGATTGCGATCGACGATATTTATCGCATTGCAAAAGGGGAAGGACCATTAATCAGCTACGAACCTGTTGATGCGCCGATCGCCGATAAGGCCGATCGGAACGATTGAGGATCGGAGATCAGGCAAACAACACAAAGGGAGCGTTAACCACCATGACATGCGACTAGCCATGAGCGTGGACCTGAAAGGATAATAGGGTAGGATTTATGAAATTTGAGTTCCAGCTCAAAGCTTTGCAGTCGAATTTTTCAGTGTTTCCAATGTATTTTCGGGTATTGTTATGTTTCAACAAAAAGTGTTATTTTCGGGGTTTTGTTCCTAAGAAAGGCCGGACGGTTGAGTTCACCCACACCCACCGGTCCTTTCGTTCAAACTGTTTCTATTATGAACAATTGTTCCCCGCTATAAGCGGTAACCATGTAACCAAAACGTGTTATAAAAACACGAAATAACACAAAACTGGAAGATAGTTCAGCAGTTCAGAACTAAACAGAGAAACTGTGCCAAAACGGACATAGAGCCAGAGAGCCAGAGTATAGAGGTGGAAAGCCGAGCAGATCAGAGCCAGAGAGGTTGTGAAGTCATCCAGGGGGTCTAGAGGTCATGACACTTTTATTTAAAGTGTAAACTCTGTGTATTTCCACTGACTGTTGTGTTGAGACTCATTGTTTGAGCTCACACTTGTAATCTCTGTTTTGAAGAAATAATATAGAGGTCGCACTGAAAACTTGGACCAGGAGACGTAGCCAAGAAGTCTGGTGAACTCCTTTATCACTTGGTTGTGTTGATATGTGTTTATTTATGTCTTTTAACTGTTGATTGTCTATATTATTCGCAATATTATCGTTCCGTTGTACTAAGTAATATAGGCTTTTCCTGCACATAAGTCTATAATACCTTAGTCTTTATTTAAGATCGCATTTCAAATCAAGTGGTATTAGAGCTTAAGGTTTTTGTTAAGGTTAGACATGTTTGTGTAGGAATTTGAATGCTAACTAGATTAAAGCTCAGAAGAGGAGAAGGAGAACTTGTTGAGGCTAATCCAGAGATCAAAAGAGTCTTTTCTCAGAGAGAATGGCAGAAGAAGCTCCATTGGGATCAGAATCTTAGTTTATAGACAGTTTTATGACCATAAGAGCTATGGTGGAAGAGATGTATTTGGAGTTCAAGAAGGGGCGAGGTGAAAGCACTTCAACACCTAAACCAGACAAAGGAGCAGAGGAACCTTTTCTATTTGATCCTCCAAAAGACAAGGGAAAAGGAGGAATGCCTCCTCCACCATCTCCTCCATCATCATCATCATCCTCAGAGTCATCCTCTTCGCATAAAACTAGCTCTTCAAAGAAGAAGAAGAAAACTTCTTTAATCAAATTAGATGTAAAGTTTGATTTGCCAATTTATGATGGAGAACTTAATGCAGAGAAGCTAGATAATTGGATAAGGAAAATTGATGTATATTGCAGGGTGCAGAAAATTGAATCAGAAAGGAAGAAGATCCAACTGGCTAGCCTTCGACTAGGAGGAACTGCACTGGTATGGTGGGAAGGCCAGACACAAGCTGATCTTCAAAAACATGGTAAAACCATTTCTACCTGGAATGAATTTGTTTCTGCTATCAAAAAGAAATTCTATCCTTTAGCTTACATGCAGCAGGCAATGATGAGTTGGCAAACTCTTCGGCAATTGAAGGGACATAGTGTACAGAGTTATACTCAGGAATTCAGGAAAAGAGCTTTAACTCTAGGTATTTCATTGGACTCACCTGAGACTTTATTGAAGTATATAGGTGGTCTCCATAGTTATTTAAAGCATACTATACTTATGTTTAATCCCACTAGCTTAGATGATGTATCAGTTAAAGCAACACATCAAGAGGCTAGAGGTAAGAATGTAAACCCAAGGGTTGGGAAATCATCTAAATATTTTGTAAACAAGAATAAAGAAAAGAAGAAATTGAAATGGAAGGAGAGGAAAGCAAACACTATAAAGAAGGATAAACCTTCATGCACTCATTGTAAGAAAGAAGGACACGATGAGGCACACTGCTGGTCTTTGCATCCAGAACTGAAGCCCAAGAAGTTTGGGGGTAAGGAGAGAAAGAATGTTGCTGCTATTCAGAAGGACTTGGGGTAAGACTCAGGTGATGAAACAATAGTTATAGCCACAAGAATTAAAGGTAAAGATTCTAAAGCATCCACAAGTAATTCTTCACAATCTGTTGATAATGAAAGTAATGAGAGGAAAAGAAATGAGCTATTTCATATTAGAGTAATTTCCAATTATAATAAGATTGATACTTTATTTGATAGTGGATCACAAGTAAACTTGATTTATGAAACAATTGTAAAGAAGTTGGGATTAGAAACAAAGCCTCATAAGAAGCCATATCCATTAGGTTGGGTGTGTGATAAAAAAAAGCTACAAGTAACGAGACAATGTAAACTTAGGTTTGCTATTGGATCAACATTTGTAGATGAGGTTGAGTTAGATATAGTTCCATTGGATATATGTGGTATTGTTTTAGGAAGTCTATACTTGTATGATAGGAAAGCTATTTTCTATAGAGATGAGAATAAGTATCAATTCACTAAAGATGGAATAGCATACACTGTAAGGGCTCATAAACTAAAATATAACTATTCTCTCATAAACTCAGGGTAGATGAAAATAATTTTGAATTCAAGTAAGAAATTTTTACTAATGGTTGTAAAGGCAAAGGATCCTAAAAAATCCAATGCATTTGAAGGCTGTGATCCTAGACAGAAAGCTAATTTAGTTAAAGTTGTTTCAGAGTATGATATTCTATTTCAAGAACCTAAAGGTTTGCCACCCAAGCGGGAAATAGTACATGATATTCATTTAAAGCAAGATGCTCCACTACCTAACATTGGAATGCACAGGTTATCAGCTTTAGAGAATGTAGAGATAAAGAAGCAGGTACAGGAGTTGCTCGACAAGGGGTTTATACGACCAAGCACATCACCATGTGGATCGCCAATTGTGTTGGTGAGAAAGAAAGATGGTTCCTGGCGAATGTGTATTGATTTTAGAGCACTAAATAAAATAACGAACAAGAATCAATATCCTCTTCCTCGAATAGATGATTTGTTAGATCAATTGAAAGACGCAGTTTACTTTTCTAAGTTAGATTTAAGAAGTGGCTATCATCAGATCAGAGTCGTAGAACAGGATGCCTGGAAGACTGCTTTCAAGACAAAGCAAGGACTTTATGAATGGTTGGTTATGCCTTTTGGCTTAACTAATGCTCCTGCTACATTTATGTGAGTTATGAATGATGTATTTAGACCATTTATTGATGATTGTGTAATAGTTTATTTAGATGACATTCTTGTTTTTAGTAAAACATGGGATGACCATGTAAAGTATGTGAAGTAGACTTTAGATGTTTTAAAAAGAGAAAATCTCTATGTGAAACTATCGAAATGTGAATTTGGTAGAACATCTTTAAATTATTTGGGTTATATTGTAGGGGGTGGTGAATTGAAGATAGATCCCTCTAAGGTTGAAGTCGTTGTGAATTGGCCTAAACCAAAATTTTCTTCAGAAGTTAGGAGTTTCCTAGGGGCAGCACAATACTAGAGAAAGTATATTGCTAACTTTTCATTGATTACAGCTCCTTTACATGCTTTAACAAGTTTGAAACAGGTGTTTCAGTGGGGAGGAAAACAACAGAAAGCCTTCGACACTTTGAAAGATAAACTTAGTACAACACCAGTACTAGCACTGCCAGATCTTCAGCATCCTTTTGAGATTGAGACAGATGCCAGTGACTATGCCATGGGAGCAGTGTTGATGCAACACCGAAAGCCCATATGTTATCATTCTGAGACATTTACTTCTACAGTAGTTAATTATCCTACATATGATAAAGAATTGTATGCATTAGTACAAAGTGTGAAAAAGTGGAAACATTACATAATGGGTAAAGAAACAATCATACATACAGATCATCAACCACTTCAATATTTGCACTCACAAACTAAATTGCAGCAATCTAGACATTATAGGTGGATGGGTTTTCTACAACAATTTCATCTTGTCATCAGATATAAGAAAGGCATACACAATAAGGTTGCAGATATGTTATCAAGACCAATCATAAATGCATCTACTATACTTAAGCATAACTCAGTACTTCATGAAAGTTACATTGAGCAATATGCTCAAGATATAGATTTTAAAGATGTATATGCAACTTTAAGTCATGGAAAACAGGTAGAAGAATTGGATTATTATGTAAAGGACCAACTCTTATATCATTTGGGAAAGCTATGCATTCCACAAATTGAAAGAGTTAACATAATTCGAGAAGCACATACTTCTCTCATATCAGGTCATTTTGGTGTAAGTAAAACAGTTGCATAGTTGCAAAGGTTGTGTTATTAGCCAAGAATGCATGAAATAGTTTCTAGATATATCAAAGGGTGTACTATTTGTGCTACAAGCAAGCCCAGTAATATAAAATTAGGCTTGTACACCACTCCCAATTCCTTCTCGTCCTTGGGAAAGTGTTTCCATGGATTTTGTTGGGGGATTGCCAATGTCTAGGAAAGGTCATGATTATTTGTATGTAGTTGTGGACAGGTTCAGTAAAATGTGTATTTTGATACTATGTAATAAGCTTCTTATAGCTGAACAAAATCAAAGTTGTTCTTTCAGAATGTATGGGTTCATTTTGGGTTACCCACTTCTATTGTATCTGATCGAGACTCTCGATTTGTTGGGAAGTTTTGGTCAAGTCTATGGGAGTTAATGTACACCAGATTGAAGAAAAGCACATCATTTCATCCACAAACAGATGGTCAGACAGAAGTAGTCAATAGGACAGTGATCCAGTTGCTTAGAGGCTATTGCAGCAAGCATCCCAAGCTTTGGGATGAGCATTTGTGCTATGTGCAGCATGCTTACAACTGTGCCAAACACTCTTCTACTTAGAGGTCTCCTTTTGAGACTTGTTTTGGTTTTATACCAAAGTCTCCCTTGGATTTTGTCTTTGGTAAATACATAGCAATTGATGGACACAGTGATGTGGACAAAGCAACTAAGTTCATTGAACAAATCCAGGAAATTCACTAGGCAGTAGAGGAACAGCTGGAAAGAAGTCAAACCAAGTACAAGGAAAGACATGATAAGAATCGAGTTGAGAATAGTTTCCAAGTTGGTGATCAAGTCTGGTTGTATATCAGCAAAGACAGAATGCAGGGTGAAGGTAAGAAGCTTAAACCAATAAGGTATGGACCTTTCAAGATACTTGAAAAAATTTGTGAAAATGCTTTTCGCCTTGATTTACCAGCTTATATGCAGATCTATTCGGTCGTTAATGTTGAAAACTTGAGATTGTATGAACCTTCACTGATTGAATATCCTGAAGAGCAGGGTCAGTTGCCTTCTATTGAAGATCTGTTGCCTGAGTATCTCAATGAGTTGCAGGAGGACACAGTTATGGATAGAAAGGTGAGAACTACGCGTCTAGGGGATGTTGAGTAACTGAAAGTAGGACTCAAGGGTTCAAATCCAAGCAAGTCACGATGGATAGAAATTGGACAAGTGAAGGAACAATATCCTCACTTGATCGATGCCTAAAACCAACTTTTGGTGGTCCAAAAGCTTTTCAGTGGGGACGCGTGATCCAAAATGGATCTTAAACCTCTAAGTCTTCAAATATTGGAAATAGCGTATCAAAGTCAAAACACTAAGGAATGGTGGAAAATAGAGGACGCAGAGAAAAACACTAAGGAATGGCGGAAACCCAAGAGAAGCAGAAATGATGTATTGTTGAATCGGAGTTGTTGGATATGGCAGATAAACGGTCAGGATTGAATCGATGATATCGCAATCGGAGGTGGCCAACCGAACGTATCAGAGGCAGCCATTGGGAATTGCGATCAGTGATCCAGTGATTAAACGTGAGCTGTCGGAGCGGGCGTGCAGATCCAATGGTGGGGATCACATTATTGCATCGCAATTTTACCAAAGGGAGGACTTATCGATAGGCCAAAAGACCATGCAATATGTGATTTCTGCTTTATCCCATCACAAAGATCCAAAGGAGAAGGACTAAAGCATGAAGCATTAAGAAAGGCCGAAGTGTGATTGGGATTGTGATCGGCGATATTTATTGCATCGCAAAAGGGTAAGGACCATTGATCAACCACGATACTGCCGTTGCGCTGATTGCCGATAAGGCTGATCAGAACAATCAGGGATCGGAGATCGGGCAAACAACACAAAGGGAGCATTAACCACCACGACATGTGACTTGCGATGAGCACAGACCTGAAAGGATAATAGGGCAGGCTTTATGAAATTTGAGTTCTAGCTCAAAGTTTCGTGGTCGAATTTTTCAGTGTTTCCAATGTATTTCCGGGTATTGTTATGTTTGAACAAAAAGTGTTATTTTCAGGGTTTTGTTCCGAAGAAAGGTCGAACGATTGGGTTCACCTACGCCCGCCAATCCTTTCATTCAAATTGTTTCTATTAGGAACAATTGTTCCCCGCTATAAGCGGTAACCATGTAACTAAAACGTGTTATAAAAACACGAAATAACACAAAACTGACAGAGAGTTCAGCAGTTCAGAACTAAACAGATAAACTGTGCCAAAACGGACAGAGAGCCAGAGAGCAAAAGTACAGAGGTGGAAAGCTGAGTAGAGCAGAGCCAGAGAGGTTATGAAGTCATCTAGGGGGTTGGAGGTCATGACACTTTAATTTAAAGTGTAAACTCTGTGTATTGCCACTGACTGTTGTGTTGAGATTGAGTGTTTGAGCTCACACTTGTAATCTCTGTTTTGAAGAAATAATATAGAGGTCGCACTGAAATCTTGGACCAAGAGACATAGCCAGGAAGTCTGGTGAACTCCTTTATCACTTGGCTGTGTTGATATGTGTTTATTTATGCCTTTTAATTGTTGATTGTCTATATTATTCGCAATATTATCGATCCGTTGTACTAAGTAATATAGGCTTTTCCTGCACATAAGTTTGTAATACCTTAGTCTTTATTTAAGATCACATTTCAGATCAGCTATAACAATAGTTCCACTTCCTAATCATTATCACTAAAGAATTTCCAAAATTTATAGTTCTTACTTCCCCCATGTTTATCAGTGAATGGTGAAGGCTTGCTTTATTTTTTTATGTAAATATTTGAAAAACATATTCACTCTAAATCAATGTTATTTTTCTAGAATATTTGTGAGCCTTAAAATCGTCCTTAATGTATTAATGGGACCAAATGAAAATGATTATCTATATCAAGAATTTTAACATTTTATCATAGTGTAAAATTAAATTCCATAAGTAGTGTTTCCCTTTTAGTGTATTTGTAGTGTTGTAAACATACATGCCTTTTGCTAATGTTTTTCCAAGCATCCAAAATTGTTGTGTCACTATTGTGTTTATACATTCCTTTCTCAGTGACATCTATTTTAAAATGATACTTATAATCTATGTACTTCAACCAAAAATATTATTTGTGATTCTTCTTTATTGTAGTGACACCTTAGTGGTCATAGTATATCATTATCATCCATTCATCAATTAAGACTTGTTCCCTAACCATAATTTCCACAAAATTTCCTTGCATAATCATGTACATGTATAATTGTTATATTATATTCTAACTGATATCTCCAACATTAAGGAGTGTAGGCTTAGCCATCCACGTTGTAACAATTATGGCACTACAAAACTAAGATGGCTAAAGAATTGAATTATAAAGAAATAGTAAGGAATTACCTTCCTTGTTCTTTCTAAATATAAAAATATCACCTTCAACATTAAATTTGAATTGTATTAATTGTATAAATATGAATTGTAAACTTATGTGCCTTTAGGCAATGTTTCCATATCATTATTTTATTAATTGTTTTTAGTCTTACTCGATTTCAAACATTTCTTTTATAGTAAAATTATTTAAAACTCATAATATAAAATATAATTTAGATTAAATAATCTACACACTTTTAATACTTCCATGACTCCAATTGCAAATCATAACTTTAAATTATAGTCTAAATCAAAATTGTATTAATTATATAAATATAAATTGTAAACTTATGTTTCTCTAGATAATATTTCCATATTATTATTTCATTAATTTTGTAATCTTATCTTATTTCAAACACTTCTCATAAAGTAAAAGTATTTAAACCTCACATCATATTTAGGATTCCTCTTTAGTGTAATAGCATTTTGATGATTATAATAAACCATTAGTATTTTTCAAAATAATTAAATATAATTTTTTTTAACTGAACTGTTAATTCCATAATGTTTTCTTGCATGATTATTTGATGGACTTTCACTTGAAATCTATGTTATAGGAAGTCATTAACCATTATTATTATTCTTAAAATTATAAGTGTCATCATTAAAGAGGAATGTAGGGTTATTTGTCAACTTTATAATTTGTATCGAACAAGGTTTGTATATGCAACGAAGTAATCTTCAAAAGATTTGGAAGACATAAACATCCATATAAGATAGTAATTGTCTATTAAATTTTATATAAAAATTGATGAGATAGGAAATGATTACAATGAGGGTGAGGGCCTGCTTATATACCCTAGGAAGGTACATTTTCACCAACACTTATGTCCTTAGGGACATAGATTTTCATTAACTAGTTACTAATTAATAATTATTTATTATTATTATAGTTTTACATCATTTATATTATTTTATCTAATTTTTTATTCATAACATTGCTTTACTCTTCAAAAATATTTGTCCTCAAAGCTTACTCATGAAATGGCTTGATCTATTTTCATATTTTGAGCGTCTTCTCGTCGTGGAATTGTCATCCTCGTTGACACAAGATGATAAGATCTTCCGAGTGATAGATAAAATTGTCAGGCTGAAAACGGATATGTAACGAACAAGGTTCATATATGCGGCAGAGTAATCTTCAAAATACTTGGAAGATGTAAACATCTATAATAGGATAGTAATTGTATATTAAATATTATATAAAAAATGATGAGATATGAAATGATTGCAATAAGGGTGAGGGCCTGCTTATATACCCTAGCCAAGTATCTTTTCACCAATAGTTTTGTCCTTAGGGACATACCGTTTCATTAGCTAGTTACTAATTAATCATTATTTATTATTATTATAGTTTTACATCATTTATAATATTATATATACTTTTATTCATAACATGGTCTTCCTCTTCAAAAAACTTTGAGGATGAAAGGGATTGATCTCTTTTCATATTTTGTGTGTCTTCTAGTCGCGGAATTGTCATCCTCGTTGACACAAGACGATAGGATCCTCCGAGCGATAGATAAAATTTTCGGGTTGAGAATGGATCTGACCATCCTAGATTAATATTTTGTGAAATGTTTCGATCATTGGAAATTGGTAATGAATTGTTATCATAGGACTAGATTCTACAAACTTCAGTATTCCTTGGAACATAAATTTGTTGCTTCCGTTCTGATTTGTTCAAATATGTAGACTGATTTAGTTATCTTGTTTGTGATTCATACATCGATAAGGAGTTCTTTTGGTTGGACTTTCCCTTATCTTGTGTGTGGTAGTTTCTTGATTTATTTTAGGTATTGTTGTAGTTGAACTGATTACTGAATCATGACTTGGAATTTCCATTCTTTGAACTACAACTTTTGAATATGTTTTAATTTCTATTGGTCTCTCGTCTTCT
Source organism: Pinus tabuliformis (assembly GCA_031772625.1). Lineage (NCBI taxonomy): Eukaryota > Viridiplantae > Streptophyta > Pinopsida > Pinales > Pinaceae > Pinus > Pinus tabuliformis. The sequence continues at coordinate 1,808,181,288 of CM062818.1, forward strand.
TGCGTTGTATTATTGACTGAATTAGTATTTGTTCCTCTTTATATAAAAGTTCCTCTTTTTTTTAATCAACTTTATTTTGGTCTTCAAGCTTCTCATATTTTAAACACTTGATTTTTTTTAATAACATTTGGTTAAGGTTATTTAAGCATAATCTTTCCTCTTCTTTTCCCAATAGACTTTTGTTGAGTTCCTTTCCAGAAATTTACTTTTCTTGCTTTAACTTGAGTTTCTTAGCTTTAAATTTTCTCACTTGTGTAAGTAGTTTCTGATTATGCTCCTTCAAACATGAATTTTCCTTACTTTTGTTAGATATGACTTCTTCAAGATTTTTCCGCTTCTTTGATACTTTTTTTCGATTCACTTGAAACATTAGTTTCATAATATATTTAAGATCTTTTGATGAAGGAATTATCAATTATTATTTCATTGTCATTTCTTGTAACATGACCATCTTCTTCTTGAAAGGGAACATCAAGATATTTTTTTTTTCTATGTTTAAAATGAACGTACCTAATTCCTTGAACCAAGGTCTATTGAGAATTATGTCAGCCTCTTTGTCAAGCATAGTTACGACATGAAATTGAGATATTTACTCATAATGATCAATTGTCACTTGTAAATTATTAATTTCATATTCTTTTTCACCAAAAATACGTTTTTGCTCACTTATATTTCACTCTAGAACTAATAGTTAATTTTCCAAATTAATACTAATGTAATTATCATCGATGTTTGGATTAATAACGGTACTAATATTTTTCCTTTGGATACACCCTTTAATGTAAATGATATAATATCTACAATTGGGATACATTTGTTGGAAAAACTCCCTTCCTTTATTTTCAAATTAGGCTCCATTTTTTTCTTTTTTTTTTTTTCAGAGATTGACTCTATTTGTATTAGTCAATAATTTGGTTTTTCTCCTCCCTTTACTCTTGGAAAATTTCTCATTAATTTTGATTTATTTTAATTAATTCTTTTATAATTGAATTGGAATTTTCCCCTTCCTTCTTCTTACTTCAACCCTTTCTCTTCTTCTTTTTTTGTATTTTTTTTAACTTTCTTTTTCTTTTCTTTTTTTAACTTCTTTTTTTTTTTATAATTTTTTTTTCTCTATATATATATATATATTTTTATTTTTTATTTTTTATTTTTCTTTCTGAAAAGTTACAACCCTAGTGAAACGTGGCTATTCATCTCTTTGTGGTATAATATAAAATATATGTCCACTTATGTGCTTTTGGTTCGGTGAATTTTCTCTACATAAAAAGTAAAACTTACCATTCACATAAAGAGATTTTGTATTCCTTTTGTTCATATTTGACCTTGAAAATACCATGGGAAAATACCGTGGGTTGCTAAAACCACGATCTTGTAAACCACTTAATGAAGAATCAAGATATTCTTATATACTCTTCATTTTCTTATGTATAGTTTTAAAGATATTTGGAAATATTTCCTTTTGACTTTATCATGCACTTTTTATGAATAATATAGAACTTTTTTATATATACGAATGTTCTCCTTTAAAATTTACATCAGACTATTTTTTTTGCTAGAATCATTGAAATGTCAATGGTCAAAGGCCCATTTTTTTTAATTATTATTATTATTATTATCATTATATAACTCTTTTCTTTTATAATCTTTTTTCTAATTCATTTTTTTAATTCTTTTTTTTTAAGTGGCCAAGGGCCTGACCGGAAATGGAAAAACTTCAACTTGTGTAGCGAAACGCTTTTGTTGTGACGAAAAAATGATAACCAAAGGCCAGGATTTGCCAACGTGGCTTTGAAAGCAATGTATATGTAGCGAACTAATCTTCAAAATACTGGGAAGACGTAAACATATATAATATGATAGTAATTGTATATTAAATATTATATAAAAATTGATGAGATATGAGATGATTACAGTGTGGGTGGAGGCATGCTTATATACCCTAGTCAGGTACCTTTTCGCCAACAATTATGTCTTTAGGGACATACCTTTTCATTAACTAGTTACTAATTAATCATTATTTATTATTGTTATTATAGTTTTACATCATTTATATTATTTTATATATATTTTTATTCATAAGATAATTTCAATTTCCATTCCTAAGGAACATCACCAAAGAAATTCAAAACTTTGTTTTTACCTCTCATCTTTGTCTATCATCGATGCTAAATACTTACTTTCTTAATTATGTGTAAATATATTTAAAATTAATATTTAAAATAAACTCTTTTATGACTTAATATTCTATTAAAATATAATACATTTTAAAGAAAAGTTCCTAAGTTCATATGTATTTAAATATTGTATTAGGATATATATATATATATAATTTTAAACTTAATCATTTTAATTTTTAATTAATTATATAAATTTTAAACATTTTATATAATTAGATTTGTTAATGAATGAAACTCCAAATAACTTTGAATTAAAATAACAATTTGTTTTTCTACCTTAATGAAACTCTATATAACTTTTAATGAAAAGAAAATTGAAAAATCTATATCAACAAAACATTCTAATAACTCAATCTTCATGGTCTCAAATAAAATCCAAACTTTTTATATAATAAATTGTTAATAACTATAAAATAGAGCTAGCCAATATCAAACACTTCTCACTAATTAACCTATATTATTTATCCAAACACTGAATCACACATATCACTCAAATTTTCTGTTAATAAAACATAAAAGACCTAAAAATATCCATATAATAAATTTTAAAAGAACTTAAGAAAGCTACAAAAGAATGCTATATTGCATTAAACACATCTAGCTGCTTACATTCATATGCTTGATCATGAAAATTGAAGTTTCTATCATAATGCTCTTAAATTTTTTATAACTGCTACATAAAATATTCCCTCAGATTGTTTATAAAATCCAAAATGATAGCTCGCATATTTTCTTCAATTGCGTTAGAAAACCATATGTTTGATAATATGTGAAAAAAAAATACAAAACATATCCCTCAATACATCATATATAATGATTTGCCAAATACTTTCATACCTTCCTATAAAAAATATATAACGTGAAACAATAGATAACTCTCCTCGGTGGAATTCTCGCAATTTGTGTTGCACTTTATGGCTATTTCATATTGAAGTGTGATTGTTTCTCGACTATCATTTCCTTCACTAGGAAGATCTTTAAAAATTAAAACTTCATCCGATACCCAAAAATCACACTTGATCGTGAACTTTCATGGGGATGGGATATCTGATAGAAAACCATGAAGTTCTCCATTTTCCATCACCAAGAGGACGTACTTGAGACTTTCAATGGAGACTAGAAGTTTATTCACACAAAAGCCATGAAGGAGTTCTCTTTGTGCAATTCAAATCACATTAGTGACCTTGCCATAGTGGGTCATCTGCAACTTCCAGGGAAGCTAAAGAGGCGTACATAAACCCTTACAAACCTCTCTTTGTGAAATTCCAGTAGAATTCATGACCTCCCTATAGTGGGTCATCTGGAACTGCAAATTCAAAAATGAGAGATGAAGGTTGAAGTTTTTTTTGAATTCAAACATGAGCACTAAAGATTGCAAGTTTTTTGTTCCTAGTTGCTCGGGACGAAGAGACAGTTAGGAGAGATCGCGAGCAGAATGAGCACAAGGGTCTGTCTGAACCAAACTCTACCGACCCCCACCTTCAAATAGAGGTCCTAGCATACTACATGCTAGGGAAAGGAATTACTGTAGAAAGTAGTCCTGTAGCCCTGGATGAGGGTAGCGGGGAAAGGAAATATTAGAACCCCTGGGGGATGGAGTTGCACCCTAGGAGGAGCGTAGAAAACTCAGCCAGAAGAAACTTGACTGAAAAATCTGAGAAAACTAAGCTAAGGGAAGGCCTCAGTAGCCTAATTTGCACCATGGGCGAACCCTCGAGTGAGAAAAGGCAAAACAAGCAGAAGTGGGATCCTTGCATGGTATGGGAAAAGAACAGTAACCACTGTCACCCCAAGACCCAAAGAATTATCAAAGCCAAAACCAAATTTAGTAGGGTGGGAAGCCAGAGGCCAGAAACCTAGAGGGAATCAGAGGTTGGGAAACTAGAGGTTGGGGGGGGAGGAGAAAATCCATGAAAAATAATGTAAACTTAAATGATATGGCTAACATATGTTTTGATTCTGTGATAGGTCTCACAACATAATAGGGCAAGACCATGAAATAGGACAAAGAGAAACAGGGAAAAGGTGTTAAAGGCCAAGTCGAAAGAAGAATGGCTCCCAGGAGAAGCACGAGGACAGTCAAGAAAGAAGAAGGCAGCAACAACTAGGGAAAGAAAAGGGGCAGGAAGCTCGACGGAAATCAAATGAAGACGATTATTGACTCATACATGGAAGGAAATCTGAAGGAAGTTATGGACCAGATTTGGAGCTGGGAGAGAGATCTAAGAGACAACCTTAGATGCAGAGACATACCCTTGGACGAATGGGAAGGAATGCTGCAAGACCCTGGACAACAAATGGAAGACAATTGTTGTTTAAAAAGACCCTACAGCAGTACTGGATCATGAAACACGTCGTGGCTCGGGCCATGACTCTCCATCACGAACACAAGGAAGGAGAAGTATTGGACAAGCAGGAAAGCAGCAAGGAGGAGGACCCAGTCTATGCGGAACTGGTGAAGGAAATAGTGACCATACAGATACAGACTTACCAGAACAATCTCGCTATGGGAAGGATTAAACAAACCTTGATAGCGATCAAGTGAAAACTGGAACAGAAACACGAGCTACCAGGCCCTAGTGCAAAGGCAACAGTTCTGATAGCATCCTCTGATGAGGATTGATCTAGAGATCCAGATAGTTGTGTTCTCTGAATTTTGAATTAGATGAAGGAAATAAGCATGTCTGTTTTGATCTTTAGCGATATTAGTAGAGATAGTAAACACAAGAACAATAGATGGATTATCATGAACTTATTCAAATTTTGGAATGGTTTTAACGTTGACGGGTGGTCACTTGGTTTCCTTTGAGCAGGTGATTACCTGGAGAATATGGATGTAAAAAACTTTCGAAAATAGTTAATACATAGAGTTCTACAATGTTTACAAAAAAAAAGATATTCCATGTGATTTTCGCTGAAAAATCTCTCACAAACTTGATATGGATCACAGAAGCCTGAACTCTATAATTGAATCCCTGCACCGAAAAGCCATTGCGACTAAGGTTCACCATTTTGAACGGGCTCGCTTGAAGGTTTCAAGGTTGAAGACAGATCTAGCTTTTCTTAAACGATGCAGAGACTCCTCTGTCATCCGTTGGAGGCTCTGCTTAGACTATTTAACTTGCTAGGCTGGATCTGTTTCTTCAACTTGTCCTGACGATGAACCACACTAGTTGGTTCGAAACGTGTCGAAAAATGATATTCCATGTGATTTTCGCCGAAAAATCTCTCACAAACTTGATATGGATCACAGAAGCTTGAACTCTATAATTGAATCCCTGCACAGAAAAGCCATTGCAACTAAGGTTCACCATTTTGAACGGGCTCGCTTGCAGGTTTCAAGGTTGAAGACAGATCTAGCTTTTCTTAAATGATGCAGAGACTCCTCCGTCAGCCATTGGAGGCTCTGCTCAGACTATTTAACTTGCTAGGCTGGATTTGTTTCTTCAACTTGTCCTGACGATGAACCACACTAGTTGGTTTGAAACGCGTCGACAAATGATATTCCATGTGATTTTCGCCGAAAAATCTCTCACAAACTTGATATGGATCACAAAAGCCTGAACTCTATAATTGAATCCCTGCACGGAAAAGCCATTGCAACTAAGGTTCACCATTTTGAACGGGTTCGTTTGCAGGTTTCAAGGTTGAAGACATATCTAGCTTTTCTTAAACGATGCAAAGACTCCTCCGTCAGCTGTTGGAGGCTCTGCTCAGACTATTTAGCTTGCTAGGCTGGATCTGTTTCTTCAACTTGTCCTGGCGATGAACCACACTAGTTGGTTCGAAACGCGTCGACAAATGATATTCCATGTGATTTTCGCCGAAAAATCTCTCACAAACTTGATATGGATCACAGAAGCCTAAACTCTATAATTGAATACCTGCACGGAAAAGCCATTGCAACTAAGATTCACCATTTTGAATGGGCTCGCTTGCATGTTTCAAGGTTGAAGACAGATCTAGCTTTCCTTAAACGATGCAGAGACTCCTCCGTCAGCCGTTGGAGGCTGTGCTCAGACTATTTAACTTGCTAGGCTGGATCTATTTCTTCAACTTGTCCTGACGATGAACCACACTAGTTGGTTCGAAACGCATCGACAAATGATATTCCATGTGATTTTTGCCGAAAAATCTCTCACAAACTTGATATGGATCACAAAAGCCTGAACTCTATAATTGAATCCCTGCACGGAAAAGCCATTGCAACTAAGGTTCACCATTTTGAACGGGCTCGCTTGCAGGTTTCAAGGTTGAAGACAGATCTAGCTTTTCTTAAACGATGCAGAGACTCCTCCGTCAGCCGTTGGAGGCTGTGCTCAGACTATTTAACTTGCTAGGCTGGATCTGTTTCTTCAACTTGTCCTGACGATGAACCACACTAGTTGGTTCGAAACGCGTCGACAAATGATATTCCATGTGATTTTCGCCGAAAAATCTCTCACAAACTTGATATGGATCACAGAAGCCTGAACTTTATAATTGAATCCCTGCACGGAAAAGCCATTGCAACTAAGGTTCACCATTTTGAATGGGCTCGCTTGCGGGTTTCAAGGTTGAAGACAGATCTAGCTTTTATAAAACGATGCAGAGACTCCTCCGTCAGCCGTTGGAGGCTCTGCTCAGACTATTTAACCTGCTAGGCTAGATCTGTTTCTTCAACTTGTCCTGACGATGAACCACACTAGTTGGTTCGAAACACGTCGACAAATGATATTCCATGTGATTTTCGCCGAAAAATCTCTCACAAACTTGATATGGATCACATAAGCCTATACTCTTTAATTGGATCCCTGCACGGAAAAGCCATTGCAACTAAGGTTCACCATTTTTAACGGGCTCGCTTGCAGGTTTCAAGGTTGAAGATAGATCTAGCTTTTCTTAAACGATGCAGAGACTCCTCCGTCAGCCGTTGGAGGCTCTGCTCAGACTATTTAACTTGCTAGGCTGGATCTGTTTCTTCAACTTGTCCTGACGATGAACCACACTAGTTGGTTCGAAACGTGTCGACAAATGATATTCCATGTGATTTTCGCCGAAAAATCTCTCACAAACTTGATATGGATCACAGAAGCCTGAACTCTATAATTGAATCCCTGCACGGAAAAGCCATTGCAACTAAGGTTCACCATTTTAAACGGGCTCGCTTGAAGGTTTCAAGGTTGAAGACAGATCTAGCTTTTCTTAAACGATGCAGAGACTCCTCCGTCAGCCGTTGGAGGCTCTGCTCAGACTATTTAAATTGCTAGGCTGGATCTGTTTCTTCAACTTGTCCTGACGATGAACCACACTAGCTGGTTCGAAACGCATCGACAAATGATATTCCATGTGATTTTCGCTGAAAAATCTCCCACAAACATGATATGGATCACAGAAGCCTGAACTCTATAATTGAATCCCTGCACGGAAAAGCCATTACAACTAAGGTTCACCATTTTGAACGGGCTCGCTTGTAGGTTTCAAGGTTGAAGACAGATCTAGCTTTTCTTAAACGATGCAGAGACTCCTCCGTCAGCCGTTGGAGGCTCTGCTCAGACAATTTAACTTTCTAGGCTGGATCTATTTCTTCAACTTGTCCTGATGATGAACCACTCTAGTTGATGCGAAACGCGTCGACAAATGAACTCCATGTGATTTTCGCCGAAAAATCTCTCACAAACTTGATATGGATCACAGAAGCCTGAACTCTATAATTGAATCCTTGCATGGAAAAGCCATTGCAACTAAGGTTCACCATTTTGAACGGGCTCGCTTGCAGGTTTCAAGGTTGAAGAAAGATCTAGCTTTTCTTAAACGATGCAGAGACTCCTCCGTCAGTCGTTGGAGGCTCTGCTCAGACTATATAACTTGCTAGGCTAAATCTGTTTCTTCAACTTGTCCTAACGATGAACCACACTAGTTGGTTCGAAACGAGTCGACAAATGACATTCCATGTGATTTTTGCCGAAAAATCTCTCACAAACTTGATATGGATCACAGAAGCCTGAACTCCATAATTGAATCCCTGCACGGAAAAGCCATTGCAGCTAAGGTTCACCATTTTGAATGGGCTCGCTTGCAGGTTTCAAGGTTGAAGACAGATCTAGCTTTTCTTAAACGATGCAGAGACTCCTCCGTCAGCCATTGGAGGCTCTGCTCAGACTATATAACTTGCTAGGCTAAATCTGTTTCTTCAACTTGTCCTGACGATGAACCACACTAGTTGGTTCGAAACGAGTCGACAAATGATATTCCATGTGATTTTCGCCGAAAAATCTCTCACAAACTTGATATGGATCACAGAAGCCTGAACTCTATAATTGAATCCTTGTACGGAAAAGCCATTGCAACTAAGGTTCACCATTTTGAACGGGCTCGCTTGCAGGTTTCAAGGTTGAAGACAGATCTAGCTTTTCTTAAACGATGCAGAGACTCCTCCGTCAGCCATTGGAGGCTCTGCTCAGACTATTTAACTTGCTAGGCTGGATCTGTTTCTTCAACTTGTCCTGACGATGAACCACACTAGTTGGTTCGAAACGCGTCGACAAATGATATTCCATGTGATTTTCGCCAAAAAATCTCTCACAAACTTGATATGGATCACAAAAGCCTGAACTCTATAATTGAATCCCTGCACGGAAAAGCCATTGCAACTAAGGTTCACCATTTTGAACGGGCTCGCTTGCAGGTTTCAAGGTTGAAGACAGATATAGCTTTTCTTAAACGATGCAGAGACTCCTCCGTCAGTCGTTGGAGGCTCTACTCAAACTATTTAACTTGCTAGGCTGGATCTGTTTCTTCAACTTGTCCTGACGATGAACCACACTAGTTTGTTCGAAACGCGTCGACAAATGATATTCCATGTGATTTTCGCCGAAAAATCTCTCACAAACTTGATATGGATCACAGAAGCCTGAACTCTATAATTGAATCCCTGCACGGAAAAGCCATTGCAACTAAGGTTCACCATTTTGAACGGGCTCGCTTGCAGGTTTAAAGGTTGATGACAGATCTATCTTTTCTTAAACGATGCAGAGACTCCTCCATCAGCCGTTGGAGGCTATGGTCAGACTATTTAACTTGCTAGGCTGGATCTGTTTCTTCAACTTGTCCTGACGATGAACCACACTAGTTGGTTCGAAACGCGTCGACAAATGATATTCCATGTGATTTTCGCTGAAAAATCTCTCACAAACTTGATATGGATCAGAGAAGCCTAAACTCTATAATTGAATCCCTGCACGGAAAAGCCATTGCAACAAAGGTTCACCATTTTGAACGTGCTCGCTTGCAGGTTTGAAGGTTGAAGACAGATCTAGCCTTTCTTAAACGATGTAGAGACTCCTCCGTCAGCCGTTGGAGGCTGTGCTCAGACTATTTAACTTGCTAGGCTGGATCTGTTTCTTCAACTTGTCCTGACGATGAACCACACTAGTTGGTTCAAAACGCGTCGATAAATGATATTCCATGTGATTTTCGCCAAAAAATTTCTCACAAACTTGATATGGATCACAGAAGCCTGAACTCTATAATTGAATCCCTGCACGGAAAAGCCATTGCAACTAAGGTTCACCATTTTGAACGGGCTCGCTTGCAGGTTTCAAGGTTGAAGACAGATCTAGCTTTCCTTAAACGATGCAGAGACTCCTCCGTCAGCCATTGGAGGCTCTACTCAGACTATTTAACTTGCTAGGCTGGATTTGTTTCTTCAACTTGTTCTGACGATGAACCACACTAGTTGGTTTGAAACGCGTCGACAAATGATATTCCATGTGATTTTCGCAGAAAAATCTCTAACAAACTTGATATGGATCACAGAAGCCTGAACTCTATAATTGAATCCCTGCACGGAAAAGCCATTGCAACTAAGGTTCACCATTTTGAACGGGCTCGCTTGCAGGTTTCAAGGTTGAAGCCTGATCTAGCTTTTCTTAAATGATGCAGAGACTCCTTCGTCAGCCGTTGGAGGCTTTGCTCAGAATATTTAACTTGCTAGGCTGGATCTGTTTCTTCAACTTGTCCTGACAATGAACCACTATAGTTGGTTCGAAACGTGTCGACAAATGATATTCCAAGTGATTTTCGCCGAAAAATCTCTCACAAACTTGATATGGATCACAGAAGCCTGAACTCTATAATTGAATCCCTGCACGGAAAAGCCATTGCAACTAAGGTTCACCATTTTGAATGGGCTCGCTTGCAGGTTTCAAGGTTGAAGACAGATCTAACTTTTCTTAAACGATGCAGAGACTCCTCCGTCAGCCGTTGGAGGCTCTGCTTAGACTATTTAAATTGCTAGGATGGATCTGTTTCTTCAACTTGTCCTGACGATGAACCACACTAGTTGGTTCGAAACGCGTCGACAAATGATATTCCATGTGATTTTCGCCGAAAAATCTCTCACAAACTTGATATGGATCACAGAAGCCTGAACTCTATAATTGAATCCCTGCACGGAAAAGCCATTGCAACTAAGGTTCACCATTTTGAACGGGCTCGTTTGCAGGTTTCAAGGTTGAAGACATATCTAGCTTTTCTTAAACGATGCAGAGACTCCTCCGTCAGCTGTTGGAGGTTCTGCTCAGACTATTTAGCTTGCTAGGCTGGATCTGTTTCTTCAACTTTTCCTGGCGATGAACCACACTAGTTGGTTCGAAACGCGTCGAAAAATGATATTCCATGTGATTTTTGCCGAAAAATCTCTCACAAACTTGATATGGATCACAGAAGCCTGAACTCTATAATTGAATACCTGCACGAAAAAGCCATTGCAACTAAGATTTACCATTTTGAACGGGCTCGCTTGCAGGTTTCAAGGTTGAAGACAGATCTAGCTTTTCTTAAACGATGTAGAGACTCCTCCGTCAGCCGTTGGAGGCTGTGCTCAGACTATTTAACTTGCTAGGCTGGATCTATTTCTTCAACTTGTCTTGACGATGAACCACACTAGTTGGTTCGAAACGCGTCGACAAATGATATTCCATGTGATTTTTGCCGAAAAATCTCTCACAAACTTGATATGGATCACAGAAGCCTGAACTCTATAATTGAATCCCTGCACGGAAAAGCCATTGCAACTAAGGTTCACCATTTTGAACGGGCTCGCTTGCAGGTTTCAAGGTTGAAGACAGATCTAGCTTTTCTTAAACGATGCAGAGACTCCTCCGTCAGTCGTTGGAGGCTGTGCTCAGACTACTTAACTTGCTAGGCTGGATCTGTTTCTTCAACTTGTCCTGACGATGAACCACACTAGTTGGTTCGAAACGCGTCGACAAATGATATTCCATGTGATTTTCGCCAAAAAATCTCTCACAAACTTGATATGGATCACAGAAGCCTGAACTCTATAATTGAATCCCTGCACGGAAAAGCCATTGCAACTAAGGTTCACCATTTTGAATGGGCTCGCTTGCAGGTTTCAAGGTTGAAGACAGATCTAGCTTTTCTTAAACGATGCAGAGACTCCTCCGTCAGCCGTTGGAGGCTCTGCTCAGACTATTTAACCTGCTAGGCTATATCTGTTTCTTCAACTTGTCCTGACGATGAACCACACTAGTTGGTTCGAAACGCGTCGACAAATGATATTCAATGTGATTTTCGCCGAAAAGTCTCTCACAAACTTGATATGGATAACAGAAGCCTGTACTCTTTAATTGGATCCCTGCACGGAAAAGCCATTGCAACTAAGGTTCACCATTTTTAACGGGCTCGCTTGCAGGTTTCAAGGTTGAAGACAGATCTAGCTTTTCTTAAACGATGCAGAGACTCCTCCGTCAGCCGTTGGAGGCTCTGCTCAGACTATTTAACTTGCTAGGCTGGATCTGTTTCTACAACTTGTCCTGACGATGAACCACACTAGTTGGTTCGAAACGCGTCTACAAATGATATTCCATGTGATTTTCGCCGAAAAATCTCTGACAAACTTGATATGGATTTCAGAAGCCTGAACTCTATAATTGAATCCCTGCACGGAAAAGCCATTGCAACTAAGGTTCACCATTTTAAACGGGCTCGCTTGAAGGTTTCAAGTTTGAAGACAGATCTAGCTTTTCTTAAACGATGCAGAGATTCCTCCGTCAGCCGTTGGAGGCTCTGCTCAGACTATTTAACTTGCTAGGCTGGATCTGTTTCTTCAACTTGTCCTGACGATGAAACACACTAGTTGGTTCGAAACGCGTCGACAAATGATATTCCATGTGATTTTCGCCGAAAAATCTCTCACAAACATGATATGGATCACAGAAGCCTGAACTCTATAATTGAATCCCTGCACGGAAAAGCCATTACAACTAAGGTTCACCATTTTCAACAGGCTCGCTTGCAGGTTTCAAGGTTGAAGACAGATCTAGCTTTTCTTAAACGATGCAGAGACTCCTCCGTCAGCCGTTGGAGGCTCTGCTCAGACTATTTAACTTTCTAGGCTGGATCTATTTCTTCAACTTGTCCTGATGATGAACCACTCTAGTTGATGCGAAACGCGTCGACAAATGAACTCCATGTGATTTTCGCCGAAAAATCTCTAACAAACTTGATATGGATCACAGAAGCCTGAACTCTATAATTGAATCCCTACACAGAAAAGCCATTGCAACTAAGGTTCACCATTTTGAACGGGCTCGCTTGCAGGTTTCAAGGTTGAAGAAAGATCTAGCTTTTCTTAAACGATGCAGAGACTCCTTCGTCAGTCGTTGGAGGCTCTGCTCAGACTATATAACTTGCTAGGCTAAATATGTTTCTTCAACTTGTCCTGACGATGAACCACACTAGTTGGTTCGAAACGAGTCGACAAATGATATTCCATGTGATTTTCGCCGAAAAATCTCTCACAAACTTGATATGGATCACAGAAGCCTGAACTCCATAATTGAATCCCTGCACGGAAAAGCCATTGCAGCTAAGGTTCACCATTTTGAATGGGCTCGCTTGCAGGTTTCAAGGTTGAAGACAGATCTAGATTTTCTTAAACGATGCAGAGACTCCTCCATCAGCCGTTGGAGGCTCTGCTCAGACTATTTAACTTGCTAGGCTGGATCTGTTTCTTCAACTTGTCCTGACGATGAACCACACTAGTTGGTTCGAAACGCGTCGACAAATGATATTCCATGTGATTTTCGCCGAAAAATCTCTCACAAACTTGATATGGATCACAGAAGCCTGAACTCTATAATTGAATACCTGCACGGGAAAGCCATTGCAACTAAGGTTCACCATTTTGATCGGGCTTGCTTGCAGGTTTCAAGGTTGAAGACAGATCCAGCTTTTCTTAAACGATGCAGAGACTCCTCCGTCAGTCGTTGGAGGCTCCACTCAGACTATTTAACATGCTAGGTTGGGTCTGTGTCTTCAAATTGTCCTGACGATGAACCACACTAGTTGGTTCGAAACGCATCGACAAATGATATTCCATGTGATTTTCGCCAAAAAATCTCTCACAAACTTGATATGGATCACAAAAGCCTGGACTCTATAATTGAATCCCTGCACGGAAAAGCCATTGCAACTAAGGTTCACCATTTTGAATGGGCTCGCTTGCAGGTTTCAAGGTTGAAGACAGATCTAGCTTTTCTTAAACGATGCAGAGACTCCTCCGTCAGCCGTTGGAGGCTCTGCTCAGACTATTTAACTTGCTAGGCTGGATCTGTTTCTTCAACTTGTCCTGACGATGAACCACACTAGTTGGTTCGAAACGCGTTGACAAATGATATTTCGTGTGATTTTCGCCGAAAAATCTCTCACAAACTTGATATGGATCACAGAAGCCTGAACTCTATAATTGAATCCCTCCACGGAAAAGCCATTGCAACTAAGGTTCACCATTTTGAACGGGCTCGCTTGCAGGTTTCAAGGTTGAAGACAGATCTAGCTTTTCTTAAATGATGCAGAGACAACTCCGTCAGTCGTTGGAGGCTCTGCTCAGACTATTTAACTTGATAGGCTGGATCTGTTTCTTCAACTTGTCTTGACGATGAACCACACTAGTTGGTTCGAAACCCGTCGACAAATGATATTCCATGTGATTTTCGCAGAAAAATCTCTCACAAACTTGATATGGACAACAAAAGCCTGAACTCTATAATTGAATCCCTGCACGAAAAAGCCATTGCAACTAAGGTTCATCATTTTGAACGGGCTCGCTTGTAGGTATCAAGGTTGAAGACAGATCTAGCTTTTCTCAAACGATGCAGAGACTCCTTCGTCAGCCGTTGGAGGCTCTGCGCAGACTATTTAACTTGCTAGGCTGGATCTGTTTCTTCAACTTGTCCTGACGATGAACCACACTAGTTGGTTCCAAACACGTCGACAAATGATATTCCATGTGATTTTCGCTGAAAAATCTCTCACAAACTTGATATGGATCAGAGAATCCTGAACTCTATAGTTGAATCCCTGCACGGAAAAGCCATTGCAACTAAGGTTCACCGTTTTGAACGGGCTCGCTTGCGGGTTTCAAGGTTGAAGACAGATCTAGCTTTTCTTAAACGATGCAGAGACTCCTCCGTCAGCCGTTGGAGGCTCTGCTCAGACTATTTAACTTGCTTGGCTGGATCTGTTTCTTCAACTTGTCCTGACGATGAAGCACACTAGTTGGTTCGAAACGCGTCGACAAATGATATTCCATGTGATTTTCGCTGATAAATCTCTCACAAACTTGATATGGATCACAGAAGCCTGAACTCTATAATTGAATCCATGCACGGAAAAGCCATTGCAACTAAGGTTCACCATTTTGAACGTGCTCGCTTGCAGGTTTGAAGGTTGAAGACAGATCTAGCCTTTCTTAAACGATGTAGAGACTCCTCCGTCAGCCGTTGGAGGCTGTGCTCAGACTATTTAACTTGCTAGGCTGGATCTGTTTCTTCAACTTGTCCTGACGATGAACCACACTAGTTGGTTCCAAACGCGTCGATAAATGATATTCCATGTGATTTTCGCCAAAAAATTTCTCACAAACTTGATATGGATCACAGAAGCCTGAACTCTATAATTGAATCCCTGCACGGAAAAGCCATTGCAACTAAGGTTCACCATTTTGAACGGGCTCGCTTGCAGGTTTCAAGGTTGAAGACAGATCTAGCTTTCCTTAAACGATGCAGAGACTCCTCCGTCAGCCATTGGAGGCTCTACTCAGACTATTTAACTTGCTAGGCTGGATTTGTTTCTTCAACTTGTTCTGACGATGAACCACACTAGTTGGTTTGAAACGCGTCGACAAATGATATTCCATGTGATTTTCGCAGAAAAATCTCTAACAAACTTGATATGGATCACAGAAGCCTGAACTCTATAATTGAATCCCTGCACGGAAAAGCCATTGCAACTAAGGTTCACCATTTTGAACGGGCTCGCTTGCAGGTTTCAAGGTTGAAGCCTGATCTAGCTTTTCTTAAATGATGCAGAGACTCCTTCGTCAGCCGTTGGAGGCTTTGCTCAGAATATTTAACTTGCTAGGCTGGATCTGTTTCTTCAACTTGTCCTGACAATGAACCACTATAGTTGGTTCGAAACGTGTCGACAAATGATATTCCAAGTGATTTTCGCCGAAAAATCTCTCACAAACTTGATATGGATCACAGAAGCCTGAACTCTATAATTGAATCCCTGCACGGAAAAGCCATTGCAACTAAGGTTCACCATTTTGAATGGGCTCGCTTGCAGGTTTCAAGGTTGAAGACAGATCTAGCTTTTCTTAAACGATGCAGAGACTCCTCCGTCAGCCGTTGGAGGCTCTGCTTAGACTATTTAACTTGCTAGGCTGGATCTGTTTCTTCAACTTGTCCTGACGATGAACCACACTAGTTGGTTCGAAACGCGTCGACAAATGATATTCCATGTGATTTTCGCCGAAAAATCTCTCACAAACTTGATATGGATCACAGAAGCCTGAACTCTATAATTGAATCCCTGCACGGAAAAGCCATTGCAACTAAGGTTCACCATTTTGAATGGGCTCGCTTGCGGGTTTCAAGGTTGAAGACAGATCTAGCTTTTCTTAAACGATGCAGAGACACCTCCGTCAGCCGTTGGAGGCTCTGCTCAGACTATTTAACTTGTTAGGCTGGATCCGTTTCTTCAACTTGTCCTGACGATGAACCACACTAGTTGGTTTGAAACGCGTCGACAAATGATATTCCATGTGATTTTCACCGAAAAGTCTCTCAAAAACTTGATATGGATCACAGAAGCCTGAACTCTATAATTGAATCCCTGCACAGAAAAGCCATTGCAACTAAGGTTCACCATTTTGAACGGGCTCGCTTGCAGGTTTCAAGGTTGAAGACAGATATAGCTTTTCTTAAAAGATGCAGAGACTCCTCCGTCAGCCGTTGGGGGCTCTGCTCAAAATATTTAACTTGCTAGGCTGGATCTGTTTCGTCAACTTGTCCTGACGATGAACCACACTAGTAGGTTCGAAATGCGTCGACAAATGATATTCCATGTGATTTTCACCGAAAAATATCTCACAAACTTGATATGGATCACAGAAACCTAAACTCTATAATTGAATCCCTGCACGAAAAAGCCATTGCAACTAAGGTGCACCATTTTGAACGGGCTCGCTTGCAGGTTTCAAGGTTGGAGACGGATCTAGATTTTCTTAAACGATGCAGAGATTCCTCCGTCAACCGTTGGAGGCTCTGCTCAGACTATTTAACTTGCTAGGCTGGATCTGTTTCTTCAACTTGTCCTGACGATGAACCACACTAGTTGGTTCGAAACGCGTCGAGAAATTATATTCCATGTGATTTTCGCCGTAAAATCTCTCACAAACTTGATATGGATCACAGAAGCCTGAACTCTATAATTGAATCCCTGCATGGAAAGGCCATTGCAACTAAGGTTCACCATTTTGAACGGGCTCGCTTGCGGGTTTCAAGGTTGAAGACAGATCTAGCTTTTCTTAAACGATGCAGAGACTCCTCCGTCAGCCATTGGAGGCTCTGCTTAGACTAATTAACTTGCTTGGCTGGATCTGTTTCTTCAACTTGTCCTGACGATGAACCACACTAGTTGGTTCGAAACGCGTCGACAAATGATATTCCATGTGATTTTCGCTGAAAAATCTCTCACAAACTTGATATGGATCACAGAAGCCTGAACTCTATAATTGAATCCCTGCACGGAAAAGCCATTGCAACTAAGGTTCACCATTTTGAACGGGCTCGCTTGCAGGTTTCAATTTTGAAGACATGTCTAGCTTTTCTTAAACGATGCAGAGACTCCTCCGTCAGCTGTTGGAGGCTCTGTTTAGACTATTTAACTTGCTAGGCTGGATCTGTTTCTTCAACTTGTCCTGATGATGAACCACACTAGTTGGTTCGAAACACGTCGACAAATGATATTCCATGTGATTTTCGCCGAAAAATTTATCACAAACTTGATATGGATCACAGAAGCCTGAACTCTATAATTGAATCCCTGCATGGAAAAGCCATTGCAACTAAGGTTCACCATTTTGAACGGGCTCACTTGCAGGTTTCAAGGTTAAAGACAGATCTAGCTTTTCTTAAACGATGCAGAGACTCCTCTGTCAGCCGTTGGAGGCTCTGCTCAGACTATTTAACTTGCTAGGCTGGATCTGTTTCTTCAACTTGTCCTGACGATGAACCACACTAGTTGGTTCGAAACGCATCGACAAATGATATTCCATGTGTTTTTCGTCGAAAAATCTTTCACAAACTTGATATAGATCACAGAAGCCTGAACTCTATAATTGAATCCCTGCACGGAAAAGCCATTGCAACTAAGGTTCACCATTTTGAACGGGATCGCTTGCAGGTTTCAAGGTTGAAGACAAATCTAGCTTTTCTTAAACGATGCAGAGACTCCTCCGTCAGCCGTTGGAGGCTCTGCTTAGACTATTTAACTTGCTAGGCTGGATCTGTTTCTTCAACTTGTCCTGACGATGAACCACACTAGTTGGTTCGAAACGCGTCGACAAATGATATTCCATGTGATTTTCGCCGAAAAATTTCTCACAAACTTGATATGGATCACAGAAGCCTGAACTCTATAATTGAATCCCTGCACGGAAAAGCCATTGCAACTAAGGTTCACCATTTTGAACGGGCTCGCTTGCAGGTTTCAAGGTTGAAGACAGATCTAGCTTTTCTTAAACGATGTAGAGACTCCTCCGTCAGCCGTTGGAGGCTGTGCTCAGAGTATTTAACTTGCTAGGCTGGATCTGTTTCTTCAATTTGTCCTGACGATGAACCACACTAGTTGGTTTGAAACGCGTCGACAAATCATATTCCATGTGATTTTCGTCGAAAAATTTCTCACAAACTTGATATGGGTCACAGAAGCCTGAACTCTATAATTGCATCCCTACAGGGAAAAGCCATTGCAACTAAGGTTCACCATTTTGAACGGGCTCGCTTGCAGGTTTCAAGGTTGAAGACAGATCTAGCTTTTCTTAAACGATGCAGACACTCCTTCGTCAGCCGTTGGAGGCTTTGCTCAGACTATTTAACTTGCTAGGCTGGATTTGTTTCTTCAACTTTTCCTGACGATGAACCACACTTGTTGGTTCAAAACGCGTTGACAAATGATATTCCAGGTGATTTTCGCCCAAAAATCTCTCTCAAACTTGACATGGATCACAGAAGCCTGAACTCTATAATTGAATCCCTGCATGGAAAAGCAATTGCAACTAAGGTTCACCATTTTGAACAAGCTCGCTTGCAGGTTTCAAGGTTGAAGACAGATCTAGCTTTTCTTAAACGATGCAGAGACTCCTCCGTCAGCCGTTGGAGGCTCTGCTCAGACTATTTAACTTGCTAGGCTGGATCGATTTCTTCAATTTGTCCTGACGATGAACCACACTAGTTGGTTCGAAACGCGTCGACAAATGATATTCCATGTGATTTTCGCCGAAAAATCTCTCACAAACTTGATATGGATCACAGAAGCCTGAACTCTATAATTGAATCCCTGCACGGAAAAGGCATTGCAGCTAAGGTTCACCATTTTGAACGGGCTCGCTTGCAGGTTTCAAGGTTGAAGACAAATCTAGATTTTCTAAAACGATGCAGAGACTCCTCCGTCAGCCGTTGGAGGCTCTGCTCAAACTATTTAACTTGCTAGGCTGGATCTGTTTCTTCAACTTTTCCTGACGATGAACCACACTAGTTGGTTTGAAACGCGTTGACAAATGATATTCCATGTGATTTTCGCCGAAAAATCTCTAGACAAACTTGATATGGATGACAGAAGCCTGAACTCTATAATTTAATCTCTGCACGGAAAAGCCATTGCAACTAAGGTTCACCATTTTGAACGGGCTCGCTTGCAGGTTTCAAGGTTGAAGACAGATCTAGCTTTTCTTAAACGATGCAGAGACTCCTCCGTCAGCCATTGGAGGCTCTGCTTAGACTATTTAACTTGCTAGGTTGGATCTGTTTCTTCAACTTGTCCTGACGATGAACCACACTAGTTGGTTCGAAACGCGTCGACAAATGATATTCCATGTGATTTTCGCCAAAAAATCTCTCACAAACTTGATATGGATCACAGAAGCCTGAACTCTATAATTGAATCCCTGCACAGAAAAGCCATTGCAACTAAGGTTCACCATTTTGAACGGGCTCGCTTGCAGGTTTCAAGGTTGAAGACAGATCTAGCTTTTCTTAAACGATGCAGAGACTCCTCCGTCAGCCGTTGGAGGCTGTGCTCAGAGTATTTAACTTGCTAGGCTGGATCTGTTTCTTCAACTTGTCCTGACGATGAACCACACTAGTTGGTTTGAAACGCGTCGACAAATGATATTCCATGTGATTTTCGCCGAAAAATTTCTCACAAACTTGATATGGATCACAGAAGCCTGAACTCTATAATTGCATCCCTACAGGGAAAAGCCATTGCAACTAAGGTTCACCATTTTGAACGGGCTCGCTTGCAGGTTTCAAGGTTGAAGACAGATCTAGCTTTTCTGAAACGATGCAGACACTCCTTCGTCAGCCGTTGGAGGCTCTGCTCAGACTATTTAACTTGCTAGGCTGGATTTGTTTCTTCAACTTTTCCTGACGGTGAACCACACTAGTTGGTTCAAAACGCGTTGACAAATGATATTCCATGTGATTTTCGCCGAAAAATCTCTCTCAAACTTGACATGGATCACAGAAGCCTGAACTCTATAATTGAATCCCTGCATGGAAAAGCCATTGCAACTAAGGTTCACCATTTTGAACAAGCTCGCTTGCAGGTTTCAAGGTTGAAGACAGATCTAGCTTTTCTTAAACGATGCAGAGACTCCTCCGTCAGCCGTTGGAGGCTCTGCTCAGACTATTTAACCTGCTAGGCTAGATCTGTTTCTTCAACTTGTCCTGACGATGAACCACACTAGTTGGTTCGAAAAGCGTCGACAAATGATATTCCATGTGATTTTCGCCGAAAAATCTCTCACAAACTTGATATGGATCACAGAAGCCTGTACTCTTTAATTGGATCCCTGCACGGAAAAGCCATTGCAACTAAAGTTCACCATTTTTAACGGGCTCGCTTGCAGGTTTCAAGGTTGAAGACAGATCTAGCTTTTCTTAAACGATGCAGAGACTCCTCCGTCAGCCATTGGAGGCTCTGCTCAGACTATTTAACTTGCTAGGCTGGATCTGTTTCTTCAACTTGTCCTGACGATGAACCACTCTAGTTGGTTCGAAACGCGTCGACAAATGATATTCCATGTGATTTTCGCCGAAAAATCTCTCACAAACTTGATATGGATCACAGAAGCCTGAACTCTATAATTGAATCCCTGCACGGAAAAGCCATTGCAACTAAGGTTCACCATTTTGAACAGGCTCGCTTGCAGGTTTCAAGGTTGAAGACAGATCTAGATTTTCTTAAACGATGCAGAGACTCCTCCGTCAGCCGTTGGAGGCTCTGCTCAGACCATTTAACTTGCTAGGCTGGATTTGTTTCTTCAACTTGTCCTGACGATGAACCACTCTAGTTGGTTCGAAACGCGTCGACAAATGATATTCCATGTGATTTTCGCCAAAAAATCTCTCACAAACGTGATATGGATCACAGAAGCATGAACTTTATAATTGAATCCCTGCACGGAAAAGCCATTGCAACTAAGGTTCACCATTTTGAACGGGCTCGCTTGGTTTTCCAAGGTTGAAGACAGATCTAGCTTTTCTTAAACAATGCAGAGACTCCTCTGTTAGCCATTGGAGGCTCTGCTCAGACTATTTAACTTGCTAGGCTGGATCTGTTTCTTCAACTTGTCCTGACTATGAGCTACACTAGTTGGTTCGAAACGCGTCGACAAATGATATTCCATGTGATTTTCGCCGAAAAATCTCTCACAAACTTGATATGAATCATAGAAGCCTGAACTCTATAATTGAATCCCTGCACGGAAAAGCCATTGCAACTAAGGTTCATCATTTTGAACGGGCTCGCTTGCAGGTTTCAAGGTTGAAGACAGATCTAGCTTTTCTTAAATGATGCAGAGACTCCTCCGTCAGCCATTGGAGGCTCTGCTCAGACTATTTAACTTGCTAGGCTGGATCTGTTTCTTCAACTTGTCCTGACGATGAACCACACTGGTTGGTTCGAAACGCGTCGACAAATGATATTCCATGTGATTTTCGTCGAAAAATCTCTCACAAACTTGATATGGATCACAGAAGCCTGAACTCTATAATTGAATCCCTGCACGGAAATGTCATTGCAACTAAGGTTCACCATTTTGAACGGGCTCGCTTGCATGACTCAAGGTTGAAGACAGATCTAGCTTTTCTTAAACGATGCAGAGACTCCTCCGTCAGCCATTGGAGGCTCTGCTCAGACTATTTAACTTGCTAGGCTGGATCTGTTTCTTCAACTTGTCCTGATGATGAACCACACTAGTTGGTTCGAAACGCATCGACAAATGATATTCCATGTGATTTTCGCCGAAACATCTCTCACAAACTTGATATGGATCACAGAAGCCTGTACTCTTGAATTGAATCCCTGCACGGAAAAGCCATTGCAACTAAGGTTCACCATTTTTAACAGGCTCGCTTGCAGGTTTCAAAGTTGAAGACAGATCTAGCTTTTCTTAAACGATGCAGAGACTCCTCCATCAGCCGTTGGAGGCTCTGCTCAGACTATTTAACTTGCTAGGCTGGATCTGTTTCTTCAACTTGTACTGACGATGAACCACACTAGTTGGTTCGAAACGCGTCGACAAATGATATTCCATGTGATTTTCCCCGAAAAATCTCTCACAAACTTGATATGGATCACAGAAGCCTGAACTCTATAATTGAATCCCTGCACGGAAAAGCCATTGCAACTAAGGTTCACCATTTTGAACGGGCTCGCTTGCAAGTTTCAAGGTTGAAGACAGATCTAGGTTTTCTTAAACGATGCAGAGACTCCTCCGTCAGCCGTTGGAGGCTCTGCTCAGACTATTTAACTTGCTAGGCTGGATCTGTTTCTTCAACTTGTCCTGACGATGAACCACACTAGTTGGTTAGAAATGCTTCGATAAATGATATTCCATGTGATTTTCGCCGAAAAATCTCCCACAAACTTGATATGGATCACAGAAGCCAGAACTCTATAATTGAATCCCTGCACGGAAAAGCCATTGCAACTAAGGTTCACCATTTTGAACGGGCTCGCTTGCGGGTTTCAAGGTTGAAGACAGATCTAGCTTTTCTTAAACGATGCAGAGACTCCTCCGTCAGCCATTGGAGGCTCTGCTCAGACTATTTAACTTGCTAGGCTGGATCTGTTTCTTCAACTTGTCCTGACGATGAACCACACTAGTTGGTTCGAAACGCGTCGACAAATGATATTCCATGTGATTTTCGCCGAAAAATCTCTCAAAAACTTGATATGGATCACAGAAGCTTGAACTCTATAATTGAATCCCTGCACAGAAAAGCCATTGCAACTAAGGTTCACCATTTTGAACGGGCTCGCTTGCAAGTTTCAAGGTTGAAGACAGATCTAGCTTTTCTTAAAAGATGCAGAGACTCCTCCGTCAGCCGTTGGAGGCTCTGCTCAGACTATTTAACTTGCTACGCTGGATTTGTTTCTTCAACTTGTCCTGACGATGAACCACACTAGTTGGTTCGATATGCGTCGACAAACGATATTCCATGTGATTTTCGCTGAAAAATCTCTCACAAACTTGATATGGATCACAGAAGCCTAAACTCTATAATTGAATCCCTACACGAAAAAGCCATTGCAACTAAGGTTCACCATTTTGAACGGGCTCACTTGCAGGTTTCAAGGTTGAAGACGGATCTAGCGTTTCTTAAACGATGCAGAGACTCCTTCATCAGCCGTTGGAGGCTCTGCTCTGACTATTTAACTTGCTAGGCTGGATCTATTTCTTCAACTTGTCCTGACGATGAACCACACTAGTTGGTTCAAAACGCGTCGACAAATGATATTCCATGTGATTTTCACCCAAATATCTCTCACAAACTTGATATGGATTTCAGAAGCCTGAACTCTATAATTGAATCCCTGCATGGAAAAGCCATTGCAACTAAGGTTCACCTTTTTTGCTTGCAGGTTTCAAGGTTGAAGACAGATCTAGCTTTTCTTGAACGATGCAGAGACTCCTCCGTCAGCCGTTGGAGGCTCTTCTCAGACTATTTAACTTGCTAGGTTGGATTTGTTTCTTCAACTTGTCCTGACGATGAACCACACTAGTTGGTTCGAAACGCGTCGACAAATGATATTCCATGTGATTTTCACCGAAAAATCTCTCACAAAAAAAAAGATTGCAAGTTTTTTCAAATTCAAAAATTATCACTGAAGGAGTAAATAGGGTTGGGACTGGGCACTAAATATTGCTTTACCTTAAGTCTCTGACATCTCTTCAGTTGTAACTATTGGTTTTCGCGCAATTGCAAGTGTCAGAGCGGTCAAGTTGCAATGATGGAGTTGTCGCTACCGGAGATGAGCTGTCAACCCAGCCGGAAATACAATGGTAATGTATGGATATGGATGTTCATGGTGCCATGCACTAAGCCATTAAATATAAAATTCTTATATGAATATTATTTAATTATTATATTAATATTTTAGAATGATATTTCATATTCAACTCCCTAGTAATTACTCAACAAAGTCATGGTTCTCTTCTCATGTGTTCAATGCATCATCTCTATGTTGTTTTTTTATTTTAAAATTTGTTAAAGTACAAGTCAAGGTATTAATAAAACTTTAAAGTCAAGTATTGATCGTCTTATTGTCACACGGAATTTGTCAAGGGTGCGGACACGACTGACCTTCCTAGAAGTCTAAGACGTTTTAATGACAAACAAGACAAAATGGAGTGATCTTTCTCTAAATACACCTTTTACAACATGAAAACTACAAGTGTTTAGGCTTACCTTATTCCAAAACGCTGTTGTTGAAGTCCGTTCTTGACGATCCGGATGAGCTCCTCCTTCAAGTCAATTCCTGCAACCACAAACAATCAAACAATTACCAAGCACTTGCATTTCATATAATAAAACATATATTCAACATGCAGACCAAGGAACACATGAAATAACTCATTAACACAAGCTATTGAGAAAAATAAACCAGTTTGTATTAATAACGAAACAAAGAAACTCTTACAACCTGGCCTTGGTGTTGTGCAAGTTCCTCCCAGGGTCCATCAAGGGTTTTTCCTCTACTTTGACAAAGCTCACCCTCTCCCAAGTAGAATCAAGTGAAGACAATCTCTCCTCACAAAGGCTCTAATGGAAGACCTAAATCCTGCAGCATTTACCCAAAGAAAATGTATAGCTCCAACCTCTTTTCCTTCTGGCTCAATGCCTTTATTTATAGTGCTGTAAAGAGGTTATTCAGGTCCACTATCAATGGGATCATCCCCCTCTTTGGGTGGGATAGCTCCCTTATTGATGGGATAAGTTCCCCCTTAATAGAGATACATGAACCAACTGGAGGCGCATCCATTTCATCAAACCGACCTCTAGAATGTTCTAGAAGTAACCACAAGTAACTTTTTCAAGATAAAACTCGCGCATTTTTCCTTTTACAGAGGGACGCACCTGTCCCTTAACATACAGAGCATCCATGGACGCAGATTTTGTGAACATGGTCAGCGTCCCCGCAGGTAAGGCTAGAGAGAACCTGCGACCCCAGAGATAAACATAGTTTTTACAAGACTTTCTCTCTTCTTTGAGTTTGAGATGGATAACAGAGGCATGCGACTTGCCTAAGAGGGTAGCATGACTGTTGATTTGAGCCATACTAACTGTAAGTAGTCAAGGTGACATTTTTTAGTGTAACAGATTGCCCCCTAAAGTGCGAAGCCTGGAATAGAATAGGGTTTTGTAATTCTAGGAAGGGTGAAGCGCTTTATCATTTCAAGGATTGTCTTGTGGATGGCTTGGTTGGAACCTGCAATTTTCAACACAAAATACATGGATAAGATTATATCATCACTGAGGTAGGCATTCCCATACTCAGATTCAAAACTTTAACTAATGGACTAACTATTCTGATACAGGAATGATCTTGCAGTACATCATTTTAATAGACTTTTGTAGACACAGTATGGACGCAGCCATCTGTTTATGATTAGTCTACATAGATAATGAATACAAAACTCCTCGCAGCCTGGATGGTAGAAACTAGATCCAGGGTCTTCACTTCTACTTCCCGAATTGGTACGATTCTAGCCATGTGATTAAATGATTCGATGTCGAACATGATAGAAACCACTTGATTACCAGTCAATGATGTAAACTGTTAACAAGCGTGAGAGAGACCACCAGTAATTTCAATGGTTCTCAAAGTACCAAGCACAACCCGTTAAATGTGAATAGATGTTTTGATGTCGAACACTTCACGGAATCCTTTGATCGAAAGTCAATGATGTAAACTGACGTCAAAGGCGAGAAACCTGCCATTGATGCATGCAGACTTCAAGGTACTGTCGATTCCTAAGTCATCTTTCTAGATAATGTGTCGATGTCGATAGAAAGCGACCCGTTGCAGGCAAGCCCGCAACACGAAATCATTGTTCAAGTTGAAGAAATGTTGCTGTAAGGACTGACTCAGGGATGGTCAAATGGATGACAAGTATTTTGCAGATGAAAGTTTTGCTTGCAGACCTCTTGAACACATAACGACACGACAGATGGGTTGGTGACGAATAACTCAAAGTTAATCCCGGGAACCCGGTTAAAGACTTTCAAAGTGGTTTGATCAACTGTGAGGTAAAAGATTTCCCAACCCAGGTGAATGAAAAAGTGTCGTGTTCAAGAGTGGTAATAAAGTTTCTTTTGAGACAAAAGGTAACAAACAGGTTCATTCTTCTCTCTTTTCCCCCACCATTTCTGGCAAGTACCTCTTTATTTTTAACAAGCTTGAGGAGGATAACATATGCTTGATTATAAGCTCATCCTTCGGACGAGTCCAACCTAGTTTAAATTCGAACCCTAGGAAGGAGTGGTTCGTTCCTGTTTGTAATTGAACAGGTCCTTTACTGTGAAATGTTTAACGAGCCCAGTATAGGAGAAACTCGGTGTTTTTCAATTTTAGAGAGTCTGAAAAACTTAAGAAGACTCCAAGTTGAACTTTTTCGTAGATTTGTGTCCCTCAAGTCCGAAAAAGTATAAAATAATACCTGGGGGAACCGCTTGATCTTGCGACCAAGGAGTACTTTCATAATAGTGTCGTTGACTTGAAAAGTAAAAAGCGATCAAGGACACGTCGTTTTATTTCCTTATCGAGTTTGAAACGACAAAAACCCGGCAATCTTTTCCTGATTTTGTGGTCAGAAAAGAGCTAAAAGGGGACCGTCTTTTAATTCCGTTTTAACGAGTGTAAAAGAAACGCTCGGCAATCTTTTCATGTTTTAAGAGTCTGAAAAGGGCTTAAAAGAGAACTCCAAGGTTTCACTTTTTCGTAAGTTTTAACGAGTTCGAAAAAGGGATAAAAATGTACTCATGGTTTTCATTTTTTCGTAAGTTTTAACGAGTTCGAAAAAATGATAAAAATGTACTCATATGGCCGACTTTCAATTTAATTTACGAGCAGGAAAAGACGAAAAGAACTCGGCATTTTCATTTGTTTTACGAGAATGAAAGATAGCAAAATAATCTCGGTATTTTCATGAGTTTAACGAGTCTTGAAAATAATTGAAATTGACTCGAGATAGGTTTCATTTTTACAAAAGCTTGAAACAGGGAAAAACTATGCTTCAAAGTAGTTTCATTTTTTCACAAGCTTGAAACAAAGAGAAAACTGTGCTTGATGCCCCCTAAGCGTAACTGTTAGAGCGCATGCCCCCCCAGCTTCATTTCATTCAACTAAGGTGGATGAAATGAAGGTTCAAGTACGAGATCATTTGAAAGACTTGACCTAAAACAAAAAGCTGAAATAACTAACCTAAATACACACCTTAACATTTATGAGATCTAGTCAAACTCTCGACTTAATTAGAGGAGGATTTGTTTCATTTTTTAACGAGCTTGACACAGGAAAAGAACTATGCTCGGATTTGGTTTCATGTTTACGCAAGCTTGAAACGAAAAACTATGCTTGTTATAAGTTCACATGCCCCCAGCATAATGATGCAAATCAAGGTACATGCCCCCCAAGCTTCATTGCATTCAATGAGGTGGATGGAATGAAGCTTTACTTTCAAAATCTTGGAAAGACTCGTGGGAGTTGTTTCATTTTTTAACGAGCTTGACACAAGACAAGGAACTTTGCTCATAACTACTCTCTACAATCTACCTAACAAAAACTTTACTCTAAAAACCTTGATTCATTTTTTAACGAGCTTGACACAAGACAAGGAACTATGCTCTAAAAACCTTGATTCATTTTTTAACGAGCTTGACACAAGACAAGGAACTGTGCTCTAAAATCCTTGATTCATTTTTTAATGAGCTTGACACAAGACAAGGAACTGTGCTCATGACTACTCTACAATCTACCTACATAACCTACCCTTGTTTCATTTTTTAACGAGCTTGACACAAGACAAGGAACTATGCTCACGAAGTTCGCATGCCCCCAGCATAACGATGCAAAGCGAGGTACATGCCCCCCATGCTTCATTGCATTCAACTGGCTGGATG